>JANBXA010000007.1:111347500-112547500 GCA_030556225.1 Cricetiscus sungorus
CTTGGGGTGAGCTTTTGGTCAGAGCACCCCTACCATCTCCTTAGAACTTTCTGGGTCTGATCTGTGCATACTGGACTGCCCCTCCACATGGGACCATCTTGAACTTGCCTTTACCTGACTTTTGGGCCCCTTCGACTGCCTTCTGCCAGAGTGCTTGAGACCATCCTGAGCCTGCCTTCCCTACATCATTGGCTCTCTGTGGCCTCTGCTTGAGAGATTTCCAAGAGAGCTCAGATCATCCAGTGTTACAGAAAACAAACTCCTGACACACCTACAACCATCGAAAGGAGAGAGACTCCACTTGCACCCATTGGAAGAAGAAATGGGAAGACAACAATACAAGAAAACACCCAACAACAGAAAGACCAGTATGCCACCACCAGAATATAGAGACTCTACACCAACTAGACCTGAACACACCAAAGCAGATGAAGCAGAAGAGAGTAACTTAAAAAATATCTTCATAAACGTGATAGAGGCCCTCAAAGATGATATGAGAAAATCCCTTGAAGAAATGGAAGAAAAAACAAACAAAAAATAGGGAGGAATGAACAAATCTCTTAAAGAAAGTCAGAAAAGCCAAGAAAAATCAATTAAACAGGTGAAGGAAACAGTTCAAGACTTGAAAACTGAAATAGAGACAATAAAGAAAACACAAACTGAGGGAATGCTGAAAATAGAAAAACTGGGCAAATGATTGGGAACTACAGACGCAAGCATAACCAACAGAATATAAGAGATGAAAGAGAGAATCTCAAGCACTGAAGATAAACTAGAGGAAATAGATTCATCAACCAAAGAAAATCTTAAATCCAACAAATCCTTAACACAAAACATCCAGGAAATGTGAGACACCGTGAAAAGGCCAAACCTGAGACTAACAGGCATAGAAGAAGGCGAAGAAGCCCAGCTCAAAGGTGCAGAAAACATATTCAACAAAATCATTGAAGAAAACTTTCCCAGTCTGAAGAAGGACATGCCCATGAAAGTACAAGAAGCATACAGAACACCAAATAGACTGGACCAAAGAAAAAAGACACCTTGACACATAATAATCAAAACACCTAGCATACAGAATAAAGAATGAATATTAAGAACAGCAAAGGAAAAAGGCCAGGTAACATATATAGGCAGACCTACCAAAATTACACCTGACTTCTCCATGGAAACTCTCAAGGCCAGAAGGTCTTGGATAGATGTTCTACAAATACGAAGAGTTCACGGATGCCAACCCAGGCTACTATACCCAGCAAAACTCTCAATCACTATAGATGCAGAAAACAAGATATTTAATGACAAAGCCAGATTTTACAATACAAATCCTGACCTAAAGAAAGTTCTGGAAGGAAAACTCCAACCCAAAGAAGTTAACTACACTCACAAAGACATAGACAATAGATAATCCCACTTCACCAGAACTCAAAAGATAAATAGGGTAAACATATTCACAATACCATTGCCAATAACAAATCTAAACCAAATAAGAATTATCAATCAATGGGCCATACTTTCCCTCAGTATTAATAGTTTAACATTATCAAAAAATACTCAATAAAATACTGGCAAATCCAATAATACATCAGAGAAATCATCCACCACAACTAAGTAGCCTTCATTCCTGGAATGCAGGGATGGTCCAAAATTTGAGAATCCATCCATGTAATTCACCGTATAAACAAACTGAAAAAGAAGAACCACATTATTATTTCCCTAGATGCTAAAAACCCTTTGACTACTCCTTCATATTAAGGTATTAGAGAGATCAGGGAAAACAGGAACATAACTAAACATAATAAAAGCAATATACAGTAAACCAACAGCTGACATCAAACTAAATGAAGAGAAACTTAATGCAATAAAACAACAAAAGGAGACCAAGGGCATACAAATTGGAAAGGGAGAAGTCAAATTCTCCCTATTTGCAGATGATAAGATAGTTTACATAAGAAACCTGAAAAACTCTACCAGGGAACTCCTACAGCTGATAAACACCTTCAGCAAAGTGGCAGGATACAAGATTAACTAAAAAAAAAAAATCAGTAGCGCTATTATATACAGACAATAATGGGGCTGAGAAAGAAATCAGAGAAACATCACCCAGTACAGTATCCACAAACAACATAAAATATCTTGGGGGTAATGCTTACCAAACAAGTGAAAGACCTATATAATGAGAACTTTGGTTCTTCCAAGAAAGAAATTAAAGAAGATACCAGAAAATGGACAGATCTTCCATGCTCTTGGATAGGTAGGGTCAACATAGTAAAAATGGCAATCTTGCCAAAAGCAATCTACAGATTCAATGCAATCCCCATTAAAATTCCAGCACAATTCTTCACTGATCTTGAAAGTACAATACTCAACTTCATGTGGAAAAACAAAAGATACAGGATAGCCAAAACAACCCTATACAAAAAAGGAACTTCAGAAGGCATCACTGTCCCTGATTTCAAACTCTATTATAGAGCTATAGTCCTGAAAACAGCTTGGTATTGGCACAAAAAATAGACAGGTAAACCAATGGAATTTAACTGAAAACCCTGATATTAACCCACACACCTACGAACACCTGATTTTTTGACAAAGAAGTCAAAATTATACAATAGAAAGAGGAAAGCATCTTCAACAAGTGGTGCTGGCATAACTGCATGCTGAGTTGTAGAAGACTGTAGATAGATCCACATCTATTGCCATGCACAAAACTTAAGTCCAAATGGATCAAAGACTTCAGCATAAATCCAACCACTCTGAACCTCTTAGACAGAAAGTGGGAGGCACCCTTAAATGAATTGTTATAGGCGACTGCTTCCTGAACATAACACCAGTAGCACAGACATTGAGATAAACAATTAATAAATGGGACCTCCTCAAATTGAAAAGCTTCTGTAAGGCAGAGGACACAGTCAACAAGACAAAAATGGCAGTCCACAGAATGGACAGACATAGTCACTAACCCCACCTCTGACAGAATGCTCATCTCCAAAATCTACAAAGAACTCAAGAAGCTAGTTATCAAAACACCAAAAAGTCCATATAAAAAGTGGGGCACAGAACTAAATAAAAAACTCTCAATAGAAAAATCTCAAATGGCTGAAAGACACTTAAGAAAGTGCTCAACATCCTTCACAATCAGGGAATTGCAAATAAAAACAATTGCAATAAAAATCTTCTTACTCCTGTCAGAATGGCTAAAATCAAAAAGACCAATGTCAGTTTATGCTGGAGAGGATGTGGAGAAAGGGGTACAATCCTCATTGCTGGTGGGAATGCAAATTTGTACAGCCACTTTGGAAATCAGTATGGTGGTTCCTCAGGAAAATAGGAATTAGTCTACCTCAAAATCTAGTAATTCCACTCTTAGGCATGTACCCAAAAGATGCACAGTCATACAACAAGGACATCTGTTCAACTATGTTCATAGCAGCATTTTTGTAATAGCAAGAACCTGGAAGCAACCTGGATGCCCCACAACTGAAGAATGGATAAAGAAGATGTGGAAAAAAAAACAATAGAACCTTGAAATATGCAGACAAATGGATGGAACTAGAAGAAACTATCCTGAGTGAGGCAACCCAGTTACAAAAAGACAAACTTGTTGTGTACTCACTCACATATGGTTTTTAGACATAGAGCAAAGGATTACTAGCCTACAATCCATACCACAAGAAAGCTAGGAAACAAGGAGGACCCTAAGAGAGACATATATATTTTCCTGGAGAATGGGAAAGGGACAAGATCTCCCAAGCAAATTGGGAGCATGAGGGAGGGGAGAAGTGGGCATGATGGATCAGGAAGAATGAGTCAGGGAAAGAATAGAGGAGAGCAGGAAAAGATAAACCATAATAGAGTGAGCCATTATAGGTTTTAAGAGAAATATGGCACTAGGGAAAATGTCCAGAGATCTAAGCAATAGTGGAAAGGCTACCTTAAATGCCCTTCCCAGATAATGAGATTGACGACTACCTTATATGCCATCCTAGAGCCTTCATGTAGTAGCTGATGGAAGCAGAAGCAGACACCCATAGCTAAACACTGAGCCAAACTCCTGGAATCCATTTGCTGAGAGGGAGAAGTAATGAGCAAAGAGGTCAAGACCAGGTTGCAGAAACTGTTGATGGGAACAAGGGGGAGCTCATGCACCCGAGTCTGATAGCTGGGAAACAAACCATCATAGGACCAACCTATATTCCCTGAATGTGGTGTTAGTTGGGAGGACTGGGCAGTCTATGAGGCCTCTGGTAGTGGATCAGTATTTATTCCTAGTGAACTTTGGAAGCCCATTCCACACAGAGGGACAATCTTTCAGTCTAGACACATGGGGGAGGAGATGGGCCCTGCTTCAAATTATATGAAAGACTTTGAAACTCCTCATGGAAGGCCTTACCCTCCCTGTGGAGCAGAAAGGGGATAGGATTTGTACTGGTGGAACAGGGGAGGACAGGAGGGTGAGGGAACTGGGATTGACATGTAAAACAAGCTTGTTTCAAATTCAAATTAAAAATTACATTAAAAAGTCAGTAATTTATGGTGATGATTATGAAAGTTACTTTGATTTGGATATTATTCAGTATATACATACACCAAAACATCATTACATACTTCATAAATATGTAAAGTTCTTGTAGTAAACCAAAAAATAATAAAAAAAAGACAAAATGGGAGATCTTTGCAATATTCCAGAAAAGTTCTCTAATGAATTTCACATGTACACATTCTTCTGAAGCTCCTAGAGTCTTTCCAAAATAGATTCCTCATTAATTTTTGTTCATTTTAAATAATTATGCTCATAAAAATATGCCTAGATGGGTGGCCACATATCCTCTATTGTATTGTTTCCTTGGCATGGGGTGAAACTCTTCATTCTCTCACATGTTCTACACACTGGTTCTCTCAATCCTGGTCATGTGCAAACTCTGATTATCTCATCACTTATGATCTTAGCCAAATGGTTTCACCTGTGAGTTTTTGTTAGCCTTACTACCCTAGACAACACTAAGACTCTAACAAATTGCTACAGATAACATGTTCATGACAGCTGGTTTAAATAAGTCTGTTTAGGTCTTGATGAACTAGCAAAACAAGGCTACATTGTTATTAATACCACAACATAGTCCTGTTTTTAATTTAGGAGTTTGTATCACAAATCCTATATTCTCTCTTAAGCAAGAATAATTGACTAGGTAGAAGCAGTTTGCATTCCTGCCTATTCTTTGATAAATTGTGAAACTTCTTGAAAGATGTAGGTAATAACTATTCTATTTCACTTGCTGTATCATCTCACATACCTTCCAATTCTTGAACGCAAAGCACTGGATACAGGTGGTAAGAGATAAGTCATACCGGTTCCCTACATTTATGTTCATATCTCTTAGTTCAATATAGTCTTCAGTGATCCTTATTACAATGATATCATAAATCTTCATAAGCCTTGAAATATTAAAAAAAAACCTTTAGTAATGAGATTCCTTTGGCTACATGCATCAAGAAAATCACATCTGGATGTAATTAGAGGTGTTTATAGTACAACATCAGTTATTGCTATTGGCATTGACATGGACTCTACCTGAAAAACTCAAGCCACTAAATATGTTAATAATTGCCTCTTGAAAACATCAGACCCCCCTGCACTCTTTATTTTATAGATGGTTTCTTCCTTTCATTTTTGCCAACACCAGGAATAGAAAAATATGTGGCCAAGATTTTTATTGGGTGGCTAGCAATGAGAAATGTCTTAGAAAATGTTCAGTCACATCAGAGTAGTCCTTTCATGAGGCATTACCAGGTTAGTGTAAACTCTAATTTTTTCAGGCTGTAGACATCACAAATGCCTGTGAATGCAATGGAAAAAACCCCTGAACTCCTGGAATCCAGTTGCAGAGAGTGGGGAGTGATGAGCAAAGTGGTCTAGACCAGGCTGGAGAAACCCACTGAGCAAGGGGGAGCTCATGCACCTCAGTCTGATAGCTGGGAAACCAGCATAGGGCTGACCCAGAGTCCCTGAATGTGGGTGTTAGTTAGGAGGACTGGGAAATCTATAGGGCCTCTGGTAGTGGATCAGTATTTATTCCTAGTATAGGAATGGACTTTGGGAGCCCATTCCACATAGAGGGATATTCTCTCAGCCTAGACACGACAGATATGACAGATTTTGAAGATGCCCCATGGAAGGCCTCACCCTCCCTGGAGAGCAGAAAGGGGTTGGGATAGGGGATCGGTGGGAAACGGGAGGAGGGGATGGAGAGGGAACTGACATTAACATGTAAAACAAGCTTGTTTCAAATTTAGATAAAATACTATAATAATAATAATTTAAAAATCCAAATACTTGTGAATAGAATAATGGGAGCAAATGTTACCTCTAAAGTAAAGTGAAACCAAACTTCAAGACTCAAATGTTCCTGTGGCAGCAAGATAACCATTGGCTCATAATGACATTATTGTCTATATCAATTGAGCCTCTGTTTAAACTCTGTGAATCTTGTAGTGTGCCATCATGTGCATATGATGTTAACTTGTAGACAAATCACTGAGTGATCCTAGTAATAGGGGTCCTGTCTTGTAACCTCTTCACACTGTAAATCAAGGGAGTCAATATGGGAACCATCACAGTATGAACATGATAGCAAATCTATCAAAGCCAGAGGAACCACTAGAACTGAAACTCAAATATATAAACAAACCTGAGGTATAGAAGAGGGAAACTGCTGTCAGGTACGAAGCACAGGTGTTGAACTCAGACCTGCCCTTAGCTGATGTGATCCCCATAATGGACATGGCAACATACCATGGTGCTAACGCATTTGTTATTCCAAACAACATTGTCAATATGATAAGCAAGACCTGTACAAAGTGTGTGCCAGTGCAGGATAGGTGTATCAGCTGGGGCATGTCACAGAAGAAATGTCTGAGGATGTTAGGTCCACAGAAGAGGGGCTGAAGCAAGGCACAAATCTGAGACAAAGAACCTGTGACTCCAGTCATATGGAATCCCATCACCATCCAATCACAGAGGGTGGGTGACATGATTGATGAATAAAACAGTGGCATACTTGTCATTGGCTGTGGCTGTCATAAGATTCACTGAGTTTCATACTAGAAAAAACGAAGTACTGAAGCATGCAGACCACAAAGGTTTACTTTTCCTGGAAGAAGCTGAAAAGCATATTGGGGGACATTGAAGTGATGTAGCAGAGATCTGTGAAGGACAGATGACAGGAAGGAATACATAGGTGTGTGGAGATGGGAATCCATCCTTATGAAAGAATGTGGGACAAGTTCCAGGTCATAATTGTGTTGTAAATGTGCAGAAATATTGCGCGCCTACTTCAGCCGGCAAGGAAACATGCAACCACGACTCTTCTTCAAGCAGTTTATTCAGGATCCTTGTACATCAGCTTCCTCTGCTCCCATCAGCTTATGTTTCTCCCAGCCCCAGCAAGCCCTTAAATGTGCTCTCGCAGCCCAATCAGCTCATGCCACCTGGAGATCCCGGATAGGCCACAGAAGGAGGAAGCGCACCAGATCCATCAAGCACTTCCAAATAAGACTTGTTTACAGCTAAGCTTGAACTACCTGGCATCCAGCCAGGCACCATCTTGGGGCTGTGGCTTCCCACACAGAAACATGACAGAGAGCAGTGCTGTGATTTGGTGGTGGTGGTGGCGAATCAGAGTCACAGGGGGATGAACTGAGTTATCACAGTAGTGTTTCCTTCCCCAATCAATGCCTTAATGATGATAGTTTCATCATCATCATCATCATCATCATCATCATCATCATTATCATCATCATCAACAACAACAACAAAAACAACAACAAAGAATAGAAAAGAAGAGAAAGCATTTTCAGCCCTGTAGACAGAGAGACACAATAACTCCAGGCAGCTTTAGATTGAGAACCACCATATAGGCAGATCAAACTAACCAGGAACATTGAAATCAATTTAAGCTGTAATAGTTGACATTTGCTTGACTTTGGGCATACAAGGTACAGTGATATGCAGTACCAAATGAAGAGCCTGGACACAAAAAAGGTTCAAAGCCAGTGTTTAATTTCTGAAATACTGTGCAAAAGTATGTATTTTGGAGACAATTAAAGGCCTGTTGTCCAAATTCACTGTGATAGTTTTTGTTTCATTTTCTTACATAATTTCTAATTAAACAATAATTTTTTCTCTTTTTCTTCTATATTTTTTAAAATTTAAGTGAGTAACTATCATGTTTTACATGTCAATCTCAGTTCCCTCTCCATCCCCTCCTCCCCTGCTTCTCACCGACCCCCCATCCCAATCCTTTTCTGCTCCCCAGGGAGGGTGAGGCCTTCCATGGGGCATCTTCAAAGTCTGTCATATCATTTAGAGCAGGGCCTCCCCCCATGTGTCTAGGCTGAGAGAGTATTCCTCTATGTGGAATGGGCTCCCAAAATCCATTCCTATACTAGGGATAAATACTGATCCACTACCAGAGGGCCCCATAGACTTCCCAGTCCTCCTAACTAACACCCACATTTAGGGAGTCTAGGTAAGTCCTATGCTGGTTTCCCAGCTATCAGACTGGGGTGCATGAGCTCCCCCTTGTTCAGGTCAGATGGTTCTGTATATTTCCTCAGCCTGGTTTCGACCCCTTTGCTTACCCCTCCTCCCTCTCTGCAATTGGATTCTATGAGTTCGGCTCAGTGAATATCTGTGGATCTCTGCTTCTGCTTTCCTCAGCTACTGGATGAAGACTCTAGGACACCATATAAAGTAGTCTTGAGTCTCATTATTGGGAAAGGGCATTTAAGGTAGTCGCTTCACTACTGCTTAGATTGTTAGTTGGGGTCATCCTTGTAAATATCTGGACATTTCCCTAGTGCCAGATTTCTCTTTAAACATATGATGGCTCCCCCTATTATGGTATTTCTTTTCTTGCTCTCCTCTATTCTTCCCCCGACATAATCTTCCTGATCCATCATATCCTCTCCCCTCCTTTTCTCCCCTTCTATTTCTCTTAATTCCCTCTCCCCTCCCCCATGCTCTCAATTTGCTCGGGAGATCTTGTTCCTTTCCCCTTCTCTGGGGGACCATGTATGTATATCTTAGGATCCTCCTTGTTTCCTAGCTTCTCTGTCAGAGCAGATTATAAGCTGGTAATTCTTTGCTATATGTCTGATATCCATGTATTAGTGGGTACATACCATATTTGTCTTTTTGTGACTGGGTTACTTCACTCAGGATGGTTTCTTCTAGTTCTATCCATTTGCCTGTAAATTTCAGGATTCCATTGTTTTTTCCACTCAGTAGCACTCTATTGTGTAAATGTACCACATCTTCTTTATCCATTCTTCAGTTGTGGGGCATCTAGGTTGTTTCCAGGTTCAAGCTATTACAAATGATGCTGCCATGAACATAGTTGAACAGATGTCCTTGTTGCATGATTGTGCATCTTTTGGGTGCATGCCTAAGAGTGGAATTACTGAATCTTGAAGTAGACTAATTCCCATTTTCCTGAGGAACCACCATACTGATTTCCAAAGTGGCTGTACAAGTTTGCATTCACACCAGCAGTGGAGGATTGTACCCCTTTCTCCACATCCTCTGCAGTGTAAACTGACATTAGTGTTTTTGATTTTAGCCATTCTGTCAGGAGAAGATGGTATCTCAGAGTTGTTTTGATTTGCATTTCCCTGATGGAGCTTGAAGACAGGGATGATAATGCCTCTGAAAGTTCCTTTATTGCACAGGGTTGTTTTGGCTATCCTGTGTCTTTTGTTTTTCCATATAAAGTTGGGTTTTGTTTTTTCAAGGTCTGTGAAAAATTGTGCTGGGATTTTGATGGGGATTGAATTGAGTCTATAGATTGCTTTTGGCAAAATTGCCATTTTTACTATGTTGATCCTACCTATCCAAGAGAATGGGAGATCTGTCCATTTTCTGGTATCTTCTTTAATTTCTTTCTTGAAAGACTCAAAGTTCTTGTTTTACAGGTCTTTCATTTGTTTGGTTATCATTACCCCGAGATATTTTATGTTGTTTGTGGTATTGTACAGGGTGGTGTTTCTTTGATTTCTTTTTCAGCCCATTTATTGTTTGCATGTAGTAGGGCTATTTTTTTTTTTAGTTAATCTGTATCTTGCCACTTTGCTGAAGGTGTTTTTCAGCTGTGGGAGTTCCATGGTAGAGTTTTTTGGGTCGCTTATATAAACTATCATATCATCTGCAAATAGTGAAAGTTTGACTTCTCCCTTTCCAGTTTGTATTCCCTTGATCTCCTTTTGTTGTCTTATTGCTCTAGCTAGAACTTCAAGTATGGTATTGAAGAGATATCAAGAAAGTGGTCAGCCTTGTCTTGTTCCTGATTTTAGAGAAATCGCCCTGAGCTTCTCTCCATTCAGTTTGATGTTGGGTGTTAGTTTATTGTATATTGCTTTTACTATGTTTAGGTATGTTCCTGTTATCCCTGATCTTTCCAAGTCCAAGACCTGTATCATGAAGGGGTGTTGGATTTTGTGAAAGGATTATCATGTGGCTTTTCTTCTTCAGTTTGTTTATATGGTAGATTACATTGATGTATTTTTGTATGTTGAACCATCCCTGCATCCCTGGGTTAAAGCCTACTTGATCATGGTGGATAATTTTTCTGATGTGTTCAATTCAATTCAATTACATTGTTTGTGGCTATTGTAAAGGGTGATGTTTCTCTGACTTCAAGTACTATATTGAACAGATGTGGAGAGAGTGGAGAACCTTGTCTTGTTCTTGATTTTAGTGAATTGCCTTGAATTTCTTTTCACTTAATTTGATATTAGCTACAAGGTAACTGTAAGCTGCCTTTATTGATGTTTAGGCATGTCCCTTGTATCACTAATCTCTCCATGACTTTTTATCAGAAAAAGGTGTTGGAATTTTTCACAGGCGTTT
Organism: Cricetiscus sungorus; assembly: GCA_030556225.1. NCBI lineage: Eukaryota > Metazoa > Chordata > Mammalia > Rodentia > Cricetidae > Cricetiscus > Cricetiscus sungorus. The sequence continues at coordinate 111,358,398 of JANBXA010000007.1, forward strand.
TTGACATCTAATGACATGATCACATAGATGTTGTCTTTCAGTTTGTTTATATGGTGGATTACATTTATTGACTTTCATATATTGAACCATCTCTGCACCTCAGAGATGAAGATTACCTAATGATGGATGGTCTTTTTGATGTGTTCTTGGGTTTAATTGACAATCATTTTATTAAGTATGTTTGCATCTATATTCATAAGGTAATTGGTCTGTCATTCTTCCTTTTTGAACTGTTATATGGTTTGGGTATCAGAGTAACAATGGCTTCATAAGATGAATTTGGCAATGTTCCTGTTGTTTCTATTTTGTGGAATAATTTGAGGAATATTGGTGCTAACTCTTCTTTGTAAGACTGATTCACAAGAACTTTGTAAAGAAAATGGCAGCCTGCAGAATGGGAAAGAACTTAACCAACACCACATCTGACAGAGGGCTGATGTATACAATATATAAAGAACTCAAGAAACTAGATATTGGACCCCCATCCCTGGGCCTCTGCCAGAACACCAGTCCTCTGCCAGAGACTCCCATATCTACATGGGACCACCTTGAGTTCCCACCTGCCTGGTCTTTGACCCCCATTTCTGGGACCCTGCCTGACAAGAGACCTCCTAAGAGTTTGGACCACTCAGAGATACAGACATTGAACTCCTCACCCACAAAAGGCCACCGGGGGAGTAGTGGAGAGAGAGAGAGAGAAAGAGAGAGAGAGAGAGAGAGAGAGAGAGAGAGAGAGAGAGAGAGAGAGAGAGACCCCACCTGCACCCACTGGAAGAAGCAATGGGAAGATAGCAATACAAGAAAACACCTAACAATAGAAAGACAAGCATGACATCACCAGAATCTAGGGACTCTACACCAACTAGACCTGAACACCCCAAAGCAGATGAAGCAGAAGAGAATGACTTAAAAAACATGTTCATAAAAATGATAGAGGCCTTCAAAGATGATGTGAGAAAATCTCTTAAAGAAATGGAAAAAAAAACCCCAAAAAGTTGGAAGAAATGAACAAGTCTCTTAGAGAAAGTGAGGACAGCCAAGAAAAAACAATTAGACTTGAAAACTGAAATAGAGACAATAAAGAAAACACAAACTGAAGTAATCCTGGAAATAGATAAACATTCTGAAAATATAGACGCAAGCATAACCAACAGAATTCAAGAGATCAAAGAGAAACTCTCAGGTGCTAAAGATAAACTAAGGAAATAGATTAATCGAGCAAAGAAAATCTTAAGTCCAACAAATCCTTAACACAAAACATCCAGAAAATCTGGGACACCATGAAAAGGCTAAACTTAAGAATAACAGGCATAGAAGAAGGTGAAGAAGCCCAGCTCAAAGGTGAAGAAAACATATTCAACAAAATCATTGAAGAAAACATTTTCAATATGAAGAAGGACATGCCTATGAAAGTATAAGAAGCATTCCTAACACCAAATAGACTGTACCAAAGAAAAGTGACCCCTCAACATATAATAATAAAAAACACCTAACACACAGAGTAAAAGAAAGAATATTAAGATCAGCGGAGGAAAAAGGACAGGTAACATATAAAGGCAGATCTATCAAAATTACACTTGACTTCTTTATGGAAACTCTCAAGGCAAGAAGGTCATGGATAGATGTTTGACAAGTACTAAGAGCCCATTGATGGCAGCCCAGACTACTACACCCAGAAAAACTCTCAATCCTTATAGACAAAGAAAACAAGACATTTAATGACAAAGCCAGATTTTCGCAATACATATCCACAAATCCAGCCCTACAGAAAATTCTGGAAGGAAAACTCCAACCCAAGGAAGTTTACTACTCTCACAAAGACATAGGCAATAGATAATCCCACTTCACCAGAACCCAAGGGTAAAGCAGGGAAAATATTTTCACAATACCACCACCAACAACAAATCTAAAACAAACAAGCATTAACAATCAATTGTCCTTACTTTCCCTCAACATTAATGGTCTTAACTTGCCTATAAAAAGACAAAGGCTAACAGAATGGATACAAAGACAGAATACATCCTTCTTCTGCATACAAGAAACACATCTAAGCTTCAAGGACAGACATTATCTCAGGGTAAAGGGTTGAGAAAAGAACCTCCAACCAAATGAACCCAAGAAGCAAGCAGGTGTAGCTATCCAAATATCTAACAAGTTAGACTTCAAATCAAAATCAATCAAAAAAGATGAAGGTGGTCATTTCATATTCATCACAAGAGAAATCCATCAACACAAAGTCACCATTCTGAAAATCTATGCCCCCAATACAAAGGCACCCCATTCTTAAAAGAAATACTACTAAAACTCAAAACTCACATAAAACCTCACACACTTATAGTGAGAGATTTCAACATACCACTCTTACCTTTAAATAGGACCACCAGTCAGAAACTTAACAAAGACACAAAAGAACTAACAGAAGTTATGTCCAAATTGGGTTTAACAGATATCTATAGAACATTCCAACCAAACACAAAAGAATATACCTTCTTCTCAGCTCCACATGGAACCTTTTCTAAAATTGACCATATACTAGGTGGCATAACAAACCTCAACAGATACAAAAGAATTGGAATAGTCCCCTGTATCTTATCAGACCACCATGCTTAAAGTTGGAATTCAACAACAACACAAATCAAAGAAACCCTACAACCCATGGAAACTGAACAATGTGCAATTACACCATTCCTGGGTCAAAGAAGAAATAAAGAAAGAAATAAAAGACCTCCTAGAATTCAATGAGCATGAAGACAGAACATACCTGAACTTGTAGGATACCTTGAAACAGTGCTATGAGGGAAGTTCATTTCACTAAGTGCCCATATGAAGAAAATGGAGGATATTCACATTAGAGAATTAACAGCACAACTGAAAGCCTTAGAACAAAAAGAAGCAAACTCACCCTGGGGGGAGTAGACACCAGAAAATAATAATCTTGAGGGCTGAAATCAATAAAGTAGAAGCCAGGAAAACAATACAAAAAATCAATGCAACAAAGAGTTGGTTTTTTGAGAAAATCAACAAGATAGACAAACCTTTATCTAAACTAACCAAAAAACAGAGAGCGAACATGCAAATTTACAAAATCAGAAATGAAAAGGGGACATAACAATGGACACTGAGGAAATCCAGACAATTTTCAGGTCATGCTTTGAAAACATTTACTCCACAAAATTTGAAAATTCAAAGGAAACAGACAAATTTCTGGATAACTATCACTTACCAAAATTAAATCAAGAACAGATAAGCAACTTAAATGGACCTATATGAAATAGAGGCAGTTATCAAAAGTCTCCCAACCAAAAACAAGCCCAGGGCCAGATGGCTTCAGTGAAGAATTCAACCAGAAATTTAGAGAAGAGCTAATACCAATATTCTTCAAATTGTTACACATAATAGAAGCAGAAGGTTCATTACAAAACTCTTTTTACAAGGTTACACACAATTACCTTGCTACCCAAGCCACCCAATAACACAACTAAGAAAGAGAACTACAGACCAATACCAATATCCCTCATGAAATTTAATGCAAAAAATACTCAATAAAATACTGGCAAATCGAATCCAAGAACACATCGGAGAAGTCATCCAACATGACCAAGTAGGCTTCATCCTTGGGTTGCAGGGATGGTTTAACATATGAAAATCTATCAATGTGATCCACCATATAAACAAACTGAAAAAGAAAAACCATATGATCATCTCCCTAGATGCTGAAAAAGACTTTGACAAAATCCAACACCCTTTCATGATAAAGGTCTTGGAGAGATCAGAGATAACAGGAACATACCTAAACATAATAAAAGCAATATACAGTAAACAACAGCCAACATCAAACTGAATGGAGAGAAGCTTAAGGCGATTCCTCTAAAATCAGGAACAAGACAAGATTGACCTCTCTCTCCATATCTCTTCAATATTGTACTTGAAGTTCTAGCTAGGGCAATAAGACAACAAAATGGGATCAAGGGGATATAATTTGGAAAGGAAGAAGTCAAACTGTCTCTATTTGCAGATGATATGATAGTTTATGTAAGTGACCCAATAAACTCTACCAGGGAACCCTAGAGCTGATAAACACCTTCAGCAAGCTAGCAGGATACAAGATTAAGTAAAAAACTCAGTAGCCACAGTATATACCGACAACAAAGGGGCTGAGAAAAAAATCAGGGAAATATCACTCTTTACAATAGCCACAAACAACATACAGTATCTTGGGTAATGCTTACCAAACAAGTGAAAGACCATTGTAGCATGAAGTTTGTGTCTTTACAGAAAGAAATTAAAGAAGATACCAGAAAATGGACAGATCTCCCATGCTCTTGGATAGGTAGGTTAAACATAGTAAAAGTGACAATCTTACCAAAAGCAATCTACAGACTTAATTCAATCCCCATCAAAATCCCAGTACAATTCTTCACTGATCTTAAAAGGATAATAATCTACTTTATAAGGAAAAACAAAAGACCCAGGATAGCCAAAACAACCCTGTACAATAAAGGAACTTCAGGAGGCATCACCATTCCCCACTTCAAGCTCTACTATAGAGCTATAGTCCTAAAAACAGCCTGATATTGGCACAAAAATAGACATGTAGACCAATGGAATCTAATCGAAAATCCTGATATTAACCCAGACACCTAAGAACACCTGATCTTTCTCAAAACAGATAAAATTAAACAATGGGAGAAGAAAAGCATCTTCAACAAATGGTGCTGGCACAACTGGACGATAATGTGTAGAAGACTGCAAATAGACCCATGTTTATCGCCATGCACAAAACTCAAGTCCAAATGGATCAAGGACCTCAACATACATCCAGCCACACTGAATCTCGTAGAAGAGAATGTAGTAGGTACCTTTGAACAAATTGGTACAGGAGACTGTTTCCTGAATATAACACCAGTAGCATAGACACTAAGATTGACAATTAATAAATGGGACCTCCTCAAACTGAGAAGCTTCAAGGCAAAGGACACAGTTGACAAGACCAAAGGACAGCTCAGAGACTAGGAAAAGATCTTCACCAATCCTACATATGTCAGAGAGCTGATCTTCAAAATATACAAACAACTCAAGAGACTAGTCACCAAAACACCAAATAGCCTGTGTCTTTTTATAGTTAAGACCATTAATGTTGAAAAAAAGCAAGGACCATTGATTGCTAATTCTTGTTCATTTTAGATTTGTTGTTGGCAGTGGTATTGTGAATATATTTGCCCTGCTTTATCTTTTTGGTTCTGATGAAGTGAAATCATCTATTCCCTGTGTCTTTCTGGCTTTAACATTGAGTTTCTAGTTTTATCTGTCTATAATGATTGAGAGTTTTGCTGGGTATAGTAGCCTGGGCTGGCATCCATGGATTCTTAGTACTTGTAGTACTTCTACCCAGGACCTTCTGGCCTTGAGAGTTTCCATGGAGAAGTCAGGTGTAATTTTGGTAGGTCTGCCTTTATATGTTACCTGGCCTTTTTCCTTTACTGCTCTTAATATTCTTTCTTTACTCTGTATGTTAAGTGTTTTGATTATTATGTGTCGAGGTGTCTTTTTTCTTTGGTCCAGTCTATTTGGTGTTCAGTAGGCTTCTTGTACTTTCTCTCTCTCTCTCTCTCTCTCTCTCTCTCTCTCTCTCTCTCTCTCTCTCTCTCTCTCTCTCTCTGTCTGTTCTCTCTCTCTCTCTCTCTCTCTCTCTTACTAATAATATAATTTAAAAATTTTACATGTCAACCTCAGATTCCTCTCCCTTCCTCTCTTCCTCCCTCCCTCTCTTACTCTCTTTCCCCTGTGACATTCACCCTGACCACCCTCCCCTCCCATCCTCCCACCCCCATACCACTTGTAGGACTATGCTGTCCAGGTTGGTTCATGTAAATCTGTCAAGTCATTTGAAGTAGGGACTAGGACTTCTCTCCTGTCTCTAGGTTAAGGGGGTATCCCTCCATGGGGGATATGTCCACAAGGTCCTTTTGTGCACCAGGAATAGATCCTGTTTCTACTGTCTGAGGTCCCCCAGACTGCTCAGTCCTTCTAGCTGAGACCTATATTCAGGGGGTCTGAGTCAGTCCCATGCTGGATTCCCAGCTATCAGTCTGCGGGGGCCCATTAGATCCTCCTTGTTCAGGTTAGCTGTCTTTTTTTTGTTTCTGCAACCTGGTCTTGTCCCATCTCTCTGCATCTGGATTCTAGTTCAACTCAGTGTTTAGTTATGGGTGTTTGCTTCTGTTTCCAACAGGTACTAGATGAGGGCTCCATGATGGTGGATAATTTAGTTGATGATCTCACTATTAGGGCAGGGCATTTCTGGTAGACTTTCCATGTCTGGTGGTGTGCATTATAGGCTGGTGATCTTTTGCTCAACATCTAAAATCCATATATGAGCAAGTACATACCCTGTTCCTCTTTTTGTGACTGGGTTACCTCATTTAGGATAGTTTCTTCAAGTTCCATCCACTTGCCTGCAAATTTCAAGATTCTGCTATTTTTTTCTGCAGAGTAGTATTCCATTGTGTAGATGTGCCACATCTTCTTTATCAATTGTTCAGTTGAGGGGCATCTAGGTTGCTTCCAGGTTCTTGCTATTACAAGTAATGCTGCTATGAACATAGTTGAGCACATGTCTTTGTTGCATGGATGTGGGTCATTTGGGTATTTACCTAAGAGTGGAATTGCTGGGTCCTTTGGTAAACTAATTCTCATTTTCCTGAGGAACTGCTGTACTGATCTCCAAAATGGCTGTACCAGCTGGCACTCCCACCAGCAGTGAAGGAGTGTTCCCCTTTCTCCACATCCTCTCCAGCATAAGTTGTCATTGGTGTTCCTAATTTTAGCCATTCTGGCAGGAGTAAGATGGTATCTAAAAGTTGTTGTAATTTGCATTTCCCTGATAGCTAAGGATGTTGAGCACTTTTTAAAGTACATTTCAGCCTCTTTGATTTTCTCTATTGAGAATTCTTTCTTCAATTCTGTACCCCATTTTTAAAATAGGGTTATTTGGTGTTTTGTTGACTAGTTTCTTGAGTTCTTTGTATATTTTGGAGATCAGCACTTTGTTAGATGTAAGTTTGATAAAAATTTTTTCTCAGGTGTGGTGCAATTGCACATTGTTCAGTTTACATGAGTTTGTAGGTTTTCTGTAGATTTGTGTTGTTGTTGAATTCCAATTTTAAAGCATGGTGGTCTGATAAGATACAGGGGACTATTCCAATTATTTTGAGGTTTGTTATGCCACCTAGTATGTGTTCAATTTTAGAGAAGGTTCCATGAGGAGCAGAGAAGAAGGTATGTTCTTTTGTGTTTGGTTGGAATATTCTATAGATGTCTGTTAAACCCAGTTGAGACATAACTTTTGAAGTCTCCCACTATAAGTGTGTGAAGTTTTATGTGAGCTTTGAGTTTTAGTAGCATTTCTTTTACGAATGTATTAAGGGGTCTTTTTTCTTTGGTCCAGTCTATTTGCTATTCAGTATGCTTCTTGTACTTTTCATAGCCATATCCTTCTTCATATTGCGCAAGCTTTCTTCAATGATTTTGTTGATTATGCTTTCTGTACCTTTGAGTAGGGCTTCTTTGCCTTCTTCTATGCCTGTTATTCTTAGGTTTGGTCTTTTTATGGTGTCCCACATTTTCTGGATGTTTTGTGTTAAGGATTTGTTGGATTTAAGATTTTCTTTGTTTGATGAATCTATTTCTTCTAGTTTATCTTCAGCAGCTGCAATTCTCTCTTTGATCTCTTGTATTATGTTGGTTATGCTTGCATCTGTAGTTCTTGATTGTTTATTCAGTTTTTCTGTTTCCAGTATTCCCTCAGTTTGTGTTTTCTTTATTGTGTCTATTTCAGTTTTCAGGTCTTGAACTATTTGAATTGTTTCTTTCATCTGTTTTTTCTTTGCTTTCCTTACTTTTTTTTTTTAAAGAGAATTGTTCATTTCTTGCTTGGTCTATCCTCTATTATTTCCAATTTTTTGTTCCAGTGGGTGCAAGTGGAGTCTCTCTCTCTCTCTCTCTCTCTCTCTCTCTCTCTCTCTCTCTCTCTCTCTCTCTGTCTCTTTCTCTGCTACTCTGCTGATGAGCATAGGTGGGTCAGGAGTTCGATGTCTGTAGCTCTGGGTGGTCCAAACTCTTTAGAAGTTCTCTCCTCCAGCAGATGCCCAGTGATGGGGGTCAAAAATCAGGCAGGCTAGGATTCAGTGTTGTCCCACTTAGATAGGTGTGTCTAGTGTGCTCAGATTAGATCCAGGCAGTTCCTCAGAGGTGGAGGGGTTGTTGGACCAGCTCTCTGGCCCAATGCTCAAACAGAGTAGTGGAGCAGTGTGCACAGTAGGGCACAGAATGGGGAGATGGCAGGTTGTGGTTGGGGGGGTGTTAATCAGAGTACTAGGAGTGTTTCACTGTGGTGGGATTCTGGGCTAACCCAGTGAGTTTCCAGGGAGAGTGTGGGAGGTATTTGACCTGAACTGGTCCCAGACTCACCTCTGGCAGAGTCCTGAAGATGGAGATCAAAGATCAGGCAGGCAGGGACTCTCATGAATTTCTTTAAGGGATTTATTCATTTCCTCTTTAAGGACCTCTATCATCTTCATATTATTGATTTTGAGGTTTTATTCTTGTGCCTCAACTCTGTTAGAAGAGGAGGAGGACCTCCTGTGGAAGAATAGCTGATCTCTAGTGGCAGCATATTGATTGTGTTGTGATGCTGGTGTCTAGGCATCTGTGTTTGGGATGATTATAGGTCTAGGTTCCGATTTCTGAGATTGTCTTTGTTCCTTGGTTTCTTTTTACCCCTGAACTTTAAGTGAGTGTTATGGCTGTGAATTGTTTGTTTTACAGGTTTTCTTAGCTAGTGTTTTCATAGTGAATGCCTGGTGGTCTCGGAAGTTGGGGATACTGGGATGAGCTGAGAAGGAAGGAAGGAAGGCAGGAAGGAAGGAAAAAAAGAAGGAAGGAAAGAAAAAAGAAGGATAGAAGAGAAGGTCTTTGTAAAGTATTGGAGATGGGGACAGAGAGCAAAGGATGTCCATAGTGAATTTCCTCCTAGAGCTATAGATGAGAATGGAGAAATTAGATCTCAGGATCAGTAGGAGAGGTGTGAGTCTTCCTTCAGCCTACTTGTTGCCCTAGAAGGAGAGGCCCTGTTACTCTAAGGACCTCTCCTTCTGCTGTGGTTGGGGTCAATAGGAGAAAAGAGGTTAGGAAGATACTCACAGATGTGAGCAGAGGGAGAAGAGATGATCAGTGAGAAGCTTACCTCTGTAGACAGAAGTTTCTGTATCACCAGAAGTCCCCAAATAGCTAACTCAGAGTCTTATATCTTATATTTTTGGTTGTGAGCCTAGCCTTTAACATCTGAGCCATCTCTCCAGCCCAGCGTTTTGTATCTTAATATTAATTATTAAAACTGCTAATAGCTCAATCTTGCTATATTTTAAATTAACCCTTATTTCTTATTTTTGCTGTTACTTGGTGGTACGTTCTATCAACATGGCAAGATCATCTCCTGCTCCCCCTGTGGTCACTCCAGACTCCACCCTTATTCCTCCCAGAATTCTCCTAGTCTGGCTTTCCTGCCCAATCTCTTTCTTTCCATCTATTGTGTAGAAACATGTTTTGGTGGGGGGGGGGATCTTGTTGGACCCAGTCAACTTGCATGGTTCATACCTGAGAGGGAGAGTGTGGGTTGAAAAAATGGCAGATAAAGATACTCAGTAAAAGATACACAGAATAGAGTCAGGAGGGCAGTCCAGTAAACTCTGGATGCCCCAAGTTTATTCTTCAACATTCTAATATACCCAAACCAAAAAGGGGAAAAGGCAAGAGACTTCTTTACTACAATATAAGGAATAGACTTACTTCCTTAAATTTCCAAACATTCAGTAGGTTAAATCTCTTGTTATCTGACACTGAGGGTTAAGAATAACCTTAGACCAAGCCTTTTGTTATTTAGATAAGACATCCATACCTTAGACCAAACATTCTTCAGTACCACACCTTAGACCTTTATGTCTTATGACTTTAACCTTGGAGGAGTAAGGATAGTTTTGAAATCTCTGACATTAATTCAAGGTGAAATAGAGCCATTTTTATGGGCCCTGACACTGTTGGCCAGTCAGCTTTTTTTTTTTATTTTTATTAAACCAATCACAGTGTAAAGAATAAGCCACAGCATACCTCAGCAGGATTTTTTGTAAATATTCATATTGTTTTTGCTTATTGAATCTTAACTTACATGTCTCATTTTTAGCTTCAGAGAAAAAAAATATATATCATTAAATTTATGGCAAAATGATACTTTCCTATAATTTTTTTCATAATACAATTTATGCAATAGATATTTTTTGAATTTAAGAATTTAATGATTTCAAGCAGGAATCATTTATGGGTCAGTACTATATTCTAGATAATCCATGTTACTCCTTTGGGACCTATTTATCTTACAGTCCTTGGTAAAACCAGGCTTTTAGTAAGAAGAGAGTACATGAAGTTTTGGTTGTCCATAAGTACCCAAAATAAACTACAGCATGGTTTATAGCAAAACAAATTATTTGTATATGGTAAAATAATATGAATGACTAGAAATTTTCAGGTTACTGGCTGTCTGGAGTCCATGATCATATTAAGTCAAATGTCATAGTCATGCAGTTTGTTTCTACTGAATGAACAACTAAAAATTCAACAACTTAATAACCAAGCTTTATTTTTTTTTAATATCTCATAATCCCCCATGATCAGACAAGGTCAGGCAACTTGATCTGTCTCCAAATATCCCTACTGATAGAGCAAACAAGCACTGTTTGCCACATTGGCTTCTAGTGACAAAGTGAGAAAGCATGCAGGGCCAAGTGTGGTCTATTTCTTCAGACTTCCTCCTGCAAATCTTCACTTCAGCTTTTCTCCCTTTCACTAGCAAAAACAATCACAGTTAAAAGTGGTTTTGAGCATTTTCCCAGTATAATCTTAAGTGACAAAAAACTAGAAGAATGTAAATATGGAACAAGCTAATTGTCTCTTAATACAAACTTGTTTTTACCAACCCAAATATAAAGAAGTAACTATGCTCTCTACATAACAGGCCATCCAAGCTCCTCTGAGACACTTCTATTCAGGGTTCAGGATCTCTGATGGACTCTTAGTAGTTTCTTAATTATATCTATCTTGTCTTTTTTTATTTTTTAATTTGGAGGCCTACACAGAATATTCCTATACAGGAATAGTACTGGTCTTTGGAATATTGAGTATTCAGCAACTTAGTACAGTGAACTCCTATGTGTATATTACCATAAGACATATAATAGATATTTGAAATATAAGAAGCAATTTAATAGTAAGTTGCCATTTTCTATGTTAACCAAATAGTTATGCCCTAATGGGACAAAAGAAACCATAGTAACAGATATTGCTATTGGTTTTAGAATTTAAATGTGAAATTTTATCTGGACTCTGGCTTCAAGAATCAAATAACCACACTCACATTAAATAGTTCTGAACATGTCCTTCATTAGTACTGAAGAGTTAGACCATGTCTTATTCACTTATCCAATAGCTGGTAGAGACAAGAATATGAGCTGAGACTTGATAGATGATTAGTATTGATTTGCCTTAGAAATGCTGCAATTATCAGAAGTAATTTGTTTCCAGTAGGCACAGCCAAGCCAATGTTACTTTTATTACTTCAAACATTAGGTTCCTGTTCAGAAACAAAGAACAACCCACCATGTCTTTATTACTCTGCATCGGGCCATTTGTGAGACAAGGCTTCTGGACTCAGAGAGGCTCAGACAGGCATCTTCTGTAGGGACAGGTCCCAGGGCTGAGAAGTTTTCAACCGAAGCAGCAAATTATTATAAATTTGAATGTTTAGGTATTTTGTATGACAGATCCTTGAAAAATCTCAGAACCTTTCGTTAGTAGCATCCCATCTTCCTTTGTAACCTCTTTACAGCATTTCTGATTTCCTTGTTCCTCAGACTATAAACCAATGGGTTCAACATGGGAATCATCATGGTATAGAAAACAGAGGCAAATCTGTCAAAGCTAGTGGAGCCACCAGAGCCGGAATTCAAATAGACAAAGACACTGGAGGTGTAGAATAGGGAGACAGCAGTCAGGTGAGAAGCACAGGTATTAAATGCTTTGGATCTGCCCTTAGCTGAAGTTATCTTCATGATGGACAAGACAATATAGCCATAGGATATCATGATGGCTAAAGCATTTGTAAGCCCAAACAACATTGTTAATAAGGCAAGCAGGATCTGTGCAAAGTAAGTGTCAGTGCAGGATAGATTTAATAGCTGGGGCATGTCACAGAAGAAATGTCTGATGACATTAGGTCCACAGAAGTGGAGCTTCTGCAAGGTACATACCTGAGATAAAGAACCTAGGAGTCCTGCTGTATAGCTTCCCATCACCATGTGAACACAGAGCATGGGTGACATGGTTGATGAATAGAGCAATGGGTCACAAATCGCAACATACCTGTCATAAGCCATGGCTGTCATGATGCAAGATTCACTCAGCCCCATAGTGGAAAAGAAAAAGTATTGAACTATGCAGCCCACATAGCTGATAGTTTGCTTTTCCCAGAAGAAGTTTGAGAGCATCTTGGGGACTGTAGAGGAGATATAGCAGAGGTCTACAAAGGACAGATTACTGAGGAAGAAATACATGGGTGTGTGCAGGTGGGAATCCATCCTTATTAAAACAAGAAGGGACAGGTTCCAGGTCAGCGTTGTAATGTAAAGTGTGAGAAACATAACAAAGAGCAGTACTATGATTTGAGGGAAATCTGAGAAACCAAGAAGGATAAACTGGGTGATCTCAGTAATATTTCTTCCTTCAGTCATTGTTTCCATGGTCCTAGTATCAGAGAGAAGAAGAATCCATGGTCGTGTCAAATGAATAAGCATTTTCTATCTCTTGCTCCAGTGAATTTGGAGGAGGAGAAAAGCTCCACTGTCCTGCAGAAAAAGCCCCAGCATCTCTTCTCTAGCTGTCAATGTATTTTCCAGATTCATTTAATGTCATGAGAATATTTAAAAGATATTTAAAAGACTGGAAATATATACTAAAGCACCCATGAAATACTGAAATAGAAGGCAGATGCCATTGACTGAAATAAAATGTTTTTAGTGGCTCACTGATAATTCTTGGTGTAACTGCTGCATCATACCCATGAATTGTAGGTGGAATTATTTCAAAATGAATCTGAAATAGTTTTATATCCCAGATTATGACTTTAGTAATTTTTGTTACTTTTTTCCTCTAGGAAATGTTTTCCTATTTGCAAGAATTTCTTAAATTATTTGCTAATATATTTAATACAACATTTTCACAATAGTCTGGAGTATAATTATAATTCTGATAGCATTATGAACCTATTGCCCATACAATTATGGAATAAATCTTGTGGAATTCCTCATATGAAACACCCAATCTGGAAGTGGTAGTTCACTTATGACACTAAGGAAGGATTATCTCATTTTGTGGGTGATTTGGTTCTTGGACAACAACATCGCAGGACTATGGTTACAGGTTCAGAATAAGAGGGTTATGTCTGATGCTCCCTTTAACTATGAATTTGTCTAAACTTCTTAAGAAAACTATAGTTGCTCTTTTTCTAACAAAGTGAGCACCAGTACCCTTGAACCCTGAGTTGACTGGGTGGATTATGACTACCCCCAAAACACTGACCTAAAGGGGTAAGTTCAGGGAAACTCTTAATCCATCAGCTGCAACAGATTTCTTCATTTTCTTTTACTGCACTCTGGCAACATGTACAGCCAAGCTGAAGCACATTCTGTGTAGCTCACCATTTTCAGAAGAGACTGGGGAGATGTGGATTCTTATTTTTATTCCCAGGAAGATTTTTGTTGATAACTTGACAATTTGGCAAAGGGGAGATTCTGAATATCTTCACTCTCTTTGAAGGATATGATCCTTGGATCCACCATCTCTCTAGACAGTTAGAGAAGGAAAGTTGATTGATGTAAATCCTGAATGGAGACTTAACTAGGTACACGGAGCTAATCAAGATGTTTCCCAGTGCTCACCTAATGATGATGTGATCAGTTTGAGGCATGCAAAGCACAAAATCAGATGATGCTGAGAATGTTACTCAGTAACAAGGGATTCAGGTTAAAGAAACCAGAAGGCTGACATCCAGACACACACTATCTGCACCTATTGTGTGCTTTCCAATAATCTGCTTTGCAGTTCTGTTGATCACAGCCTGCCAGGACAATGGAGAACAACCAAAAGCTGTTTGAAGCCTTTCAAAGAAGCAAAAGAGATTACATGAGTACTGTATCATATCATTAACACTTACTTTTCTCTAACTACCCCACAATTATTAATCAAGCTATATATTTCAATAGAGATCAAATCAAGTTATTATCTTGAATGCAGAATTCTGACGAAGGAAAATGAAATATAAGCATTCTGATGATGAAGGAATGGGGAAAGATAGACAAGCATGTCTTAAACTCAGCTAAATTTCTTGACACAAAAGTAATTTTGTTTTGATTAATGTCTCTATGACTGACTTACACCACTGTCAGGATTTACATTCACTGTTTCATTTGTGGTTAGACGATCTCCTTATCTTCTTAACACAAGTGAACAAACAGAAGGTAATGGATTTCAGAGTCAGATATTTTCTAGTTCAGTACCCATCTCACACCCCAGTTTTATTTTTGAGAGTTCTATTCACTGAAGGTCAGAAATCTAAATAAAGAGAGAGAAAATGACATTCAAGGTAAGGAAGTGGGGAGAAATGAGGGGGGCTCAATGGGTGAGGTTATTTTCTAAGAACCTATTCCTACAAAGCTTCTACTGTAAAGACTGCATGGGTCTTGAGATAACACAGATTCCACCTTCTAAGTCTTGATTTTCAGTTCTAATGCCAATACTGGAAGAAGACGTAGTTCTTGTGAAAGGTTCAAACTGCGTATTTATCTTCTCATATATTTTCTAGTTGAGCACGCTTGCTCTCCTAAGTGGATGCTTTTGGCCATGGATTTAGCTGTCCACTCACAGCAAGTAAGACAGAAACTCTGAGATCCTGTTGAGAGCTAGAATGGAAGGAGAAAAGCCAATTAGAAGGAACACACTATAGACACTTGCTCTCTGGTGTAATGTTGCCAGGGAAATTTCCCTTATGGTTTCAGGCCCACTTTGCCATGTGTATCAATTCCCCTCTTTCCTCTGGTCCTCATAATGATCTCATGGTTATTACTCACTGACATTAGAGCTATTTATGCTAGATAAGACACAAGAAATCTTCTAGTCCTCCATTCTCTCAACATTTAGGTTACAATAATGAGATCAGGGACATTAAAAGGGTGTCCTCATGGTGGTACATCTGGCTAGTCACATGGCTTGAAACATTCATTTGCAGTTGCATACACTACCTTGTTCACAACATACTTTGAAAAGAACACAAACATTTATTTTCTTAAACACCTAATCTGAATCAATCAACTAACCATGACATTTCCTATCACATGAGAGTAAATAACAGACTGAGACATGCACTAGTTTTGCTGCATCACACTAGTGACTTAATATGATCATGACTTAGAGTGTTACTATCACAGAGTTCAGATAAATTCTGGCTTTGTCATTTACAACTTGTGTGACTTTGTTAGCCTTCTCAGGCCTCACTACTGTCACCCACTAAACGGAGCAAACAGTAGTCTTATCGGGGAGCTGCGAGGCAGGCTTCCTGCTTCTTCCCGGGCTACATCTCGACTCCACCCTACTACTTCCTCTTTCCTCCTTCTGGGCGCCTAGCCCCGCCTATCTTGTTTCCTATTGGCCACAGGGCTTTATTAACCAGTATGAGAAACATATATACAGAATAACATCTCCCATCAGATGACCATGTGGAAATACTTAGATAAGTAGAAATGGGTTAATAATTATGACAGAGCTATCCCATAAACAATAATAGTAACTGGCCAACAGGATTGTATCAAATACAGAGTCTCTGAGTGTTATTGGGGGCTGGCGGGGGCGGCTGGACCAGACCGGCAGTGGGGGTGGGGCCTGCTCGTAACCTAATGGTGTCAGAAGTGCCCAACGTGGCTTATAAGAACTTTCACTTAAAACTAAGAAAATCTTAAGAAATGTTTTAGAAACAGAGGAACAAAAAGCAGCATTTTTCTCGGGTGGACCTTGTTTGCTAGGGACAGAGATTTGCGCGGCTCCTTTAATGGAGGTTTCCAAAATTAGCATAAGTGGCAAAAAACCTCATTGCTTTTAAAGAGCTCTGCTAACAATTCATTGGTGTGTATGAGAGCTGCAATGAAGGTTTACACTGTGTTTTAAAATATACGTAGGCTTGGGAGAGAAAAAGAAATAAAATGATTTTAAAAAGACAGAATATGCACCCTGGCCACCCTCCCCTCCCAGCTCCCCATGCCCATTCTACTGGTAGGGCTATGCTATCCAGGTTGAGTCATATAAATCTGTCAAGTCATTTGAAGTAGGGACTAGGACTTCTCTCCTGTCTCTAGGTTAAGGGAGTATCCCTCCATGGGGGATGTGTTCACAAGGTCCTTTTGTGCACCAGGAATAGATCACAGGGGAAAGAGGGTAAGAGGGAGGGAGGAAGGGAGGGGAAACTGGGATCCACATGTAAAAATTTTAAAATATATTATTAATAAAAAAAAAAGAAGCAAAAAAAAAAAAAAGACAGAATATGGCTGGTTATGGTGGCACATGCCTTTAATCCCAGCACTTGGGAGGCAGAGACAAACAGATCTCTGTGATTTCAAAGGAAACCTGGTATACAGAGTAAATTCCAGAACAGATAAAAGTTACACAGAGAAACTTTTTACTCAAAATATGTAAAAATAGAAATAGAAGAAATAGAATAATAAAAAAAACCACGTAAAGATGGAAAGCACAGAAAAACTTTGGATATTGTACGCTGTTCTGTTATCTTTAAATTGTTTGACTGCTGAGGAAATAACAACTGATAAAAGAAATGCTGCTGGATTAATTCAATATATAGATTTTAAAAATGCTTTGACTCCAAAATTTAAGTTCAAGGACAAATTACTGGGGAAAAGTATTTCTATTTTTGTTTCCACAGAAAATGAAAAGCTATGGATTCCTTCCAGACTAATGTGGTTTGATCGAGCAAGACCCCATGAAGCAATGTCAATGGGACAATGCAGCCTTGCAGACCACTTCAGCCAGGATTTCTGTGTCTTCTTAGGATCCCCCATGACAGCGTCCCCTACTAGCAGGAAGTAGTTTGAAAAGAATGACACCCAAATTCCCAAATATTGTTTATAAATGTTTGTTTTCATTTAAATGGGCTTGGTTATAAATGGTTAATTACCACAACCAATCTTTTTAAAGATTAAAAGGGAATTATGGTATAGATATAAATGCTTTGTTTTGGAATGGATTTTCATTTATTGATACAAATTTAAGGTCAATTTTATGATATATATATATTTCTCCTCCTGTTTAGGTATTATGTTTATATAGCTCATTTAAAATGGTTTAGGGTTTTTTTGACAATGAGGCACACATAACTGCTCCTGGTAACACCACCTGTGTCAGAAAGGAAGATGGACATCAAAGAAACGTATTATGGAGTTTTCTTCTAATATGGCAAGATTAGCCATTTGAGCAAGGTACTTCTCTTGTCTAGACTGTTGGACTTTATGCTGTAGAAACCAGACATGCAGGACCCCCAAAATAGGTGACTGCTGAAACAAGATGGACAGTACTACGGGGTTCCTTCCAGGCACACTATGGCCTATAGGCTGAATATGGAACATTACAGAAGACATTCAGGTGACTGACCAAGCAGTGAGTTGTCTCTGTCATTTCTAGAGTTTATATATTATCCTTCTATGGTCTTTGAAGGAGTTGAAGACAGTTATGGTTATAGTTTTCCTTAGTTAGGATTAAAAATAAGTTACATATAGGACTTTAGACTCAAAAAGATAGGATACATGATATTTTCTTTAAGTCTTACAAAATGTTAATGGATTAAATATTGTTAACTGTGATTCTTATTTGATAACTGTTGTATGGTGTATTTTGCTATGTTAAGGTTAAAACCCTTCTCTTTATTTTAGACAGAAAAGAGGAGATGATGGGAGATGTTATTCTGTAAATATGTTTCTCATACTGATTAGTGAATAAAGCACTGTTAGGCCAATGGGAAAGCAAGATATATGTAGGGGCTAGGATACAAGGAGGAAAGAGGAAGTAGGAAGGAGGAGTCAGCATGTAGAGCTGAGAGAAAGCAAGATGTGATGCCGGCCCGCCACTCTTTGATAAGATGACCACGTGGAAATACTTAGATAAGTAGAAATGGGTTAATAATTAAGACAGAGCTATCCCATAAACAATAATAATAACTGGCCAACAGGATTGTATCAAATACAGTCTCTGAGTGTTATTGGGGGCTGGCGTGGTAGCGGGGTAGTGGGATCAGACCGGCAACGGGGGGGGGGGAGGCCTGCTTATAACAGAGGGAGGGAAGGAGAGGGAACTGAAATCGATATGTAAAGTAAGAAAAACAAATAAATAAAAAAACAAATATCTGCCTCTTCATCTAGGGATGAGGCCATGTGGAAGTTCCTCTGTCCGCATTGCATGCATGTCCATTGTTTTGACAATATTCTGCTCTTGTGTATGGAAGCATATTGTTGAGAGTTCATGGGTGCATTTCCCCTGTCATGCCCAGGGGACAGGATCTTTCAACATGAGTTTCTTGTCTCTGCTTCTTACACTCTTTCTTTCCTGTCTTCTCTGATTTTCTCTGAGACTTAGGTTTAGGATTTGCATTGCAGATATGTCCATTGGGATAACACACCCTCATCAGCACCTATACATATACATATGTATATACATGTAGCAGCAATAAAGAAGAGATTATGAACTTTGGAGGTCAGGTGACACTATTAAAATGTAAAATTCTGTCAACTCTGAATTTTGTTGCTTTACTTGGAGAAGATTTTTAATGCAACAGAGATTTCTTCATTATATGAATGCATTATGTTAATACTCTAAATTGTTTCTTAGGTGAGTACTTTTATGACCCCTGGCTGCTGTGTCTGAGGTATCCAGTGTTCTCTTTGTTAACATTATTTAACTTAGATTTCTGCTGACCTTGGCCCATTTTCTCCCTGCAAACAGAATATAAGAGGTGGTGCATAAAATTATTGGCATGAGTCATCAGCTCAAGTAGACCTCTTGATCACAACTATCTGTCTTCTTTATTTTCTCCTCACCTCACTTTTTGGGACCCTTATTCCTGTAGATTTAGGTCAACTATAATCTGAGCCAAAACAAACCTTTCCTTCTGTAAATAGCTTCTGTCAAGTATGTTTCACAATGACAAGATAACCAGTACAACATAGAAGTATGTATCAATCTTCTTCCATAGACCTACTTGAGAACATCATCTGGGAAATAAGAAACCTACTGAGAAAAGATGAGATGGAAAAAAAATGTTTTTTCCCCCTTCAGGAAATTAATGACTCTTTATTCTTCTTCCCATTACACAGCTGATTATATATATGACCTTGAGTCAGCAAGGGGTAAATTTGTTTATGTCTTCAAATCATTAACTCCAAAAAATGTTCTTAAATTAAAATAATCATTGTCTTTAAAAACAATGAGTCTAATTTAAAATGAGTCTAATTATTATATCTTCTAAAACATCTTAATAATATATTATGCTGTCATAGGTTTACAGACATTAGAACTTTTAGAAATGGGGAAACTAGGAAAATACAATTTTGCATGACAAAACAAGGTGAGTCTGCCTTAGTACATTTCTGCTATTCACTCAGTGCTTGAAAAAGCCTAAATCCTGTTAGGAATCACCTGTCAAGTGAGAATGTGAAGGTAGATACCCTTTTCAACCTTTTCTGCTGATTAAATTTGTTCTTTGACTATTTCTTACATGTATTAACAGATTGTGGTTAATTTTTGCCTTCTTTTATCTCTTTTCCATTCCTATCAGCCTCTCCTCTTCACTTCAAACCCTTTTCTCACATTCATGTCTTTTTTTTTTTCTTGCTTTGTGACCAGCTGATTTGACCAGGGTCATTTATATGACTATGGGTTTGGAACTATACATTGGAGCATGTTGGATTCACACTTGGATACACAACTTAAGACAATGACTGTTCCTCCCCCCAGAATATATCAGTAATCAATAGTTCCACAGGGAGGGCAGGGCCCCATGGGCCCTTCCTTCATCTGTTGTTGACTGTTGACAGGCTCAGTTTTGTACAGGCCCAGTGCAGGCAACTGCAGCTTCTGTGAGACCTTGATTGCAATGATTGTGTCATTCCAGGAGGTAAAATTTTTCAGTCCTTCTACTCATCACTTTCTGGCTCATATATTCTTTCATCTTTGTTTTCTGTGAAGTTCCTGAGTCTCTGAATATATACCCTTTAACATCTATTGAAAACCAAGGTTGAATTGATCTGCAATGATAAAGACTGAAAATTCTGTAGCTGCCTTTCTGCGTCCATAAAGACAAAGCCATATCAGTGTCATGGGGCAAGTTGATGTGAAGTTACGCACCCCGAGATGAATAGATGAGAATTTGGCAGAACCAGCTTACTAACTCTAAAAGTGCTATTGAAGTGGGAGACAAGGATCGATGATCCATCATATTTCTTTTTCTTTAGGAACATGTTTTCTTAGCCCAGACATGGTTGTAAATTAAACTGTCTAATGATTATTTTCCTTAGGTTGATGATATTTGAAAAGAATCTTTTGGAAACTAGATTCTCTATTTGCCTAACTGCAGTCACTTACCATCTTTGCATACATTTTATTTTATTTTTAGGGGACTAAACAAAATAGTAACTTTGCTTCAGATACCACATGGATTCTTAAGATGTGATAGATGAAATAGTCACTAGACAGGCATGGTCCAGTGTTTAACAAGTACAGTATTAGTAATTTGCAAAATGCCTGCAAATTTCTGTTATGCTAATGGAGTTTCAGATAGATTTTTGTTGAGTCTTCTCACTCTATCCTACATACCATTAAAACACCCATTATTTTCATCAATCTCTTCCAGTAAACATATCAGTTGGCTATTTAACTTACCCAAGGAATTCAAAGTTTTAGTCATAATGTTTTTATGTCTTTTCTAGATGTTTTATTTTTTTCTGAATAGTTTCCATTATCTCAGGTATGTATCCCTTCCATGAAAATATTAATCAAGTAATAACAATTTAAATATCTAGTTCTTCAAGTGTGACTCTACAGCTTTGGAAGAAAGAATCTAGAAGGTTCCAAAAGGAAGAAACAAGTAGACAGAATAATCACTATATTTTTGTGTATACCACAAAATTAGGTGGTTTCCACCATTGTGACAAAACCAATTTAAAGGAAGAAAGTTTAGGTTTGGCTCCTGGTTTGAGAGGTTTCAATTCACAGTCACTTAGATCTGCTGTTTTTGGGCCATCACAAGAGAGAAAATCATGGCAGGGAGCACAAAGTAGAAAAAGGCACTCTGTTCACAGAAGAAAGGAAGGAGGGGACAGGGTAGACTCATTCTGGGCATACCTCTTGGTCTCTCCTCCTAATTTGGTGCCACCACATACATTCTCCACCAGTTTCTGATAGTCCATTCAACCATGGGTTGACCCATCACTTCCCAGAAACCAGTCCTGTAAACTCTGGGATCAACTTTTGAACACATGAACCTTTGGGAACACTTCAGATCCAAACCATAATTTCTGTGCTAAAATACCACACCATGCTCTACTGATGTGTACAATTACCACATGTTAATGGAAACAGTAAAAGTATTATAACTGTTTATAAAAATAGGGACAGAAAATATGGAAAACTAAAATAATGACATATTGATTCGATATAAATTGGCTAACATTAATTAAGTGTTCCCAGGTGTTATCAGACACTATCATAATAAATTCATTTCCACCTTATTGAGGAATTATTATTTACCACTTCCATTTTACTGACTAAGAAACTTATATAGTGAGATTAAATAAAGTGATCAAAGTTATATAGTTTGTATATGTTGAAGTAAGAATTCAGCCCCACACAAGTATAGTCTAATCATGTGACCACCAAAATTCGATGCTGGCAGTTTTAATAAAGAAACAGAAGACACAAAACAATGGGACTGGAGAGATCGCTTAGTAGTTAAGATCGCTCCCTGCTTTTACACAGGACTCAAGTTTGGTTCCTAGCACCCATGTAAGGATGTTCACAAGCACCTGTAACTCAAACTCCCTGAATTTGATGAACTCATCATGTCTTTTCCAGAACCTGCATTCATGTGGCATTTATACACATACCCATAAAAATCTTTTTATAAAAAGACATACAGTGTTGAGGGATTAATTATTTGTATTGCTTGTGACAACCTCATTTTGTGTTTTCTGTCTTGCCACATTATGAATAATTTCCTGATTCATGCCCAGATTGTCCCATTTGGATAGGTTAAAGGGTCACCCTGCCTTAAAAGACTGCTCTGTATTTCATAATTCAAAAGTGTGAAAGGGAAAATTGGAATTTGATTACATTAGGTCACCAGGGACCTCTGAGTGTGTGGAGAAATGGAATCTCTTTTCTCCATCCACAACTCTTGAGAATAATTAACTGAAATAGGAAGTATCTGCTAATTGTCTTTCCATCCTCTATACTGTACCCTAAGGAAATTTAAGAGACACAGTAGTTGGAATCAACTTCCTTGCAGCAAAGACCAGTAAGAACCATGGCTTGAAACACAGAACCCAGGGAATGTTGAACACTCATTATGATTTTGGCTTCTAATTTCTGAGAGACCTTTACACACATCTGGAGGCTAGAGCAGTGCCCAGGAGGAGGGCATCGACCACACTGTACCCACGATCTCACTGAAGCACACCTGTAAGGGGCTACACACTCCTGAGATATCTGTGTGAGTACAATCTGAATATTGGCAATGTGCTTTCTGCTGCCAAAGGCTTTGGTGTCTGTTTTTCCTTCTTTCTGTAACCCTTTCCTCTTATATTCTTTACTCAAAGACACCAGATAGTAGTTTTGATGTCTTCTCCTCCTCTTTTTCAAGAAACCTGTGCTATAACAATAATTCCAACAAAAGAGGTGATTTCTGTTTAAAAAAAAAAAAAAGTCTAACATTGAGTTTCAAACATCAGTCTGTGGGTAAGTGAGAAATTGGTGACAGGGAGGTTTTCATGTAGCCCACCACCTTGAAGACTGGACTGACTGTGATTGAGACCAAGTCATCTCAGTTTCCCCTATTAATCTAGCTAGCAATCTATCTTATGGATATATTCATTACCATTCATTATTAATGAAGCTATACCCATTTCTGAGAGCCCGCTTGTTACTTTGTGCTCTCTGCATACAACACTTTAAGTTTTTACAAAAGCCCAAGAGTTTTGATTATTCTTTATTAACAGATGAAGCAAAAGAGGCATCCAAATACAATGAAATCAGCTGTGAGTCCAAAAGATGGCAAAAAAAATGTTCTCAGACATGCCCTGATTCTTAGTACACAGTATACCATTTCCTTTTTATATACTGGGGCACTGAAAACTTGCTGAATATGAAACAGTCACCAGATGAATTGATGTAACTCCTTGATATTTTCAGAGTCTTGTGATTTTGTGCCCCCTAGGGTATTTCTCGCTGTTTATCAGTGTAGTTCTGAACAACATTTGCATTTGTGGTTATACAAAGTTCCATTTTCTGAGACTTAGATATTAAATCTGTTCCCAGGGCTTATTTTAATGTATATTGCTTTTAATTGAATTTTAAATTCTCATGCAGTCTAATGAGTGACTGGTATGTTCTTCTGGACCTTCAATACAAATATTCAGGTATGTAGGACAATGATTGATCCTATTGTTTTTTCTTACTTTTGAGATTATACTTTAATTACAACATTTCTTCCTTCTATTTTCTCCCTTCAAACCCTCCCATATACCTTTCCCTGCTGTCCTTCAAGTTCATGGCCTTATTAAAAAATATTATTACATGCATATATATCTATAGATGCACAGACATGTATTTCTAAATGTAACCTGTTCTGTTTCTTTAATAAGTTTTATTTCAAAAATGAAGTATTGATTTATTTAGATCCCTACCTTAAATACACAAAATAACAGTGAACTAAATGGTAGCCCTGAAAATTATCTGTAAGGAATATACTTTTTTATTAGAATTACTTTTATTGAAAATAGATTTTTTTCTCATATAACATTTCCTGATTATGATTTCCCTTCCCTTTACTCTTCCCAGTTCCTCCCTATCTCCCCTTGCATCCTGATCTACTCCCCCCATTTTGTCTCATTAGAAAACAAACAGGCTTCTAATGAAACAAAATGAAATAAAATAGGATAAAACAGAAATGAATTCATTGGAATAGGGAGGGAAAAAAAGAAGGAAAAGAGCCCAAGAGATGGTATGAGAAACAGATCCTCTGGTCTGCTCACCCAGGAATCCCATAAAAACACTACATTGGAAGCCATACTATACATGCAAAGGACTTAAATGATAAAAAGAAAGAGAAATTTAAAAATATATAAATAAAATAGAACAAAAAATTTAAAAAAGAGTAAAACAACAAAACAAAAAGGTTTGATGTGACATTAAGAGACAAGGAGGAACCTTCAAAGATGCCACTGAGTTTGCCTTCTGTTGTCTGTCTATGCCTGGCATGTGTCCTTATCCTTAAGCATAGTAGTTTATTTCTCCAGTGAGACTCCCTTGTGGTAAACTTTTTATTTGCAAGCGACTGTCATTGGGAGATAACTTCTGTGTTAGGGATAGGGCCATGTACCCACTTTTTTCAGCTCTAGGACCCCATCAGGTGTGGACTGGTGCAGACCCTATTCATGATGATTGGTCTCTCTGAGATCGTATGTGTGCCCATCCTATTTATTTGGAGGGCCTAGATTCCTTGGTGAGTAAGTTTTAAATTTAGCTGGGGAACCTGCGTGGGACTGAACTAGGTCTTCTGAATGTGCGCGACAGTTATGTGACTTCATCTGTTCATAGTCTGTGTGAGGTGTTTGGGGACTGGCAGTGGGACCAGAACTTATCCCCGGGGAATGGACTGGCTGTTTGGAGCCTAATCCCTGTGATGGGATGCCTTGTTCAGCCTTAACAGAGGTGGGAGAGGTGTGGCTCCGTTTCAACTTGTTTTGTCAGATTTTGTTGACTCCCCAAGGAAGACTGTACCCCCACTGAGGAGTGGATGTGGGGTGGGGCAGGAGAAAGGGAGGGAGGGGGAACTGGGGTTGGTATGTAAAATTAGAAATACTTTTTTAAAGACAAAAATTAAATAGAAGTATTTCACTTTCCCTCTCCCTTTATTTCTATCCAGCCCCTCCTAGCTATCTTCTCTGAAACTCTCCCACAGCCACCCTCTCTCAAGTCAACAGTTTCATTTTCTAATAGTTATTGTGTAGCTCTTTACAGGTTTTTTCCCCCTTTGAAGAAGTGAAAGGTCGTCATTGCTTTCTTATTCTCAAAAGTTGGAATTTTCAAAGCTATTGAGGACAGTTTCTTATAGCCGTGTAAATTGTATGATGTGTGAGTTATAACTTCATAGGCTGGCTGAAATGGTATAGCTACTAATGAAGCTTTGAGTGTTTTCCGTGTGTGTGTGTGTGTGTGTGTGTGTGTGTGTGTGTGTGTGTGTGTGTGCGCGCGCGCGCGCACGAGTACACGTGCGCGCACGTGTACACGTGCGCGCACGCATGCATGTGTGTGGGGGTGTGGGGATGTATTGTGAGAATATGTTCATGTGTGTGCGTGCATGTATGTGCAGATGCACTTACTGTATACAGGTATACCTGTTCGCATGTCCACATGTGGAAACCAAAGGTCAACTTGGGGTACTATTTTTATTTTGTCACTTTCTTCCTACAGCTCACCAATTGGGCTAGCTAGCCAGTGAGCTGTGACAAGCCACCTGGCTCCACCCTCCCTCCAGTGCTTGCATTATGGACATGTGCTGCTGTGCTCAGCTTTGCGTGTGGGTGTTGGACTCTGAATTCAGGCCTTCATGCTTGTGCAGGAGGCATTCCTATCACTGAGCCATCTTCACATCCCTTCAGTTCCTCGTCACACCTGTTTACTAGAAGTAAACAAGTAAAAACCTCTGGATATTATTTATCCAAGAGGAATAAAATTCTGCATCTATGTAAGGACATTTCCACAAATGTTCACAGGAAACTTATTCACAATAGCCAAAATTAGGGTCAATCCTAAAATCCATCAAGAGGTAAATGACAGTGAGCAGAGAAGTCATATGTACAGAAGCAGGAAGGAGAGGGCTGAGAGCTAAGGAGGTTAGATGAGCTCATTTCCCAGGCCTAGAATTGGAACTGAGAGGTAGAGGTGAGAGGAACTGAGCCCTTGGGATTGCTCAGTGAACTCTCTTCAACTTCATAATAGCCTTAAGGCTTTATATCTCTGGCATATACTACTCAGCTTTCTCCTAATTCTGAAGTATTATGCATGCCACACATAATGAAGAGTTCTCTTTTTTTTAAGATATAAAAATGTCATATATATATATATATATATATATAATTTTTTTTATTTTACATATCAAACCCAGTTCCCTCTTCCTCCCTCCCTCCAATGCCCTCCAACCCACCTCCCATTCCACCCCCTCCCCACTCCACAGAGAGGGTGATGCCTTCCAGGAGGGATCAACATCTGTCAAGTCATTTGGAGTAGGGACTAGGCCCCCCCCTCCTGTGTGTAGGCTAAGGGAGTGTCCCTCCATGGGGAATGTGCTCCCAAAGTCCTTTTGTGCACCAGGGATACATCCTCCCCAAGATAAGAATTGGTATCTCCCTTGGAAAAACTTGCCAAATACTTGAAGACAGAACACTGGCACCGTTGATGGAAACAATGATTCCAAATTGGTAGATAAGAAGGTAGTTTCTTTCTGCAGAAGCTGCTATTGGTCTTGAAGCATTGAACTACTATGGCTTGGGATGTCTAATGAGATTGAAGTTTTATATTTGGTCTCAATTTGTGAAAGACAGAATTTTATATATATATACTTAGTAGTACACCTGCCATCCCAATTCTTGGGAGATGGAGAAAGACAAATCAGATGTTCCAAGTATGATAATGTTTCATTACTTTGTGATTGATTTATAATTTAGTTATTGATAGTCTACATTACTTATCTATATTTTCTTTAAACTCTTCAATTAAATTAATATTATTTATTATTACTATTTTGTTTTTTTGAGAAAGTGTTTCTCTGTGTAGCCTTGATTGTCCTGGAACTTACTCTAGAGACCAGGCTGGCTTCATACATGTCTGCCTGTCTCTGCCTCCTGAGGTAGGATTAAAGACGTGTGCAATCCTGACCCTCTGAATGTGGATGACAGTCGCTTGACTTGATCTGTTGGGGGAAGGGCCTTGCAATGGCACCAGGATTTATCCCAAGTAAGCCCATTTCCTATGCTGGAATACTTTGCTCAGCTTTGATACATGGGGGAGGGGCTTGGTCCTGCCTCAACTTGGTATGCAGACTTTGTTGACGCCCCAGGGGAGATCTTCCTCCCTCTGGGAAATGGATAGGGGATGGGAGGGGGGGAGAAGAGGAGGGAGCAGGAACTGGGGTTGGTGTGTAAACTGAAAAATAAATTTCTTAAATTAAAAAAAGGAGTGTGTCATCACCACCTGGTTTATTTTCTTGTTGTTGTTGTTGTTGTTGTTGTTGTTATTATTATTATTATTTGTGTGTGTGTGTGTGTTTGTGGTGTATCTGTGTAAGCATGTTTGCATACATGTTTGGTTGCATGTGGAAGCCAGAGAGTTACTTGATTATCTTCCACTATCATTCTCCATTGTGTTTTTTCCTCTCCCTGAAAATATAGCTCACCAATTAGCTAGAGTGGAATGAACTCTGGGGAATCTGCCCATCTCCTCCTCTCTTCCCCAGCAGTGGAATCACAGGTATGTACCACTACATCTGGCTTGTATGTGAATGATGAGGATTCAAACGCAGAGCCTTATTCTTATACTGCAGACATCTTAGTGACTGAGCCATGCCCTAAGCCCCAAACATTTAAACTTAAATGCTGCTTATAAACCAAAGGTATACTTGGAAATTACTGGAAACAATCTCCTAAAAGCACCACTTCATACATTACCTGTTATGTCCCAGTCAGCTACTTTGTACATCTAAACTGACTTAATCGCAAACCCTGTGAGATGAGTTCTAGTATTATATTTGCAGATAAAATGATGTATGCACAATGTTAGATGACCTTCAGAGTGGTATAGCTTACACAGGAAAACCACATTCCAGCAAATTCATGTTATCAGTCATTCCACTAATCACATCCTGAATTTTCCAGAGTATCTTTTTAAATAGGATGTCCAGATGTATTTTCTGACCTGAGCAAGTGGAGGTACATGGACCCCATACGACAGAACCAAGTCCCCTGAATGTGGGTGTCAGTTGGGAGGCCTGGGCAGTTTAAGGGGCCTCTGGCAGTGGAACCAGTATTTATCCCCAGAGCACAAATGGG
The DNA here is from genome assembly GCA_030556225.1 of Cricetiscus sungorus. NCBI lineage: Eukaryota > Metazoa > Chordata > Mammalia > Rodentia > Cricetidae > Cricetiscus > Cricetiscus sungorus. The sequence continues at coordinate 111,386,933 of JANBXA010000007.1, forward strand.
CTTTGGGAGCCCATTCCCTATGCAGAGATATTCTCCCAGCCTAGATACACTGCGGAGGGCCTAGGTCCTGCCCCAAATGATGTGTCAGACTTTGATGACCCTTCATGGGAGGCTTCACCCTCCCTGAGAAGTGGATGGGGGTAGGATAGGGTGTTGGTGGGGGCATGAGAGGATGGAAGGAAGAGGGAAGTGGGACTGGTATGTAAAATAAGATTGTTTTTGATTTAAATAAAATTTTATTTTAAAAAGAGATTTATTTTGACTGGGTGTAGTGGCACATGCCTTTAATCTCAGTACTTGGGAGGCAAGGGCAGGTGGATCACTGTTAGTTTAAGGCTAACCTGGTCTATATAGTGAGTTCCAGGATACCCAGATATCCAGAGATATCCATCCTCGAAACAAAAACTACAAAAACAAAAAAAAAAATTATTTTATTTTTATTGTACCAAGTCTGTGCCTGTATCAAAGTCTGTTGGTGCCAAAGTATGCCAGAAGGAGAGATTCGATCCCTTGAAACTGAAGTAACAATTCTGAGCTACCAGGTGTGAGTACTGGGAACTCAGGTCCTCTACAAGGTCAGCAAGCACTCAACTGCTCATTCACGTTCTCAGCCCCAGATGTTATATTTTTGCATTCACGAGAGCCTGATGGGTCAATAACCAAAAGTTCAACTACTTACATTTAGGAAAAGTGACACAAGAGATAAAGTCAAGTGGAGTTATTTCTCTAAAAAATGACTCAATATTCCCTTGGGTTATATGTTATGTGTGGCTAAAAGCTCATTTTCATAGAAGCTGGGATTACAGTTGACCCAGAGACCTGTTCTCTTTTTCCTGGCAGGACCTAGAAACATCAATACAATGATGAGGGGAAAGAACAGCACAATTGTGAAATTCATCCTATTGGGATTCTCCGAGTTCCCGAAGTTCACCATTGCTCTCTTCTCAATATTCTTAGGGGTCTATCTCATGACATTGTCTTGGAATGTGTGTCTCATCACTCTCATCAAATTGGACACCCATCTTCACACACCTATGTACTTTTTCCTCAGCAATCTCTCCTTTTTGGATATCTGCTATGTTTCCACTAATACCCCCAGAATGCTTCTAGACTTCTTCAGGAAGCACAAATCCATCTCCTTTGTGGGGTGCACCATGCAGTACTTCTTCTTCTCAAACCTGGGTCTGGCAGAGTGCTGTCTTCTGGCAGCCATGGCCTATGACCGCTATGCTGCCATTTGTAATCCTCTTCTCTACACAGCCATCATGTCCCCTTCCCTCTGTGTGCAGATGGTGGCAGGGTGTTGTATCAGTGGATTCTTTGGCTCATTTATCCAACTGTGTGCCTTGCTTCAGCTTCATTTTTGTGGGCCAAATGTCATCAACCATTTCTTCTGTGACCTGCCTCAGCTTCTGATCCTCTCTTGCTCTGATACCTTTTTCTTTAAAGTGATGGACCCTGTGCTCACAGTGATCTTTGGGCTTACATCTGTCTTGGTTATCATGGTGTCCTATGGTTACATTATTGTTACTATTCTTAAGATCACATCAGCTGAGGGCAGATCAAAGGCCTTCAACACCTGTGCTTCTCATCTGACAACAGTGACCCTTTTCTTTGGCTCAGGTATCTTTGTCTATATGTATCCTAACTCAGGAGATTACCTGAGCCAAAACAAGTTAGCATCCGTCTTATATACTATTATAATCCCTATGCTAAACCCATTGATCTATAGCCTGAGGAACAAAGAAATCAAAGATTCTCTAAACAGATGGAATAAGAGGCTCTTTTCGTGATGTTATTAGTCACAGAATTTATTGTAAATGTGTAGGTGCTTTACATGTCTACTACAAACCAGGACAGGCACAAAATCAAGAAAATGAAAGATCAGTATACAGTTGTGACCAAAACAAGCAAACAAACAAATCCAGGAAATAAAGCCACCTGTAAGCTAAAGTAGTCAACAAGTATTTCATTACCTAGGTGTGACAGTTTGAAACTTCATCTTGAACATCCCATTAATACAATGGCCATAGACACCAGTATTGGTCAATGTTGCCAAGAGACCAACAAGACCTTAAGCTTCTCTCCATTCAGTTTGACGTTGGCTGTTGGTTTACTGTATACTGCTTTTATTATGTTTAGGTATGTCCCTGTTATCCCTGATCTCTCCAAGAACTTTATCATGAAGGGGTGTTGGATTTTGTCAAAGGTTTTTCAGCATTTAGTGAGATGATCATACGATTTTTCTTTTTCAGTTTGTTTATATGGTATATTACATTGATAGATCTTCATATGTTGTACCATCCCTGCATCACTGGGATGAAGCCTACTTTGTCATGGTGGGTGATTTCTCTGATGTTTTCTTGGCTTCGATTTTTCTGTATTTTATTGAGTATTTTTGAACCAATGTTCATGAGGGATATTGGCCTGTTGTGTGTGTGTGTGTGTGTGTGTGTGTGTGTGTGTGTGTGTGTGTGGCTTGGGTACCAAGGTAATTATAGCCTCATAAATAGAGTTTGGCAATGACCCTTCTGCTTCTATTGTGTGGAACAATTTAAGGAGTATTAGTATTAGTTCTTCTTGAATTTCTGGTAGAATTCTGCACTGAAGCCATCTGGCCCTGGGCCTTTTTTGGTTAGTAGACTTTTGATGTCTGCTTCTATTTGATTATGGGTTATAGGTCTATTTAAATTTGGTAAGTGTATTCAGCAGGAAAAAAAAAAGCAATGCAATCTTGAAACTCTCAGGGAAATGGATGGAACTAGAAGAAACCAACTTGAGTGAGGTAACACAGTAAAAAAAAAAAGATGAACATGGTATGTACTCACTCATATATAGATTTTAGACAAAGAGCAAAGGATCACCAGCCTACAATTCACAGCCCTAGACAATCTAGGAAACAGGGAGAACCCTAAGTGTAGTGAGATATTCACTTTGTCCGCACCTGTGACACAGACCACGCCCATTGGGGTGGAGAAAGAGGTGGACGTTACCTGGGGGAACTAAGTCTGAGGAGGGGGCTCTGACAGCTCTCTTGCTTGAAGCAAGGGGACAGGAGTACATCTGGAGGCATCCTTGGGACCAAGAACCTGCTGGTGTTCATCTGTCTATGTTGTAAGTTATTTCTCCCTGAATAAACATCTATTCTGCCTATTTGTTTCTCCTGATTCTTATTAAACATCAATACCTAAGAGAGACATACATGGTCCCCCACAGAAGGGAAAAGAGACAAGATCTCCTGAGCATATTGGGAGGGGGGCAGTGAGTGGAAGGGAGTTAGGAGAAAGAGAAGGGGTGAAGAGGAGGGGAGAGGAAAACATGAGGGAGCAGGAAGATTGAGTCAGGGGAGGAATAGAAGAGAGCAAGAAAAGTAATGCCATAATAGAGGGAGCCATTATAGGTTTAAAGAGAAATCTGGCACCAGGGAAATGTTCAGAGATCTACAAGATGACCCCAACTAACAATCTAAGCAATAGTGGAGAGGCTAGCTTAAATGCCCTTCCCTGATAATGAGATTGATAACTACCTTATATATCATCCTAGAGCCTTCATTCAGTAGCTGATAGAAACAGAAGCAGACACTCACAGGTAAACATTGAGCCAAACTCCTGGAATCCAGTTTCAGAGAGGGAGAAGTGATGAGTAAAGGAGTCAAGACCAAATTGCAGAAACCCACAGAGACAGCTGACCTGAACAAGGGGGAGCTCATGGACCCCAGACTGATAGCTGGGAAACCAACATAGGACCAACCCAGACCCCCTGAACTTGGGTCCAAGTTAGAAGGCGTGGGCAGTTTATAGGACCTCTGACTGTGGAACCAGGATGTATTCCTGGTACAAGAAAGGACTTTAGAAGCACATTCCCCATGGAGGGATACTCCCTTAGCCTAGAGACACGAGGGAGGTCCTAGGCCTTACCACAAATAACTTGAAAGATTATATGTGATCCCTTCTGGAAGGCTTCACCCTTCCTGGGGAGTGGATGAGGAATGGAACAGGGATAGGGGGTGTGAGTGGGAGGGTAGGAGGGAGAGGGAACTGGGATGGATATGTAATATAAGAAAAACTTAAAAACATTTTTAAAAAAATACTCAAATTTATGATACACAATGAAAGTAGTGATTAAAGAAAAGTTCATAGCACTAAGAGTTTACATCTTTTTTTAAAAGAAATGTAGAGATCTCATGTTAGCAACTTAACAGCATACCTGAAATTTCTAGAACAAAAAGAAGCAAGCGTACCGAAGAGGAATAAATAGCAGGGAATAATCAAACTGAGGGCTGAAATCAATAAAATAGAATCAAAAGGAACAATATAAAGAGTCAACTAAACAAATAGTTGGTTCTTTGAAAAAATCAACAAGATAGACAAATACTTATACAAACTTAATAAAAGACTCAGAAAGAATATTCAAATGAACAAAACCAGAAACAAAAAGGGAGAACATAACAACAAATACCTATTTGCTGAAGGCCACCACATCAGAGGAGCAACAGGAGACAATTGAAGTTCAAGGTGTCAACCCAGCAGAAGGCGACTCCCTGATGGGTGAATCTTGGATAGGGAAGGCTCTGAGACCACAGAGGCATGAAAGTCTTTTGCTTCTGCTGTGCCTTTACATGTTTACTGCTGTCATCTGTCTATGGCATCCCGCATGGTGTGAACTGTGTGGGAAGATCCCCCACTGTAATGTAGTGTATTTATCTCATGGAAAACTTCCCATTCTACTGGGCATTTTCATCTGTGTATTATTATGAAGATGATTTCCTCCTAAACCGTAGTGTAACTGGTGATAATGTTCACTTAAATGGAGATTTAATGATAAAATATATATATATAAAAAAGGAAGTGTCACACAGCTAGAACATATGCGTTTCTATTGAGGAGTCACTTAGACGGTGGCTTTAGGTTAATGACTAAGAAAAGCAGTTGAGTCCCAGTAGCCCAGCTAGCTTAAATTCTACTAATCTTAATGCTGAAAGATGCAGTCACAGGTCTTGGTGTGCATGTTAACTGAAATAAGACCTTAAGATAACTTTAGGTTAGATCAGATGTTTTGATAATAACTTTGAGATGAAAGACCCCAGGAAACAATCTAAAGTTCATAAGAACACATAGCTGAGGTCAAAATCACAAAGCAGCCCAATTGTTACTACCTGATGTACCAATAACACATCAAAAAGATCATCTACCATGACCAAGTAGGCTTCATCCCAGAGATGCAGGATGGTTTAACATGCAAAAATAAATCAATGCAATCTACCATATAAACAAAGGAAAAAAATCCACATGATCATTTTATTAAATGTCTAAAAAGCCTTTGACAAAATTCAACACCCCTTCATGATAAGAGTCATAATAAGAAAGTAGAATGCAAGGAACATACCTGAACATAGTAAAGGCAATTTACAGCAAGCCTATAGCCAACATCAAGTTAAATAGAGAGGAACTCAAAACAACTCCACTAAAGTCAGGAACAAGACAAGATTGTCCACTCTCTCCATATATATTCAATATAGTACTTGAAATTCTAATTAGAGCAACTGAAGGAGATCAAGAGGATACAAAGTGGAAATAAAGAAGTAAACATATAGTTATTTGCAGATGATATGATATTATTATTAGTATTAGTGACCACAAAAATTCCATCAGAAAACTACAGTGGATAAATACTTTCAGTAAAGTGGCTGAATAAAAGATTAACAACAAAAAAAAAATTCAGTATTGATTACCACCTATATCAAATGACAGACAAGAAAGATATTTGGTAAAACAACACCCTTCACAATAGCCACATATAATATAAAATATCTTGGGATAACTCTAACTACGCACGTGAAGGATTTGTATGGTAAAACTTCAAGTCTTTGAAGAAAGAAACTGAAGATGATAGAAAAAATGGAAAGATCTCCCATGCTCATAGATTGCTAGGATCAACATAGTAAAAACCAGCCACACTACAAAAGCAATCTGCAGATTTAGCTCAATCCCCATCAAAATTCCAATGCAATTCTTACTGACCTTGAAAGGACAATACTCAACTTCTAAATGGAAAAACAACAACAACAACAACAAAAAAAAACAGACAAGAACAATACAAGAACTTCCAGAGGTATCACCATTCCAGATTTCAAGCTGTACTTCAGAGCGTGGTTATTACAAAAACAAACAAACAAACAACAACAACAACAACAAAAACAGCTCATGGTACTGGCCTGAAAGCAGACCTGATGATCAATGGAACTGAAGACCCAGATGTAAATTCACATATCTATGAACACCTGATATTTTACAAAGAAACCAGAAAGACACAATGGAAAAAAGAAGGCATATTCAGCAAATGTTTCTGGTCTAATTGGATGTCTGCATGTAGAAGCATACAAATAGATCTACATATGTCACCCTGTACAAAACTGAGATCCAAGTGGATCAAAGATATCAATGTAAAACCAGATACATTGAACCTGGTAAAAGAAAGTATGGAATAGCTTTGAACGCATTATTATAGGAGACAGTTTCCTGAACAGAACACTGATAGCTCAGACACTAAGATCAACAACTAATAAATAGTGACTCACAAATCTGAAAAGCTTCTGTGAGGCAAGCAACACAATCAATAGGACAAAACGGCAGCCTATAGAACGGGAAAAGATTTTTACCAACTCTACATCCATATATCCAAAATATAATAAGAATTCAGGAAGGTAGGCATCAACAAACCAAACAATGAAATTACAGATGGGTACAGATCTGAATAGACAATTCTAAGTAGGACTGGGACTCAATCGACCTCAAGACCCAGCTATACCATTCTTGGGCATATAATCTCAAAATGCTCTATTGTACCCACAAATACACTTTCTCAATTATGTTCACAGCAGCTTTATTTATAATAGTCAGAAACTGAAAACAATGTACATGTTCCTCAATTAAAAAAACAGATAAAATGTACATATATAGTTGTTTAAAAAATGACATCATGAAAATTTTCAGACAAATGGATGGAATTACAAAAATAAAAATAAAAGTAAAAAATCATACTGAGTGAGGTAATCCAGCCCTAGAAAGACAAGCATATTATGTACTAATTTATAAGTGAATATTAGCTCTTAAGTAAATTGTAATCATACTACAATGCACAGGTCCCCCCAAAGGCTAATTAACAAGGAGGTCTCTAAGTGAGACCTATGGATCTCACTGGAAAATCAAAATAAATTAGATTTTTCAGTTGGACTGGGGTTGGGCTGGAATGGAAATAGGAGGGATCAGGTTTGGGAGGGGCAAGAATCGAGGGAGACAGTGTAAGGAGAGATGACTGTGATTGAAGAGCATTTGGGGGTAATGTGGCAACCTAGTGCATTAGGAATTCCCGGGATTATATGAAGGTGATCTTAGAGAGGACTCCTAGTAATAAAGGATAAGGAACCTGAACTGTCCATCTTCTGCAACCAGGCAAGTTCCAGTGGTGGGACTGGGACACCGACTCAGCCACAAAACCTTCTTGCAAGATGTGCTGAGGCAATTAAGGACCTTCACTTGTGGGAAGGGCCAACCAATGACTGGACCAAGGAGACCCATACCAATAGAGGAAGTCCATGTGTGATATTGCTTACATGACCAGGGACCAGAGGCTGCATAACCCAGGGACCTAGGATAGAAAAATGTTAATAAAATGATTTCTAATAATATCCGGCTATACTCATAGATTAGTGCCTATATCAATCATTATCAGAGAGGCTTCCTCCAGCAGTTGATGGGAGCAGATGCAGAGACCCACAGCCAAACATTAGGTGGAAAGAGAGCCCAAATTTGAGATCTCCTTGGGGTCCTTCACTTTGGAACTTGGGGAACACTATGGAAGATTGAGAAGAGGAATTGTAGAAGCCAGAGATGTTGAGGATCCTAGGAGAACACAGCACACAGAATCAACTAAGCCAGGTTCATAGGGGCTCTCAGAGACCAAAGCAGCAATCACAGAGCTTGATTGGGTCCTCTGCATATATGTTATGGCTGCTAGCTTGGTGATTTTGTGGGACTCCTAACAGTGGGGATAGGGGCATTTCTCTTTTACCTGTTTATGGACTCTTTTCCTCCTACAGGGTTACCTTGTCCAGCACTGAGTTACTGTATCGTGTTATGCCATGTTCAATGGCTATCCCTGGGAGGCTTGATCTTTTCAGAAGGCAAATGGAGAAAGAGTGAATGTGGGGGAAATGGAAAATGGGGGGAATTTGGAGGATGAGAGGGAGAGAAAATATCATTGGGATGTATTGTCTGAGAATACATTTAAAATGATTTATTTTCATATTTGTGTGTATATGGCACTGTGTACACACACATGCAGGTGCTTGTGTGGTCAGAAAAGGAAGTTGGAGTCTTTGAAGCTGTAATTACAGGTAGTTGTTGGATGCTGGGAATTAAACTTGGGTCTTCTGCAAGAGTGATGAGTGTATTTAACAGTTGAGACAACTCTCAAGCCCTGTAATTCTATCACCAAATATTTCCTTTGTTTCCAGGATTCTTCCAGAACTTTGTACTATGACTAGGAACAGAATTATTTAGGATTTGGAGAGAATCATCTCACATCCTCAGAAGTCACATTTTTTTCAGCTGTGTTTTTAGAAGATGGGGTTGGTGGTTTATAGAACTCTTCATGGCTGGTAAATTCCAAATTCTGCACAGAACATTAATTTTATATTCTAAATTTGTAAAATGGTGTGATACAGTCTAACATTGTGCTTTATATAAGTACTCTAACATTTTATTTGTAGCCCCTTAAGGCAGAATATTAAGGATAAAAGTGGGATGTTTCAAAAGGTCTCTCAATGTCTCATAGATTATGTGGATTACACAAAGATGCCTTCAGGAGATTAGTATTGATGCTTGGGAAGATGAGCATCTGCAATTCAACAATTTTACAGTCACTGAAGCAGAGAACAGCAAATTGGGTTCAGAAAACTAAATATTGAACTAAAGCTACTGGGAGATTGTAAGAATATGGATGAGCATAGCTAGATGAGTGAGATTGGACCAATAGGAAGGTTTGTGGAATTGCTATGGAGATTCAATATGTTGAAATATAGTCAGGAATAAGTATCTGAACAGATGGAGGCAACAGTATATTGAATTTTAAAGAATGATAATTCCTTGATTTGAAAGAAGAATGCAAAAACTTGCCTTTTTAGCTATTCAGTTTGCTAAAATTAATTCCAATCCAAATTTCAAATGGACTTTGTGGAAAGGATGCACAGCATTGGGAAAGACTTTGTAAAATGTACTCTTGTTAAAAATCAGAGACTAAAGCTTCACAAGAAAGAGTATTTTTGAAAAATATTGTTAACATGAAATTTTCAATTCAAGCAATAATTCAAATTTATTAGAAATAGCTTAATGTAGGACAAGTTTATTTTTGGAAAATAGTACATCATGATAGGGAAGCAGTTGGAGCAACTCATGGTTGTAGTAGCAAGATTACAATGCAGCCAAGAAGCAGAGAGGGGCAGGAAATAAATACAAAGCTTGCTCTCCAATGACGCATGTCGTCTAGCTAGATCCCAACCCAAAGTTCTACAAACTCCCCAAAGAACACCATCATCTGGGTATAAGATGTTTAAACACACAAACCTGTGGAAGATGGAAACCATCACAGAATCTCATAACGTCTAAACAAATGTGAAGATAGCAAGCTTGAAATCAGTGGATTGACTCACAAAGAAAAATAAGTAGAGGCTCTGGTGGCTTTACATATCTTCAGTGGATACCAAAATTAAATTATATGACAATCAGTCTGAGGAAAATGAAGCAAGAAATCACTGATAAAGGTTTATTGTGTATGAGCATGTGTGTTTATGTATGGGTGTCCATGCATCTCTGTATGCCTTGGTGAGTGCATGTGTATGCATGTGTGTGTGTGCGCATGTGTACGTGCATGCGTGCGTGCATGCGTGTGTGTGTGTGTGTGTGTGTGTGTGTGTGTGTGTGTGTGTGTGTGTTGGTAGGAACTGAACTCTCGGCCTTTCAGATACCAGACAGGTGATCTCTTCCTGAGCCACATTGTCAGCCCTATATTAACAACTGATGTGTTTACCTAGAAAATAGCCAGATATTCATATAACAATTATGAAAGAGAAAATGAGAAAGCTTAGCATCAAAATAATTAAGTTCAAATCATAGCATATTTTGCCTTCAGGACTAACAATAACTCAAAGTAGCTCAAATATTGAGTAGAGTCTTCTTGTATAGAAGACAACTAAATATATTTTTAAAACAAGAGAACCTTAACATCAGAAAATATTTTTTTTTATGCCAAAGGCATCAAAAGATCCAGTAGTCTTTTTAAGTTCATTTAGTCCACTTTTTCAGATAACCAGTTTCTTCTTCATATCCAAATGGCTGTGTAGTGTTTGAGAAATCTCTAGGTCAGGAAAAGCCCGTAAAATGGAAATAGAAACATGTCATTCCCCACAAGGAAAGCATTTGTCTGTATTCTGAGATGATAATGTCTCTCTCTAGAGGAGAAGGTGGGCAGGCTGCCTGTAGCACAATATAAGATTTAGGAATATCTTTAGGCAATCAATCTTCAGTGACACAGACCCAAACTGTGTGCACATGGCCTTCCCAAGGTCACCACTTTATTGCCCTCATTGAACCTGAGAAACAGAATGCACAAATCTCTGCAAATCCATTTTAGCTCATTGCATTATTACCCAGATCTGTTAGTTTTCAACAACCCAACCTGGCAGTTCCCACTACACAGATGCTTAGAATCTGTTTCAATGTTTGGCACCAGATACACATCAACTTGTTAGAAAGAAAGACATCCATAAACTGCCCATATGGCCATGACAGTGAATACTAATGACATACCAGATCTGCCTGTTGGTAATAAGTAGATAATGTGCCCAGAGTCATTATAAGATGCCAGCACTGTTGTGTGTGCTTATTCAGACCTTCCAATCCCTGGAGAGGAACATTACTATCAGGCACTCATTTCTACACTAAAGTAAGACACAAAAGGGTATAGGTAACTATGCCAATGTTTACTAGCCAATGGTACAGGCGAGAATCCAAGCTGGACATTCCATACCCATTTACTGTAAACCTGAACTTTTTGTATCTGCTCATGTGAGTGTTCTGTGTTCATCTTCTGTGTGGTAACAGGATAGCACTTATTAACAAATGTGTTTTATAATCTCTGTAATTTACTGCAGTTTTTTGCTTAATATTGAAAAATCTTTTTTTTTTTTAAGCTGGAAATTCAGACCCCAGTGTCACTCATATTATGGGAAAAGTCACCACAGCAGAGCTCAAAAATGAAAAGAAGCATCCTTCGATTGTTGTTTTTCAAATTCTTTGACTCAAGTGTGAGATAGAAAGGACTCATCAAGTGTCAAACTTATTAGACTCAAATAGACCCGCCTCACTACAGAAAAGAGAATTTCTCTAGCTGGGTATGAATCAATAAAGTTTGCATGTGTTAGTTTGGAAGTCTTGTTCCTTAATCATGGATTATTTGAAGAAAGAATTAGAAGCTCTAAGATCATTTAAAGCAGCAGGCACTCACTTGGCTCATTAACAGAGTGTGGGCAAGCCACATAACTGCTGCTATCCTCCTTTTGCCACACATTTATAAATATGATGACAGTAGGGTACATACAGCAACAAGAAAATTCTTGGGTAATGAAGACCCTAGAAAAACAACCTTGAGTGTTCAGTGTCACGGAGAACCATGGAAGAAGGTCAGAGTTTACCATGTTGTCCAAGATGGGTGAGAGAGAGTTAACAGATCAAAGGACCACTGTTCAGAACCAGGATATAGAATCAGAGAGCTGTTGAGATGATCAGGACCAAGGACAGCTCAGCAGGTGTCCAAGGATTGAGGTTAGAGGTCAAGGAAAAATTTTGTTCCAAATCTAGTCAAAAAAGCTCTGCATCCTAAAGAGTGCCAAACAATACAGACATGAACAATGAGTTTCACTCCAAAAGTACTGCAGAATTCTACAAACTCCAGAGCTTAAAAATACTACCAGTGAGCAAATGGCAGAGTGGTGGTTCATGCCTATAATGCCAGCATTTGTTAAACTGAGTTGGGAGGCTTTCCATAAATATGAGGCTAGTCTGGGCTATTATAGAAAGTTCCAGAACAACCAGGGATACATACTGGAACCCTGTCTCAACAAAAACCAGACACGTTTCTACCTTCAGATGGAATGGAGATCCAAAACAGAAATAAATGAGTTGTAGTTTTCACTCTTTGGTATGTGACTTTAAAATGTTTTATCTTACTTTAACCAGACAGCGATGAGCCACACAACTCAATGACTTTTTTTATAGCAATATTAAATGGAAGTTTCCATATATGCACAGGACATGAATAAAATGGGTGAAATGGAAGTAAGACTGACCGTTATTTCTAGGACAATGAATTTTCTGGATTGAACTGTATGGAGTGGGTGGCTGAACATGGAGTATTTCCCACACAGAAGACAAGGAAGAAAGGGGAGAAAGGAGAGTGAAGGGAGGTACTTGTTCAGTGGAGAAGTTTCAGCACATCTGACATTTTGGCAGGAAGAGATGCAGGAAGGGATGAACTACACTAATGTGTGCTGACATTTTAGTGAAGGTATTCTGCATCAGTATCTTAAGACTGATGACAGTGTGGGTGCTGGTCTCTCTGTTTCTGCAGCTACAAGGGCAACTGCTACAGCTGCAAAATATATTCCAATGAGTCTCTTCTCCACATAGCTATCAAGAGTCAACCAGAATACCTCACAATTTTCAATATTCCAGAAACCAGACCCTTTATTGATTCATTTAGACACTTCAGTGGCCTCTGTGACAGAGGATTAATAAATCAATGTCAGACTATATTCTTCAACCCAGGACCCAAAGTCTACAACATTCAGGGATGGAAATATGGCTAATTCAGTAGAGTGCCTGTTTAGCATGCACAAAACCCTGGATTCAATTCCTAGCATCACATAAAGTGTGCATGGTTGTACATATTTGCAATCCTAGCACTTGATATGGAGGCAGGAAGGCCAGAAGTTAAAGTGAATAAACTAAATTAAAGTAATAAAATTCATGTGAAAATTTCTTAATATTTTGAAACTTAAGTTTCAAAGTTAAAAGTTAAGTAAAAATAAAAATGTGGAAAATCAGATTTATAATAATGGATCAAGTATTTTTGTATTGAAATATCTGCATATTGACTTCAGGATTAGTTTTCATAGCAAAGCTCATATTCCATTTTAAAGTCCAGTAGAAAAAAATCTAACTGAAGTGAGTTGGGAGTAGAATATTATAAGCCATAGATACTGATGTTTATAATGACATTTCTGAAAGATTTAAATGTGCCTGATAAATTCTAAATGAAATATTCACAAGACAGCATCCCAAAGGTAACAGAAAATAAAAAGTCAATTTATAATTTAAAAATTTGGAGAAGTACATGAGGTACATTCTTATTCTAGTGTCCTCTTGTTCTAAAAAAACATTTTCTGAATGAAGAATGCACAAGTAGAAGTAAAATCACTGGGGGGGGGGAAACTCACTTTTTTCATTAGCATCACACTGGAGAACAATTACTTGGACTGTTAATTATTGATAGATTTTGCACTCTGGGTCTAAGGGAGTATTTAAGTACACCTCAGGTGGAAGCAATTCTCTTATCATGGACAGCCAGGCGCTTGATGGACAAAGCAGAGTTTGGAGGAGAAAGAGCCTCCAGTAGGGACGCTCCTTTGGAGAATGGTATAAAGCAAGTGTATAACGACCTTCACCTGGATCTAGAGCAGAGTGCAGATTATGAGGTGAGAAGTGGGTGATGCTATATTTTCCACACTGCAGTGGAGCAAAGAGCCATCAACAGCACACCATTGGAAACATCTGAGTGAGAGCTACGGTCAACAGAAGCAGGGACAGCACAGGTCAGCCTGGGTATCCCAGTAATATTAGTGCCCATGACCTGAGCCCTGTTTTAGCATCACTTTCCATAGCATCCTTGCCTCCAGCTGTTTCATATTCCTAGGCTGATACCCTGCTTCCCTGTCTGAAACATACTCAGAGATTGAATCTTTTCTATGGGGAACAATGTATTCTTTCACTAGAGAGAAAAAAACCTGTAATTAATTAAATATGGAATTAGGAATATTTTTGCAAGCCTTGGTATAATATTTACTATCAACCTCTCCCCTTTGCTCATTATCATTTCTAAAAGCCGTGTTAATCAAGAGCTGCACTGATTAAGAATTAATTAGTTGAATGCAATTAGTGTAGTATCTTGGAATTGCTATTTGCTAAAACTAATGCCAACAGAAAGAATATTGAAGCTTCTGGATACAACCACTGTTGTTTAGTAGCTATGAAATTGTAGGTGTGACTTAGACACCCAGTGTCTCAGGTTCCCAATGTCTCAGCTTCTTCATCTACAACTTACAGGAAGCAATGTTCATAGAACTGTGTAAAAACAAATATGACACTATATATAAATTATTGGGAATTATACCCATCACAAATTGATGACCCAACAGACAGTAGTTAGCCTAATTAGTAAAAGATAAATTCATCATCACACTGAATACAATTCTAACTCAGAGAAAGGGTTTTGATTTGGTAACACTGCACCAGCCCATAATTTCTCAGATAGATACTCAGGAAGCTGAAACAAGAGGCTCTCAAGTTCAAGGTCAACCTGGGCAACTTAATGAGGCCCTACTTCAATGAGAGAGAGAGAGAGAGAGAGAGAGAGAGAGAGAGAGAGAGAGAGAGAGAGAGAGAGAGAGAGAGAGAGAGAGAGAGAAAGAATTGTAGATGTCCAGCTCACTCACGTGCAGCTCAGTAGTAAGCATTTGCTGTGCATGTGCAAGCCCTTGTCTTGACCCTCAGTACTGGAAAGAATAAAAGAATGCTTGACATTTTAGTTACATATGTTATTTTTTTTCCTGTATAAGATCATTTCTTATTATTCATTACCAGGACTGTTGTTCTGTGTACTTCCTCCATCACAGAGCCCAGAGCCCAGAGCCCGGAGGAAATAGGTGGTGTAAGAGATGTCTTCTAAGTTAGGCTTGGTGGAATCAGAGGAAAGGAGATATCTGTGAGTTCAAGACAGCTAGGACTACATGGTGAGACCCCACCATTAAAAATAAGTGTCTCTCTACATCTCTAAGTATTCTCTTAGTTCTTACTTCTTCAAAGCCATGTACTTGTTCTTACTATTGGGAAAAAATCTCTTTAAGCTTTAATTTGGTGCTGGCTGTTCCTTTTTAAACAATGGTCATTCTTAGGAAACCAAACACTTTGTGACCAGCCACTGCTGCAAATACTTGTTTTCCCATGTTTCAGACAATCCTCTCCATCACCTCCAATTTCTAACTCTCTAGAATGGGAAGAAGGATCAATGACACAGATTGTGATTTCATATTTATCTCCACTTTAAGATAAGACATTGAACTCAGAAAATTTATATATAATTTGTATAATTTGTAAAAAAAAGTCAAGAAAATGACTTACATGTAAATGATTATGTATTATGTATAGAATATATTATGTATAGATTATAGAAATGTATAGAACACAACATAAATTTACAGAAACATGCACACAGTTAGGCAGCCACAAGGATGTTCAACAAACATCTAACTGAATTCCTATGGCTTAATTCTACAAGCCATTGGAACATTACAAAGGGACATACTATATTACTCTTGTCTGTGGTGATGCTGTGGTAAGCAACCCATTGACCCCGCCATATAGTCAATGCCAATGTTTAGAATATAAACTGCATAATAATAGTAAACAGTAAAGCTGCTGTGTTATGTACCGGTTGTGCTATGCCATGTCTTGTCATTTTAGCAATCCTCTTCTACTTACAGGGAATAGTTTGCTGCAAGCAGTATGCATCAACCAAGCAGCAGCTTTGTACATCTTGAATTTATCAACACTGTATTGTCTTCTCTAGTGTTTGACTTAATCTTGTGTTGTTTTGTTCACATGCCCCCCACAGAGCATAGAATCTAGCTATGTAGTATCCCATGCTATTGAGGTCAGTGTAACACAGCAATGTTAACAGGATGATGAAACTGCTGAATGGCATACTTCACAGAAATTATGCATAGCTTGGCACAATGGCATGTATATAATTGAAAAAATAGAAAGGCTGTTTCTACACCAGTTCCCATAGTTACTTTTATTTCATTTTCCTGTTGTTTATTTTTATTACCTGTTGTTTATTCTAGATGAAATATACATTTTGGAATGCCATAATAAATGTGGCTCCTAGTCAGTGAAATTGACTATTCTATTCTATTCTAGTCTATTGGATCAGCTGACCCAATAGAAAGAAGGCACTTGTAGATAAGAGAGATGATGTCAACTGAGGTATAAACAGTTGAGGTCATATTTGGAGACCTGGAGAGAGCTTAGCAGTTAAGAGGGCTTGGGGCTCTTCAAGTAAATCCAAGTTTGGTTCCTAACTCACAGAAGGTGGCTACTAACTCCAGGAGACATGCCATCTTCTGCCCTGTCTACATGAATATGCATATATACTCTCTCTCTCTCATACACACACACATGCACACACACACACACAGCACACACACACAAATAAAAATAAAATTAAATCTTTTTATTAATAATATAATTTAAACATTTTACATGTGGATCCCAGTTTCCTCTCCCTCCATCCCTCCCTCCCTCCCTCTCTCCATCCATCCCTCCTTCCCTCTTACCCTCTTTCCCCTGTGACATGCACCCTGGTCACCCTCCCCTCCCCTCCCCCCACCCCCATTCCACTTGTAGGGCTATGCTATCCAGGTTGGGTCATGTAAATCTGTCAAGTCATTTGAAGTAGGGACTTGGACTTCTCTCCTGTCTCTAGGTTAAGGGGGTATCCCTCCATGGGGAATGTGTCTGCAAGGTCCTTTTGTGCACCAGGAATAGATCCTGTTCCTACTGTCTGAGGTCCCCCAGACTGCTCTGTCTTTCTAGCTGAGACCCATATTCAGAGGGTCTGAGTCAGTCCCATGCTGGATTCCCAGCTATCAGTCTGTGGGGGCCCATTAGATCCTCCTTGTTCAGGTCAGCTGTCTTTGTGTGTTTCTGCAACCTGGTCTTGTCCCATCTCTCTGCATCTGGATTCTAGTTCGACTCAGTGTTTAGTTATGGGTGTTTGATCAATCTTATTGTTCTAAATTTTCTTTTACTGTGGAAATTCATTGCAGATACAATGTTTTCAGAGTACCATAAAAATAAAAAATTATATAAAGTAAAATTTAGGAATTTGAAAAAAAGCAAAAAGCTAGTTACTAAATACAGAAATACCATTTCTACACTTCTAAAAAAGTAACCAGCAACAGTAATAAATCATTCCTAAAATTATAGCCCAAGGGATTGAGAGACTTAAAATGAAGGGACAAAGAGCCAGTCCTTTATTTTATTTGTGATCTTTCTCTCTTAATATAATAAAATGTCATAATCTTCTCAATAAAACTCCATATCTTGCTAGATAAATGGTTTATTTTTGTTTCTCTTTAGTATTAAACCCAAATTAAATCTTGATGTAGGAGTCACAGAAAATGTTTTCCTGTTGTGCAAACACAATGATGTTTGCTGAAATCTAACATCTGCAAGGCACCACTAAGATTACCATTTGGGAGACAGCAAAAGGAAAATAAATAAGGTCTCCAAATCACTCCAGGATTAATCCGTTGTTACCTCTTAATCTGTTCTCAGAAAGGAAGGCAAAGGAATGAAATAGGCAATTTAATATGAAGAAGGAAATACATTCATTGGAGAGATTAAAAATTGTGTTTTTAATCTCTTCACTTAAAAGATCCATTCACCTAAACATTTGGAAGAAAAACTTCACTGAATACATTTCTTACTAATTTAAATATAATATTCGATTGTCAGGGCCTCTAGGACATATGTGTCCTGAGAATAGACTGGAGAAAACATACCACATACTAATACACAGTGATTAGTATTTCCAGTGGGTCACCTAATTTCCTGAAGTAAAAATTCTTTAATAATTCACTTGAACTATTTCTTTTGTCCTTATTGGAGGTTTTTTAAAGATAGGCAGCCCATAAGTCAATTTTACAGTAGAAGATAGCCTGAACCTTGATGTGTCCATATTATGTACTGATAAATGGCATAGGACAGTGTAATTTCCTTTCTGTAGGTTGTTAATTTATCCTATTTTTGTTGATGAAATCATGTTACTATTGCTGTAGACGATCAGTCCACAGTTCTTGCTGTATGATTTCTCATCACAATTATTGTTATTATACAGGAAACATCCTTTTAATGCAAAGAGCTACAATTATTTCATTTTGAAGCAGTGAAACCAAAATCCCAAAGGTGTCACAGTAACACAGAGACAGACCTTGGAACCCAGAGCAGTTGTCACAGACCCAGGTCCTCCCATCAAGTGTAACAGTAATGAATATTTACTAAGAATTAGTACCTCTCATATATCTTTAATTATCAACTGAAATTTTATGTATTATCCCTCCCTAGACCAATAAAAAGGGAAATGTAGTGTGGATTCTAATTTTATTTCTCTTGATGGATTCATTATACAGGTCTTTTGAAGGCATGAACATG
Source organism: Cricetiscus sungorus (assembly GCA_030556225.1). NCBI lineage: Eukaryota > Metazoa > Chordata > Mammalia > Rodentia > Cricetidae > Cricetiscus > Cricetiscus sungorus. The sequence goes on from JANBXA010000007.1 coordinate 111,405,541, forward strand.
AGGACCATCAAAGTGATCTCTGAAAAGTGAAGGGATGTTTACCAGTTATTAGCCAGTTATTACAATGCTCTATACCTTACTAATAAAAATGATCATATGTAATTATAAGATGGCATGGGACTGAACAAGTGGCACTCGAACTGTGATTAAAAATTGAACAAAATGGGGGTTCTGCAATTGATCCTACTATAGAAGCAATTTTAATCAATAGGTAAATCATGTAACTCATTATAGTGGGAGGAGTGTTAATAAATTTAGAAAAAAATAACCTCAGTCTTATACTTCATACAATGTATTATTTTTTTCAAAAATTAATGCAAATATAAAAACTAAAAGAAAATACACAGAAGAATTTTACTGAATTATATAAATAAATATTTTTTCAGTGTAACACCAAAGAGAGGAACCTAATTATCACATAGAGTTGTATAGATAAAAATATTGACAATGAATGATAAACTTGGAAAATAATTGTTTAGGAAACAGTGACGTAAAAGCATTATTTGATGGGAAGCCTCATACACAAATCTAGAAGAGAAAGGGAGGAACAGTAAATACAAATGTAAAGCAATAAAATAAATTTTACCTTTTAGATTGTCAGAAACTGAATCTAAATAATTATATGCAATGTTGACAAGAAAATAACAAGAAGCACTGTCATGAAATCTTTATACTAGTGTAAATAAGTATCAACATTTGGACAAGAATTTGGCAACATCTGTTTGTATGTGTAGGAAGAATTGCAAGAATGTAGTTCAAACTCTGAAGTGGTAGGCAGAAGGTTTTCTAATAATTTTCAGAATAATACTTATATCTTGATTCTGTTAAAGTTATTTTGATTTTGGATAATTTTTCATCCAGTACTGGACTCAAAAGAAGGAGGATCCATAATGTTTAAACAATTGTTCCTAATCCCAGTATCCATCTGCAGGTTTTAGATGCTCCGAGATGATGACAGGAGGGAGAAACAGTACAACCATCACCAAGTTCATTCTTGTGGGATTCTCAGATTTTCCCAAGCTCAAGCTAGTTCTCTTTGTTGTCTTTCTGGGAATTTATCTCTCCACAGTGGTGTGGAACCTGGGCCTCATCATCTTGATTAGGATTGACCCTTACCTACACACACCTATGTACTTCTTCCTCAGCAACTTGTCATTTTTAGATTTCTGGTACATTTCCTCTACAACTCCTAAAATGCTCTCAGGATTCTTCAGGAAGCACAAATCCATCTCCTTTGTGGGGTGCACCATGCAGTACTTCTTCTTCTCAAGCCTGGGTCTGGCAGAGTGCTGTCTTCTGGCAGCCATGGCCTATGACCGCTATGCTGCCATATGTAATCCTCTTCTCTACACAGCCATCATGTCCCCTTCCCTCTGTGTGCAGATGGTGGTTGGAGCCTATATCACTGGTCTCTTTGGTTCATTGATACAACTGTGTGCTATACTTCAGCTCCGCTTCTGTGGGTCAAATGTTATCAACCACTTCTTCTGTGACCTGCCTCAGTTATTGGTCCTCTCCTGCTCTGAAACCTTTCCCCTGCAAGTTCTGAAGTTTGTAATAGCAGTGATTTTTGGGGTGGCATCTGTCTTTGTCATCCTGATATCCTACAGTTATATCGTTGGCACAATCATGAAGATAAGCTCAGTAGATGGAAGAGCCAAGGCTTTCAATACTTGTGCCTCTCACCTGGCAGCTGTCACCCTCTTTTTTGGATCAGGACTCTTTGTCTACATGCGACCCAGCTCTGGCAATTCTCAAGGGTATGACAAGATGGCATCAATCTTCTATACGGTTGTGATCCCCATGTTGAATCCTTTGATTTACAGTCTCAGGAACAAGGACATCAAAGATGCTCTTAAGCGATATAAGAAGAGGTGTTTTTCCCATTGCAACTGTTAAAGGTCTGTCAGGCTAGTGACTGTTGACTGGAAGTCCTTATACTCTGCAGGGGTATTTAATGTGATTCAGGTATCCCAATACTGTGGTTGAATTGCAAGTGAGTCACTCCATCGAATCCCAGGGCGGGCACATACTGTGTGAATCCTGTGACCTGTCTCTTCTTAGCCTTGAAGTTGGTTCCTCTTCTGTACCAGCATGGCTTCACAGAGCAGTTGATACATTGTTTCCCCATTTTTTTGAAGTAAGAGACTTTTGTTCTTAAGTTCCCAACTCTTATTTTTTCTTTCAGAACTTCAGATACTAAGGGAAAGAAAGAGGGCCAAACACATGGCTGCCAATGATCCTTCTCAATCACCACATCTCAAGCAGTGTAATGACCACTTTGTCTGAGACTTCAGTCTCTCAAGATGTGTCCTGGTTGTTTTTTTCAGTCAATTCCACACAAGCTAGAGTGATCCAGGGAAAGGAACTGTAATTGAGAAAATGTGTCCATCAGATTGTCTGGAGGCAAGTTTGTAGGGCATTGTCTTAGTTAATACTTGATGTGGGTTGACCCAGCTCACTAGGGACATTGTAACCCCTGGGCTGGTGTCCCTGGTGATATATATATATATATATATATATATATATATATATATATATATATATTAGATTGGTGGGGAGGAAGACAGAAATCAGAGTCTCCACCACCACCTTGGCTTCAGTTCCTGCTTTCAGGTTCCTACCTTGAATTCTTTACCTGACTTCTCTTTATGCTGGACTGCAAGATATAAGCTGAAATAAACCCTTTCCTTCCCAAGTCACTTTTGGTCATGGTGTTTTATCACAATAGAGACCTGACTAGGACAAGGTGCTTAGGCAAGTTCCAGTAGATAAAGATGAGAATGTAGGTAAGTGTCATTATAAACTGTTATGAACATGTTTTCCCTGCTGCCACCGCCTCTGGTCGGTCCCTCCACCACCCCGCTGGCTCCCAATAATACACAGAGACTCTGTATTTGATATAATCCTATGGGCCAGTGACTATCATTGTTAATGATCTAGCTCTGTCTTAATTATTAACCCATTTCAACTTATCTAAGTATTTCCACGTGGTCATCTTATCCGAGAGGTGGGCCAGCATTTTTCTTCCTCTAGGCTCTACATGCTGACTCCTCCTAACTACTTCCTCCTTCCTTCTTTTCTCCTAGCCCCACCTATCTCGCTTTCCCATTGGCCCAACAGTGCTTTATTGTTTAACCAGTATGAGAAATATATTTACAGAATAACCTCTCCCATCATCTCCTCTTTTCTGTCTAAAATAAAAAGAAGGGGTTTAACCTTAACATAGCAAAATGTATCATACAGCAGTTATCAAATAAGAATCACAGTTAACAATATTTAGTCCATTAACATTTTGTAAGATGTAAGAAAATATTCCATCATCTCTCCTATCTTTGTGAGTCCAAAGTCTTATATGTAACTTATCTTTAATTCTAACTAAGGAAAACTATAACCATAACTATCTGTCTTCAACTCCTTCAAAGACCATAGAAGGATAATATATGAACTCTAGAATGATAGAGACAACTCACTGCCTGGTCAGTCACCTGAAGTTCTTCTGTAATGTTCCATCTTCAGCCCATAGGCCATAGTGTGTCTCCAGACTCCTCAACAAAGCAGGAAACTTTAAACTGTCCATCTGTATTGGCAGTTTGTCAGTCACTTTTCTCTGTGTCTTGTAGATTATCTGGCAGACTCTTCCATGAAGCAGTAACCCTGTAGCATTGTCCATCTTGCATCAGCAGTCACCTTTTTGTGGGTCCTGCATGTCCAGTTTCTACAACATAAAGTCAAACAGTCCAGAAGATCAGTACCTTGTGCAAATGGCCAGTCTTGCCATATTAGAAGTAAACTTCATAATGTGTTTCTTTGATGTCCATCTTCCTTTCTGATGCAGGTGGTGTTACCAGGAGCAGTTGTGCCTCACTGTCAAGAAAAACCCTATACCATTTTAAATACCATATTCTGTAGGTCTTTGAAAGGTTTAAAGAATGCCTATCCATCTCAAATACATCTCTGTATATCTAGAAATCCTAACTAACTTAACTCTAAGTTTTGACTATCATAGGTAACTCTATAATCTGTACTAAATTATACATTACCCTTCTAACTGAGCTATATAAACATAATACCTAAACAAGAGGAGAAATATACATATCACAAAATTGACCTTAAATTTGTATCAATAAATAAAGATTCATTCCAAAACAATGTATTCATATCTATATCATAATTTCCTTTTTACCTTTAAAAAAGATTGGTTGTGGTCATTAACAATTTATAACCAAGCCCATTTAAATGAAAATGAACATTTATAAACAATATTTGGGAATTTGGGCATCTGTTCTTTCCAAACTATTTCCTGCTGGTAGGGACACTGTCATAAGGGATCCTAAGAAGATGCAGAAATCCTGGCTGAGGTGGTCTGCAAGGTTGTAATGTCCCATTGAATTTGCTTCAGGGGGTCTTGCTCGATCAAACCACATTAGTCTGGAAGGAATCCACTGCTTTTCATTTTCTGTGGAAACAAAATTAGAAATCCTTTTCCCCAGTAACTTGTCCTTAGGCCTAAATCTCCAATCACTTCATAGACATGCAGAACATGGCATTTAAATGTTTTAATATTAGTACTCCTTTGACATGAGACACTGTTGCTCCTGACAGCACTGTGCACTTTCCTGAAAGTATGTTGGACACTGTTTTGCTCCTTCTGGAGTTCATCCTCGATTCAGCTAAGGCCTCTTGGTCAAGGAACTGCCCCTACCTTGACCCCTGATCTGGACATGCGGATCTATGTGCTTGCAGGAGACAAAACAGAAGACTGCTGAAGCTTGCCAAGTCAGGGTAAGACAGCCTTTCTTCCTCCCTGCTTTTGTTGTGGTCTGTCAGGTACTCTTGGCCTTAGCCAAAACTGGCTGTACCAACATTGCTGTGAGACCATGGGTGACTATCCAGGTATCTTGCTGTTTCTGTCCTCGCTGCATCTTTTGGAAGTTGCCCATCCACACTTCCCGTCTACCCTAGTATCGCCATTTTTTTCCTCAGGTCTTGATGAGGTTGTAGATTAAACTATCACAACTATTATTCTCTCTTCCTAGTTAGATATATTAGTTACTAGACTTAAGCTTTCTAGCTTAGGATAACTCTATTGTAAACTCCGTTATGCCTTCACCCTAGGACTAGATAGGTCTACATAGGTCGTTATGTTCTCGATTTTCCTTTTCTTAGGAAAATCCTAAGAAATTCTTGTTATTCACTGTTTTGTATATAGTTTTGTATCAAGCCCAAATCTTTTCTTTAGACTAAAAGGGGAATTGTAGCGAGATATTCACCTTGTCTGCACCTGTGGCTTAGGCCATGCCCAGTGGGGGTGGAGACAGGGCCGGATGTGAGCTGGGGGAAAAGCCTGGGAAGGGTCAGGTCCACTCTCTTTGGTGGTGGACGCTGGAAGGCTTAGGATCCGGTTGAACCAGCCATGTTCTTCTGCCTATGTTGTGAGTTATTTCTCCCTTAATAAACATCTATTCGGCCTAATTGTTTATCCTGATCCTTATTAAAACACAATAATAAACTTTGTCCTAAATTATATGCCAAGGAAATATGTAATAAAGTGTTTGTTCTAGAACTTGTTTTCTGTACTTTATTTTCAGAACCACACATAAAAAAAGCCTGCATGAAGAAAAGGATTTTAATGATACTACACTACACTTGAGTGGGGTCATGTCTTTGTTTCTGTCATTGATGTCCTATCTGGAATGATATTGTGAGACACTATTACTAGGGAGATCTGAACAAATGTCTTCTCACCTCTAATATGGAACTGATGACAGACTGAAGTACCAATATCCAAGTCCAATTTGGTGAACCAACAAGTTTTATTGAGGTTTCTTAAAAGAATATGGATGAGGGGTTGCTTACTGAAGCAGAAATGACTCAAAGAGAGATGTATCACGCCAGCATGGATGACAGACTACAAAGTCTGGGAACCTGGAGCATATTGCTCAGCTTGTAGGCAGTTCAACAGCATCCTTTTCAGGTGGATCAGTTGTTTGAAACCTTTTCCAGATGGCTTGGCTGGTCTTTGTGACTTTCAGGAGACTGGGCTTGTCTGAGAGTGACTTTTAGCCATTTTTACCGTTTATATACTCTTGGTAAGGGAGGGCCTGGTGAGTATAGTCAATTTCAGGGACTTCCTAAAGCTATTTGATTTGATTTAAATGAGCCTCCCTGCAGAATGAGATGTATCAATGTCTTAGGAAACTAATACACAATAAATGAGTAGACATTTGTTCATGTCTCCCAGGAAATGTTTACACAACCCTTGGTGCTCAATCATGGGACAGGATAGAATCAAATCTGAGTTAGGAGGAGCACTTTCACTTTCTGCTGTGGGTGATGAGGAATACAATTGAAACTAAGCTTCATTTGTGGATGAAGCAGCCATGGGGCAATCCTGATATAGCCATCCTTCCCATTTTGGCATAGACAGCATGGGTCCTTGCTTCAGTATTAGTTGCACCATCTCTGCTATGAATGAGAAGACATGTTATGAGTGGTTTTTCTGCCAGTCTGGTCCCTCAGTTGCACCAGCCCCAAATAACACAGAGAGATGCTGTATTAGATATGAAGCTGTTGGCCAGTTACTAGTTTCTTATCAACTAGCTTTGTCTTAACTATTAACCCATTTATATCAATTTAAGTATTTCCATGTGGTCTTATCTTACCGGAGAGAGGGCCCAGCATTCTACTGTTGGTCCTATATCTTGAAACTCCTCCCTCTTACTTTCTCTCTCCTCCTAGTCTCCTAGTTCCACCTATCTTGCTTTTTTATTGGCCAACAGTGCTTTACAGTGCTTTATTCATTAACCAATAAGAGAAGCATATTTACAGAATGACATATCCCATAAAAGACATGTAACTAAGACAAATTTATCTGAAAGTAGAATGTCCCTTGGAGAAAATCCCAGTGTAACTGTCATCCTGTGTGTGATATGGAAAGGAAAGACTCACTGTGAGTATGAAGAGTGAAGATGTGGATGCCTCTCAAATGACTGGTGGACTAAAGTATATAGTACAGTCTCTGAAAGTAGCATGTATGGGGTAGAATTGTAAGTAGACTGTGGCATCAATTATATGGTCCTTGCTCTTGGAAATAATACATGCAGCCAAGGCTGAACTGCACTCACAAAGAATTTGCCTACTACTTAAGGGAAGAATTGCAATGAGAAGACATTGCAATTCTACAGTACTCTCCACAGTAGCCTATGAACTGACAGAAGAAAGAGAAGATGAGATGGAGATGTTGGCTTTGTGTGTTTTTTTCTGGGAGATAAAAGAATAAAGAGAACACAACTTAGATCCATGCTAAATATACCTTCCTGGGATCTAAAGATGTGCACTCTATGAGAAGAATTGGATAGTGAAGAGGGGGAGAGTGAGCTAGACATGACAGAAGACAATGTAAAAAGGGAGGAAATCCATGATGCAGCATGCAGATGGCCTAGTATAAGGAACTATGATAACCAGAGACTATTTGTGTCTGAACTGCTTGAATTTGGGTAGACTTTCGAAGGGAAACTTAAGAAGCTCTTATAGACTTCTGTAGTTCAAAAGCATTAGGATAGATGGGATCAATCTGAGTGCTGTGGAAATGACACAAAGTTCCTTGGGCAAGGGATGCATAATACGTCAACATGAGGGAAAGTCAGTGTATGACTGCCTGGCTCATCTGAGCTGTAAGAAACACTAGACTTTTCTAGGGCCCCATGGATATCAGGGACTAGCAAACAATAAAAGAAAAACAAGCATTAATGAGAAAACAGTGCATAAAAGCTAGAAATTCCTTCAGTGTTGTAACTGGCCATTGTAGTGGTATCTTGTTCTGCCAGTGGACTTGGAGTGGTGGCTGCATTATAGGGATGGCTTCAGGTGTGCAGATGTGACACCTTTTAAGGAAGAGAAGGAACTGGCTCTCTCTCTGTGGGGTAGTGGTTGGAGCATCCTGAAGGGTTAGACTGCATCTTTAGGAGCAGGAAGATCATGGCAGTTATTTACCATCATTGTGTGAGTGCTCTCCTAATAGATACCTGTTAATTCTCTATCTGGTATTTGTGGACTTCTATAAAAGCCCCTTCAATTTATTATTGCACATAGTCTTGTAAATAATCCTCACCCATGTTCCTGCAAGCAACCCTTATTAAACACATTAATTCACCAAGTGAGACTTGAGAGGAATTGGTTCTTTGGTCTTCAGCATGCTCTACCTGGGGTGAAAATATATTTGTTCATTTTCCCCAGACAAAGTTCACACATCATAACTTCTATAAAGCAACAAATGGTACTGGGTGGAGCAATTTTCAGAAAATATCTTAATATATATTTCTGAGCAAACAAAAATGGAAATTTTCAGCATATAAATTTGCATAATGTAAAAACAGCAATCCTAAAGACATATATAGCTCTGGAGATAGCTTTCACACATGGAAGGAATCTATATCACTCTAAAAATATTGGGCTCTGACAGGACATATGGAGTTCAAGAAAATGGGGGTACCTGAGAGCCTGATAGGAGACCCATTCAGACATATAAAATTTTACCATAATTATACTTCAATTGATACAGAATTAAGAGAAGACATTGGATGAGAAAGAAAATTGTGACTCTTTAAAAGCTTTGATTTGGGTACGAGGAAAAGTAAGCTGAGATTTTGTAACCATGCTCCCTAGTGAAGGCTTGTCCTATAATATCACATGACCTGTCAGTTCACAGAATTTGTAACTGAGAAACTATTTGGCAGGGATTCTAATGCCAAGCACCTTTAAATACAAGGCAATCAAAAACACAGTTAAATCCTCCCTTAAGATTCTTTTTAAAAGACATTTTAATTTTTATCTATAAGTCTGTGTGTGTGATGACACCTTACACAGGTATCTGTAAAGGACAGAAGAGGGTGTTGGATGCTCTGGTAAAAACAGCAAGTGCTTTTAAACACTGAACCATCTCTCTAGCCCCATCTTTTAAGATTCTTCTAAGCTGAGAATAAAAACAATTCTCCCAAAAGACCAAGAAGACAGGAACACTTGAACTCAAAACCATTTGTGAGCTAAAGAGATAGCTCAGTAGTTAGGACCATGTATGGCTCTTGAAGAGGACCTGACTTCAATTCCTAGCACCCGTGTTGGGCAACTCACAATTGTCTGCAGCTCTAGCTTCAGAGCATCAATCACTTTTTTTTTGATTCTGTAAGTAGGTAAAGAATTAAGATAAAGAATTAAATGTAGTTAAGAGAAGAGATGATGTTTACTAGGATTTCTGTACCTAGTAGTATTTGTGTATATTCTTATATGTATGTATGGCCTTCATATCTCTAGAATAACCAAAGTACTGGAATTGAAATAAAGTCATGTTTTATGTATCATATGTCCTCTCACTTTGTAAAAATGTGGCATAATCTAGACCCAGATATAGCAAACCCTGGGAAACCAGGGGAATAAACTAGTGTCAAACTGGGTTTTATAGAGTGGAGGTGAGTGAGGCCTGATAAAGCTGTAGAATACTTGGCTCAATACATTGTGTAAACAGTCTGGGTGGTGAAGGGTTCAACACCAAGTCAGAATATGACCCAGTGGGTTTGAAAGATCACCTTTCTGGAAATCCTAGATACCCTACAGATTGTGTTCAAGAAACAAAATGGCCCATAGTAAAAAGAAATACTATATGCAGAGCCAAATACTCATAACCAGAAATTGCACGATAGAAACCAAGACATACAAACAGAACTGAAAGACCTTCACTGTCATAAGGGAAGACCAATACAGAGGGAGAAGGAGGAAGGGATAAATAACACTAAGGGTTTTTGACACAAGCCATATGGAAACATAATTTTATATTGATCCATGTTATAAATGAAGTTAAGCCACTTAGAATGATAATGCTAACCCCAAGAGTCATAGACCACCAGCAAACAAAACGTTTAGTGATAGGCATAGGAACCCTCCCTTGGAGTTGTTGGTCAGGGTAGTTCATGAGACTCCCAAAACAATATAATATATTTCTGCTGTCCTTGTTTTCTTCCCAGAATTTGAAATTAAGACCCTATTGCTAAAGACAACACATACTTCAGATACAGGACTTAGAAGAATTGAATTAGAACTGATATAGAAGTCTTCTCCATGAGGACTAGTTCTCATATCTGAAGGTGTTATGCAAGTTGTCAAGGGAGAAAAACAAGCACTATACTACACACCTGTAAAACCTACAAACCACAATATTGACCAGTACAGTAAGTCATCCCCCAAAAGTTCAGAAGTTGCACTTAAATCTCGGGGTAACTAACAGCCTTCTAAGGACCAATCAATAGGAGGGAATTCATGCAGGCACTGTAAATCCAGCCAATTACCCATGGCTGGTGGGGTCATTGATTGTACAGGAGAGCCTATCACTGCCATATCCTTAAACCATTATATTTTAGTTTCTAACTGTATTCTAAATACTTATCCTTATTTCTACAGATGAGTGTAGTTCTCACCCCTTAGCAAAGAAACTTCTTTGCTTAGCAAACAGAGATCATTACAAGAATGTACAACTGACAAAAATGCAAAAAAACAATTGACAGTAGGTTGTTCAACTCCAAGTAATATGTCTACAATGTAGCCCCTACATGTAAATCTCAGGAAACAAGGAAGAGGTGGTAAAAAGACTGCAAGAGTCAGAGAATCAGGACTTCTGCTGTGAGAGATCTCTCTCTCTCTCTCTCTCTCTCTCTCTCTCTCTTACACACACACACACACACACACACACACACACACACACACACACACACAAGAGAGAGAGAGAGAGTTTTGCTCATGAAATTTCAAAATATGGTTTCCTAAACAGGGTATAGATAATGACAATACAATACCAGTTGACATGCCAACATAGATGAGTAAATCTCCCAAGGACCACTCCTAGATAAAAAGCTACACACAATTAATGACTGCCAAGAGATGGAGAATAATTCTTCTCTAAAGACAAGGCCCCTGATAGATTATTAAATCTTAAGTGGTCATTCCTAAATGGATATACATATGTGTAACACTAAACAGACTTAGCAGTCAAAATATACATATATACTATAAGTAGTAATGGTAATTAAAGAAGATATCATGAATCTGAGAGTTGGGGAACATGGGAGCAAATTAAAAGAGAATTGAGTGGAAATTATATAAATATAATACTCTTATAAAATTAAAAAAATAATAAAAATTCCAGATACTGGAATTACCATTAAAGAGAACAAGGCAGTTGAAAATACACAGTAAAACACAGAGCAAATATCCCCTAAAATTCTCATCTTCTCTAACAATTTCTTCCAGACACAACAGGACTGATGTACAGATGAGACTGTCAGTGTGCACAGGGCCTGCACAGATTCAAGCTAGATGGGGTCCTAGCACAAGAAGGGGAAGTGAAAACTCAGCTTTCAATTCCTAACAAAGAAGCTATCTTCAGTTGATGACCAATTGCAAAGGAAAGTTTTGTTTCCTCTAATGGAATTTTACTGGGAAGTATATATCTACAATAGGAAGAAGAGAAGAAATGGAGAAAGGAAGGAAGGAAAGAAGGAAGAAAGGAAGGAAGGGACAGAGGGTGAGAGAGAAGAAGAGAGGGGGGAAAACAAAAGGGAGAAAGAAGAAAAATAGAGGTGATGAAGAAAGGGAAAGTGAGGGGAGAAAGAGGGAAGGGGAAAGGAAAGATTGAACCTGTATCTAATCAAACGTGTCCAGCTTGGGCATGTGTCATCCTGAGATGAATATCCTTAGAGTTATGGTAATGAAGGTAAGAAAAAGAAGTAATTCATGCAAACAATAGGCTTAAGCAACGTTTTAACATCAAGTAAAATACTAGCCCTTCAATCATCAAAACAAACAAATAAACAAACAAAAAACTTCCCTTCATCAGCAGAAAACACATTTGAATCAACCATTCAGAGTAGACAGATCCTGCCTTAAGCCTCAAAAGATCCCTGACCACCTAAAACTATAGGGTTTGTAGCATCCCCTATATTGTGCTATGGCACAGTCTGTATGTGTCAGTTGTTGGAAAACCATTTTCTACCATAGAACTGAGGCAAATGAGGAAGGCAGGAAGAGTAGACAGAACTAGATATGATGAAGTTAATATAAGTACCCTGGAAATAAATAATCATTACTTTTTATGAGTTTAAAACAAAGTTTGACTTGCACCAATTTGGGTTACTTTTGGACTAACTATAATATATGAATGGATCAAGATGCTCTATGTAAAATAGAGCAAGATTTTCCATACAACTTCTTCATTTGACATTTTGAGTTATCAAAATAAAAAATTCTCTCAACCTACATCAGAGAAGCATCTTTGTGCAGTGGATACTGGATAATACACAATGTTAAAACTGATCAAAGTATGGGGAACTATTGTATGTGGAATATCCAATCATAAATTGGACATCTATATCGCACCATCTACCCCAAGACTCAGAAGCCATTGAGGAAGATTGTTAAGAGCCAAAGGTTGAAGAAGGAACAGCATCTTCTGGACGTCACAAGACTACTGCACTCAGGAGCTCACAGTGGCTGTGGTTACCTAAACATGGTCCGAACAATATCAAGCTAGTCAACATGTCCATGTGGAGCAGGGAGGGGCACAGGCACCCGCACTCCTAGCTGAGAAGCTATTGACAGCTGATGGCTTCCAGGTGAAAGAGACTCAATTTTCTTCTGGGGTGTGGTGTCTCATAGGTTGACCAAGTTCTAGTGGATGCTCCAACATTCATACCTCTATGGGCAGCACCAGTTGGACTCAGTGGGTATATAAGCAAAAAGAGGACATGAAGCTGGGTGAAAGATATGGGAAGAATCCAGAAGTTAGAGAGGAAAGAAGGGAAAGGAATATGATAAAAAATAGATTGAATGCATATATGATATTCCAATAAATTAATTAAAAATAATCTGAAACCCCATTAAGATTTTATTAACCAGTAGAAAGAGGTCCATCCCAAGACTCTGCACTCATAAACAGCATAGACAAAGACCTGGGAGTCTGTGTGTAGATAGTGCTGAGTTCCAAGTCGAATGTTTGTTAGTTTTTTGAGTCAGGGTTTCTCTGTGTAGCCTGGCCATCCTGGAACTTGCCCTATAGACCAGGCTGGCCTCAAACTCAGAGACTCACCTTCCTCTGCCTCCTAGGTGCTGAGATTAAAGATGTGTACCACCATCAACTGGCTAAGTCTAATATTTGAAATAACATGCTGAATTGTATGTATGTGACCCTTTGGAATTTATAGCCACATTGCATCTTTATAACATGTACAGGTGAGACAATAAAAGCTCACCACACACTTGATGAGATTGACCTGAGAAATAAGCTGCAGATAGGGGACCAGATGTGGATGTACATCAATGTCACCCAAGGGTAGAGAATATTAGCATCCCTATCACATTCATGCAAATAGCATACTTTTTTTTCTAACTAGTTGCCATTTCAAATGATATTATCACTCCAAATGTCTTGGCATGCATTCTTGAAACACTATGCATATATTATGCTCTCTTTGTGTCATGTGGGTTCGTGATTTCTTATTCTCATATGCCTTTAAATAAGTATCAAAATTCTAGCTATAAAAAATCCTCCTCTAGTTAAGCCACAATCATTGTTCAAATGGCTTCACCCTTTGGCTTCCCCAATTATGCAAAGTGAAATCAAAATGCCCCCCTTTTTTATCTCAGAGATGCCAAAAAAGGTAGTTTTGTTCTTGCATTTGGTGTTCAAGCACCTCTGTTGAGGGAGAATATCTGAGCTGTGCTGGGCTTATAATCCTTAGAACTGAGTAGTGCACCTCTGTTTTCAACTTTAAAGTATGCTAATTCATTATGAAGCAATAGCAAATGAATATCCCTCATTGCACATTTTGTGATTATTCTTCACAAGACCACTCATTCCAAAGTTATCAGCTGCTATTTTAATTAAGGATATTGTATTTTTTAAAAGTTTCTTTGCAGAATAAAAGTCAACACAAAATGAGGTCAGAGACATGAAACTTTGAAATTGCTAGTGGGAAGCATTTCAAGTTGTAGGCAAAGGCAAGAACTTTCTGGAAATAAGTCCATTCACACAGAAAATAACCCCCAAACTCAACAAATAGAAATTGCATCAGCAAAAGAAATCATCACCAGAGTGACAATATAATCTACAGCATAGAGGGAATCTTTGTCAATTATAAATCAGAGAATTAACATTTAGGATGTATAAAACTCCCCAAAGTAAGCTGGGCCTTGGTGGCCTTTAGTTCCAGCACTCAGGAGGCAGAGGCAGGCAGATCTCTGTGAGTTCGAGGCCAGCCTGGTCTACAGAGCCATTTTCATGACAGATTCCAAAGCAATATAGAGAAACCCTGTCTTGAAATAAACAAACAAACAACAAACAAACAAAAAACCCCCAAAACAAACAAAAACAACAACAACAAAAAAACCTCCCCAAATTAAATATCAGCATTCCCATCCCAAATCTTTTAGTCAACACATGAACTAATTACTAAGGTAGAATTTAATTCGGTTGTTTACCTAAATTGACACAGCAGTACCAAACTTCCTCCTAAATATATATGCTTAAACCCACAGACAATTGTCACTGTCAGTCCTAACTACAGAAGCCTCTTTTTCTCCACGTGAACTGCTGGAAAAGCTGAGGTGCATGGCTACACAAAGTTCTGAAAATAAGTGACCACTGAGCTCATTTATACTATCTCCTCTAAGGCTTCAGGAACATTGCAGAGAGAGGAGAGAAAGAATTTACCAGCCAGAAAACAGGGAGAAGGGCTGTAAAACATCATCCTTATGCAATACACAGTTATTGCAATTGTGACTTTCAATAGCTGCAGGTTCCTGCACTGGATCTTCAGAAGAACAGGCCAACCAACAGTCATGCATGGATAGAAGAACCATTTTTTACATATAGAGTCAGGGAAATGGAGACATTGACTTCAACTGTCACTGATGATGCCATCAAGCTTCAATCTAATGGTCACACAGAAAAGGCTTAACTAAATGGCTCAGACAATAGAACAGAAAGTCATACACCTGGGGAAAGGACTGGCAGGAACAAGGAGGCTTCTTGGGGTGGGAGAGTAAGAAGAGCTGGAAGGGGAGAGAGTAATTAGAATGTATATATACATACATGAAATTGTTAAAGAACTGACTTAATAAAATAAACTACCTAAACAATTCTCTAAAGAAGAAACACAAACAATATGTATTTATAAAATTATTTAATATCTTTTTACCCATACAGTTAAATTAAATATGATTAAAATGTGCTTCAAGATTCCATTTTACCTCAGTCAGAATGGATATCATCAAGAAATCAAATCCCAAAAGATACTGGCAAAAGAAAGAAATCCTTTTTCACTGAAGGTGGAACTGCAAGTCTCATGTGGCCCAGCTATATCACTCCTGGGCATATTCCCAAAAAAGTCAACATACATCAAAGATACTTATACAGCTATGATTATTGTTACATTATTCACAATAGCCAGGAAATAGAATCATCCTAGGAGCTTATCAATAGTTGGTGGATAATAAAAATGTACAAAAATGGTACTTTATACAGCTGTAGAGAAAAAAATAAGTGGTGACATTTGCAGGAAAGTGGGCTAAGCCAGAACAAGTCATATTCAGAAAAAATACTGTGAATTATCTCTCACACACATTCTAGATTAAAATGTGTGTGTGTGTGTGTGTGTGTGTGTGTGTGTGTGTGTGTGTGATTTTGTGTGTTGGGACTAGACAGGGAACCACAAGAAAGGAAGATGCAATTTTAGAGAATGCTGGGAGGGTAATGGAATGCAAGGAACATGACAGTAAATAGAGGGATAGCTACTGGGCAAGGAGGTAAAAAGAGCCTCTGAGAAAAGCTGTCCTTTTAAATTCCACATCTGCCTGATGCCAGATACTGTGACAGACACTGAAATGCAGTGATGAACAATCAGTTCTAAAAGACCTCAAAGAGAAATGGCATACACAGACAGAACTATTATCTGAGCCAGAAAGTGCTAAGAGGTAACAACAAAAAAAAAAAAAAAAAAAAAAAAGAAAGCTATTGAAGGGGGTCAAGATCTATCCTGGACTCACGTATATTTAGGCAGCAATTTTCATATATATCTCCAGGTAGAATCAGTACAGATATTACACAGGAATAATGAAAATATTGTGTGTGTATATATGATTTTTTTTAAGATTCCTTCTCCACCATGTGGTGTGTGTGTGTGTGTGTCTGTGTGTGCACTTGCACACTCCTCAAAAGTGAGTACTGTATCCTGAACCTGGAGTGGCAAGCAGTTGTGAGCTGTTCAGTGTGGATTCTGAGAACTGAACTTGGCCTTCTGGAAGAGCAGCAAATACTTTTAACTACTGAGCTATTACTCCAGCTTCACAATGTAGCGTTATCCACCTTCAAAGAATGAAATGGTGTCCTTTGCAGAAAGGGAATGGATTTAGAGATCATAGTATTCAGTGGAGTAATCCTGGCCAATAAAAACAAATGTTTTGAGAGAGAGGGACCTGGAGAAAGAATAAAGCACCTAGCAATGGCTGCCATTCTGTCATGCCCCTTCACTCTCCAGTAGAAAGTAGAGTGAGAGACCCCATCTGTACCCATTGGAAGAAGAAATGGGAACACGACAGTTTAAGAACACATCCAACATCAGAAAGACTTAAATGACACCACCAGAGTCTAGGGATTCTAAGCCAGCAAGACCTAAACATCCCAATGCAGATGAAGGAGAAGAAAATTACCTTTAAAATAAATTCATGAAAATGATAGAAGCCCTCAAAGAGGATCTGAGAAAATCTCTTAAAGAATTGGAAACAAAAAACAAACCAAGAAACTGCAAGAAATCAACAAATTTCTTAAAGAAAGCCAAGAAAAAGTAATTAAACAGATGAAGGAAATAATTCAAACAGTTCAAGACCTAAAAACTGAAATAGAGATGATAAAGAAAACACAAACTGAGGGAATGCTGGAAATAGGAAGAGCTGGGTAAATGATCAGGAACTACAAATGCAAGCATAACCAACAGAATACAAGAGATGGAAGAGAGAATCTCAGCCGCTGAAGATAAACTCATCAACCAAAGAAAATCTTAAATCCAACAAAGCCTTAACACAAAATATTTAGGAAATATTGGACACTTGAAAAGACCAAACCTAAGAATAATAGGTATAGCAGAAGGTGAAGAAGCCCAGCTCAAAGGTGCAGAAAACATATTCAACAAAATCATAGAAGAAAACTTTCCCAATCTGAAGAAGGACATGCCTATGAAAGTACAAAAAGCAAATAGAACCAAACACCAAATAGACTGTACCAAAAAAGTCCCCTTGCCACATAATAATTAAATACCACACATACAGTATAAAGAAATAACATTAAGAACATTGAAGGTAAAAGGCCAAGTAACATAAGGCAGACCTATCAGAATTACACCTGACTTCTCCATGGAAACTCTGAAAGCCAGAAAGTGCTGGATAGATCTTCTACAAACACTAAGAGACCAAGATGTCAGCCCAGACTACTATACCCAGCCAAGCTTTCAATCACTATAGATGGAGAAAACAAGATATTCCATGACAAAACCATATTTTCACAACACATGTTCCCAAACCCAGCTCTACAGAAAGCTCTGGAAGAAAAACTCCAACTCAAGGAAGTTAACTACACTCACAAAAACATAGCCAATAGATAATCCCACTTTACCAAAAGCCAGAAAAGGGAGAAAAATTAACACAGTACCACCACCAAAAACAAATCCAAAACAATTAAGAATCAACAATCAATGGTCAATAATATCCCTCAATATCAGGTCTTAACTCACCTACAAAAAGACATAGGATAACAGAATGGATATGAAGACAAAATCCATCCTTATACTGAATACAAGAAATACACCTCTACAGAGCAGTGGTGGTATGTATCTTTAATCACACCACTTGGGAGATAGAGGCAAGAAGATCTCTGAGAGGTCAAGACCAGTCTGGTCTACAAGAGCTAGTTCCAGGACAGCCTCCAAAGCCACAGAGAAACCCTGTCTCAAAAAACTAAAACCAAAACAAAACAAAACAAAAAAGAAACACACCTCACCTCAACTCCAAAGACAGAAGTTACCATGGAGTTAAAAAATTGGAAAAAGATTTTCCAATCAAATGGCTAGCTGGTGTATCTATCCTAATTTCTAAAAAAAAAAAAAAAAAAAAAAATTAGACTTCAAAGAGATGAAGATGGTCATTTCATACCCATTGCAGGAAAAAAAAACAGCAAAATAACTCTCAATTCTGAACATCTATGCACCAAATACAAAGGCACCCACATTCATAAAAGAAACATAAGCAATAGTGGAAAGGCTACCTTAAATGCCCTTCCCCAATAATAAGATTGATGACTACCTTATATGCCATCCTAGAGCCCCATCTAGTAGCTCTTTTATCCTGGACCCTTCTATACCTTGTTCTCTCTGCTTCCTGTATTCCAATGATGTGAGGAAACTCCTGCACACAGGCCTAAATCACCATGATTTTGTCCCCAGAGGCAATGGAGCAAAGTCTCTGAAATTATGAGTCAAAATAAATCTTTACTCCTAAGAAACATTAGTAAAATTCTAATCATATATTAAACTCCACTTATAGTAGGAGACTTCAATACCCTACTCTCACCACTGCACAGAACTACCAGACAGAAACTTAACGAAGACACAAAGGTACTAACAGAAATTATGACCCAATTGGGCTTAACAGACATCTATAGAACATTCCATCCAAACACAAAAGAATATACCTTCTCAGCACCATATGGACCTTCCCTAAAATGGACCACATACTTGGCAATAAAGCAAACCTCAACAGATACAAAAAAAATTGGAATAACACCTTGTATCTTATCAGACCACTATGGCTTAAAATTAGAAATTAGAAACAATACAAATTGCAGAAAACCTCATGGATATTGAACAACACTCAATTACAACACTCCTAGGTCAAGGAAGATTAAAGAAGAAATCAAAGACTTCATAGAATTCAATGAAAATGAAGGCACAACATACCCAAACCTATGGGACACTCTAAAAGCAATGCAAAGAAAAAAGTTTGTAGCACTAAGTGCCCATATACAGAAACTGGAGACTAGTCACATCAGAGAATTAACAGAACACCTGAAAGCCTTAGAACAAAAAGAAGCAAACTCACACAGGAGAAGGAGACACCAGGAAAGAAACAAATTGAAAGCTGAAATCAATAAAGTAGAAACAAAGAAAACAATACAAAGAATCCATAAAACAAAGAGTTGGTTCTTTGAGAAAGTCAACAAGACAGACAAACCTTAATCCAACCTAACCAAAAGGCAGAATGAGGACATGCAAATTAACAAAATCAGAAATGAAAAGGGGAACATAACAGATACTGAGGAAATCCAGAGAAATATCAGGTCATACTTTGAAAACCTGTACTCCACAAAAATCCAAAAAAAATTAAAGGAAATGGACAATTAATTCTCTTGATAGATATAACTTACCAAAATTAAATCAAGAACAGATAAGCAATTTAAATACATTTAAAACCCCTAATGAAACAGAAGCAGTCATCATAAAAGTCTCCCAATCAAAAGAAGCCCAAGGCCAGATGGCTGCAGTGCAGAATTCTACCAGAAATTCAAAGAACTAATACCAATACTTGTTACAGCAGGTCTCCCTGCCGGCCTCCCGGTCCCACCGCCATGTGGGCCCACAGCCGCGCCAGCCCCAAATAACACTCAGAGACTCTGTATTTGATACAATCCTGTTGGCCAATTACCATTACTGTTTATGGGCTAGCTCTGTCTTAATTATTAACCCATTTCTACTTATCTAAGTATTTCCACGTGGTCGTCTTATGGGGAGCCGCGCGGCATGCTTCCTGCTCCTTCCTGGGGCTACATCTTGACCCCGCCTTCTACTTCCTCTTTCTTCCTCCTAGTCTCCTAGCCCCGCCTATCTAGTTTTCTATTGGCCACAGTGCTTTATTAACCAGTATGAGAAACATATATACAGAATAACATCTCCCATCAAATACTACTCAAATTGCTCCACAAAATAGAAATATAAGGATCATTGCCAAACTCATTTTACGAGGCTACAATTACCTTGGTGCCCAAACCACACAAAGCCACAACTAAGAGAGAACTACAGACCAATCTCCCTCATAAATATTGATGCAAAAATACTCAATAAAATACTGGCAAATTAAACCCAAGAATACATTAGAAAAATCAACCACCATGATCAAGTAGGCTTCATCCCAGAGATACAGGGATGGTTCAACATACAAAAATACATCAATGTAATCCTCCACATAAACAAACTGAAAAAGAAAAGCCACACAATCACCTCACTAGATGCTAAAAAAGCCTTTGGCAAATCCAACACACTTTCATAATAAAGGTCTTGGAGAGATCAGGGATAACAGGAACATACCTAAACATAATAAAAGCAATATACAGTAAGTCAACAGCCATCATCAAACTAAATAAAGAGAAATTCAATGAGATTTCTCTAAAATCAGGAACAAGACAAGGCTGTTCACTCTCTCCATATCTCTTCATTATTGTTTTTGAAGTTCTTGCTAGAGCAATAAGACGACAAAATGAGATCAAGGGGATACAAATTGGGAAGGAAGAAGTAAAACTTTTTTGCAGATGATAGGATAGTTTATATAAGTGACCCAAAAAACTCTACCAGGGAACTTCTACAGCTGATGAATACCTTCAGCAAAGTGGCGTGATACAAGATAAACTAAAAAAAAAAAAAAAATCAGTAGTCCTACTACAAATAGACAATAAAGGGGCTAAGAAAGAAATATCACCCTTTACAATAGCCACAAACAACATAAAGTATCTTGGGGTAACTCTAAACAAACAGGTGAAAGACCTGTATGACAAAAACTTTGAGTTATTAAGGAAAGAAATTAAAGAAGAAAGCAGAAAATGGGAAGATCTCCCATGCTCTTGGATGGGTAGGATCAACATAGTAAAAATGGCAATCCTTCCCAAAGCAATCTACAGATTCAATGCAATCCACATCAAAATCCCAGTACAATTCTTCACAGACCTTGAAAGGGCAATATTCAACTTTACATGGAAAAACAAAGAAAACAGGACGTCCAAAAGATCCCTGTACAAGGAAACTTCTGGAGGCATCACCATCCCTGAATTCAGGCTCTACTATAGAGCTATAGTCATGAAAACAGCTTGGTATTGGCACAAAAATAGGCAGGTAGACTGATGGAACCAAATTGAAGACCCTGATATTAACCCACACACCTATGAACACTTGATTTTTTACAAAGAAGCTAAACTATACAACGGAATAAAGAAAGCATCTTCAAAAAATGGTGCTGGCCTATCTGCAGACATTGCAGATAGATCCTTATCTATCAACACACACAAAACTCAAGTCTAAATGGATCAAAGACCTCAACATAAATCCAGCCACACTGAACCTCTTAGAAGAGAAAGTGGGAAGTACGCTTGAACTACTGGCACAGGAGACTACTTCCTGAACATAACACGAGTAACATAAACACTGAGATCGACAATTAATAAATGGGACCTCCTGAAACTGAGAAGCTTCTGTAAGGCAATGGATACAGTCATTAAGACAAAACAGCAGTTCACAGAATGAGAAAAGATCTTCACCAACCCCTACATCTGACAGAGGGCTCATCTCAAAAATATCAAAGAACTCAAGAAGCTAGTCAACAAAACACCAAATAATCCAATTAAAAAGTGGGGTACAGAGCTAAATAGAGAATTCTCAACAGAGGAATCTAAAATGGCTGAAAAGCACTTAAGAAAGTGTTCAACATCCTTAGCCATCAGGAAAATGCGAATTAAAACAACTCTGACATACCATGTTACTCCTGTCAGAACGGCTAAAATGAAAACACCAAAGACATTTTATGCTGGAGTTGGATGTGGAGTTTGCTGGTGGGCATGCAAACTCATACAGCCACTTTGGAAATCAGTATGGCAGTTTCTCAGGAAAATTGGAATCAGTCTACCTCAAGATCCAGCAATTCCACTCAGGCATATATCCGAAAAATACACTTATTCATGCAACAAGGACATCTGTTCAACTCTGTTCATAGCAGTATTATTTGTAATAGCCAGAACCTGGAAGCAACCTAGATGCCTCATAACTGAAGAATGGATACAGAAAATGTGGCACGTTTCCACAATGAGTACTACTCAGCAGAAAACAAAAAACAAAACAAAAAAAACTGAAACAAACAAACAAACAAAAAAACAATAGAATCTTGAAATTTGCAGGCAAATGGATGGAACTAGAACCCATCCTGAGTGAGGTAACCCAGTCACAGAAAGACAAACATGGTATGTATTCACTAATATATGGATATTAGACATAGAGCAAATGTTTATCAGACTACAATCCACACCTCCAGAGAAGCGAGGAAACAAGGAGGACCATAAGAGAGACATACATGGTTCCCCAGTGAAGGGGAAAGGGACAAGAGCCCTTGAACAAATTACTAACATGGAGGGAGGGGAAGGGAGGCAGGAGAAAGAGGAGGGGGAGGAGAATATGAGGGACCAGGAAGACTGAGTGGGGAGATGGATAGAGGAGAGCAAGAAAAGAAACACATCAATTGAGGGAGCCATTATAGGTTGAAACAGGAACCTGTACAGAGATCAACAAGGGTGACCCCAACTAGGAATCTAAGCAATAGTAGAGAGGCTACCTTAAATGCCCTTTGCCTGTAATGAGATTAATGACTGCCTTTAAATGCCATCATAGAGCCTTCATCCAGTAGCTGATGGAAGCAGAAACAGACACTCACAGCTAAGCACAGAACCAAACTCCTGGAATCCAGTTTCAGAGAGGGAGAGCTAACAAAAGGGATAAGACCATGCTGGGAAAAACCCACAGAAACAGCTGACCTGAGCATGTTTTAAGTATAAGCAGAACTATTTGGGGAGGGAAGAAATTGGGTGGGGAAAGGAGGAGCAGGAGATGAAGAGGAATGAATACACTCAAAGGAGATGACAAACAGTGGTGTTGGACACTTTTTGTCTCAGGACTTGAGAGACAGAGGCAAGAAAAGATCGAGGCTAGTATGGGCTACAGAGTGAGTGCTAGGATAGGCTCCAAAGCTACACAGAGAAACCCTGTTTTGAAGAACAAAACAAAAACACTCAAAGAAGACAATATACTTGAACAAAGGTCATTATGATGTCCATCACCTCATATAACAAACGTGAACTAATTAAAACAAATGATTGTGCCTGGCATGGTGGCGCACACCTTTAATCCCAGCACTCAAGAGGCAGAGGCAGGCAGATCTCTGTGAGTTTGAGGTCAGCTTGTCTACAAAGTGAGTTCATGGACAGCCAAGGCTACATAGAAAGACCTTGTCTTAAAAAAAACAATCAAATAAACAACAACAGTTTGCTAACATAGCTAGGGGACATGATAGGGAGTCAAAAGATTGTGTGTGCAGTAATGAATGCCATTGTGAGAAGAGAGGCTGTTTAAAGTGTCTAAACTGCTATGCCCTGAAAAGTTTAAGGAAGTTCTTGGAATAATGAAGAAAGTGTGAAGGCTTCTGGTAAGAACCTCTTGCAACAGAGATGATGAGTTTATGACACTGGAAGTGTCTAAAGCACAAAAAGTTATGACAGAAAAAAATGGGTTCGGTGAGATACACACAATAGAAAAGGGACATTTTGGCAGAGAGACATCTTGGCATTTGAGATATTATTGAGTGGTTTCCCACTAGAGTGAAGTCTGGGGTGTGCCTCACTGATACATTCTGAGATGGGGCTGTTTTAAGATGGTGGAAGCAGAGATCCAGCAAGGGAATTCTGAGAGATGCCAGCCTGGAAACATTGAGTTTGTGTTTCTGGTTCCCTCCCTATCTACAGTGCACTACTCATAAATGATATTTAACCATAGATGGCTAAAAGTGTGCAATAAATTAAAGAATTCCAGAGAGAAAAAGTCAACTTCCAAATATGTCCTGAATTTGGTCTTGATGAGAGGTCAAGAAGTCATTCTTGACCAAATTTGGTCTTGATGAGAGGTCAAGAAATCACTCCTGGACAAATCTAGTCATGTGATTGCTTCTGAGATAACCTGAAAACACACTGAGATGATTATTTTGAGAGGAATGATGCTTTCAGATTACAATCAAAGTTGCAGGACGTGCAAAGAAACTCATAGTTGATGAGTGCTTCTGTGTGTCTCTCTCCTTCTCCCTGTTCCATCTGGCAGAGAGAATTTCATGGTTAATTATTTGGGATTGGTGACTTGGTCCAGTGTGTGTAAGTGTTTGTGGCACAAGCATGAAGACCCAAGTTCTGGTCCCAGTACCCACATAAATAAAAGCTGAATGTGGCTACATGTTTGCATCTGTAGCCCCAGGAGGAGCACTAACTAGGTCTTGTGTTGAGAGCAGTCTTTGTGGGGCTGCAATCAGAGCCAGCCAAGCAGCCCCAAGTCCATACCTGAGTGGGGGAGTGTGGATGAGGGAAAGGCTAGCTATAGACAATAAAGACAGAGAGACAGCATAAAGGTCAGGAGGGCAGATCAGTCAATACTGAAATGCCACGAGTTCATTTTTCACCACTCTTACATACCTTAGCCAAAAAGGGGACCACAGTATCATGCATACAGAACAAACAGACTTTTCTTCCTCACTTATTCTAAGGGTTCAGTAACCACAACTTAGCTCCAAATTCTTGTTCCCTAGCCTTGAGGTTAGGAGTAGCCACACCTCAGATTCAACTTCTCCTTCCCTAGCCTTGAGGTCAGGCATAGCCACACCTAAGATTCAGGTGTGTTGTTATTTAGACTAAGATAGCCAAAACATCTGTAGCCACACCTTTGACCTTTAGGTCTTATGACTTGCTGACAGCTTTGAAATCTCTTTCCTTGTGTCAAGATGGGTGCAGTCATCTTTATGGACACCCAAAGTCTTGCTATACCTATCTGCCTAGCTCCAGGTCAGTGAGAAACCCTGTCTCAGGGGACTTATATGGAAAATAATAGAGGAGGACACCTGAATATTTAGCCTTTGTTCACACATCCCTGCATACACATCACATGCATCATACACACAAAAAAGGTGACTCACTTTGTATTTTCAGTACTAATAAATGACTATAAAATAAGCAGATTTTTGAAATGTACAATTGCCATCTCTCTTTTTCCCAGCTAGTCTTTCCAAACCATCTGTCACCATGTCAACCCAAATGTCTTCCATTTGCCTGGGTCTTTGTGGATTTCTATAGACAAGGTCTTTCCCACCATTTGGGCTCCAGCTGGGCATGCCTCTCCAGGGATATCCATTAATGTCTGCCTCCAACCATAGCTGCCTATTCTTAAAATTGAACTTCACCAGCACAATGCCACTGTTAAGATCAAGCAAGTTGAAGGTGGTTGTATTTTTCCAGAGACACATCATGTTCATCTCTATTTTAAGGGAACAACCCTGTGTTGGAATGCCAATTATGTAATGGGTGCTCGATTCCCAATAGCCACGTTTGTTGCATTCCCAATCTCCAAGTGACTCTTTAAAGAAAGGTTAAGCAGGCTAGGGGATGGCTCAGTTGATAAAGTACCTATTATAGAAGCATGAAGACCTGAGTTCAAATTTCCCAGAACCCACATGAAAGGTGGGTGTGGTCACAGAGGAGACAGGAAAATTACTAGAGCACCCTGGCTAATCAATCTAGCCAAATCAGTGAGCTCTGAATTTAGGAAATGACCCTGTCTCAAATAAGGTACATGGCAATAGTGGAGGACGCTTCAACCTCAACCTCTGGTTTCACACACATCCACACACATATGCCCATGCACCCCCCCACACATACACATGTAATATACAATTACATGCATTATTCTACATAAAAAAGAGAAGTGGAGGGTGGCCTGTCAGTGGGGATCCCACAGCACTGTGGGTTTCTAGAAAAGGCTCTTCACCTTCCCTCTGAGCAGGATCAAAGGAACAGGATCCCTTTGGAGAGCAGATAATAGGCACATTGTGTGTGGTGCCACAGATGCCTGGCAGATGTGGCTCAAAACTGTGCTTGGTTTTCCCATGACTGCCTACAGCACTGTTCTAGGACAGAGACAATTTCATGGAACTTTTCTCTCTTTTCCTTTTGATTCAGCAAAATATATATGAAAATATATATTTTCAATGATCTGAGATAGGCAAAGCTCTGAGGAAAAGTGTAAGAGCCTACAGACATCTCCTCTATGTGACTGCTCTAGGTCCTTGTCTTATTCTATGTTCTGTTCTCACTGGAGTCTGTTCTCAGACAGCCATCTTCTTTAGTATCCAGAGTCACAGGAATTTCTGGCCCTGTCAGTGACAGGGATATGATTTATTGAGCAGTGTGGGCTGACCTATGCCTTAGAATCCTTCTGTACTTTTCTCCAAAAAGTACAGAAAGTACCAGAGCCAATCAGATTGGCTCTGGTTTTGCCAATCTGCACATAGTACTGACTGCACTTACTTCTCCATTTCATATATATATATATATATATGCATATATATATATATATATATGCATATATATATATATATGATTTAATTGTTTTAACCTAAATGAATGTGTCTACCATGTGTATATGGATGCTTGTAGAGGCCAGAAAAGGGCATAATCTCCTATCGAGTTGGCATTACTGATGGTTATGAGTTTTCTAAAGATGTTCTGGGAACTAGACTCTGGTCTTCTGGAAAAGCAGCAAGCACTCTTACTGAGGCATTACTCTAGCCCCTCCATTGCCTTCTATCCTTGCTAAACTTACCTATCTCTTTCTTTAGTATCCAGCCCCACTCAAGTACCCCTGAGCCCATTGCTGCACCCCTGTTTGCGTAGCTCCACTCTTGAGTCTGGCAACACAAGCTGGGAATCCCTCAGTTTCCTGTATTCTTCCCATGTGTGCTCACACTTTTCCTCTTTGATTTCCTAAAATATCACTAAGTACTGAGGCCTCTGAGGATGTTTCTGGGCCACTCACGAGCAATGGATTAATGCACATCCTTCAGTAAGGAACAAGAAAGTAGGGAGAGAAAAGAGAGAGTTAAAAAGACCCGTTATATATTTGTGACAGGTTGTGAACTTAAAATTTTCTGACCCCCACAAACAACTGCCTGGGGGTAAATTGCATGAGAAGAGATCTTCTTGGTTTAGAATAGTTCAAATAAAGAAAAAAAGGAGAGGAGAATATTTTTACTGAGGGGTGAAGGAAGACAGGATCTGTAAACACTACAGTCTTCTCCCACCCCACCCATACACATTTCACTCTGCAGTAAGAAAAAGAAACTAGAAATTTGTTTGGGTTTTGTTGTGGTTTTCTTTTCCATAGAAAAGATTTAATTACATATAAACTATCCCTTTAGCCATGATGATCCATCCTTTAATGTCAAGCTTGATAGAGTCCCTAAAAAATGTAGGCATAGGGCCAAGAGCTGGGAATTTGGGGAGAGGATATAATTTGTTTGGCTTTATAATATGAGATACTGGCCCAAGTGAGTGGAAGCTGCTCAGGCTGTGGGGACAGAAGCAAACTTGCTACAAGATTTTCTCATCTTCATGGACATTGAAGTGCAGCCAACACAAATAGGACTAAGGCACAAAGCCATGGCAGAAGCCCCTGTGTTCTGTGGGCTTCCACAGTGCCCACGTACTTCTGTCCTGGCTTACTCCTCCCTGTAGTAGGCAAACACTCAAATCTTTTCAAGCTAGATGTTTGAGAAGTCAAAAGCAAAATGCAAACAGGAGGGAAATCCTGCTCTGGTCACAACCCAAAACTTTTCTTTAAAATTCCCACTTGTGGGATTTTTGAAAGCTATTTTTTTTTCTGTTGCCATCTGTCTTTTTATGGGGCAGTTTGCTGTAGAAGACCAAGCATGGACTTTTAATACTGGAAGGATTTTGTTCAAGTCTATGCTTTGCCAAGATATGTTTGTGTGACCTTAGGCAAGCTACTTCTCCAAAATTCCATTTTCTCATGTGAAAATTTGCTGCAGATGGCTTTTCTTGGGGGTTCTCTGAGGATATTATGAAGTAAACTGTGCAAAATGCTCTGTTTGCTGTCCATGCAATGGAAAAAAATAAAAAAACAAAACAAAGTACAAAAAAAACGTTAGCAGCTGTTTGTGTCCTTTTCTCTTTATTTTGGTGAATCTGACTCCCATAATTTAAAAAAGAAACCATAAGTCAATTAATTCAGACTCTTGAATGTTAAACTCCCTTGTTGTCATTCTCTCTGTGACTGATCCCTTTCTGGGATACCCTCTCCATTTTAGGACTATGCTAGTGTTTTCCTAAAATCAGTTTCTCTCCCTCTTCTCCTTTGCTCCTTCTCTCTCTCTCTCTCTCTCTCTCTCTCTCTCTCTCTCTCTCTCTCTCTCTCTCTCTCTCTCTCTCTCTCTCTCTCTCTCTCTCTCTCTCTTCATTTTTTCTGAGGTTTGCACTAATTACTCCTAGTTCTAACCATGCATAATTCAAGTAGGTCATGGAGAACACCCAACATTCTACAAAGATGAGTGTTACTATAGGGAGCTGTAGTTGTCCATTGTAGAACTAAACTAGTATTGTGTTTGCTGCCTCCAGGGAGTTGTCACTGGAACCAGGTGAGGGACTGGGAATATAAAGAAAGTGGGGAGAATTGCTGATGCAGAGAGTTGTTTATTCAGACAATGTTGCCATTCGTTATACTTCTGAGCCCAGGGAGCCAGCCACACTGCCCTCTAGGACTCTTCTGGGGATATCACCACCCAGAGAGACTCAAGGGCACCTGGAGACAACCTGATTTTCTTTAAACCCAAGACGTTTGTTCTCTTGGCAGTCAATTTAACATGGCTATATCCAACCCTTGCTTGTATCCTCCAATATGTCCTGTCTTCCAGGTTCTGGCAGGAAAGGGCTTTGTTCTCTCTCCGAATGTCTCGTCTCAGCCAGCTAACAGAAGCAGAGTTTAAGGTGTCCCAGGTGAGTCTGCCCTTCCCTCTTCTTTGGACTGGTTGCCTGTGAATCCATGCATGACAAAACCAGTATCTAAGAGGGAAAGGTGGAGTAGGAAAAATGCTTGGAACTTTGGTTTCACTGCATAGAGTTTAGTGAGGAGAGCTGGACTTTACCAATTTTGGATTTTAGAATTTGGAGAATGTATTAATTCTTTGAAAGGTTTCTATTACAGTATGAAATGGGAAGAGAAATGAACTAAGAAATTATCTAGGTTAATCATTCTTTTGCACCTTCAGAAGAGGAGGAGGTTAGGATTCAGAGAAGGAAATATGCTTTGCAAAGGTCACATAGTAAAATATAGACAAAATAATACTACCAGAATTTAAAAGCCAGTACTTTTTACATTGCTATTAACTCTCAGGGGTGTGCAAGCATGAGTGTGCCTGCAAAGTAAAAGGTCTTTGTGTCTTTCATTGAGACTCCAGGCTTTAGAAGAAGGTGGCAGGTAAAGGGTTATTCCCAAAGCATAAGATAGAGATTCGATTTTCACCTCCAGTACTAATCAACTATATTGACATTCCTCCTATCTCTTTTGTCTTTCATTTTATAATCATAGTGGGGAAAGCCTAAGCTAGCTGATTTCCAGCTGTGATATTTTATTAGTTTAAGTAATTCTCAGTATTTTTGAGTATCTAGGAAGTACTTAAAATAGGGCAAGTCCCAGGGTCTTGGGAATAGAACAAGTTTATAGGGTATGTGTGATAACCCTTATTCAGTCAGTGAACAAGGGCATCTGTAAAATACAAGCACTCTGATAAATGATAAAGGGAAAATGATCCAAGAAAATACTTTTTCCTTTTGTTGGTCTTTCTGCTTCATTCACCACATCCTATAGAACCCATTGAACTATGAGTTCATACTGTGGGCCCCTCAGAGACATCAGTTTTTTTGGGGGAACGGCCACATCAGAGAGCTATTCCTTTTTATTTTGACACATTAACTTGATTGTTAAAAGTTAATCATGCTGTCAAGACTGAGAACAAGGAAACTGTTTATAATCATTTTCAGATTCTGGTCCTGTCCAGTCATGTGGGCTTGGTGAAAGGTCACAGCTCATGCAGTTGTATCAATGATAGAGTATCATCAATTGCCCAGATTTACATCCAGATGTGTTTAGACATCAGGAAAGACCACAAACTTGGGAGTCAAAGAATTAGAAGCTTAAATGTTGACCCAGCAAGTCAATAATTTCTTGTTCTTCCATAATTTCAATATGTCTCTTGTCACCAATATATATTTTTTTAAAATTATAAATCAATGCCATTCAGGTCTAAGAGGTGCAAAGAACTTGGGTTATAATGCCATCCCATAGTTTATAGTTAAGGAGAGGGATCCAAAAAAGATACAAAGCATTCTAAGTGATGTGAAATGAAGTAATATGATGCTATAAAGACTGATGATAACATGAGAGGAAGTGCCTGTGTAGCTTGTACAAGTGCTGTACAAGCAGTGCACACATAGACACATGAGCACACACACACACACACACACACACACACACACGCACACACACACTTGCATTTAGTCTGTAGAGGCAGATGAGAAGCAGACTTATCTTGGTCAGAATCTTCATAGAGTTTATCACTGGTGTAATAATGAAGTTATTTCTTTTTCTATTGATGCCTGTATGTTAAAGTTAAGGGAAACCACAAGAAGAGATTTATATGTGATATGTTAAGAATTAAGGATATAGCTCACTAATAGAAAATCCACCTAGTATGCAATAGGCTCCAAACCCAATTTTCAGGACCAATGGCTTCTCCGGTGTGACAGATTAGACACTAGCTCTGCTCTGTTTGATTTCAAAGTCCTGCTTTGAGTAACTACAAATAGGATAATAGGTGTAGAGATACCACATTAGCTCAAAACCACTGCGAAAAAAGCAAAAACACTACCACCAGCAGCAAAACAACAACAAAAACAGACTAATAACAGATGGTAATACTCAGGCCATGACAAAGATAGAAAGTAGTATTCTAAGGGAATGTAGCAGGCCTCATATTCTTTCCTATATCATTACCTGTAGATAACTTAGGTCACAATAGTCAAGCTGTCTACATAGGAATTATATAAATTAATCAGTAGTTAGTTCTTACCACAGTAAGCCTAGAAACTGTGGTCTCGGGCTGAAATAGGAAAGATAAAATACACCTTTGATGACCACAACAAATGCTCACAATAAAGACAGGCAAACATTGCCAAAGGCTTAGCCCCTTGTGGTTTCTCTTTCATGCTGGGAAAGGCTTAAAGGACCAACTGTCATTAACTTTAGTTATCAATTTTAAAGCAACTTTCTGGTTGTCTTTCTCTGTTCCCTTTGATTCCAGTCATCCTCCTTATTACTTCTGTAAGTCTACTACTCTCTAAGTTATAATAAGGTCACAAGTGTTTAGTTGTTTAGTTACACTCTGAGTTACACTAAGGTGACAAGTATTTAGTTGTGTATTTGCCAGCTAGTTACCCTTATACAGAGGGAACCAGATTGTTTAGTAATATTTGTGTTTTCTCTCTTGTGTATGGGAAAAAAAGATAAAACTCTTTAACATGACATTTATCCACTAGAATATTTGGTATACCCTGCTCTGTGCTGAGTGTAGGTTTAACATGACATTTATCCACTAGATATTTAATAAACCCTGCTCTATGCTGGGTATAGGTTTAAGTATTTTGGGTATTTAACAAAAAAGAAAACAAAAAAAACTGTCTTTGTTACGATTCTGTTCTAGTGAAGGACAGAAAAATCAAGAAATAAATCAACATTTTAAGGTGACTGCTTCTGTCTAAAACTGGAACCACATAAATGGATTGGGAGTCTGGAAGTGTAGAGAGGCTGAAATTAAATAAGATTGTACACAATATGCAATGGTATACAGTTAATGTGATTACATATGTATATACACTTGCATATTTCTGATTTTTTATGTTTAAAACAAATGTGTCCTTTTTCATCTAAACTTTCAATGATCATTCACAATTTCTCTCCCCAATTCCAGAATTTACCTTCTGTGTTTTATACTCTCCTTTCCCTGTGCCCTGATCTTTTTATATACCTTAAACACTAAGCTTGCTCTCATACTTCTGTAAATGTTCTACTCCTTAAATGAACAACTCAGATTTCAGGACCACCCCCAAAACCTCTCACACAGTGTCTTCTCATTCTGGGACTCCTTTACTTATCTTTGCCATTCTCCTCACAGATTTTTTTTCTCTAAAAACAGTACCTATTGTCTTCAAGCTCCAATGCAGTGTATAAAGGTTTCTCTAATAGCACTTGCAATGATGTGCTATTGATCACTTGTTTTTCTGTCTGTACTATGCATTTTGTTGAGTGTTCATCACCTAATAATGTGTTATTAATATTCACACTATCGGCATTTAGCTCTAAGAAACACACTGTTCAAGATGGTCAGTTTAATCTTTGTGCAGGAAAAACATTCAAATTTCACATGTAAATACTTTTTTACTCTTTGGTTTAGTCAGTATTTTTCCAAGTTTTATTTCTCTATGCTTCATGCATAGGGAACAAGAAAAAAAGAGGAACAGAGAGAGACAGAGGTGGGGAGGGGAGAGAGAAGGAGGAGTGAAGAGGAAAGGGGAGGAGATGAGGAGAGGAGAAGAGAGGAGAGGAGAGGAGAGGAGAGGAGAGGAGAGGAGAGGAGAGGAGAGGAGAGGAGAGGAGAGAGGTCCAGTCTATGAAACCTGGTTATAAGTATAATGATAAAACTGCAACAGGAAAATTAGTTTTCTCCAATGGAGTCTCACTGTGTATATAGGTTCCATGCTAAGCAGTAGGTGGCCAATACAAAATGAACCCAGTGGTGCTTTGTAGATCTTTTGTTTGTTTGTTTGTCATATTTGTTTGGGAGTTTTAAAACTCTTACTGGATTTTGTCTGTATATGTGTGTTGTGCGTTTTCGTTGTTTTTTTAATTGTTTCTTTTTGCCTGTTTTCTAAAGAAAGAGCAAGGAAGCGTAGAGTTGGATGGATGGAGAGGTATGGAGGATCTGGGAGAAATGTGGGAAGGTAAACAGTGATCAGAATATATTGCATGGATTTTCAATAAAAAACTGAGAAACACAATTATCTTTGCAAGCATTTTGAGTTTTGATATATATTTCTACTCCTTAAAAAGAAAAAAATACAGGTCTAAAGTTAAATGATCAAATAGTGCAGTGCAACATTTGGAGCATTTTAAAAGAAGAGAGAGATTGGTAGCCCAAGTACCACTAATAAGTAACTCTTTCCATTAACATGGTAGTTGTGATGCTATTGACAATATGGTGATGATCCAGATAATTAAAAGACAGCTATCTTGATATATGTTTACATTAATAAGTTTATCAGATAAGTAAGATAGTGACATTCATATGCTGTAGAGGGTAATTCTTCATCAGATACAGAGTTTTTATTTGGGGGTGTCTTCTGTTTGTATGAGTCTATGATTCTTTGATAAAGCAGAAGAGTGTCTTTACTTGGATTTTGGTTGTCCCCAGGAATCTATCTCTGGGACTTTGAAGACAGCAGAGCTGATACATGGCTGTGGGAAGAAACATTAGCATGGTGACCGATTTCATCCTTTTGGGATTTTTAGAGTGCCCCCAAGTACAGATTGTCCTTTTTGTGTTGTTTCTGGGAATCTACCTAGTGACCATGGCTGGAAACCTGGGCCTCATTGTCCTGATCAGGATGGACTCACATCTCCATTCCCCCATGTACTTCTTTCTTAGTAACCTGTCTTTCGTTGATATCTCATACACTTCCTCCATAGCACCTAAGATGCTCTGTGATTTTTTTAAGGAGCAGAAGGCAATCTCCTTTGTAGGCTGTGCCACACAACTTTTCTTCTTTATTGGAATGGGAGGCACTGAGTGCTGCCTCCTGGCAGCCATGGCATATGACAGATATGCTGCTATCTCCAATCCTCTACTCTATCAGTCCCTCATGTCACCCACCATCTGTGTGGGGATGGCCATTACAGCATACACAGGAGGGTTTCTCACTGGCTTGGTCCAAACCAGCTCCATATTCCAGCTTCATTTCTGTGGGTCTCTGGTCATTAACCATTTTTTCTGTGACTTGCCACCCCTGATGTCCTTGTCTTGCTCTAGTACTTTTTTCAGCCAAGTAGTGAACTTCCTGGTCGTGTGTGCAGTAGGTGGGACATCAGCCCTTGTTGTCTTGGTCTCCTATGGCTACATCATTGCTGCTGTTATGAAGATTCATTCGATCCATGGGCAGATGAAGGCTTTCAACACCTGTGCCTCTCATCTAACTACAGTGATTCTTTTCTATGGCTCTGGTCTCTTCTCATACCTCCATTCTAATGCTGGCTATTCACAGGACAAAAATAAGGTAGTGTCTATGTTCTATGGTGCAGTGATCCCCATGTTGAACCCTATCATCTATAGCCTGAGAAACAAGGATATCAGAGAAGCATTGAAGAAGATCAAAGAGAGGAAGAAGCAGATGTCCTGTCTTTGTGTCATAGTTCCTTAGGCAAAAACAGAGCAAAAAATGACGTAAGTCTTTTGTTAAGTGTAAAGAATAAAATGATAGTGTGGCTCAGAAAATTGGTAACAAATTAAAGACACTATTTCAAGAAAGGACCTCCTACTTCAAACTGACGTGTCTACTAGAAGATTACACTCAATGGATGTTAGTTTATTATTTATTTACTCTCTTTTTATGGACTGGTGTTAGATTTTATATTTTGTCATTTGGAAGGTAAATGAATATGGCTATGATGGTATTTCTCTACCATAGGATACAAGGTGCTAAGTTCAAGACACCATGTCTTAAAGACACAAGCCAAAGCCTAGTCATAAGGGACATGCCATTCATCAATTTCTTCATTACAAGAAAGCATGGTTCTTGCTAATTCACCTACCTATTGGGATATACTGCCTGTTCCTCTTGTCTTTGATTCCTACCTACCCATGGGTTGGTGATAATCAGAAATACTAACTTTGAATTAGAAACTCAAGAGTCCCCACTGACATGAATTTATCAATGATAACTCAGAGACAGTAGAGTATTATGGTACCTGTAAACTGTGTTTAGTAAGAGTCAAGGATAATGGGTGTATGTTGCTAAAGTCCATGGAGGCCAGATTCAAGGAGCCAAGACCACTGTAGTTTATATCATAAGGTCATGGTGAGGAAAGAGCAGGGATAGGACATATGAGAGGTCATACACTGAGGTTACCTGCAGCCAAAGAAAGTCATTAATATGAATCAATGCAAAAATTGCAAATTTACTTAAAATATTATAGGGAATTTTTGGAGAATTTAAAAAAATCAATTGTGTTCTCAATCATGGATTTTGTAGATGGTGCTATGTTACAATATCAAAAGTTTGGACACAGCTGTAAATAGAATGGCATGAGACTCATGCCTGAAATCTTTGATTAGGTATGACCATCTGGAAAAGAAAAACTTCTCTCTGAGACATTGTGATTTCCTATCTGCTCATAAGATCAGTTTTTACTCTTTACCTTATATGGCTGTTAATTTGTGTCCTGTCCACCACCTCTCTGAACCTTGATGTCAGGCTTTCTTACCACTCTGATAATCTTGCCTCAATATCTACATTTTTTTCTATGAAGTGTCACCACTCCAGCAGTGTCCCTCATTCCAAAGCATGATCTGAGACAAGATATCTATGTTGTAGAGTTTGCTGCAAAATGGAATATGTCACTAAAATCATCTTTAACCATAACTTTCAAGATAATTCTAGAGTAAATGGTAAATGAAGTCTTGTTCCTTTAATGGTTGTGTAAATAAACCATGGTGAATTACAACAATCAACTGTGAGTCACATCTGTCCTGGTGATCACTTTTTTCCTCGTACTCTTGAATACCACAGGATTCTCATTTGATCATTTCCATGACTGGCTGAGTTATTAGCAATATCTGTGGAGGGAGATTATTTAGTCAGTATACCCTTCTGTCAGGTCTTCCTTGAGCCTAGTGTCCTAAAGACCAGGTAATAAATATGGAGTATATGCTTTTTTTTAGTTGTTTTTTTAAAGATTATTTATTTCTTATGTATACAGCATTCTGCCTGCATGTATGCCCACAGGGTAGAAGAGGTCACTAGATCTCATTACAGATGGTTGTGAGTGAGCCACCATGCAGTTGCTGGGAATTGAACTCATGACCCCGAAGAGCAGCCAGTGCTCTCAACCTCTGAGCCATCTCTCCAGCCTTGGAGTATATTATTGTGGCATTAGTGCTCTGCTTTACCAACAAGTACAGAAAGATGTGTGCATTTGGATCTCCCTTATGTATCAGTGTTGTGTCCTTTGGAAATTATAAATAGCTATATGGAGATATAGACTAATTGTTGTGACTGATATAAATAAATAATCTGACTAGTGTAAGATATATCGAACACAGAGCATGCCTTCATAAGCAATTATAGAGCCACCCCTATGAGAATACAGCCCTGCATGTGTATATGATTATAAACATATGTGCACAGTATCTTTTTGTGCTGGTGTGAATAAATGACATGCAAGGAGTGATATGATAACTTATTCTGTTCAATTCAATAGACTTTTGACTCTCAGACACAAAAATGTTTTGAATAGAAAGGTAAAAAGTATTTCCTTCTTCTGTTCAACCATTCATTTACAAAGTCTATTCTCAAGCCCAAAATGATGATTATGAGAAGGAATGTGTAGATATGCTGGTGATGTTACTCCTTTGGTGGCTACATTGTGTCTCCCAAACCCTGCCTTCTTTCTCTCTGTAACTCTGTTTGGGTTTTCTTTCAAGCTATATTTTTTTCTGGCCACTGGTCAAAACAACTTCATCCTCCAACCAATAAAAGCAACACATATTTGCAGCCTACATAAGGCCATCTCATATCATCTATATGTATTTTATTAATTTAAACCAGATGTAACAGTAAGATTTACTCGGTAATTGAGGTAAGAAAAGACATTTCCTCATACCCAGAGCCCTGACATGTAATCAGGAGGGAGGAGAGGAAGAGGAGGAGAAGGAGAAGGAGAAGGAAGGAGGGGGAGAGAGAGACAGAGAGACAGAGAGAGATTAGTGAAATAAGACTTTTGGGTGTGAAGGTGCAACATGAGTACAAGCTAGAATAAATCACAAAAAGAACAAATAAATCCTAGTCACACATCAAGGAAAGTATCAGAAGAATAAATGTTGTTTGTGGTGTTTGATTCAATAATTCAGTGATGTGAGTGGGTTTCTTGAAGTATAGTGGTAATGAATGGGGCAAAAACATGTTAGACTTAGCACACAAAAGTAGCAATACAATTAATGTATTTTAAAACTTGAAATAGTGCCTCTGCTGACATACACACATCTGATTCTTTTATTTCTTTTAATCTGTTATTTAGACATAAATCACCCCTTCAGTGTATTATTATACAGTGAGAATTATATTTGACTAGCATGAGTCATATTTTACACTGAGGCCTACATCAATATCAAGCAAATAGCAGCATCTTAAGTGGATATTCTGTGACTCTAGTTAGCTACATGGCAATATCTACTTCCATCATGTATGCTTTGTGTCAGCTTTATACATAAACAGAAATGGTAGACACCATTGACAGCCTGGGTTCCAGTTTGGCTCAGATAGCAGATAGTGTATTAGTGAGCATGAATAAGGTACTGGAGATGTTTTATGGTCCTTCATTGAGAATTTTCCATTATATTCACAAAGACACTTCTGTGTAGCAGGCCTCAAATCCAACAAGAAAGTAATTTGTTGCACCAAAATTGTTATGTCACTATTTCACCAGAAAGAGTCCACAACTGGTGAAGACTGTAGATGAGTTTTGAACTCAGCAACCTGAATGTGTCACCTCCCAGGATTGTGTACACTGGCCAGGAGGGAGTTTCCAGATCAGTTGTTGCTTGATTTATCCTGCAAATAAAGTGAATAATGTCTTCATAAAAAAAAATACTATAAGAATACCCCAACTCCATCTGACACTGTATTTTTTCCTGGTTGTCTCCTAATTTGCTAGCATCCATGCCTAAGCTCTCCTTTACTCTTCCCTCCAAAGCACTGGGAAGATCCTTCCGCAAACTATGTGCTTAATAAGTATCTGTTTAATAAACAAAAAAATTCAAGTTCACTGGTAGGTAATGTAGAGATTAAAACAAAACAAAGGGTGCAACTACTTATTGGAAGCTTATGATGTTCCAGGCATTATAAACAGCATGTTTAAAAGTTGATCCAATATCATGCACAAATCCCTGTATTAAAAAAAAATTCAGGACTGGATAGATGGCTCAGGGCTTAACAGTGCCTGCTGTTTTTTTCAGAGAACCCAAGTAGATAGTACTATGGGGGTTAGTATAGGTTAGGAAGGGAAGAGGGAAAGATAGATAAAGGAAGTTAGATAATAAGTCAAACAGAAGGAAGTCCTAGTTCTCTATAGCATGTGTGAAGTTGGTAACAATTTATACCTTACTCTCTTTTAATGAAAGCCCAAGCACAAATTTCATCCCTTTGAAAGAATGAAATGTTAATAGTCTGTTTTGATCATTACAAATTATGTGTATATATCAAATTATCATACAGTAGCTAATAAAATTCATAGTTACTATGTGCCAATCAAAACATAAAGATAACTAAATAACAAGAATTTAGGACAAACCAATGGCTACTTATATGTAATTAATATTCAAGTTATGGAAAACCAAGTGTCTTAGCCTTGACATCCAGTATTCTTTCCCAGAGTTTCAAGTGCCTATCACTTCCCTGAGTGATAGGCACTTTGCAAAGTCAGGTCACAGATGTTGGTCCCATCACTGAACAGTTTTTCATGAATCATTTCACAGATGATGGCCATATCTTTGGACAGTCTGGTTGTGGACACTTCAGGAGTCTAGTTGTTAATGCTGGCTCCAACTCTGGTTATCCCCTTTTGAGGTTACATCACAGAGCTTCAGACTCTAGCTAGGTTTCCACCTCATGAATACTACGCAGCTCTGATCTAAAGTTTCCTCCTGTGGTCTAGAGTAATTCTACTGGCTACCCTTTAGCTTATAAGTCTGATAAAACTCATAGTCTGGGCCTGCCAAGCCATGACACAGCAGGTTTTTAAAAATGGTGTCTTGCCATGTGCTCAACTATGTTCATAGCAGCATTATTTGTAATAGCAAGAACCTGGAAGCAACCTAGATGCCCCTCAAATGAAAAATAGATAAAGAAGATGTGGTACATCTATACAATGGAATACTACTCTGCAGAAAAAAAATAATGGAATCTTGAAATTCGCAGGCAAGTGGATGGAACTTGAAGAAACCATCCTGAATGAGGTAACCCAGTCACAAAATGAGGAACAGGGTATGTACTCACTCATATATGGATTTTAGACCTAGAGCAAAAGATCACCAGCCTATAATTCACACCACCAAAGGAACTAAGATACAAGGTGTATTCTAAGAGATTCATATATGGTCCTTCACGAAAGGGGGAAGGGACAAGTCCCCCAGAGCACATGGGAAGTGGGGGGGGGGTGAATAAAGAGAGGACTAGGAGAAAGAGAAGGGGAGGAGAGGAAAGCATGTCCAACTAGGTAGATTGAGTCAGTGTAGGAATAGAAGACAGGAGAGAAAGAGAGAGAGAGAGAGAGAGAGAGAGAGAGAGAGCATAAAAGAGGGAGCCATTATTGGTTTGAAGAGAAAACTGAACCTAAAGAAAGGTCTAGAGACCTACAAGACTGACTCCAACTAACAATTCAAGCAACCGTGGAAAGGCTACCATAAGTGCCCTTCCCTGATAGTGAGATCATCAACTAAATTATCCACCATCATGGAGCCCTCATCTAGTACCTGTTGGAAACAGAAGCAAACACCCATAACTAAACACTCAGTCGAACTAGAACCCAAATGCAGAGAAAGAGGACAAGACCAGGTTGCAGAAAAATACAGACAACTGACCTGAACAAAGAGGAGCTAATGCCCACCCACCAGACTGATAGCTGGAAATCCAGCATGGGACTGACTCAGAGCCCCTGAATATGGGTCTCAGCTAGAAGGACTGAGCAGTCTAAAGGACCTCAGACAGTGGAACCAGGATGTATTCCTGGTGCACAAAAGGACCTTGTGGACACATCCCCCATGGAGGGAAACCCCCTTAACCTAGAGACAGGAGAGAAGTCCTAGTCCCTACTTCAAATGACTTGACAGATTTATATGACCCAACCTAGATAGCATAGCCCTACAAGTGGAATGGGGGTGGGGGAATGGGAGGGGAGGGTGGCCAGGGTGCATGTCACAGGGGAAAGAGGGAGGGACGGAAGTAGGGAGGGAGGGAGAAGAAACTGGGATCAACATGTAAAATTTTTATAAACAATAATAAAAAAGTAAAAAAAAAATGGTGTCTTGCTGTTGGTTTGGTAGAGGGTTGAGTAGAAAGGGATACGGAGTGTTTTCTATTATTGAGTGTAACCTTTCCCTCTATTCCTTTCTCTTTGAATATCTGTTTGGGGGAGAACAGTGTCAGTTTTCAGAGGCCCTCTGTCTTAGGCTGTAGCTCCTGTTATACTCTTAGTGGGAAATGAGGGCCAGCTTCCTAGACCATAAAAATCCATCCAGCACAGATTGGATTCTTCATGTTCTGCTTTGTAAGTTTCCTTCTTTACTTTTATGTTAAACTAGAGATTCCTGGCCATCTTATCTTCTGAAAATTGGCCTAGCTTTTGATATAACTGCACAGAAGCATTTTCCATCAGCTTTCTCTTTCAACCCTCCATAATAAAAGGGATTGCAACCCCACTGGGATTTCTTTTCTTTTCTTTCCCTTTCTTTCCCTTTCTTTTCTTTTCTTTTTTCTTTTCTTTTCTTTTTCTTTCTTTTTCTTTTTTTTAAGTAGACAAGTAGTCCTTGTGGGAGAACTCCCTCTGAGAGGAAGGAGTGGACCAGGCAAGGCCCAGAATATAGGTTAGGAGTCAACTATTGAAAGAGAAGATGTCACGTCTTACTGGTACATCTTCCATAGTCTAGACTGGAGTTTACTACATGGACTGCAGAAGTCACAGCTCCCTGCTTTGTGTGCTGAGTTTCTCATGGGCCTCTTAGATTCCTGAAGAACACATAAAATTGGATGATCCTGGCCCATGAAATAATGCCAGGTGGATGATGAAATACAGAGGTTGGAAGCATCTCATCCGATTCTAAGCCTGTACAGGATGAACATCATACATGAATCATGGCTCCTCATGACAAGATGTCAGAAACTCGTACGTGGTCAAACAGATGTGGCTTCCAGTTTGTCAGAGGAAGTGAAAGTGCCTTTTAGCACCTTAGACACATAGCTTGTGCGGAAGCATTGCTTCTCTCTGCTTGAGGCCAGAGTTTAGTATGTAGCTCCAAGCATTTCCTCATCCAGGATGAGCAGCCTGAAAGAATATATTCTTGCACAGATAACTTAATATAAGAGAGGAGAGGAAATTGTTGGTAGAATGGAAAAAACAAACAAACAAACAAACAAACAAACAACAAAAAAAAAACCCAGGAAAATACCTGTTAAGAACCAATTTATTGCCCTGATGTGCAGATTTAGGTTGTGCCCCAAATTCTCTCCATTTACATGAATTGAAAACAAAACTCACTGAACAAAAAAAATCACAGAGTCCATAGGCACTCAACAACCTCAGGCAGAGAAAACCATGAAAAATGATTGGTTTCTTTTTTTAAAGTTATGCATTTCTTAATTATTTCCCGAGTATTGTCTGACAGTTGCTACTTACTTTTTTTTTGATAAATGGGTGAGAAGTAGTAATTATTAAAACTAAAATAAATAAAACAAAATTAATAGGAAAAAAATCAAAGCAATTGAATAATCTTTACCAACCAGATGTCATTAACATCAATGGGTTGATATAGACACCTCTAGTAGTGGCTGTGTGAATATCTGGTGATACTGAATGCATTTCATCATTATTTAATATGTTATTAAATGTTTGAAAGAGTTCTGTTGTAGGGGTAGATATATGGCTCAGCAGTTAAGAGTGTTTGCTGCGTTCCCAGAATACTGAGTTTGGTTTCTCGCACTTGGGTCAGGCAGCTCAGAAGCACCTGTAACTCTAGCTTCAAGGGAGCTGATGTCCTCTTTGTCTTCATGGGTAAACACACACACACACACACACACACACACACACACACACACACACACACACAAAGAGAGATGGGGGTATATACCCACAAATAAAATACGTCATTTTAAAAAGAAGTGTGTTTCCTATAAAATGTTTTATTTTTATTAAAAACCTTAGTGTTTATTTTCTAAACTTTAACTATCTTACTAGCATATACCAATTATCCATAATGGGATTCATCATGGCATCTTCATACATAATATATTTTCATACATAATATATTTTTAACGTATTCACCTCTTCTTGACCTCTTTTGTCCTCTTTCTGCTAAAATATTTTGTTGTATAACTCTTTTTGGCTTTCATAACTATATTAATTTTCATTTCCTATGTCAAAAAATGAGAAGAAAGACTGTAGCAAAGAAAAAAAGGCAGACATTAAGTGTTTAGGAACATCTAGATTTAGAATTGCTTACATTGACCTTGTCAGTTTTCTCTTTGAAGAAGAGTGAGATCAAGAAGAGGAACAAAGAATGAGAAATTGTTAGCTGTCTACAAATGAATGTAGTGGGGGAGAGTGTTCCACTTCTGATGAACATCCCTGGAACAGTTTGACGAGAAGGACTCAAATACAGAATCACTACAACTACTCAAAGGCATTCAAT
The DNA here is from genome assembly GCA_030556225.1 of Cricetiscus sungorus. Taxonomy (NCBI): domain Eukaryota; kingdom Metazoa; phylum Chordata; class Mammalia; order Rodentia; family Cricetidae; genus Cricetiscus; species Cricetiscus sungorus. Next base: position 111,448,333 of record JANBXA010000007.1, read on the forward strand.
GCTTAGTTTTCTGAGTCTGGCCACCCTCTCCTGAGGTATTATTAGTACATAAGCATTTGACTATAAATTAAGGGCAGCATCCTCTAAAGTGTCTGAGATTTCCAGCTAAGCATAGCCTAGATATACTTCACAAACTCACCTTTTTTTTTTTTTAATCAATTGGCATAAGTCAGTTTCCCCAAGCAGGGTTCCTTGGCATGAATGGACCCACAATGTGGTATTTCTGTATTTACAGAACACCATTATGGTTTGAATAGTGACTAGAGAAACTCAGTCTGGGAAGACCCGGAAGAGGCCTCAACCCTTTTAAACTTGTTTCTCTGCTACATAAGTGATGGCCCAGGATTATTCAATTCCCTGCAAACTTAGGTCATACAGGTAACAACATTGATCTATGAATTGAAACATGATTGCATGTTGGTTATGGAATGGTTTGGGAAGCCATGGCAGTGAAATTCAAAGTGTTCTTAGCTTCTCTAGATTCCTTGACCACTAGCTAATGTACAAAGACACATTGTAATTATCCTAAATAACTCACAGGGTTGAGCTTCCTTAAACCCTGATCCTTGATCACTCTGTCTGTAGCATCTGTCTAAATCATTAGTTTAACAGAATGGCATCGGCACAGAAAGAGGGGGAAGAAAATTAAGTTACGTTCATCAAAGGACATAAAAATAAATTCTAATTTCTTTAATTCTGTAAGGAAGAGCCACATTCATTTCTCTACACCGACAGTGGATTGGCAAACTTAAAGGTACAAAAGATAAACTTGTAAACTGAATATACATAAAAGATATGTTTGTACACAGGCACACGTACTTCTTGGTCCCTGTATGCTTTTGGTAAATTAAAACTGAGATAATGGTGTGGCTTTTGTCTTTGCATTTCTATCTGAAAAGAAACAACTATGTAAGGTCACTCACTCACATGAGTGACAAACCAGGCCACGTCAGACTGAAGTATTCCAGCATAGTGCAAAGAGACTTGTCTTCATCCTTAATCTCAGCCACAGATAACATCATACACACACCGGGACATGAGGGCTTATAGCCACAAGACATCAGGAAACATGCATGAGTGCTACCCCGCCCTCTTTATCCTGAGAGGACAGCCTCCAGTTGCAGTAAGCCAATGAGAAATCTAAGGCTGTCCCTGAGGCAGAAATACCCTGTATATGGTGGGGGATAAAAGCGTGTCAAGAAGGGCAGGTGTTGCCTCTTCATTTTCAGTGGAAGAATCTGGCACTGGAGACTGACAAGAGAGCAAAGTACTAAGCCCAAGTCCTAGAGAGTGGACAAAAAGCCCAAGCAAGCTCTCCAGGTAAAGAGTAAGTGAGATGTGGGGTCTGCTTCTTCTGAGAACTCATCATTGCTTGGTAAAGGCTGGGTTGGAGAAAACAGGGGCATGAACTGTGGGGAGTATGTGTTCACATGTATGATGTACTGTATCTTGTTGCATGTCCTAGTAGTCTTAAATTCTCCAACCAACTCTTCTTTGTCAATTTTGAAGTTAACATAGCCTGAAATAGTTTTAGGGGAATTGCTGAATTTTCAAGCAACTACCACTTACACAACTGCTTTCTTTCTCATCTTTCTGTTTGCCCCAGGCTCTCTGGTGGATGCTTGGGACTGGTGTGTGGCTGGAATTATCTGAACCATGAACAGCTTCATTGTCACAATCCTCATCTGGACCACAGTTGCATGTGCTGACAAGCTTTTAGAACACATCAGTGATACTAGTTTTCAAAAGTGCAAGGATGCTTTGAATATCCCAGTTTTGGAAGTGCTACCTGGAGGTGGCTGGGATAATTTGAGGAATATAGACATGGGACAGGTGATGCACTTGACATACACCAACTGTAAGACCACAGAGGATGGACAGTACATCATCCCCGATCAAGTCTTTACCATTCCTCAGAAAGAGAGCAACCTGGACATGAACTCCGAACTCCTGGATTCCTGGGTGAATTACCGCAGTAGCACCTCATTTTCCATCAACGTGGAACTTGATTCTCCTTTCAAAGTCAACGGCAAGTTCTCTACGGAGTTCCAAAGGATGAAGACCCTTCAAGTAAAGGACCATGCTGTAACCACCAGGGTTCAGGTAAGAAACTTGGTCTACACAGTCAAAAACAGCCCAAGTTCAGAATTCAGCTTGGGATTTAAGAAGGAGCTCATGGAAATATGTGGCTGTCTAGAGAAAAACCAGACGAAGATGGCCACCTACCTGGCAGAACTGCTGGTCCTCAATTATGGCACACATGTAATCACTAGTGTGGATGCTGGGGCTGCATTGATACAGGAAGACCACATAAAGTCTTCCTTCCTTAAGAACAGTGAGGGGAACCGTGTTGCTGTGACTGCATCTGCTGGAATTACCTTTGCAAAGATTATGAATTTCAAAACTGAGGTAGGCTTTTCCTATAAGAATGACTTTACCACAGGCTACCTTGCTAACAGAACCAATTCTAGGGTGCAGAGCATTGGAGGGACTCCATTCTACCCAGGCATCACCTTAGAAACCTGGCAGAAGGGCATCACTAACCACCTGGTGGCAGTAGACCGTGCTGGTTTGCCTCTGAATTTCTTCATCAAGCCTGACAAGCTGCCTGGTTGTCCATACCACTTGGTAGAGAAGCTGTCAAAGATAGTGGAAACTGCTGTGAGAAGCTACTACACCTTTAACACATACCCAGGCTGCACAAATGTCGATTCCCCCAACTTCAATTTTCAAGCCAATACAGATGATGGCTCTTGTGATGGTCAGACAGCCAACTCTCCCTTTGGAGGTGCTTATCAGGTGTGTTATCAAAAGTCATGGCACAGTAAACTTTCTCTCTGCCCAAAATTGGAGCAGAAGAATCCACTCACTGGTGATTTCTCCTGTCCTTCTGGCTACATCCCTGTCCATTTGCTGTCTCAGAACCACGAGGAGGGTTTCAGGTTTGTAGATTGTAAAAAGAAGTGCACCTTGAAGATCTTCTGTAGGACAGTGTGTGAAGAAGTATACCAAGTGGCCAAAGCTGAATTTAGAGGTTATTGGTGTGCGGCCAGTAGCCAAGTATCCCAAAACTCAGGACTTCTCTTTGGGGGAGTCTTCACTGACAAGAGCATCAACCCTGTGACAAATGAACAGTCATGCCCAACTGGGTATATTTCACTGAACCTGTTTGAGAACCTCAAGGTATGTGTTTCTATGGATCATGAGTTGGGACACAAGTTTTCAGTCCCCTTTGGTGGGTTCTTCAGCTGCACAATGGGGAACCCCTTGGTTAATTCTTCAACATCTGGAGACGTTGGGCAATCATTTCTGCAAAAGTGTCCTGGGGGCTTCAGCCAACAGCTAGCTGTTATCAGTGATGGATGCCAAGTGTCCTACTGTGTCAAAGCTGGGGTCTTCACAAAAGAAACGCTGGCCCCTGTTAGGCTACCGCCTTACACTCAGATACCTCTTACCAGTCAGCCTGACACCGACTTCTATGTAGAGGCAAGTATTGATAGTGCCGAATCCTCCTACAGTAAGGAGTTGAGGTTAGAAGACCCATCGGAAGAGCACAGTGGTAGCATATCAGCAGGATCCACTGTTGGAATCACAGTTGGGGTTATACTGGCATTAGGGATTTTAACTGCCATGGCCATCTATGGCCACCGGAGGTTTAAGAAGAATCAAGACAAGGGAATTTCAAGAAAACCGATGTTTTCTTATTTTTCAAGAGCTACAGCCACTCCTGATGGGGTGAAGGATCCAAATCCAGCTTAATTATTTCCCTAAAGAAACAGTTTCTCTCATCCCCAAGCATCTTTCACTCCTCTCTTCTCCACTTTTGCCTTCCTAAGAAGTTAAAGTGACAGTTGCAATAAAAAGAAGGTTTTTATAACTTAGTGGTCGTGTTCTCATCTCTGCATTGGGAATTAAAGGATCTATGGGAGGGAGGGAGGGAAGGGGGGAGGGAAGACTTTCAACTAATTCAGCAAAAACAAGCCCTGGTTCTCAGCCATGATGGGGGTGCTCCTTCCCACACAAGCCGCAGGTTGCCCTCATCCAAATCTCTGTGTGTAAGAAGAAATGGGCCAGGAGCAACAAGAGCTTTGGGGTGAAACTGCAATTAGTCTGAAGTTGGCAGAAGTTTCCAATCTGTGGGCTAGAAGACTTTACCTTCCCTGTATCTTGTTTGGGGTTTTATGCTCCTAGAGGCAGTCAGGGCTTTGAAAAGACACAGAGCCAGGGCTTTGGAGCCTCCTGAGTTCTGAATTGATGACTGTGGCAACTCCCTGTGCTCCCGAAAGGATTGCTGCTCATAGCAAGCCCATTTCTATGTCTGCCCCACTGTGAAGGTTTGCTTTGCCCAGATCACTTTTAGACTTCTGAGTAGTGTCAACAAGTCTTCAGAAAATATTTTAAGTTACAAAATGCTCATATGTGGTCAAAAACCAAAAGGGTGGTGGGAAACTGGAAATAAATCAAGAAATCAAAAAAACCGAAGAGGACTCCAATGTTCCACGAACTGGCTGATTTCTCTTAGCCAAGTGATATCCACCTCATCATAAATTAGACATTGAAAGGGACAGTTGTTTAGATAGATCAATTATTATTATTGCTTAATCTTCTGTGTTACCAAAAACATAGCCCTTTCTTCTTCTGTGGCTAGCACTCACCATTCATGTCTTCCCCTCTATCACAAGTGTTGGAACGAATACAAAGACAAAGCATAGATAGATACACTCCACATTACAACAAGAAGTCTTTATTTTCATAGGAGTGAAAAAAACGCAAAAGTCAAAATAAGTCCCCATTTAAGCATTACCTCCTCCCTAAAACTAAAACTATACAGAAAGCACCATCTTCTGTCCCTTTAGGCTTTGCTGGTTTTTCCTGCTAGAAGCAGGGCTGATGTGACAAAAAGTTTTGTCATTAAGTTAACTGGAAAAGGTATCCAAACCCCCCTGTGACATTTATTTCAATTACAGGATGAATTCCATGAGGCATCTGTCAGGATGCATGATTGATACCTGGAAGTAGTTGGCATTTCACTCAATTTTACTAATATAATTCTCTACAACATAGAAATTCCTCCACAGCTTTAGAAATTATGAATCCACTCACCACAGCACACCATCAAAGGGCTATCGTCTATGGAAGATAATGTATTCTCTCTTTAATGTTGACAATCAAGGGCCTGTGCACACCGTAGGCCCTTCTGAAGAGCTCCAAGTGTCTCAGCCTCTGGAAATGTGGAAAGAAGTACTCATCCATTTCCAGCTGAGATACAGAGAAGAGTGGACAGTTGGATTTGAATTTGCCTTCCCTGCTGACCAGCCACGGGGCTTGATTCCACAATATTTTCAGTATTAAATGTTCAGTATTAAAACTTTTCCCTTTATGCTTCATGGGCTCCGAGTGAGCTTTGTGAGTTTCAGCCAAGTTAACAACTTTTCTTAAAGTACTGCCTCTGCTCTGTAAATTCCTTTAAGGGTTACCAAATCTGCAAAGCACAGCAGGAGCCTCCTAGACCTTTAAGGTACAAACTTTCCCATTGAGACAGAAGTATTTCACTAATGTAATTCTACTAGCAAAACTGCATGCAAATATTCATTTAAAAAAATGTATGCCTAGTAACATTTTGTCTGAGTGTGCATCTGTTTGACATCAGGATTTGGGGTTTCTGCTTCACAGTCCAGCCATTTCACAAAGTCACAACCTGATCGCCAAGTGGGACTCCTGGCTTCGCTGAGCTCTGGGTCCCTAAGGTTGGAGGCTGTGGCAAGCAAGGTCTGACTTCTGAAAAAAGTTACATCCCACAGGATATAAGAGATGGTCAGAGAATTTGGTGATAATGAAAGCTCTTCATTTCTTTTTTATATTGTGTTCTAATCAGTGATGGAATCGTTAGAACTAAACATTTATTTGAAGAACAAGAAAAGATCCTCCTGCAAATGATTAAAACATACACTCTATTGTAGTCAAGTAAAACCACCTTCAAGAAGTTAACATTCCTAGTTTTCAAGATAACCATTCTTTCACAAGTTTGCACACACATTTCCTTTGCTATGTGCTCTGTTAATTGGGAGGAACCTAGAGTCAAGCCAGGTCAAATGGGTGGGGAGAAGAGATAGGAAGATTTTTAGAAAACAAAGTGGAGGGTTCCCTTTCTCTAGATGGTTGGGTTGAGGTTGCCCACACATAGAGGTAGTAACCCACATGTTTCTGAGACAGGTGCCAAAGCACTTCTACAAAAGCAGGCCCTTGGGAGTAACAACAATTTGTGCTTGTTCATTTGCAGTTTATTGTCCTGCACATACACCCCATGAGCACCAGGGGGCGATGTCCTCTCGTAGAACAACACCAAGAACGTCAAACCACAGCAGTTACAAACCAAACACCTGACATAAGGCCATTCACCAGTCCTCTCCCAGAAACCTCCATTCCATTCGGATGGTGTTGATAACAGCAAAGGGGGCAGCAACTATTTCTTACACTAGTTGGCTACGTTCTCAATGATCTCATGCTGTTGCTTGTTAATCTCCTCTGAGGTAAAAAACAAAACAAAACAAACAAACAAAAAAACACTTTCCATCTGGTAGGGAAGCTTCTTAAGACACAGAATGTTCTAAGGGGAAAGCAAGCATTCCATTCTGTAGGTCACGCTCATCCCTGGGGAGAGTCAGGGCAGGAACTCAAGGCAGGATGTGAAGCAGAGGCCATGGAGGGTGTTGCTTATTGGTATGCTCCCTATGGCTTGCTCAGCCTGCTTTCTTACACAACCCAGGACTAAAAGGCCAGGGGCAGCACAGCATTGGTGTGAGCCCTCTCACATCAATCATTACTCAAGAAAATGCTCCTCAGGCTCATCCAAGGCCCAATCTGTTGGAGACATTTTCTTAAGTTGGGTCCTCTCTTCCCATATTTCTTGCTTATGTCAAGTTGACAAAAAAAAAAAAAAAAAACAAAAACAAAAAAAAAACAAAACAAAACAAAAAAAAAAAAAAACAAACCAACTAACCAGGGCACTCCCTAAGCTTGGGAAAGAAACAACTCAAAGGCTTCAGGTTTGGATGAAAATGCCCCCGGTAGGCTTTGAGGTTTCAAATCCTTAGGCTAGACCCAGTGTCTCACTCTCTGTTTCTGCTGCCTGCAGATCCAAATGTAGAACCCTCTGCTGCCTCTCCAGCACCACATCTGCCCATGTGCTGCCATGCTTCCTGCCATGATACTAAACCTATTAAATGTTTTCTTTTACAAGAGTTTCAGTGGTCATGTGTCTCTTCACAGCAATAAAACCCCAAGACAACTAGGTGTATATAAGTAGCAAGGACTACTGAGCAACATTCTCAGACAAGTTGAGCTAACTCTCAGAGGCTCAGAGCTGCCAGGCTGTCTGGAAGAGGCAGGGTGACCCTTGAAGAGTCACCTGGAAGAGGCTCACATCACCTGAGCTGGTTGGAAGGGACAGCTCAAAACTGTTGAGCCACCCTCAGGCTGTCCAGTGTGCTCTTGGTTTTCAACTTCTATGAGCTGTCATGCATGCCAGGGTAGGCTGTGGTGATGTAGCTGTCTTTGTGTCATTTCTTATTCCATAAGTAACCCCTCACCCATATTCCTGTATGAAAAACAAAAACAAAATACAAACAAACAAGAAACCTCATTGGCTCACCAAGAAGGGCTTTGGTGGTATCCATACTTGGTTGGTCATCAGTTCCATACCTGGGATGAATAGAAGTTTATTCTCACTTTTCATGAAACAGTGCTGTGCAATATAAAGACAAAACAGTGCAAGACTCTGGCAATTTTGACCAAGGTTAAAACCTGAATCTTACAAAGGTCTGAATGTTTCAAAAAGAGGGGAATGGAAACGCAAAGGCACAGACAACCACAGGTATACCATAGCACTCACAAGGCATGTCTCCAATCCCATTTTCAACCCCGGAGTCTCAGGGAGGAAGAACATAGGTGCTGGTGCTGAGAGAAAGCGTGGAGACCCTGATTGGTACAGCAGAACACATGGGGGCTTCTCTTAGGGAAACAAAGTAACTAGTTTGACCCCCCTTAAAATTGTGACTGTACTTTTAAGGGGCAAGAGATTCCTCCTGACCCTAAGGGGCTTTCTGAATCAGGCCAGGGTCCCTAGGGCCTTAAAAGATGTAGGAGGGACACAGGGAACTGGTCTTATATTCAGTGTTCCAGGGTTAAGAACTGTCCCCAAAGTCATGAAGACCTGTGTCAACACAGATGTGACTCTAGTTCCAAATTACCCAGACCAAGGAATTAGCATAAACACTGTGTGAGTGTTTTAGGCCTCTCAGCAAGAGGCAAAGCAAAAAACTCAGGGACAAATACCACCACAAGCTGGGCAAACCCCCTCACCACAAACGGTTCTTGTGGAAATAAAAGTAAGAGTCATAAATCACACATCACACAAAGGAACAATTCACCAAGAGGAAGTGTTAGCAGGTGCACTAACAGTAATGTGCATGACATAAATTAAGAATATACTTAATTTGACTGAATGAAATATTCAGCTATAGTTTTGGGCCAGGAAGATTGCTTTAACTGCTTGCAGATCCTGGACCACATGTCATAGAGACAATGGGAAAGACCTTGTGTTATAGAGACACTGGAAAGGACTTAGCCAACTCTGCAGCTAGGAAAACAGAAACTCAAAGATAGAACTGACTTCCTTAAAGCCACCAGCAGCTTAGTGGCAGAAGGAGGAATTGAATCCAATCTCCAGGTTCCCAGCTAGCTGTGTTACCTTGGGCATGTATTAGGGGGAGGGGTGGTATTCAAGTGTATATGAGTGTGCACGCCTGTGTGGAGGTCAACAGAGGATGTTGGGTATTCTGTCTTTCCCCACCTTATTTATTTATTTATTTATTTATTTATTTATTTATTTATCTATCTATCTATTTGACTGAATCTGATGCTAACCATTTTGGATAGGCTGGCTGAACAGTGAGCTCCAGGCATCTACCTGTTTCCTGCTCCTCGCTCAGTCTATACACTCTGCTACCTAGTCTGAGTGTTGGGTAGCCAAACTCAGGTCCATACAATTACATGGCAGGCACTTTATTGACAGTCATCTCCCCAACCTACTATCATATTTTTATACATGTATATATTGAGCACTCTCCCCAGAGCCTCAGCCACTTCTGAAACTTCCTTTTGTGGAGGTAAGGATATGAGACCTGAAGGAGGGCCTTGAAACACTGTCTTGGGGCCACAGCATGATCAAGGCTCTCGCGCACTCATGACAGTTGCAGTTGCTAGCATAGGGACTACACAAGACTTAGACAGTGAGTAGTCAGCCATGGAAAGGGAGGGAGCTCATGGAGTCATGAACTCACCCAAGGGAGCAAAGGAAAGCTAAGGATTGATGGAAGAGAGGAAGTAGTTGTCTTTCGAGAAGTAACCACTGGTGAGTTCCTGTGCTGAAGTAAATATTTCCACACCCAAGCCCACATGAGAAGCCCTGGTTAAACTTGGTGTGTCACAAAAGAAAGGCAAAATTAAAATAAAAAGCCACGAAAATGGGACGGGTCTTGACAGGGGAAAGGGGGAGGGCTGCTGGAAAATTAGAGAGGGTACAGGGATGCATATGGGCAGAACGTGATATGTACAACTATGAGACAGTCAAAGAATAAAATTTCAAATAAAGTAGAAGTCCCTGCTATCTTCTTGCCCTGCTTACCTCTGACCCTTCCCATCCTAGTGCCCACAGTTCACTCTGTACATCTATAAGTTTGCTGCTTCTCATAAATGATTGGGAACTTAAACTGTTCATCTTTCTGTGTCCATCTAGACTCATTTCCTATAATGTTCCTTAATTCGTTTTTTTTTCTTCAAAGTTCTGTTTCACTTTTATTTATGACAAATATTCTCCCATCTCTTCTTGTCAAAAGTTCTTTGAGACAATTCTATCAGCCTTAGCCAATTGGAGAATAGAATCGTCTGACTCACCCATCCTGGGAATGGCCCAGAAGAGAGCACAGGTTTTAAACTGGCCATTAAACTTGCTTGGGCACCTGTCAACTTCGGCCGTATTCATCTGGATGGATGTGTGGTCCTTGGCACCAATGATGCGGTGGCTCGATAAGCATTTCAGTGGCATGTACAGGTCCACGAGCTCACCAGCATTGTTCTGCATGTCGAGATCATGCCTGCTCTCCAGGCCAGTGGAGCGCAGAAAGCTCTAGTCCTTTTCATATTGCTGCAGAGGACATGATCCTATGCTGTCTGAATAGCTGTTGGAGTGTCTTCATTCACTGGGTGAAAGGTATTGAGATTTTCCATGTTCTGGCTATTGTGGGAGTGCTGCAGCAAACATTGGGTGCAGACATCATTTTGGTACAAAGGTTTCGTTTCCTTTGGGTATACACTTGACATGCTAGAGGATACATACGTTTTACTTCGAGTTTCTTGAGAAGTATCCATACCATTTTTCATATGGCTGTACTAAGTGCCATTCTCATCAGTCGTGCTTAAGAGTGTTGTTGTTTTGATTTACTCTTTGGAGGCTCTCCCGTTCAGCTCCCAAATAAGTACACAGAGGCTTATTCTCACTTGTGAATTCTCAGCCTTAGCTTGGCGTGTTTCTATCCAGCTCTTGTAAATTAAAATATCATGCTTCTCTTTAACTACATTTGCCTCTGGGCCTTTTACCTTTCAATTATTCTATATTGCTTTATTTCCTTCTTACTCCATGGCTGGCCATGGGGCTGGGTTTCTGGTGCCTGGTGTCCTCCCCTCCTCCTTTTCTCAACCCTTGTTCCTCCCTCTTTTTTCAAGCTTAAATTTCTCCTATCTATTCTCTCTGTCCTGAAGCCCCCCTGTTTCTTTTTCCTGCCTGGCTTTGGATGTTCAGCTCTTTATTAGACCAATCAGGTGTTTTTGACAGACAAAGTAGCACAGCTTTACAAAGTTAAGCAAATGCAGCATAAAAGAATGAAACACATCCTTGCATCATTAAACAAGTGTTCCACAGCATAAACAGATGTAACACATCTTAAACTAATAGTCCACAGCATCAGAGTCTCCATTTCTCTAAGTTATTGTCAGCAATTACTTCTTGTCTTTCAATGATAACCATCTCGATGGGATGAAATGAGATCTGGGCTCATTTCATTTCTCTCATGATATAGGAGTGGTATTGAGCTTTCTTTTCATGCTCAAATCTTGACAATTTACAATCCAGTTATTATTAATAAGGGATCAGTAAGCAACAGAATCCAGGACAAGTTCATTCTGATGCATTTTTTGTAAGTAATAACTTACTAGAACACAACCATGACTGTTTACACATCACATACTTTTTCACAAAAAGACAAAACTGAAAAGACCATTTGCTGGCACAGTCTGAAATACTTACAAGCCCATTGGTCATTTACAGGGCAAGTTTGTTTGCTCCATTCTAAAGGAAGCCTAGAATGAATTATTTAAAAAAAAAAAGCCATCAGTCATTCTACTTGGCCTAAGTCATTAACCCAAGCATCACTATAACCTCACTATTTTCCTTTGTTTAGGATATTAATAAAATATTCAGGCATTGCTCTGAGTTAATATGGCTCCCCATACTGTCATAAACAACCAGGGAAAGGCAGGATCCTCAAGTCATCTAACATGCTCTTTTCCAAATCCTAGAAAAAATGAACTATAAAAACAAAAACAATCTTAATCTCAAACATATCTCTGTATATCTAGAAATTCTAACTAACATAACTATGAGCTTCATCTATCACAGGTAACTGTCTATAATCTGTATTTAATCATACATTACATTTTTAAATGAGCTATATAAACACAATACCTAAACAAGAGGAGAAATAGACATACCACAAAATTGACCTTAAAAATTGTATCAATAAATGAAAATTAATTCCAAAACAAAGTATTCGTTTCTATACCATAATCCCCTTTTTACCTTTAAAAAGAGATTGGTTGTGATCATTAACCACTTATAACCAACCCCATTTAGATGAAAACAAACACTTATAGACAATATTTGGGAATATGGGCATCGTTTTCTCCAAACTGCTTCCTGCTGGTTGGGGATGCTGTTTATACCATGGAGATCCTAAGAAGACCCAGAAATCCTGGCTGTAGTGGTCTACAAGGCTGCCTTGTCCCAGCTGTTTTGAATGTTGTATCACCTGGGGCACTGTTTCACAGGATCTTGCTTGATCAAACCACATTAGTATATGGAAGAATACACAACTTTTCATTTTCTGTGGAAACAAAAATAGAAATTCTTTTCCCCAGTAACCTGTCCTTAGACTTAAATTTGAAGTCAAAGCATTTTTAAAATATATAAATTAGATTGATCCAGCAGCATTTCTTTTTAGCTGTTTTTGCTATTTCCTCTGCAGTCTAGTCTTCAAACCTTTCAAAGGCCTACAGAATATGGCATTTAAAATGGTTTAGGGTTTTTCTTGACAGTGAGACATAACTGCTCCTGGAAATACCATCTTTGTCAAAGAGGAAGATAGACATCAAAGAAACTCATTATGGAATTTGCTTTTAATATGGCAAGACTAGCCATTTGGGCAAGATACTGCTCTTGTCTAGACTATCTAACTATATGCTTTATAGAGTAGATGTGCAGGACCCACAGGAAAGTGACTGCTGAAACAAGATGGACAGTGATGCAGGGTTTCTGCTTCATAAAAGAGTCTACCAGACATTATGCAGGACACAGAGCAAAATGACAAACTGCCAATACAGGTGGGACAGTTTGAAATTTTCTGCTTTGCTGAGAAGTCTGCCAGACACGCTATGGCCTATAGGCTGAAGATAAAACATTACAGAAGAACTTCAGGTGACTGACCAGGCAGTGAGTTGTCTCTGTCATTTCTAGAGTTTATATATTATCCTTTTGTGGTCTTTGATGAAGTTGAAGATAGACAATTATGGTTATACTTTGCCTTAGTTATGATTAAAGATAAATTACATATAAAACTTTAGACTCACAAAAATAGGATAGATGATAAAGTATTTTCTTTAATTATTGGTAATGTCAATGGGCTAAATATTGTTAACTATAGTTCTTATTTGATAACTGTTTTGTTATATATTTTACATATATATATGTGTTAAAGTTTAAAACCTTTTTATTTAGACAGAAAAGAGGAGATGATGGGAGATGTCATTCTATAAATATGTTTCTCTGTGAAAAACCAAAAAACAAACAAACAAACAGCAGACTGAGTAAGCCATGAGGAGCAACCCAGTAAGCAGCACTACTCCATGGCCTCTGCATCAGCTCCTGCCTCCAGGTTCCCGCCTGGTTTAAGTTCCTACCTTGGCTTCCCTCAATGGACTATCATTCCAGACATGTAAACCCAATAAACTCCCCCCCCCAAAAAAAAACAATCTTCAGACTTTGTTGCAAGGTCAGAAAGCAAAAGCTATTATCCATCAAGTTCCTGCCTACACCACATGAACACTGTACTGATGCCCAAAGCCAGTCCTCTGAGCAGCTTGATCTATTCCTTGCAAGTAGATGCTATTATTTATTTCATGGCTGTGGAAAGTTTAGGGAAAACCCAGACCTTGTCTGATGTCAACTACAGCACTAGGGTAGCAACGTTATTTCTGTACTAAAATCTTTTTCACATCCTTATTTGTCAAAATAGCAATTAAGAAACGAGTGACTATGCAAAACCAAACAAAATCTAGGAACCAAATAAACCCACAACCCAGCACACAGCCTTATTTTTGTTTTACATGCATGCATGTCTATGTGCTCATGCACACACACACACACACACACACACACACACACACACACACGCACACACCTCTATTTTAACAGAGGATCCAAAGCTCCCACGTGTGTGTGTGTGTGTGTGTGTGTGTGTGTGTGTGTGTGTGTGTATATATATATATATATATATATATATATATATATATATATATATATCCTACTATGGAAGACCCACCTAAGAAACACTAAATTAGTGCTATTGCTTTTGTCTTGACCTATTCATGAATATTTTGGATAGAAGAAAAATGGTGGTAACTTTGGCTTTGCCTCATTGGAGGAGGATGATAAAAGAACTTTGCCTCATTGGAGGAGGATGATAAAAGAACGAAAATGGTACCATTGAAGAAAATAGTACCTCCTCCCACAAGTACCATTAATAGTCAAAAATAGCTCCTTGGGGGGGGTCTCATGGGCATTTCTACCCATGATGGAATGTTGAGGGGCCCAGTTTAATGCAGGTATCTATCGCTGCTGTGTGTTCATGATTGCATCTGGATGGCAGCATTTCATGGCACTCTCCCCTGTCCTTTGGCTCTTACATTCCTCCTGCCCACTCCTTCGCAGTGTTCCTTGGGCCTGGGTGGTGGTGGTACTGATAGAGTTGTCCCATTTAGGGTTCAGTACTCAACAAATGAAAAAAAATTAAGAAGAAATTGCTTAGAATAAAACAGGAAAAAAAAACCTATAATGAGTAAAATGCAAAGAATTATAATCCTGTAGCAACAAGGGAGGTAACAAAACAGATTTGCTGTGGTTCAAAATATTTTTCATATATTTAACAAAAATTATTTTATACATTTCAAAACCTCCTGACTATAACAAATGGTAAAACTGTTCATTTAAAAGGAGCATTGCTTGTTATTCTGAATTTTATTTTGTATTACTTGATAATAAAACAAATGTGGAAATATGAAGCCTGACAACAGTTAACTCAGAGAAACCCAAACCTACCCAATTACCTCTTTTGCCCAAATCTTCCTCAAATAAGATGTCATATGGCCAGGAACAAGTGAGGAGTAAGAAATGAAGACAGAATAAAATTCTGTGCTGAGCTCTCCAGGCCAAGGTCTTGTTTCCAGTTGAAGGAAGTTAAATAGACTTTTCACAGTAGGGTCTCAGAGAAGCCTGGAGAAAAGTGGAGAGGGAAAAGGAGTTAGCTGTATTTCCTCAAGCTTTGAAGACTCGAGTTTGGAGAGGAGATGAAAGGGAATTTGTGCTGGGGAGATAGAGTCCTGTGTAAAGTGCTTGCAATTGTGTGGGCTAGAATTCACACACCCAGGACCTGCTGAGAGGACATGGGGGCTCATCTGTAATCTTAGCATGCAGTAGGCAGAGATGGCATTCATAACAGCAAGCTGGCTAACTGGAGTAGCAAAAACAGTGAGCTCTGGGTTCCAAAGAAACTGTGCCTCAATGATGCTAATTAAGTAGCGAGCAGTCTAGGAAAGTGACTGAAGTCAGTTCTGGGCCTCTACACGCATGGGTACACACACACAAACACACAACACACAAACACACATACATTACCACACACATATTTATGAAAAAAATGAGGGGGAGAGGAGACCCAAGGGTTCACACTATCCTTTTGATTTTTACAATAACATTAAATCTGTCATAGGCTATTGCACAATAGCACCTACAATGATTGCCTGACCAACAACAGATATTCAGTTCCTGTTTACCTCATAGACCAACGAAACTGGTTTCCATTAGAATGTTCTGGAAATCTGTATTGACGCCATACTGAGACTGCCTCGGAAATCAAAGATTTAGTTAGCAATGTGTGCTACTGCAGTCGTGGAGTGGCAGCCAAGACTAAATCTTCAGTCTGTGAACCTAAGTTCCTAGAAAAAAAAAAAAAAAAAAAACCAAAATCTTCAGTCTGTGAACCTAAGCTCCTAAAAAGCAAAGACAAGATTCTACAATGCTTACTGGCTAAGATTAAGAACAGGTAAAATGCTACATGTCCAGATACAAATTATCTGGAGTTATATTTAGCCTCCTTAGCAGCTATTTACCATCTATCTCTGTTTTTGACCTAACATGCTTGTGGCTCTCAGGTAAAATACTTTTTGGACCATCAGTTTCCACCAACTCAGAGGGTAAGGCTGTCCACGTCTTCAGATATCATCTGAATCATAGAGCAAAGACTTCCCTGCTCTGTTGGAACCCGCCCATCTACTCACCTGAAGTCCCTGCCAATGTATCTGAAGAAAAGCTTTAATTATGACTTTCTTTGTTCTGTCATAAAAGTTCATGAAACCATGATTACAATGGAACTTAAGGTAAACTGAGTATGTTTCTCCAGCACATGGTAACTTAGACTTGGCTTCAGAATAAACTCTCAAACTATCTTTCAAGGAAGAGCTCTGTTTTTGCATGGACAATTTTAGCACCTGAACATAAGAACTCAAGGATGATCCATTTTCATTGGAAGGGTCATCCAAACTAGAACCAAGTACCATTATGGGACCTTTGTGCCCAACTCTCATCGTCTGGTAGATTTTGATAAGTTCTCTATGGGGCCTGGGTCTCTCAGTCTTTTGATCAATAGCCATTTAGGTCTATTCTGAGTTGGTTGAAAGGATTCTGTTTGGATACTTGGGGAGGTGGTTGGAGGGTGTGTTTCCTTTGTTTTATTTTGTTTGTTTCAGAGTGTTCTGTCTTAGGGTATCCATTTTGTTTGCTTTTAGCACATCTGATTATTAGCTTGATTGCTTTTGTCCTTTTTTCCTGCCATCACTCCAATATCTAATTAGCATTTTTCTGCCACCTCCCTCTGTCTTTAGCTCAGGCAGCACAGGAATCTGAACCAAAACTCAAATACTTAGGCTAGCTTAGGGAAGCTGGTGGTTTTCAGAAGAAAATGGGAAACTCAGACCCAAAGAGGAACTGCTAACAAAAATCTGCTTTGGGGCCTCCATCCCCCTTTATATTTGATAACTGTGATCATTCAGCTCAGAAGTATTTGGGAAGGGAGGGTACACAATGACTATAATTTGGCTTTATGATTGCTTCATGAAAAAATTTTCTCCTAAATTGTTGTTGGAGAAGTTGTTTTGCACTAAATGAGAGGTCCTCAGTGGAGAGTAGAATTAAAGATGGACAGCTTAATTAGAATTTTAATACATCTAAACAAATGATGAAATTTGTAATTTATATTTAAAAAGAGATTCAGAAGCTGTTAAGTTCAAAGATGATGTTAAAACCAAGTAGGAAATTAAGAAAATCCTAGAGGTTCTGCCAGAGCCAAAGGTAAATTCTGGGATGTCTACCTGTTACCTCCCTATTCTCATGTATTCTCTGATGTTGCCTCTTCCTTGTCGCCAAGCAGAACAAATTCTGTATCAAAGGAAAAGACTATTATGGCCTCTAAGATAAAAACCTAGAGGGGGCAAAAATCCCATGCTGTATTAACAGTTTCCATTTGGGGAGGTGCCATTTGGCTTATTTGTTCATACGCAGAGAAATATTGGAATCCAGTGTTATACAGCACCTTCCCCTTTGACCTTTTTCCTTTGGGTGGGCTTTGCTTCTGGATGATATAGAGAAGGGAACTATTTTGCTTTTCCAAGGAGCACTCTCTGGCTGCACTACACATGTTCATGATAATCTACTTGTTTAAGTGGGAACTCTCTGCCCTAAAATTCCTAAATACAGCTGATTTATTTTTAAACTATGCCCATTTTGTCTTACATTCTAAAACTTATTTTGCACTAGACTTACCACTCTTGCGTGTCTGATTTAAATGCACTCGGTGTGTGTGTGTGTGTGTGTGTGTGTGTGTGTGTGTGTGTGTGTGTGTGTGTGTGTGTAGACTTTTTAGGGTGAGTTTTGACTGCTACTGGCTCTTTTTAAAACAGGTTTTTCAAGATCCTTATCTTAGGCAAATCTAAATAAACTAGCACTCTATAGTTTAGGGACTAAAGAAAAAAGCAGTCATTTAAAGCTCTACTTATCCTACATAAAGGCTTACAAATGTATCTTAAGGTTTACAGTTGATCCCAACATGTTTTAATATATCATTAATGTAATTTGGCCTTTATAATATATTTGGGACAATAACTAATCTGTGTGCCGTAAGTCTAAAAGAAAAAAAATGAGTAGAATGGTTGTTAAATGGTTAATATATTCACTACAAAGGTAGAAGACAGCTGACTTAAAGTGAAAGGACCAAAAACAGGGTGGAGACAGAAATGCCTGATTCAAATGAGAAGGACTCCACTCTACCCCACCCCCACCCCCTGCCCAACACACACACACACACACACACACTGGCCTCCACACACAAGTTTTAAAACAAAAGCACAAAAAGGTCTTGCCTTGAACTCACAGATCCATCACCTGCTTCTGCCTCCTGAGTCTGAGTGATGGGATAAAGGCATGCCTCACCACCACCCTGCGCAAAAGCAATTTCTAAATGCCTGTTATAATAAAATTTAAATGTTTAAGAAATAGTGTTTAAATTTGTTAAAAGAATACAGAAAAGGCCCAATGTCTTGCCTTTATTTGTTACTTCTAGATATTTAAGATACAATGTATTTGTTTTCAGTCTTAGGCCATTAAAATTTCTAAGGTCAAAATTCTATACTCTGTAGAACTGGTGTCTGATTGCCAAAACAATAATGTTTTCTTAAATATTGATTTTCTCTTAGTGTTTACAGAAAAAGCAAGCTTAGAGAACAAAAGTCTTATTAAATCATTTCTTTAAAAATGTTTAGATTTATTGCTATATTTTCTAATTGTTTTGCCTGAATGCATGTATGTCACCACAGAGGCTAGAAGAGAGTGTCTGATCTTCTGGAACTGGAGTTACAGACAGCTTTGAGCCTCCATGTGGGTGCTGGGAGCCAAATCCAGCTAGCCCTCCATATCCAAGACTTTTGTGTTTTATCCTTTTACTGAATGGGCCATTTAAAACTTGATTAGATTTTATACAAATGCTATGTTTGCATGTTTTTCTATTGAGGAAATCTGGATAGGCACTACCTTAACAGAAGAAAATTTTTCATTAAAAATATTCCTACTTGGGGTGTTCCTTTACTTAATAATACCAAATTATTTTGTGAGCAAATGTTTAAATCTATTTGTGAAGTTGTACTGCTGCATATTATCTTAAATCTTCTGTATTGGTAGATAAATAAACTAATGTCCTTAAATGTGTAAATTAACTCGAGCTTTCAACTTCCTTAGCTGAAGACACTCCTTAGCTCTGAGGAAGCTAAAATTTAATCCCCCTTTAAAAGTCGTCTATGTCTCCTTATGAAATAAGTATGGGGAAGGCTATACCTCTATTAAAAGGAGACATCATACGATATTTTTTTTAAACAATCTTATTTTACATACCATCCCAGTTCCTTCTCCCTCCCACCTTCCAATCCTCCTGCACTTACCACCTTCCCCCAACCCACACCCCATCGACTCCTCAGATAGGAGGCCTCCTATGAGGAATCAACGAATTCTGGCACATCACTTGAGGTAGGACCAAGGCCCTCCCTGAGGTATGTAGGCTGAGCAAAGTGTCCCTCCATAGGGAATGGGCCCCTAAAGCCAGTTCATGCATGAGGGATAAATACTGGCTCCACTGCTAGTGGCCCCACAAACTGCCCAAGCCACCCAATTGTTACCCACACTCAGAGGGTCCAGTTCGAACCCATGCAGCTTCCTCAGCTGTCAGTCTGGAGTCAGTGAGCTCCCACTAGCTTGGGCCAGCTGTCTCTGTGGGTTTCCCCATCATAGCCTTGGCCTCTTTGGTGATATTATCGCTCCTTCCTCTCTATGACTTTTATCAGGGACTTCAAGGTGACCCCTAACAATTCAGTCCACTGTGAACTCCCAAAAGACAAAGAGTTCAGAAAATTAACTAAGACCAAGCAAGTTAATCAATCTGTTAAAAACAAATAAATAAGTAACATCAAGATCTCATTTAGCTTGGAGAGGAGTATTAGGTATTTTTAACTAGCTTTTTGTGCTGTAAAATTTTAAAAGATAAATCCTTAGATTTGTAGGTCTCACCACAAACTTTTGCCAACTTCTGAGAATGAAACCACAGAGACATCAAAATGCTGAATGACACCATCTTTGACTACACTGGCAACTGAGTGCTCCAGCTGACTGGACTTAAATCCCCTCTGACAATATATTCACCAATCCTCTTATTTATTTTTATATTTATATATATATATATATATATATATATATATATATATATATACATATATATATTTTTTTTTTTTTCTGAGGCAGGGTTTTTCTGTGGCTTTGGTGGTTGTCCTGGAACTCACTCTGTAGACCAAGCTGGCTTTGCCTCCAACTCATAGAGCTCCACTTGCCTCTGCCTCTGCCTCTGCCTCCCAAATGCTGGGATTAAAGATGTGCACCACCAACTTGGGGTACCTTTATATTTTTTTAATTAACTGAGATATTTGGAACTTGCTTGGTATAATCCTAGGTGACAGAATTATTACTTACATTGGCTTTAGTGAAGTCATAGATAAGGGTGCTATTTTTATATTAATCACATTCTTGTTAGAAATGATTATTTACCCAGACCCCCTACCTTACTGGAACAGAGTCATCATGTTTGAAAAAGACTCAAGTATTTTTACTACCTTTGTAAAGTAGTGTCTCTCATCATTCAGTGTAATTTGGATTTAAATTTTTAGTTAGGTTTGTTTTATCGTTGACAATTTATTTTAAATCTTCCAAAAGGAACTGCTGCAGGGGAAGTACCTCTATTTTGACTCAAAACTCTTAATTCAAATTCTTCCTACTTAAAAAAAAATATTAACTGAGTCCAACTAGTTGGATTATAAGTTCTTAATATTGAGATAAGACATTAAGATAATACAAATTGAATATAAAACATTAAGATGAGACAAATGAAAGCGATAAAAGCTTTATGGTATATTCAGATATTTGACTACCTTGAAATAGCTTCAATTTTTAAAATTGACTCCTATTAGGCATATTTGGCTTTAAGTTAACATTTCTTATAGAAATCATACAAAAAGTAATCAGTGTCCAATGCCACAATACTCATGGTATTTCGTACCTCTATAGAGCCCCTTTTTAATGTAATACTTTTATTAATTCTTTGAAAATTTCACACAATGTATTTTGATCGTACTCAACATCTACTCCTCTCCCACTTCCTCTCAGATACACACCCTACACTCCTCCTTTTCCCGTTCCCCTATTCTTTCCTTTTCAGAAAACACTATCTTACAACAGGTGTCCTGGCCCTCTGGCTCTTACAACAACACCCTGCTATTCCCTCTTCTAAGCTGTCCTCTGAGTTTAGGTGTAAGGACTGTGTTGCTGATGTATGTGGGTAGGGTGGGAGTGCACACAGTCAGCTGTTTTCTGTGTTTTGTCCAGTTGTGGCTTTCTGTAATGCTATGCTCTCTGTCTACTACAAAATGAACTTTCTTTGCTGAGGGGTGAGAGTCACACTTATCTGTGGGTATAAGGATAAGCGTTTAGGATTCAGCTAGAAAATAGGAAATGTGACTTTCCATTTCTTTTCCCAAATTAAAGCATGTCACAATACCAAGATAATAAAATCTTCTTTAGGTCCTTTGTTTCACCAGGGATGGGTAGTTTACATATCCAATGGGAATTCTTTCCTATTGAAAGTCTTTTTTGTTTTTATTTTTCGGGACAGGGTTTCTCTGTGTAGCTTTGGAACTAGCTCTGTAGACCAGGCTGGTCTTGAACTCACGAGATCAGCCTGCCCCTGCTTCCCAAGTGCTGGGTTCAAAGGTGTGTGCCACCACCACCCGGCTGAGCCTTAAGTTTTATTGTGTGGCTGTTGGTGGCCTCCATGATAGAAGTACCCCTACTGGACCTTTTGGGCTATCTTGCAATGATGATCATTGTGGTTTGTAGTTGTTACAGCTACATAAGATGATTGACTGCTTTCTTGACAGCTTTCATAGCTCCTTCTAATATGACAACAGCTTTATGTTCCTCGTGTGGAGGCTTTCAAGTCAGATCCATACCAATTCCTCTAAGTTTTGTGTTCAACATATGTGGTATCTTTATCAATAGAGTCTTCTTACTTTCCTTTTCTGGGGAACAACTGAGGGCAATGACAATAATCTGTATCATTTGGGGTATTTCTTGCACTCCCTTAACAGCACGTTTTTTGAATAAATGGATATTTAAGGTATCCTATAGTGTAATTAGCAAGGGATTTTTTAAAAAAAATTAAACAATATTTACTTTTAACATTTTTATGTGTATGAGGCGCTTGCCTCTATGTATGTAGATGTACTACATGCATGCAGTGTCCACTGAGGTCTGAGAGGGCCTCAGGTCCCTTTGAAACTGGACTTTCAGCTGGTTATAAATAGTCATGAAGATTCTGGAAATAGAACTTAGGTCCTCTAGAAGGGCAGCTAATACTCTTTTTTTTACATTTTTTATTTTATTTAATTTAACATTTTTTTCTTTTATTTTACGTACTGACTACAGTTTCCCCTCCCTTCTTTCTGGTTCCCTCCCCCAGGGGCCCATCTTCTCTCCTCCCCATCCCCTTCTCTATCTCTATTCAGAAAGGGGCAAGCCTCCTTTGGGCTTGAACACAGCATGGCACATCAAGCTGCTAGTACTCTTAATTACTAAGCCTTCTCTTCAGTCCCCCCAAAAGCAAGATTTTGCCAATAAAAAGTGGGAAAAATTACAAAGTGACTTTAATGTTTTCCTTCCTGATTATAAAATAAGAAATGTGCTTTGGTTATAACTACAAAGCTTGTGGATCCTCATTTCTTCACGTCTGACCTCCTGTTTCTATCCCTATTATTAATAGTGTTTAGTACGTGGAATGATAATTTTTAAAAGAATGTTTAAAGCACCAGAACATTGTTACTAATATCTTCTTTAATGTGACTTTCTCAAACAAAAATCTGGCACAATACCAAGACAATAAGATAGAACTAGTTATTGTTCATAAGGTACAACCATAATAACTCAGATATTAAAGATCAATATTTTCCAAAATTAAAACAGGTAACTCCTTATGAGATTATGGCTGTAAAATCGAGTTTGCCAACAGAAAACTGAAATTGAAAGAAAACAAATCAGGTCAAATACGGCAAAGATTAAAAAAAAAAAAAAAACATGTTACAGAGTAAAAACAGCTGTAGACACAAGAGGAATAATTAATCTAGCCTAAAAAGAAGATTCTGTGGGGCTGGAGAGATCGCTCCCTGGTTAAGAGCACTGGTCTTGCATAGCACACAGGTTCAGTTCTCAGCATGTGTGTCAGTCAGGGGATTCAACACTGTCTTCTTGACTCCATAGCACCTACACACTCTGGGTGCACATAAAGATAAATGAATAAATATTTTTTTGAATGAAGTTTTTCAATTGGTTAAAATGAGTATTCCCTTCCTCTTAACATCTTTAGACTATCCTGTGTTCTAAATTATTTTATCTTTAGTTATAGTGTGTCTAGTGAATGTCCTATATAAATGCAGTATCAGATACACAAAGCAAATGGCCAGGGATTTCTCCCTGAATGGCTTTACCAACTATCTTTCCCCTCTCTCTAAAAGTCTGCCTTCCTGCCAACTCATCTATATCATATCATATCATATCAGCTCTTAGGAATCAGCATTCCCAGCATCATGGCTCATGTTAATCTTTGGCCTTCTCATGTAAAAATGTGATGTTAGGCCAAAACTAGAAACAGTGGACAGAAGTTCCCAGGACAAAGGCTGTGCCAATGGGGTTGAGGGTTCTACAGAGTTGACAGACTGATAGTAACTGTTCTAATTGTAAACAGTGCTAAAGGAGAGTGCGATTATCTTGAGCTATCTCTAATCTCCTTAACAACCATTTATTGTCTACCTCCATGTTTGACCTAATCCTTGTAACTATCAGTGGACATCTTTTCTGGAATGTATAAACAGACCCCTGGCTTCTACCAACTCAAAGGCTAAGAATGCCATCAGATAGCACCGAGTCGTTTTTTGTATTTTGTTTTGGTTTTTTTTGTTTGTTTGTTTTTTGTTGTTGTTGTTTTTTCCTTTTGGTTTTTTGAGTCAGGGTTTCTCTGTATTGCTTTGGAGCCTGTCCTGGAACTTGCTCTATAGACCAGGCTGAGATTAAAGGTGTGTGCCACCAATGCCTGGCTAGAACCTGAGTCTTATAGAATAGGCTTGGCAGCTTTGCTGAAGCCCACTGCCTGGTGCTCCCACTGACGCATTTTAGAAATAACTTGGTTTATGGATGTCTTCCTTCTTTTGCAGTAAAACCTTCATAAAATTATTACCGTGTTGGGTGATCTAAATCTGTTTCCAGGTCGCTCATATTTGAACCCAGAATAAACTATATCTTTTTCTTTTTGAGGTGAGATTTGTGTTTTTGTTCCAATCAACTACATCCAAGTTTCCTCCTGTTTTAATATGGTGGAAGCTCTGTGAGTTCAAGTGCAGCTTGGTCTACACAGACAATTCCAGGTCAGTCAGTCTCGGGAAATAAAGAATAAAATTGGCTTGGGCTGCCAAATTCTGGCTTCACAGATGACTATGCAGAATTTCCTATGAACCTTCTGTTTTCAGAATAAAGGGGAGCATGAAACCACTGAGTTCTTGTTTTTTTTTTTTTTTTTTTTTTTTTGTGTGTGTGTGTGTGTGTGTGTGTGTGCGGTTAGGAGACAACCTTGGTGCAAAAAAATTTCTTGAGTTGGCAAAGCAATGCTCAGAATATGAGGTTAGAAGTCAACTGCTAGGAAATAAAAAAAAAAAGTGTCATTGTGCCCTGTGCCACACAGGCCCTCCATTTTCATCACTGTTTACTCCAGGGTCTACAAGAGTCACAGTTCTCAGTTCCATTTAGCAATGCTTTAGGCTCCATTTACCAAGCAATGCCTTGTATGTCAGGTTTCAGATTGGTCTCCCAGATCCCTGACAAACAAAGAAGGTTGGTTCTGGCCAAAGCAACCATCTTAGACCATTGGTGACACACGCATGTCAGAAACACCTGGACAGACTCCAAGTCCTCACAGAAGTGAACCTCAGACATGAATCACGGATTGACTCCTCATGACAGTGTCATAAGAGCTGCACGTGTTCAGACTGGGAAAGAAAGCAGACGTGTGACTTCCCTCTTGCTGCTGTTGGAGGAAGTGAAAATGCTTTTCAGCCCCACAGAGGCATACCTTCCGTAGAAGAGCTGCTTCTCTCTGCTAAAGGTCAAAGTTCAGTGGTTCTACTCAGCCCTTCACTCCTCAGGGGAGCCATCTGGACAGAACATGTTTGCACATATTTCAGTACAAGAAAAAGGGGGGGGGGGAAGGTCGGTAGGAGTAAAACAGAAAACATAGGAGTGAGACACATTATCCAAATCTTCACCTGCCCTTTCTGAGCCCCACTTTCCAGCCCTGGTCTATAAAGGGAGGTTATGCCCTAAATTCTCAACATTTTCACTTCTTCCTTTCATTGTTCCCCACCAGGTGAAAAGAGAACCTCCTTGAGCAAAGAAATCATAAAATCCATGTGTTCAATCACCCGGCACATGAAAGCACCAAAAGTAATTTGATACTTAAAAAAAACAAAACAAATAAATAATGGCACACCAGTTGGTTGTCCAGTGCCAGTCAGCCCTGAAAATATAAATGCAAGGAACATTATACAGACTGAGCAGGTTATATTTATGTACATATTTACATACATATTTGTATGCAATAGCAATTAGTGAAAACAGAGGCCACAAATTTGAAGGAGAATTGGGAGAGGTATATAGGATGGTTTGGACAGAAGGGGAGTGGAGAAATGTTGTAATTGTAATCTCAAAACCAAAAATTTAAAAATATATGTATCTGCTATACTGTTAATTGGTTTACTTAGTACAAAATGATATCCACTGTTACTTGTACTTAGTAAATACTCAGTAAAAAAACAAAACAACAAAAATCACAAAGAAGTAAGACATTCTCTTGCTGAAAAAGCAAGAAAACCAAAGAATCTCTGGAAAATTAAGAGTAAAATCAATGATTCAAAAAACTCTATTGATCAGATATAATTGCTGTCGATGGGTTGGTGCTGAAGCCTCTAATTTTATATATTTGACTATATATGGAGTTATGCTAACAGCCTATTATCACCTTTACATGTCATGATAACACAATGATTTCCCATTAAATCAAAATTGTTTGAAAAAATTGTGTTAGCTGTAGACTATTTTGTTATATAATGTCTTCAGTGTTATGCAATATTAAGAGTGAAAAACTGTACTAAAAACAAAAAGAATAAAAAGTGATAGAATGTTTAGTAATTTAGAAAGACTTGAATGTAGAACTGTCTGTGTTTACTTTGTCCTCTCACTCCAAGACATCAAGGTCTCAACAGTGTGTGTGTGTGTGTGTGTGTGTGTGTGTGTGTGTGTGTGTGTGTGTGTGAGAGAGAGAGAGAGAGAGAGAGAGAGAGAGAGAGAGAGAGAGAGAGAGATGAAGGTGTATATGTGTCAATGAGCTCACCCATGCAGCACTTGTGAAGGCCAGAGGTTGACATCAGGACCTTTCCTGAATTGCTTTCCCACTTTAAGATTTTTAGTCATGGTCTATCACTGAACTTGAAGCTTAGCTAGACTCACTGGTTAACAGGTTCTTGGGATCCTCCAGCATGAGGATACAGGCACACACTATTGTGCTCACATTTTAGGCGGGTTCTGAGGATCCAAGCTCAGGTCCTCATACTTGCACAAAAAACACTGAACCCATAGAACCACATTCCCAGCTCTTCACCGAATCTAGAAAAGACAGAACAATTAGAAATGGCTAGTTTTTCTTTCTTCAAGTAAGTGTCCATGAGACAGGTTGTTTTGCTTTTGCTTTTGTTTTTGTTTTAAGAGGAAGAGTACAAATATTGAGTTATTGCAAGTATTGCAGGGCATTCAACTCTCAGTCTTTAACTCAGGACTGTCTCCTGAGGTATTTATAAACTAGAGCATCCTCTGCAGTGGCTGGGCTGTGTCCTCCAGTTTAGGATAGCTTGGGCATGGTTTACAAATTCATTCGTCTTGGAGGCTGGTGTGAGTTGGTTTCCCCAGACACCTTGGCATGAATAGACCCACAGTGAGACCTTTCTGGATTTACAGAACACCGCTGGGGACTGAAAAGTGACTAGGGAGACAAAGTCTGTGAAGGGCAGCCTTGTTCCATCTAAAAAACGCTCTCTGTTATCTCATGGACAGCCTGAGATAATTCAGTTGCTTGGGATCTTCACAGCCAGTACACAGGTGACAGCATCAACCTACAGCTAAAACAGGATTCTTTTTTAAAGGCTTAGCTTTGCATCTTGCTGACATAATGATTCTGGGCCTCATGAGGGCACCACGTGCAGCTTTTTAATCTGTGATGGAATCCCTGGCTGCCTGCAAAATGTACTGAGACCACTTCATTGCTCCAACCATGTAATTCATCTGAGCTTCCTTCCCTTAATCCTGACATTTGATCACTGGGAACGAATACATCTCTCTAAATTATAAATCTACAGGGGCTAGAAGAAAACTCGTAAGATTATCTTTTCCTGGCAACACAAGAAACAAATGTTAGTCCTTTTAACCTGAGTAATAAAGAACAGCTGTCCTGGTTATAAACACTCAATAATGGGCTGGAAACGTTAAAGGTATGGTCAGTTACTGCTTAATTTAAAACTGCACACATGGGAAAGAGCAGACAGATGTGTGGACATGTGTACATATCCTTCTGAGCCAGTGTGTGCTTTGAGTAAAACAAAATTTATAATGTGGCTTTTGTCTTCTCTGCAATATTCCTATCTGAAAGGAGAGAGACAGCCCTGTGTGGGAGCCCTCACCCTCACAAAGAACACTCAGGACAATTCAGGCTGGGGTTTCCCAGCACATGGCAAATGGAATGCTTTTCTAGACTGCTGAGTTCAGCCCATGATAACTCCACATCCAAAGCAGGACTGTGAGAACTTGTAACAACAAGACCTTGCAAAACAAAAGTATCTGGGGTTCTTTACTCTTTCCTCCTTGCCAATGAGATACCTAAGATTTGTCCTTGACACAGAGCCTGTCTAGAGGAGGCGGGGTATGTAAATAAGGGCAAAGTTGCAACTAAGGACTGCATTTCCAGTAAAAGGAAACTAGTAATGTGATTCCACACGAGAACACTCCGGAAGTTTTGAAATCAGTCAAACAGAGTGAACAAAAAGCCAGACCAGAGCCTTCTGATAGAGAAGTGGTAAGTGTGTTGGATCTATGCTTTTACTGGGTATCTACCACTTTAGCAAATGAAAGGCAGGACAGAGGACATGGGGAGTAAATGGTAAAAAGTATGTGCTTGCATATCCAGTGTAGAAGAATTTTTACAAGGTCCCAATGGTCTCTAATATTCCAATCAGTTTTCGTTTCTCTATTTCATTATTAGGGCAGCATAAAGAGGAACTGGTAGTTTTAGAACTGTGGAAATTTCTATTTCAGCAACTGCTTTCTTTCCCATCTTTCTGTTGCTGGCAGATGCTTGGGGCTGGAACTGTCTGCACCATGAACAGTTTCATGGTCCTGGCCATCATCTGGACCATAGCAGTACATGCTGAAACAGACAAGCCTCTTGGAGAGCCTGCTAAGACTGGATTTCAAATATGCAAGGATGCCTTGAAACTACCTGTCTTAGAGGTTCTACCTGGAGGTGGCTGGGATAATCTGAGGAACGCAGACATGGGACGGGTGATGGACTTGACATACA
This sequence comes from Cricetiscus sungorus, assembly GCA_030556225.1. Taxonomy (NCBI): domain Eukaryota; kingdom Metazoa; phylum Chordata; class Mammalia; order Rodentia; family Cricetidae; genus Cricetiscus; species Cricetiscus sungorus. The sequence goes on from JANBXA010000007.1 coordinate 111,476,811, forward strand.
CCAACTGTAAGACCACAGAGGATGGACAGTACATCATCCCCGATCAAGTCTTTACCATTCCTCAGAAAGAGAGCAACCTGGAGATGAACTCAGAAATCCTGGATTCCTGGGTGAATTACCAGAGCACCACCTCATTTTCCATCAACACAGAACTCTCCCTTTTCTCCAAAGTCAACGGCAAGTTCTCTACGGAGTTCCAAAGGATGAAGACTCTTCAAGTAAAGGACCAAGCTGTAACCACCAGGGTTCAGGTAAGAAACCTGGTCTACACAGTCAAAAACAGCCCAACTTCAGAACTCAGTTTGGGGTTTATGAAGGCACTTATGGACATCTGTGACCAGCTAGAGAAAAATCAGACAAAGATGGCCACCTACCTGGCAGAACTGTTGGTCCTCAATTATGGCACACACGTAATCACTACTGTGGATGCTGGGGCTGCACTAGTTCAGGAGGACCACATAAGGTCCTCCTTCCTCCTGGACAACCAGAACAGCCAGAACACAGTGACTGCCTCTGCTGGGATTGCCTTCTTCAACACCGTGAACTTCAAATTTGAGGCAGATTACACTTCTCAGAATGCTTTGAGCAAGAGCTATCTTTCTAACAGAACCAACTCAAGGGTACAGGGCATGGGTGGGGTTCCATTCTACCCAGGCATCACCTTAGAAACCTGGCAGAAGGGCATCGGTAACCACCTGGTGGCAATAGACCGTGCTGGTTTGCCTCTGCATTTCTTTATCAAGCCTGACAAGCTGCCCGGCTTGCCAGGTCCCTTGGTGAAGAAGTTGTCGAAGACAGTGGAAACTGCAGTGAGACACTATTACACTTTTAACACCCACCCAGGCTGCACAAATGTAGATTCCCCTAACTTCAATTTTCAAGCCAATATGGATGATGGCTCATGTGATGAGAAAGTAACCAACTTCACTTTTGGTGGAGTTTATCAGGCATGCACTGAACTGTCGGGGGACGTTCTTTGCCAAAACCTGGAGCAGAAAAATCTGCTCACTGGTGATTTCTCTTGTCCCTCTGGCTACACTCCTGTCCATTTGCTTTCTCAGACCCATGAGGAGGGTTACAGTCGCCTGGAATGTAAAAAGAAATGTACCCTCAAAATCTTCTGCAAGACAGTGTGTGAAGATGTCTTCCGAGTGGCCAGGGCTGAATTCAGGGCTTACTGGTGTGCAGCCACTGGCCAAGTACCTGAAAACTCAGGACTTCTCTTTGGGGGAGTCTTCACTGACAAGAGCATCAACCCCATGACAAATGCACAGTCATGCCCAGCAGGCTACATTCCACTGAGCCTGTTTGAGAACCTCAAGGTATGCGTTTCTCTGGATTATGAGTTGGGGTACAGGTTTTCAGTCCCCTTTGGTGGATTCTTTAGCTGTATAATGGGGAACCCCTTGGTTGATTCTAATACATCCAAAGACATAGGAGCACCATCTCTGAAAAAGTGTCCTGGGGGCTTCAGCCAACACCTAGCAGTTATCAGTGATGGATGCCAAGTGTCCTACTGTGTCAAGGCTGGGATCTTTACTGGAGGGTCTCTGCTCCCTGTAAGGCTCCCACCTTACACCAAACCACCCCTCATGAGCCAAGCTGCCACCAACACTGTCATAGTGACCAGTAGTGAGACTGCCAGATCCTGGATTAAAGACCCCCAAACCAACCAGTGGAAGCTGGGAGAGCCACTGGAGCTGCGTAGAGCCATGACAGTTATCCATGGGGACAGCAGTGGTATGTCAGGAGGAGAAGCAGCTGTAATCACTTTGGGAGTCATCATGGCACTTGGGGTTGTCGTTGCCTTGGCCATCTACAGTACCAGGAAGTACAAGAAGAAGGAATACCAGGCAATTGACGAGCGAGAGAGTTTGGTTGGAAGTTTAGCAACAGATGCATCACCAGCCTCTAACGGAGAACAGGATCCAAGTCCAGCTTAATTGTCTCCAAAGGAAACATTCTCTGTCATTTCCAGCCACAGCTTCAAGCACTTTTCACGCATTCCTAAGTACTGAAGTGACAGTTGCAAGAGAAAGCAGGTGTTACATACAGCTGTGGGACTTCTTGTTTAGGCCTTTGCACCAGGAAATTACAGGGGCTGTTTAAGGAGGTGGGGTGGTAGTGGTGGTAGTGATTCAGTCAGAAAAAGCTGGACTGGGACCAAGGCATGAAGGGGGTGTGTATCCATTCTCATACCTGTCTTTACCTGAATGCATGTGTATGAAAAGAGATGTGCAGACTGCATTTGGATAGAGATTAGGAATTTCGTCTGAAGTGGAAAGGTTTTCCAGTTTGTGAGCAGAAGGGGTTTGTGCTCTAGGTACCTTATTACTTCCATTTTGCTTGTAAAGGAGCTCTCTGGGTTTCATAAACCAAGAAGCAGATGTGACCCTGAAATGCCACAGGAGGCCTACACAGCCACTACCCTTTAACTTTAAGGACTCTGTCTTGCTTTACAGGTTTTCCTCTCCTGGAGTCATCTCATGGGCATGCAAGGGGCTTAAACAACCTCATTTTCCCCAACTGCCCCACAATTAGGACTTAGTCTAGATCAGTCTTGGGTTTTTGAACAGTGTTAACAAGATCTCAGAAAATATTTTAAATTACATTCTTCTGTTAGGAAATGAGAGGTGAAGGAACTGTAGGGAAACAAGTAACAAGGATAAAACCTGGGGTTCTAGAAACAATGCTACTATTCCAGAATTGAATTCTTAGAGATCTGTCAACTAATAGCATTATAAATAAGGGATTGAGTGGAGCTGCGCTTTGGATAGAACAAGCATTATGGTTTCATGTTCATGTTTCAAATATATAACCCCTTTATCCCTCCCCCTTCATCTTTCCTCTCTTTCTAGCCTTCATCCTTCTCTCTCCTTCATCCTTCCTATCTCTTTCTCCTTCCCATCTTCTCATCATGAGTGTGGATACAGTCACACAAACATCCCCTATATTATAACAAGAAACTTTCATTTTCCTGGTGGTGAAAGAATGCAAAAGTCAAAATAAGCCTCTATTAAGAATTATTTCTTCCCTAAAACCAAAACTACACAGAAAGCACCCTCTTCCGTGCCTTTAGGCTTTTCTGGTTTTCACTGCTAGAAACCGGGTTGATGTGACAAAAAGTTACATCACTAAGTTAACTGGAAAAGGCATCCAGAACCACCTGAGACATTTATTTCAATTACAGGATGAATTCCATGGGACATCTGTCAGGATACATGATTGACACCTGGCAGTAGTTGGGGTTTCGACAGAAATTCCCCCATAGCTGCTTTAGAAATTATGTATCTATTCACCACAGGACACCATCAGTGGGCTATTGTCTATGGAAGATAAGGTGTTCTCTCCTTAATGTCGACAATCAGGGCAAACAGTAGGCCCTTCTGAAGAGCTCCAAGTGTCTCAGCCTTTGGGAATGTGGGGAATTCCAGCTGAGATACAGAGGAATGAACAGCTAAGTTTGAACTACTACTGCCCTACTGCCCAGACAAGGTGAAGGAGGCTTCCTTCACCAAACCTGCCTGTTTCAGTATTAAAATGTTCCCCATGGGCTCTGAGTGCATTCTGTATGTTTCAGTCAAGCTAGCAACTTTCTTTTTCTTTGATGTATCCAACAGTCAGTTTTATTTTATGTATGGCTAAGTATACTACCACAGCATCTTTGTGGGAAGTTTGCCAGTTATTTTTAACTTTTTAAGAATTTATTCTATGTGTCTTTTACATCATGGTATCTTGATCCCATTCATTTCTCCACCCCTTTGCATCTGCCCTCAGCCTCTGCTCCCCCACCCAAAATAAAACAAGATTTAAAAGAAAACAAGGAAATAAATTAAAAGTCTTGTCATGAAAGCTGCAATGTGATACCATGAGTCAGACAGTAAATCCCTTTGTCTGTGTAACTTTAGTTGTGTTTATTGGAAAGAGTCATTGTCTGGTTCTTGGACCCCAACATCCACCCCATCTCTGATCTGCTAGAGCATGTAAATTGACCTGACCTACAGACCCAAAGCTGTAGCATCTCAACACAGGGCAACAACAGGCTATGCAAGAAAACTCCTAGTGAGGGTTCAGAATCGATAGTATAGCAGAAACCAGAGGCCTCAAAACAGCTTTTCTTATGTAAATGATCTATAAGAATTCCCGAGTTTACAAAGCAAGGCACAGGAGGCTCCTAGGCCTTACTGCACAAAATTCCTAATGAAATTTTTAAAATTGGTTCCATAAACATGTAGTTCTACTAACAAAAGTATGTGTAAATGTACATTAAAATGTGTACTCAGCAACCTTCTGTGTGGGTGTTCATCTGTAGGTAGTCAGAATGTTGGGGTTTCCGGTTCACTCTCAAGTCACTTCCCTATGTCCTGGGTGGGGCTCCGGGGCTCTTCTGGGTTCTGACTTTCTAAAGCTGGGGTCTACAGAAAGACCAGGGCTGGTTTACACGTGAGTCACACTCCATGGGATGTCAGAGATGGAGACATTCCTTGGTGACAAAGGAAACTACATGTGAGCTTCTTAAGTTTATATTCTTATGATTATTCAGATGCGCAATAAAATTATTCATTCGAGGAAAAAAACTGTCTGAAAATGAAGGGACCTTTGAAAGGTCAGTGTTTAGGGCTGTGAGGATGGTTCAGTGAAGTACTTGCTATTAAGTCATGAGAATCTGAGTCTATATCCCCAGCATCCATGTAAGAAGATGTATGGTGGCATGAACCAGTAACAGGAGCACTGGCAGGTAAGGACATATGGCTCTTGAGGCTCATTAATTAGCCAGCCCATCCTACCCAAAATGGCAACTGTCAGGCTCATTGAGAGAACCCTGCTTCAAAAGATAAGGCAGAAGATGGAAGAGGAAGATTCCTGATGTCAACCTTTGACCTCAGTATGTGTGCACGAAGGTCAGCACACCTTCACACACACCTGAACCCCCACCATACACACAAGCATTTTCTCACACACATACATCCCCTCACACAATGCACCCCCTACATGTACCCCCTCACATACAATGCATCCCACACACATACTCGTGCATCCACACACACACACTCGTGCACAAGAAGCCAATGTCCATGTTTTTCCGGATAACCTTTCCCAGTCAAAGTTCATGTACTCATTTCCCTTGTCATGTGCATCTGTCTCTTTGAAGGGAATGCAGAGTCATGCTAGGTCAAATGTGTGGGGAGGGTAGAAGAGATGTGGAAAGTTTTAGAAAAGAAAGGGGTTTTCCCTTCCTCTAGCTGGTTGGATTGAGGTTGCCCACACATAGAGGAAGTAACCCACATATTTCTGAGACAGGTACCAAAGCACTTCTACAAGAGCAGGCCTTTAGGAGTAACAACAATTTGTGCTTGTTCATTTGCAGTTTATTGTTCTGCACATACACCTCATGAGCACCAGGGGGCGATGTCCTCTCGTAGAACAACACCAAGAATGTCAAATCACAGCAGTTACAAACAGAACACCTGACATCTGGACATTCACCAGCCCTCTCCATTCGGATAGTGTTGATAACAGATGAGCAAAGTGGGCAGTGGTTGTTTCTTGAGCCATGCCAGCCTTCTCCCAAACCTCTCTCGTACACAACAGTGCAGTACCAGGGCAAGTACTTTTGACCACGTTTAAAACCACAGAGAAGTCTGAATCTGACAAAGGGAAGAGAGGAATGGAAACACAAAGGCACAGACAGCCACAGATATACCACAGAACTTCAAAGGGTCAGCATCTCACAAGGCATGTCTCCAATCCCATTTCCAACCCCCGGAGTCTCAGGGAGGGAGAACATAGGTGCTGGTGCTGATGCTGAGACGGTGAAAGGGAAAGCGTGGAGACGCTGCTTGGTGCAGCAGAGCACATGGGGGCTTCTCTTGGGAAAACACCGTGTCAAAGTAGCTGGTGCTCAGGGCCCAATTGCATTGAAATCAATTCTGTCTTTTTTGGGGGGGGGGTTGGCACAAGAGAAAGAGCAAGGTACTGGCCATTGCTTTGACTGACAGTAGTATACTGTTGAGAATTCCAAGGTTCCTTCAGCCCAGAAAGTTGAAAGGGTGAAAGATGAGGGTGAGATAGTCCCTCAGAGCATCTACAAAGAAGAAGGAAATGAGGCGTATATATTTCAAAGTCCCCTGTGGAAATTCTTGAAGGCATGAAGACTAACTCTCTATTTGTTTTCTTTCTTTCTTTTTTTTTTTTTCAAGAACAATCATTTCCTTAAGATGTCCTCTTGGGTCCTATTTCTCCTGCCTTGTGAGACTGTCCCCTGCTGCCCATTTCCACATCTCTGTTTCCCACTGTCTCATTTTTCTATCCGTGGATTCCCATCTATCATCTCATCACTGTTGCCAAAATGCAGGGCAGGTAGATGACAAGGGCACTGAAGACAAAAATGACTGTAAGCCCTCAATGAGTCCCTGATAATTTCTGAAATGTGTTAACCTCATAAAACGCATGGGCATGACTTTAAATTCCATGACATATGTTTTCCATTTAGTTCCCACACTTCTTTCTCTATTGTGGTAGAAGCTTTCCCCAAGGCTCAATGACCTCAGCCATCAGTCTTCCAGTGAGACAAAATGGCCTCCTACTGATAGAAGGGCTTGGACTAAAATGGCAGAACATTCTCTCCTACCACAGCTCCCCCTAGTGGGAAGCAATTGAAGTTTCATTAGTCACTTGTATAGTGGAGGGAAATTCAGCACCAGCTTGTTCCAGGGAACTGGGCAAGGAAGCACTAGAGTGATTCTATTGGTCACAGCAATATCAACAATGCTGGAGACCCAAAAAGAGCAGGGTGTTGTGAAAGTGTGGACTCCAGTTCTAACTCAAGTACCATTGTAGAAGGATGTTTCCCCCTCTCCTTTTCCTTCAAGCATCAAAACCTTTCAAATCTTATGAATAAGATATACATATGTATATGCATATACATGCATATATATATACACACACACAGATATGTGTGTGTGTGTGTGTGTGTGTGTCAAACCCTCAAATCATGAGGTACATATTCAAATTAATATCCAGAGAAACTTTCCCAAACACAGTTCAAAGAAACCACTTCTAAAGGAGAAATTGGTTTCCCTTCTTGATTTTTTATTCTGTCCTATCAAACACCTAATCCATTCTTTAATGGAGCCAAAGGTGAGAAGATATTAAGGATAGACTGCATCTTGGAACAACACCTAGATGTAGGTTAAAGAAGACTAGAATGCATTTCTAACCATGAGCTAAAGAAGTTTCCACCACCATATTTTTGGCCAGTCTGCACTTGCTGGGGTGTGGAGAAAGGGGTACCAGTAACATCTCTGGCCTGAATTAGCAAATCTGAATTGAGCTCTCATGTACACAAGACTGGTTGGCTCTGATCTAAGAAAGAGAAGGGTCAATGTGGCTCTCACATCAACACATCTTCTCAAGTGCAGGTCTGTGCAATCAGGGTTTGACTTTTTTCACGAGATGGGCTAGCAAAGGGTGAGAAAAATCAAAGGGCCACACCTTTACTGTTGGATTCCCAACAGAACTGGAATTTGGCATACGAACAGAATTCAAAGACACAATGGGACTTTCCCAACAACCTAGCCCAGTGATGCACACACACCCACACAAACATATTCACATACACAGATGACACAGAGCCCAGTATAGGCTCCAACTCACAGTGACTTCATGAAACTGAGCTGGTCTGAGATGAGTTGGGAAGAAGGCTGTGGGCTCCTCTCCCTGAGGATAGTACAGATGCTCAATGGGATGAAGACTCTGATTTGATCAGAGAGGGATTGGAAACAGCATCACAGGATGCCAACCCAAAGGGGGAATCCCCGAGTACCTTCATTCACTTGAGAGAACCAGATGCCTCTATCTAGGACAGGTCAATGACAAGAGGAGGGAGTGCCCAGAGAAGCCAGGGACACTAATGAGAGCTGAACAGGCTCTCGAGGCTTTTGACTCTGACCTTCTTAGCATGAACTGCTTCCTTACTCTACACCAAGGCATCCCATTTCTGATGTCAGGGCAGTATACACTCTCCCCCCTACCCAATCTTGCACAGTGAGAGCTCTCTGACTCCAATAGATGGGGGGGGCAAAAACTTGGCTCTCAAAGCAGAGTGGAAGCAGCAAGAAGCCAGCTTAGGCAAGGGATCTCAGCTTCACAATGCCAGGGCATAGAGTGCTTCAACATTGCCCAGACCTTAAGTGTGCTGAACATATCCCCTACTTAAGGGAGGGAGAGATGCAGGTTCTTACCTACCCAGCACTGAAAACACCATGGGGACAAATGGGGGAGTGGTTTCACCCCACATCTTGTTTGTGTTGGAAAAAATTTATGAATGACATCACTTTAATCTAGTTCCCTCTGTGACTGAGAGGGTTGAGGAGTGAAGACAGAACCAGAAGGGAAATGAGGGAGTCAGGAGGCATGGCATCAACTTCCACCATGACTCCCTCCACATCCTCCCATGTAGTCCCCAGGACCCTCCCACCTCAGTCTTTTTCCTGGGTAGTGCTATCTTCAGAGATACCCTGGGCAGCTAGTTCAGCCAGCACATTATCCAGGTAGTTGGCATCTGGGTAGCCATGGCCAGTGAGATTAGAGCCAAATTCTGTCTTGTGATGCACCTCATTCCAGATGACAGTATCAGACTCGCCTGTGGTGCTGGAGGTTCCAATGGCAAAGATGAGACGGCGATCCCAGGCTACCAGAAGCAGCTTCAGAACCTAGGGCAGCAAAAGTTGAGAGACCATAAGCCTGGGTTGCAAGGATTTGGGGTCTGTTGATTCATAAAAAGGAAGGTCTAGAAGGAGAGTAGCTCTCAGCAGCATGAGGGTAGTCTTGTGCTTGTTTATGACAGTCTGGCATATCCCAGCCTGGTCTCAAACTCAGTAGGTTCAGTGCTGAGTTTACAGGCAAGTGTAAGGTGTTTGGTTAGAAGTGCTGAGGATGCAAGCCAGGATTGCCCACATTCTAGGCAAGTGTTCTACCAACAGAATCAATCCCTCAGCTCACAACTGCAGTCATAACAGCAGAGTTTACAGGGGAGACCTTCAGCTGCAGGTTTTGGGCTGAGGTGGAAAACAGTTGCCTGCCTCAATTCTCACTCTGATTTGAGAATGTGGCACTAGCGCATCTTTCTTGATGGTGTCCTTGTTACAAAGGACAGAACATACCCACAGCCCTTGACATTGAAGTCTGGTTGAAACCTCTGGCTAGCTGAAAATCAAGAATTACAGCATAATTTACATTTGGTGTAAAGATTGCACACACAGAGATATTTCTTTTGCACAGATGTATTTTCAAATAAGAATGTTAAAATAGCAATAAGCCAGGCCACAGGAGAAATATATACCCACAAGATTCCTTGAATAGGACTCTTTTCCTGACTACTTTCTGGAAATCTCAAACTGTGAATTTTGTTTATCATGAAGGCACTCTGCCTTCCAGCATCCTTATGATATAGAATTTTCCTCAGCAATTGGAATCCTGTTAGATGCCCTGTAGGACCACTCTATGGTCTCACTTGTATTTCTGGGAAACCCTCCAATCTGGCTTCCAAAGCAGGAAGATACATGGGAAGTTTGGGGGTAAATTCTTATGCACCCCCTAAATCCATGTGACCTTCTATCACTGCCTCCAAAGTGAGTATTAGAATATGGAACTTTCTGAGGCTCATTATGTCATGAAAATGAATGTCAATGAATGAGATTAACACTTTTATAAGAAGGGACTGGGAAGAAAATTCTTGCCCTTTCTCCCTGGAGAGGACACAGAGAGAAGAGGCTTTGTCCATGTGCAGGAAGTGAACCCTTGACAGATTCTGAATCTGCCAGCATCTTGATCTTGGACCTCAGCGACCCCAGTACTGTAAAAAATAAACACCTGCTATTCATGAGCCACTCTGTCTATGGTCTGTGGCAGTTTGCTGGAACTCAAATATGCTCACATATGTTTGAACCTGACATGGCAACATAGCCATTAACACTCAAAATGCAGAAAAAAAAAGACATTTGTTGAGTAGGCTTCTCAGATCTGGAAAGGAAGCCTGTCTCTTGCATTTCCCCAACATGTCCCCTAGACTAATGTTCTTAGTCCTCTTGGCATCAGGCAAAAGTAGGAAAATCCTGTCATTCTAATTAGAATATTTAGAAGTCTTGATGATGAATTGCAAGGAATCCAGAAAACAAATGAAATAATTTACCACTAATTAAGATCCCAGAACACCCTGCTCATGCTTCTGAGTGTGTTCAGAATAGAACAGCAGGGATCCTGAGAAGATGAAATGGGTTCCAGTTCGGACTTTCTGTTAAGCTCTTAGGAGTTAAGACTAGTGTTTCTCCAGGACCAGCTTTAAACAGCAGGGCTCTAGGTAAAGATCCTATAATTGGTTGATTATTGCCAATAATAACCTGGGGAGAGGGGAAAAGCCATTCCACTCCCAACCACCTGCAAAAGCATTGTAATCAGGCTGATAGGATGGTTCCGTGGGTGAAAGCACCAGCTATGCATCTGATGGCCTGAGTTCAGATCCCCAGAACCCATGCTGAAAAGCAGATGCAGTGGTGTACATCTGTAATGCCAGAACTCCTGAGGGGAGGAGAATCACCTGGAAGCTATCAGGCCAGCTAATCTGGAGTAGGCAGTGCAGCAGGAAGAAACAATACAGGCCCTGTCTCAAAACAAAGACGAGAACTGACAACCACAAGTTGTCTCCAATCTTCCATATGCACACTGTGGTACATGAGTGCCTGCATCCCATAGATATCATACACACGCAACACACACACACACACACACTAAAAAACAAGCAAAACAACATACCAATGATACTAATTCTTATCCATGGTTTGTGCACTGTAGAAACAATCAATCCCTACTCCTACTACAGAACATCTGCTCTTACCTTTCTCCCTTTCTCGCTGTCTGGAAGGTAACAATGTCGTGGGAAGCCACGGGCGCTGAAGCTCTTCCCAGGATTTGGGTGTTCTGGTCCCTGAAAGCAGAAAGAAAACAAAGGCATCTTGCAAAAACATTTCTGATGAGAAGCTAATACAGGCTTAGTTGGACAATAACAAGAACCAGAGTTCACACAGAGGACAAACCAAAAAAAAAAAAAAAAGGTCAGGCTAAGTTGTCACACATCATGTGACCTGAGTTTGGACTGCAGCTGCTAGCCCCTTGCTGCTGGAATCTAAGGAATTCCCCTCTTTAGTAAGAGTGATTTGGAATACTCACCGTACCAGGTGTTACTAATGCTCAGGGAGCTAGGTGCCCATATCCAGGAAGGGCACAGTAAATGTTATCATCATCAGTACCAACACCACCTATTCTACCATTTTGTAACTGATGAAAGCCACAGCCCACAGAAGCTAACTGTCTTTACCAAAAATAACTTAATCTCAGGTTCTCTGAGGCATGTGCACTGGACTTTCAAAGCAGTAACTCAGAATGATAAAATTCTCTGGGCTACAAGCCATGCAGTCAGTTTTCTGCATGATTCTTGTGGATTTTCTCCTTTGTCTTCATGGGTTTCGCTTCCTTATTCAACAGCACAGACTGCAATGTTCAGGAAATCTTGTGGCATTTAAGCAATCACCACCCAAGTCTTTATTACCCAAGCCCGTCTCGAGACACTGAGTAGGAGAGACAGCCAAGGAGAACTGAGTCAGAACCCAGATGCTGTGGTACTGGGTATGGTTTGTTCCTCCAAAAGTCTTGCTGGAATTTGGCCTCCACTGCAGCCTTGTGGACAGCTGAGGCATGTAAGAGATGATGAGGTTGTCAGAAGGGATGGCGCCTTTCTTCTGAGAGGTCTCATCTTGCACTCAAGGGACTGGGTTAGTTGCTGGGAAAGCATGTTGCTTACAAAGCAAGGCTGCTGTCCTCTCTTTGTCCTCTTCTGAGTGCACTTGCTGTCATGAGCTGAGGTACCAGGAGACCTTGCCCAGTGCAACCAGCATTATATTCACAGTCAAGAGCATAGAGCACAAATTTTAGTACAGGCATGACAGACTCACTTTCTTCACTCTTACACATTACAGATCTCCTTTCCTAGGGAATGATGTCACTCAAAGTGGGCAGGTCTCACCTCAATCAGTGTAATCAAGAAATCCACCCCCCAACGGTCATAACTATAAACCAAACTAACATATTCAATCCCTCATGGGATTCTCTTCTTGGGTGATTCTCAATTGTATCACATTGACAGAACTATCACAGGGATTGAACATGCTCAAACCCAGTGTACACATATATAAAACAGCCAAAGAGTAAAACTATTAAAAACTTTATTTATTCTTTGAGAATTCTATATATCTACACACAGTATATTTTGATCTTAGAAAAAAATGTTTTTAAAATGTGCAAATGTCACTCTGAGCTAAAAGAAGAGTGATATTCTTTTAGAGTAAAAGAATCTGACAGTTATAACTTCACATTCAGACTAAATCTTCACATCCAGACAAAATGTACAACATTCCCATAGCCACACTTCTCTAAGTCAGGCTTCATCACTGAGGGATCAAGACTGACCATAGTTCCAACTGCCTCTCTGATGCCTGGGGCTGCTGGGTGTATGCCCAACTCAGCCTGTCTGGCACTGACCCAGTAAGGCTGTGCATTCTGGGCCTGTCGCCAGGTAGAGCAGTCACGACTCTGGCCCAAAGCTGCTCCCAAAGGGACTAACTTTCTGCAGTGAAAGTGGAGCTTGAAGATCTCAGCTCACTGAAGCTCAAGCCTGTATCGTCCCTAGAGCTTCAAGGGACACAACACGGAGCATCTAGCTACTGACTCACAGTAACAAGTCTGCAGAGCATCTGACTGTTTAGGGGAACATTTCCTTTCACAAGCCAGGGTGTTGCTGAAGGTGCTAAGGCCCCGCATAGGCAGCACTGGCCCCTCTACAGAGGCTCTCTCTGCTCCTTAACTCTGGAGGCTTAAAAATATGGCCCACCTTGGCTGATAGCTCTACTTTGACTCCTGCTGCTGGATCCTTTTCATTTTCTTTTTAACATTTGTTTATTGTGTGTGTGTGTGTGTGTGTGTGTGTGTGTGTGTGTACCTGCATGCCACAGTGCATGGGTGGAGGTCAGAGGACAACTTGCAGGAGTCAGTTCCTTCCTTCCACTCATGGATTTCGGGGATTGAACTTGGGTTATCGTCTCGATAGCAGCAAGCACCCTTACCAGTGAGCCAGTGAGCCAGCCCACTCCTACATTTTCATTCTTCCCTACCACTCCAATAGCTGCCCCAGAACCATTCTACCAGTCTCTCCTGAGCAGCAGCCAATTGTATCTTACCTTCTTACCCCAGCCCTCCCCTTATTCAGGAGCCTGAAGTGCTGCAGTGCTCATATTTCCACTCATTTGTTCTGAAGTCACACTAGCTTCTTAAAGCTCAATTCAATTACATGACGCTTCATAAACCTCATCAGACAAGCAGTCTCCAGGGGCTCCCCATAACCTAAGTCTTCATGCCTGGTCCTGGCATTCCAGGCCTTCTTGTCCTGCCCCCTACATCCTCACCAGTTCCTATACCTTTTTGCAAGTCTGAGCTTCCCAACCTCCCAACGTATAAATTCTACAGTCCATAAACATGCAGTTTTTCTCTACAACTGTTACCTCCTCCTCCAGCTAAATATGCACTCTGCATTTCTTTATGTCTTTCATGGCTTCACTAGAGGGTGTCAGGAACCACAAAGTCTCCTCCCACCTTCCAGATAGACTACCCATAAACATCCCCTCCTCACCCTAATAACTCAGCCAATCAGACAGCAGGAAGCAAGGTCCTGAGCCCCGCGGTAGTGGGCCCTGAGATATAGATAGGATCTCCCACCTTGGCCCTCTGCCTAGCAGATCCCCAGAAGTACAGATGACAAAAACTGAATCTAGGAGGAAGCAGGCATCTTGAAGACAGGAAGTGGGACCTGGGGTCATAAGACTTTGAAGCACTGCATTTCCCTTTGTGTCACTTTCATCGCTGGTGCATATCCGTTTCTGCTCTCCAGATTGGGAGCGAAAGGTATTTATCTTGCTCTGCCTGGTAACCAAGTGCCCCAGGGAAGGCCCATGTTTTATGAACTATCACACTTTTTTATTTCCTCATAACTTTCAATTACATGGAAGTACTTTGTCATTTATTTGTTTATCGTCCTCCTGGTCCCAGTGGGGACTTCAGGGATCAAAGACTGCACCAATTCAAACACTGCTTTACCAGTACTTAACACACACACCTGGGCATAACCCGAATGTAAACATGTGCCAGACAAGAAGACAAGCAGGAAGACACAGGTGGGGGTGAGAGAGGGTGAGCTAGTGGGTGTTTGCTAAGGGATGAGTCCAGTCTGCTCCCCAGAACACCTAAGGCTCCACTGCATTGCAGGAGGGCTGCATTGCACTGACTGGTGGGATTATTAGCCACATTGTTCCTGAGGGCTGTTTTTCAAATACCAGAGAGGAAAGAAACGCTGCCAAAGACAAAAAGCATAACCATCATTAAAAAAAAAAAAAAAGGAATGCAAATAACTGTTTGACCACGAAACTCTGCTTCCAGGAAATTATGCTACAGATATGGTCACAGGTGTGCTAGGTTATTAGTGATAACTTTATCTGCTGTAGTAAAAGATTACAAACAATCTAAACAGATGGCTAATGGAGGTGCTAGATTTTATATATATATATGTATATATGTATATACATATATATTATACACACATACATACATACATACATACATACATACACACACACACAACAGAGTATTACTACACAGACATAGAAAGAATGGGGACATTCTATATGAGCATAGAAAGAAAAAGTAATGTCCATATTGTTAACTAAAAGAGGCAGAGTGTCAAACAATGTGCCTAAATGTAGCTATTTATGCAAAAATAGGAGGGGAGGAGGCAGCCTACACGGAGTGTATACAAAGAATGCTGGAAGGGTGCAGAAAAATAAGAACAATGGTAGTGAAAGGGGAGAGCCAGGGGAGTGAGACACAGGATTGGGACAAGAATGGGAAGGAGAGTTTTACTAGTATAGAATTTCACCCCTAAACGTTCAGAGTTGAAATAACAAGTGACACCATCCAAGGGTGACCTCACCTGAATGCCAGGCGGGATACTGTAGATAATCCGGATGGTCTTGCAATCCGGATGGCCAGGCAAGGAGTGGGGTATGAGGTGGTATTCCATCTTTCCTGGAGGCTGGGTGCCTGTCTTGACACCATAAATGGTCTTACATGTTGGGCACTGTAAACTCCCATCCTAAGGAAACAAATTTCCAGTACAGACAGATTAGGAAACTTCTTTGTTCATGACTTTTCCTGGAGCCCCTAAAGCACCAGAGACCACAGTTTCAAAAGACAAAATTCACTCAATGAATAACAGATCTGAAAGCCTCTCTAGCTACTGAAGCCACACAGGCTTTCTCTAAAATAACTGGAAGAAAATGACACATGTAGCTGAGAAACACAAATAAGACACCTCTGTTCTTGAAAGGAAATGCTAACTAGGGCAGGAAGCTTACACAGGGAACTGCAATCTAACATGGGTAGGACACACAGTAACTGCTCAAGAGCAACAACTGCCCAATTGCTGAGTTCCAGACTCATCGGGAAACTTTGTAAAGTTAAAGGCGTCTGGAGCCTGGGAAGTGCAGGAGTCACAGTGAGCTCTGCCTACATTCAAGCCCCAGCTTTGCCTTGTAGCCTTGGACAAATCAATCTGTCTCAATTTCCTTGTAGAACAAGAAATATAACCCTCCTCTTTCACTGGGCTAATGAAAGTTAAGCGATATACATAAAGTGCTTAGCATATGTCATATTTAAATGCTGTTAGTGTGCTTATGATACCTGTGGAGAGACTAATGCTTGCGCCCTGTGTTGGAAAAGAACACAAGTGGCTTTAAGGAAAATGGCTTTTGCAGGGCAACGGTGCACACCTTAATTCCAGCACTCTGGAGGCAGAGGCAGGTGGATTTCTATGAGTTCTGAGATAGCCAGGTCCACAGATCAAGTTCTAAACAGCCAGGACTCTTATACAGAGAAACCCTGTCTGGGGGACAAAAAGAACCTCTCTCCCCACCCCAGACATAGACAGGTTTTTCCCTGTCTGGGAAAAATGGTTCTTTTTCCTTTTTTCTTTTCTTTCTTTTTTTTCCCCCCTAGAGACAGGGTTTCTTTGAATAGCTTTGGAGCCTATCCTAAAACTCACTCTGTAGATCAGGCTGGCCTCAAACTCACAGAGATCCACCTGTCTCTTCCTCCTGCGTGCTGGGATTAAAGGCGTGCACCATTAATGCCTGACCAAAAAAAAAAAAAAGGGGGGGTGTTATTTAAAACAGTTATAAATTGGCTTTAGATTGTAAGCAACTGAGATTCCTTTGAGAGGAAAGGGAGCAGAGGGACATCAAGAGTGAAGTGCTTGGCACCAGGGAGGGCTGGAATTCCAGGGAAGCCCCTAACTCTCCCCACTACATCACACTGCAGGTCATCACAGGTCTGTCCCCCAAGGCTCACAGATATGAGGGCTGGTGGCTCACTGATGAGCCTCTGCAGAGTGACTGGATAATGAGGACTCAAACCTCATCAGTCGATTAAGCTACTGGTGGAGTGATTTGATGGCAGCCAGGAGGTTTGAAGGGCAGGGAGAAAAGGAAGCGATGGAGGGCAGGAGGAGACATGGTAAACCCATGCAGGACTTCCTTCTGTTCACATCTCATGTGCTTGTGGCCATGGTTTGCCTCATCATAAGCCCACAGCGAAGAAGTCTGACAACCACAGACTATACCCCTGAAATAACGAACCAAAACAAAGTAACTAAAAACAAGAACACAACCATCCCTTCCTATTCTGTTGTTTCCCCCTGTATTCTGTCATAGTCATACACTGATTTGAATATGGGTCATGGAGACAGCAATGTAAATGGTTGTGACTTCACAGCAGGATCTGGTCAAGTGTCACCTGGTAGGCTGATGATAACCTGTGAGAGGTCCCAGACAGCAAAGGGAACTCTCAGCTTCGCAGAAAAGGGAGGGGAGTAATGAAGGAAGCAGGCATGGGCAGCAAGCATGGATGCAGAAAAGATGCTGCTCAGCTGGGCCCAAGGCCCTATCAGACAGACACCTGGAGTCTTTTGAAAGGAGATGAGACCCTCTCAGGACTCTTTAGGCATGCTCCTATCCAAGCGTGGCTTGCTTTAAGTAACAGCTCATATTCATAGTCACACTCTCTGAAACCAGGGTTCTGCTTTCTCCACTAGCCTCAATTTGTTTCAAGACCTGGGGCGAATGAGTCCATTCTCTCCCATGCTTTTCTTCAGTGTGCTTAGGAGAATAAAAATGATTCAAAGTAACATTGAAAGGGAGAACAAAGGACAGTGGCTTGAGAAACATATTTGTAGCCCAGAAGACATGGAGTTACTGGTCAGTCTTAAAGAATCATTCAAAAGGGAATAAATGTGCTAAGACACCCTAAAAATTCCAAATAACCTCTAAATAGTGAGGCTCTAATAAAAGATTTCAGCCCTGGGCTATGGAAGAGAAGATGGAGTCTTTCACCAATGATGAAGGGCATCTGGAAGCCAAGGAACATGTCAAGGTTGGCAATTCAACCACATGTAAACACAAAAGGAGGAAACGAGAGCCACAACAAAAAGGAGACGCCATTTTGAGTAATAGCAGCCATAATATCTGTGAGCAGCCACAGCTCATAAGCCAAGATTTCTAAGCAGGTGTGCTTCCTGTCATACCCCCTTTGCTCCTCCCCACTACACAGAACAGAAGCAGCAGTCCCTAAAATCCAGACAGTTCTTGGGTGATGAAGAAGTTGAGAGACATCATGAAAATCTCAGACCTGGATGCAAAGTGAGCTGAGTCCAGAGACATGAATAGTACTCAAACTCACAGGGGACAGGGCTGACAGGGGATCTAGACTTGGGCAAGCATGCAAGTCAATGACTTCAAAAAGCCCAGATACTGCAAAGGGGAAATGATCACTTAGAGAAACATGCAGATTTTTGAAACCAACTACAATTGGGGGGTACCCTATGTTGGTTAGTGGAGAGAAGACTTGTCTCATCCTCTGACAGTTGATGCTGGGGTGATCAGGTACTCTGACAATGCCTTTGCAGGGATAATCAAAGGTGTTTTGACATTGTCCAGAGAAGATGAATTTCAACTTAAGCCACGGGCATGAAGAATAAAAGCTATTGGGAGCCCACATACCCACTTGCAGTGTCATGAATGAAAAAATTCTCACTTTGGGTGCAGTGCTGTGATGAAGGCCTCCTTCACTGGTGGGAATCCACTTCAGTGGGAATCCAGTGCAGGGGCCATTTTCTTCCGAACCTTCATGGACAAAACTCACCTCTACTAGACTACCGTACATACCCAAATTAGATACGAGGGGAAGCTTGGCCCAAAGGGAAAATGAAGACAGATTTTGCAATGTGTGGCTAATTAATGCTGAAAACAGCAAAGATGCAAACAGTGAAAATGTTCTTTCCTGCAGCCCCGAGGTGAAGGTTAATCCTGACAGCCAACCTGGTGGGATTCAGATTTACCATGGAAACATGCCTCTGGCCAAGGCTGTGAGAGTTTCTAGATTGGGCTGTAGCAACCTAAATGTGAACAGCTCCATTCTATGGGCTGGGGTCCTGAACCAAACAAAAAGGAGAAAGTAAGCTGAGCACCAGCATCCATCACTTTCTGCATCCTCAGATGGACATGGATAGACCAGCTACTTCCAGCTCCTACCACCACCATGACTTCCTCACCATGAACAGATGTCTTAAATTGTGAGCCAAAATAAACCCTTAATTCTGTAAATTGTTTCTGCCAGTAGTTTGTCACAGCAATAAGTCAAGTAGCAAATATACCCAGAGTACCGTTACATGTTCCAAGCCATATTGTGGGAGAGCAAATCATGGCTGACCAACCCCGCCAAAACCCATGGACTCTAACCTTGTTTCCATTGTTGTACATGGCCACCAGGCAGTAGATGTGGTAGATGTGGCCACACCTGGACAGCTTTCCCACCAGGTCAGGCTTGACTGTAGGCTGTGGGCCCTTGTAGCCAGAGGGCACTGTGAGACGTTCCATGCAAATGGTACAGTCCTGGTAGATGAAAAATAAGAGAGGCATCAATTCTCAGCCAGCCAGGATAGCCACAGCATGAAGTTCTTATATGATGGCAGACATCAGATGAGTGGTTCACCCCTCTTCTATAAAGTCCACAAATCAGGGGTGCTGTGTTTGGGGGGGGTGTTTTAAATATAGTCTAAATGTGTCTTGCTTTATATAGCAGAGAAATTTCTCAAATAATTCCCAAAATGCTAAACTTGGACTTAATGACTACATTATAATCTTGATGTGACATTACCCTTGCTTGGTGTCTTCCACTTGCTTGTCAACAAGCTCTGCTTATGCAGCACATCTGTAAAGGTATTGTATTGCAAATATATAGAGGGACTTGTATCTAAATAAATCTATGGCCCATTTCCCAACGTCATCACTTTTGACATTGTGGTAAGGCAATGCTTTGCTATAGATACTGTTCCAGGCCTTACAGGGTGTTGGGAGTTCTTCTGGTTTCTACCCACTAGATGTTAGCAACACACTCACTAGTCAATCACCACAACCCAGAGAATGTCCACACAAGGCCACATGTTCCCTCAGGGGCAATCCTTTCAGTTCAGAATCATTGGTCCATATCAAATCCACTCTAGAGGTAGTTCACATGGCTTGGCACACTGTTTTGCTTAAGCTCAGACAGGCATGGAAGGTAGCTTACAAACATTTAGAATTCTGCTAAATGGGGCAAGTTAAACTGTGACTGCAGCTTGAAATCTTGAACCATGAAGTGAAGGCATCAGCTAAATCTGCTCTGTGCCAGCCAGAACTTAGAAAGCAGCACCTGCCACACTCTGTAGAACATGGGGACAGAGGACATGAAGTTGGTGATGAAGAAAGTGACCCTACCCTATGCCCCCTGAACTCACCTCTTCTGGGGGATGCCGGACCTTCTGCAGATACTTCTTTAGCACCTCCTCTGGGGTTTTACCTACGGGGACAGGAGAGTCATTATGCTATCAAGGCCAAGGAGACAGGATCAACTAGTCTTGCCATCCTCTGTGCTTCAGAGAGGAGAGTGAGACACAAGTTCCAAGAGGAAAGGGACTGGGAGGAAGCTAAGTCATTAAAGTGCTTGCCTTGCAAGGATGAGGACCTAAGTTTGATCCCCAGAAACCAGGTGAATAAGCCAAGATCTCTGGGGGTTTGCAGACAGCCACTCTAGCACAACTGGTAAGCCCCCACACAAATAAGAAATCCTGTCTCAAAAAAACAAAAACAAAAAAAAAAAAAACAAAAACAAGGTAGATGGCATCTAAGGAATGAAACTGAGGCTGACCTTTGGGGTACAGACATGCATACTTGCAAAACACACACACACACACACACACACACACACACACACACACACTACACACACACACACACACACACACACACACACACACACACACACACACACACACATGAGGGGGGAGGGGGGAGATAAGGAGGTCAAATTTTTTTTTTGTAATGGTTTAAGGAGCTTGAATGATGATAGAGGTTGTCCCAGATCAGAGTGGCTTTGAGGAAGGATGATGTTCCTATCTGCCTTGACCTCTTCCAGCCCACTCTCTGACACGTCTGCCTATTTCAGCAAATCTGCGTTTTTCACTGAGATAAACAGAGTTTCTCTTCCTGATAACCAAAGAGCCTAGACTTGCCCACATGATCCCTTGAGAAAAGAGAAATGAAAACCCTTTGCACTGCTCCACAAACACCAGTCAGCCGGGTTGCATTCCTTCAACAACTTGTTAAGCCCTATCTCAGCTTTGTAACATGGTGTCACAGTCAAATTATTTTTATGGGAAAGCAGGAAGTTGTGACCCCCAGTCTCAGGACAATCCTCCCTGGCTTCCACCAGTGATGTTCCTGCCAGGAGATGCAGTCCAGCCGTGGGGAAAGGGTAAGGCTCTGGGAAGCATGCTGAGTCACAGCGGTTAAGAATCTCCAGGCGTTGGATCCTTGGGAAGTAAGCTAACCTGAAGGCAGAGGAGGTTCACATGGGTTCACAAGGAGCCACAGAGCAAAGAAATCCATGGAATCTGGGGCTATTCCCCTGACTTCTCCAAGCTGTTTTCTCACCCATAAAATAAGGACAATTGATAGCACCTACTGCAGTGGGTGCTTTGACGACTAATTAGCTGATGGATGCACTGCCCGATTGTACTTTGCCAGAGAAGGAGACAGTATGTGCTATTAATAGTGCCAGGAAGAGAGCAGGAGTGTAAACCCCTGCCCCGACCTATTGGACGAAGAACAAGGCATGTGAGTTCACTGAAGCAGGGAAATTGAAATAGACAGGAAAAGTAGGACAAGGGTTTGAGGAAGTTAAGCAGACAACAGCCAAAAGCTGAGATGCAGGCCCTTCCCTCCCAATGCCCTGCTTCTCTTGAAAGAATTAGGCTTCTATTAATTGAGAGCCTATTCTCTACTGCCAGGCCTAGGCTAAGTGCTGCTTACACACACCCATTCTGACTAAAAGTTCCTTAAAAGTTTGTAAGAGGAAGGCTTGGAAGAAGAAGCAGATCGTTTCATAACCAACAGCAGCCAGCAGGACCGTCAGCCACAGAGCCACCCCAGAGCTGCTGGCATCAAGGAAGGTGCCCTTTCCCTTAGTAGCTGGATTACGGACTAGTACACAGTGATTTACAAAGTAGGGTTCATGGTACCAAAGGTCCAGAGGCTCCAGAGAGACCTAAGACAGTGGTTGCCCTCCAGTAGTCAAGGGCACATTCCAGGATATACCTGCTGGTTGTGGGCATTACAAAGATGAGAAAGCATAAGTTGCACCCAACTAGCTAGTGACCAAGTTAGGGCGTCTTGATTCGTCCCTTCTAACATACCATTTTTTTGTGCACTGTTTTTATGTTTCTGCTAATGTTGCTTTGCATGTTTATGTAGTTCTTTCTGAGACACACCCAACCCACTTTGGTAGACTCATTTTGGTAGTCTACTAGTGAGGCTGGCTTGGCAGATGAGGAAGTGACAGCTCAGAGGGCTAAGCCATGGCTTTGACCTTGACGCCTGCAGAGCCAGGGCTGCAAGCCTTCCACTCCAGCTACCTAATCAGAAGAAGAGGCCTGTACCTTTCTTGGCCTGCTTTTTGGTGGTCTTGCGGCTTGTGTTAGAGACCCCTGGGATGGACTTTATTTCACTCTTGCTGACAGGGGGTGGGTGGAGGACCAACTTTGGTGGCCGAGTGAGGCACACAGGCAATCCCGCTGCACTCATGAGGATCCCGGTGATTCCTAGAAGGGGCAGGGCAGGGGTGAGGAAGGGCTGAAGTATGTGCTCCCAAGATTCCCACACCCTCCCTCCCGTTTACCCACTCTCCTCTTCTCCAGCAGACAGTTTTTATAATTCATACACTTTCTATATGTGCAGTTGCATGCTTGGGTGTGTGGTTGGATGAAGGCCAGAAGACAGCTTTGTAAGTTGTTCCTCAGAAGCCAACCACCTCACTTAAAAAAATTAATTAAATATACTTTTGTTCTAACCCCCCTCCCCACTCTCTTAACTCCTTCTCCCTTTATCAAAAAGTCTGTGCCCCACATTCATGTCTATTTTGTGAACCACTAATTCTGACCAGGGACTTCTGTGTGACCACTAGAGCTTGGTGGGTATATAATTGAAGGCAACAACTCTCCCTCTCTCAGAATCTATCAGTAACTACTAGTTCAACAGGGACATGCAGGTTCCTCTGAGGCTCTCCCCAGTCCAAGCCTGATCAGTGATAAGCCCATTCTTATGTAGGCCCAGTATAGGCAGCCACAGCTAATGTAAGATCATGATTGAACTGTCTGCAATATACTTAAGGTATAATTTTACAGCCTATCTTTCACATCTTACATTCTTCATATCACCTCTTCCATGGTGTTCCTTGAACCTTAGAGGGGATGGTCACCTTGTTTTTTGAGTCAAGGTGTCATTGGCCTGGAGCACCAGGAAACATCTGTCATCTCTGTCTCTCAAGCAGTGGGATCATACACACACATCACTATTCCCAAATTGTCTTCTTCTTCTTTTTTTAAAAGAGGAACTCTGGGATGGAACTTTTCCCTCATGCTTGTCTGTCAAACACGCCATTATATGAGCTACCTCCCAACACCCTTGACATGCCGAGCTTTTAGCACCACCACAAGTCCCCTTGTTGAACTTCCCACATCTCATTTTCTTCATTTAGCACCCAAATTCTCTCCTCTTTATAAATAAGTGTTCATTAGCTCTTCCATGGCTTATTTTTCAGCCTAAGCCAGTCCAGCCCAGGTTAGTTTGTTCTTACCTGCCAAGGCAGGGTTGACAGGGCTGGACCCATTCAAGTTTTTTACAGGCACAGTGGGGACCCTGTGGAAGGAAAGGGCAGATGTAATACGGCTGTGACAGACAACAAAATGAACCACTGTTTAAACCCACCAATGTGAGTGGGTTCTTAACACATCAGTAGGAGGTAAGAGGTTCAAAACTGAACTCTGATCACAATACCCTTCACTCAGAACCTGAGAGCGCAGAATGGGTCCAGTCAAAGCAACGGCTGCTGGCCCTGAATTATCTGCCGATATCTTCATCCTAATTTTCTTAGCCTTTGTCCAACCTCTTCTCAACATTTTTTTTTTTCACTCTTTCTTGCTGGTCCTAGCTCCTGCCAGTCATGCTCCTGCCTAAGCACCTCTATAAATGTTTCTTCTACCTAAGATGTTCTTCTAAGTCATGGCCTATTTCCACTTACACTCCCCTTAGTGCTGGCTAAAACACTTTAGCCAAGATTAGAATCATAATCCTTGCCCCCCAAATTCATGCACCACAGGAATCTGCCTCCCCCTTCCACCAAAGCTGCTCAAAGAGTGGAGATGTAGCAATCCCTGGTCCAGCATTTGGAAACCACTGCCTGAACAGCTGTCACTTCTCCTTGTCCCACAAAGTTATAAACACAAGCTGAATCTCCTCCCCTCCCTGTCCTCCCCAGCTCTGGAGGGGAGCCCACACAGCTGCCTGGGAAAGGCTAGGCCGCCCACAGCGAAAGCACCAACAGAGAAAATACGGGACACATAGAGATGGGACTTGTGCATTCCAGGCTTCTGCCACCCAGGCTTCCACAGCTGGCTTGGAGAAGCCAGTGGAGCTGGTAACAGATGCCTCTGGGAGCCAGGAAGCCTAAGAATCCAACTGGGGTAGGGCTGTGCTGGGAAGTCAATAGAAAGAAATCAGTATTTATTTATTTATCTATTTGAAAAGAACTTGTTGGACCCACTTTGGGACAATTATGCTTAACATTGGGGATACAGCTGTGAACATGGTTCTTCCTCTATGGGCTATGAGTCACGAACTCAGATCTGGCTAGGGGGCAACCATAAGTGCCTACAACAGATAAATCCACTCGGTCCTCCCAACAACCTATGTTAGAGATACAACTGTCAGTCTCATTTCATAGGTAACAGAGTTGGGTACACAGAGGTTAGGACAACTAGACCAAGAGTGCAACAAAGAGTTCAACACCCAGTATCTGGCTCCAGAGTCCATCCACTGTGCTGCCCATGATGCCAAGCTCTCCACTGCCCCCATGCTGTAATGAGCAAAGCCATCGTTAGGACAGAAGAGAGGCCAAACAGCCAGGTCTCTCTGTCCTACACAGGTCCTGTATGAAGAGGCTCCTCTGGTGGCTCTCCAGGAAGACAAAAGCAGTGAAGCTCATAAAAGGGCATTATGTTTATATATTTGGACAAATCAAGAAGCTACTTTTCTTTCTGAACTTCTCCCTGAATAAAGCAAGACCGGGTGTTGGGAGGGAAGAGATGTCTTTAAATGAGAGTCACTAGACCATGGAAAAAGGAACAGACTTGATTCTGGGTTCAGTAAATGGCCAAACACTGCAAATAATATGCAAATAATAAGCCTCAGTAGTCTGGGGTTAGAACGTGTCCCCTTGGCAATTTCCCATTAAACTATTTGACTCTACCTGAAGAAGCTTGAAGAGCCAGCCTACTGTGATATGTTTCTTGGCTGCCCTCATTGGGGACAGCATGAGCAGCACAGCCCTGCACCTGCCCCCTTTCACCATCTCCATGGCTCCCACCTCAGTTGATAAAATACTGTGATCTGAATGACAAAGGCCACCTTTGTTCCCACGAACTGGACTGGCAAGTTTCCATAGGGCTATCTGGTCAACCAGGAAATACTCCAATCCTCAGAGCAGCCTAAGAAATGTGGAGTGTGTGTGTGGGGGGCGGGGGGAGGCGTCTAAAGAGATATAGGGAACATCTGTTTGTGGAACTCCTGAATGCCCAGGAAAACTAGGATCAATTGGTAGGACCAACCTGTCCCTGTGTGTCAGGAAGAGGACAATCTGTGGGCAGCAGTGGAGCTCAGTGCAGTCAGGGCTGTGTTTCACCAAACTCCAAACATGGAGGGAGAAACAAAAAGTGGTTGCCCCATCTGTACTCAGCCTGCTTTGCCTGTGGCAGTGCTGGCCAGCTCCTCAGTATTCTGAGATCACATCTGCCTGCCTTTACTCCAGCTGTAAACAAAACCTGATAAATGTCTGCTCCTTTGGGGACCCTGTGAGGCTGCAGGATCTAGGTCAAGTAGTTGGTAAACAGTGGAGTCTTGTGCAAATTTGGGCAACTGTTTACACGTTTCTTTTCCAATTGTCTAAGGACTTGATTTCTGCCACTTCCTGCTTTTATAATCCAGTTTTCTCACATTCTTGAACACATGGTATCAGGTATAAAGGGCAGAGTTGAAAGTTCCACAGTACTGAGGATTGTGCACAGGCACCTGCCTACCCATCCCCCATGGTTCCAGGTTAAAATAAAAAACCCCAGAAAACCTATCCTCTGCTCTTAAGGCCTCAGCTATTTGAGTCTGAGCCCCTCCTTCTAGGAAACTGCTTCTCACATCCTCTGGGCAACTCAGCCAAAATCCCTGGATTTAGCCATATGCTGACCAATCAGAAGACAGCCCTTCCCCCATTCTCTTGGGCTGTTATCGGTTATAGAAGGGTCCACGTTTTTATTTCCATTGATAAAATAAAACTGAGGAAAGAGAGGAGCTACCACAGCAATGGGAGGGCAGCCTGAATGGGGTTGGGGGTGGGGGATTCCTGTAGACCTCATAGTGAGAAAGCTAGTGTTTTCTAAGTTATTCACCAACCCAGGAAGCCTCATGAAGGACAATGGCTTTGTCTCTAAGGCAACCAACAACCATGCCTAACTGGAGGTACAGAAACCTGGACTCTGGGCGGGTAGATTGCTGCCCTGCATAGGCCTCCCCACCCCTTTTAAGCACCTCCTGCTTGTGTCTCTGAATAATTCACTGCATCTTTTGTTCCCTGCCAAGACTTTCATCCCACATTGCCTGCCCTCCCTGATCTTCCTCCCCCCACCCCCCAACTGTGGGAAAGTGTTGCTTGAAGAGGTCATGGGCAGAGAGGATGGGGACTGGCTGTGTAATGACAGAAGGCTGACGACAATGCCAGACAAAAGGAATAACACACGCTCATTAGAGGCCAAGAAAAGCTGGAAAAGAAGATGGCAGCAGGGCGTGGGAGGTGGAGAAAGGTGAGAAGAGAGAGCTGGAAGACACACAGAGGTGGGAGGGCACTCCCTTTCAGGAAGACAGCAAAAGCAACTCATTTCTATACTTTGAAAGTGCATTGTCAGACCCACTGCTCTGTCCAGCTAGGTAGAGGAATAAAGGAAAGAAATGAACCCTGCTGACTTCCTCAGACTCAGGGCAGTTCAAGGGGCATCTGACTCCATGATAGCATGGGGTCACTGAGGCATTTATCAAGGGGGACAAAAATGAGGTGCCAGTTCAGCTTTGACTTCAGTTTGGTAAGAACACAAGTGTAAACCCTTAGATACATCATCTTCATCATCATCATCATCATCATCATTGTCATCGTCATCATCTGCAGCTATTACCCACCGGCCTCTGGGCAGTCTCTAAACTGCAAGCTTCATTTAACCTTTGTGACACCCTAGAACTGAAGTATTATAAATTCACTCAACAGCTAGGAACACTGAAGACAGGGGATGCAAAACATACCCCGAGTAGCACAGAAAGGAACCTGAGTTCAAGTCCATCAATCAGGGACTCCCATGTGCACGCAGAGCCTCCTCCTATGTGCTGACAATTGTCCTGGAACTCTGCTAGAGCATCTAGCACTCTGCTGCAATCCAAGATAGAGGAGCAGCAGGATCCAGGTACCTCTTCCCCTCTGCCCCATACTTCACCATGGAAGAAGGCAGGAGCACCCCTTGCTTCCTACTAGCATTGGAAGCTGCCTTCCAGTCACTGAGACTATATAGCCAAAACAATGATGGAACAGTGAACAAAATCTTATGTTCCAACTTCTCTGCACCATATAATCTGGGTGACCCTCCAAAGAGAGATAGATCTTAGCAAAGTGCCCATACCTAAAATACATCAGTAAGAGGGTAATACAGGCAAGCACATCTGGAACTTGTCAAGGAGTCTATTCTATCCACAGAGGTTTTCACAATGATCCCATAAGCAGATTATACAAACTTGGGATTGTCTTTGAAACACAAAGCCACTGACCCTTGCAAAGATCCAAGGGTTTACACAAATGAGAGGCAGGAATAGAGGCTGTTCCAGCCTAGTGCTCCCCACTCCAGCTGCATGTCTTCTTCCCCTTCCCTTCCTTTCCCTGTGCTAAGTCTTCTCTATGTTAAGATGTTTGGAGACCCAGCTGAGCATCTATGGCACAGCCTCGGAGCAGCCTGGATTTTCAGTCTAGGGGTCCATTCTAGCTCTGAAGCCATCTCAACCATCTGGGGCACAAGACAGTAGCAGGGCCAGATCTCTGGGGACAAAAGGGGATGGCTGGATGTGATGGGCTGACAAGAAGCCAGCATGTCAGGCAAAGGCTGCTGTAGGCACTCCCATTTGGTAGATGAGGGTTATCAAGAACCTAAAAAACACTAATGGGACCTCCAACAGTACCAGCATATCATAAGAATGCTGAGATGGAGCATGGGAGAAGCAATCCTTGTTTGGCACCTACTTGTACTGATGGAAATGCCTGGTAGGAAAAGGGTACCACAAGGCCAGACCCCTATAACATACCTGATTTCCTTCATCTGTGAAATAGGATAATGTCTGAAGAGTCATTATAAAGATTATAAAGATCATTAAACCAGAACACAGTAGAAGTTCAACTAATGCTAAGAGTTCCTAGCATAGTCATCAGTACCCCTCACTGGGACTGTAACACAGGTATAATCTGCAGTGTTTACTAATGATGAAGTTACAGCTTCACATGTGGGTCTTGCCTCAGACCACATGGCAACTAAGAGGCAAAGCCTCAGTTATGCCCAGACCTCTTAGTACCTTAATGTGACATTCTTCCTTGTCTACACCTTGGCTTCCACCTACAAGGGCAACTCAGCCTGAGAAGACTAGGTTTGCCTGCTTTATCCAGTCCCTCTTGCTATCTGACCCAAAGATGAGTCACACGCTATCTCTGAGGTGGGCAATTGCTCTGTGGTAGCCATGGGAACACCTACCCCGAGGCAATCAGCACCCGGGACTGGGCAATGGCCAGTCGCTGCAGGCTGGACCGATTCAAAGTGGCCAGTGCCACCCTTCCAGTCTTTCTGTTGCTTCCTTGTGGGCTGGTAGGGGAGCCCACAGTTGCCCCAGCTGGTGTATTAGAGACTTGTCTGCGAATCACCTGTGATGAGACAGTCTTCCCTGGGCCTCGGGCAGTGCCTGTAGAGTCTACTGGCTTTGCCCCAGGAGGGCCAGGTGGTGGGGGCAGTTTGCCCACTCCAGAGGGAGCCATGTTCTTGCGTGTTCCTGGCGGCTGATGGGGCCCAGTGCGCCCCTGGACCACAGCCGCCTTGACACTCATCACTAAAACACACTGTGGACAGGAACAGGGTGGTCCTGGGGGGGAGGTGGTTGTTCCAGGACTGATTGGCCAAGACTGAGCCTTGGGCATAGTGCCGGTGACCATGGGGTAGATGAGGTCTAGTCGGCGGCGGACACGGCGTTGGCGCTGGGTCTGCCTATTGATCTGACCCATGGTGTTGAAGTCAATGATGTAGCTGAAGCCGATGGAAGTGAGGTCGATCCAGGGGTGCTGCTTCTCATAAGCATGCTGGATGGTGATACCCACTTCCATGTCATAGGGTGTCCAGGAACCATTGTCATTCTCCCACTCCCAGACCACACCCTTCCCAGGGGCTGAGGATGGATCGTAGTAGTTTCGGCGAACTGGACGTAGAGTCCCTGTCAAAGTAAGACAGAGGAAGGGTCAGAATTAGGAGAATATCATTGATTTGTATTAGATTCACAGGTAAACATAAATAGCAGTCCTACTGTGTGGTGGTAGCTGTGCTGTCTAGTAAGTTTCTGAATAAGACTACGTTTTAAACAAGACATATACAGGAGTCTACAAGCAATCCAGCATAGAAGCAGACGAAGCCACACAGAGGGCACAGGAAGCACCGTCAGGCAGCAGGACGCACCTCCAAACTCAAGATCCAGGAATATTAACTGCAGACAAATCGCCCTACTTTTCAGCTAATACAGAATACCTCAGTCAGTTCCTGTTCAGAAAAACAGGGTAACTCTCCCCTGGGAGGTTTTGAAAACAACAAACAAACACTAAAGATGATTATGGAGTTAATGTATATGAATTCACATAATGCCAGGATTTCTCTGGTAACTCTCACTTGAGAGAAAAATGCTCTCATGCAGGGAAGTACTCATGTGCCATCTTTGTCCCTGTGAACAGCTCTCCCCCCCGGGGGGTGCTATGGAGGAAAGACACTTGTCCCGGGGAAGGGGGGCTATGGAGGAAAAGAACAAAGAACAATGGAAGTCCAGAAGACAGGAGGACAATTCTCTTCCATCTAAAAGGCCAGGGGTTGTAGCAGTGAAGCTGACCATGGTTCCTTCCCAGGACTTTAGAAAGAGAACTGGGATGCCGAGATGGCCCAGTGGGTAAGGTAAAGGGACTTAATCCTAAATCAATGACCCAAATCCTGTCCCCAGGACTCACATGGTAGAAGGGAAAACCAATCCCACAAGTTACCCACTGAGCTCCACACACATGCCATGGCTCAACCCATCTCCTATACTTCCAAAACAAATAAATGTAAAGACAAAATAAATGTAAAGATGAAAATGTGTTATTGGGCATCATCTTGAGAGGACTCTCACCCATTTCCCAGAATTAAGTCTTTTATCCGTAATAACAACATTCATTTCATAATTATGTAAGGTTTTCTTCCAAGAAACTCAACCCTTCTAAAGATAGCATTCCAATCCCTGTGGGTTTGGAAGGGCCAGGGTGTTAACAAGATAATGGGACAGCACAGATGACCCAGAGGGCCCACAAGAGAACAGGACTACAGAATCGCCGCCTCTTTTTCCTCTACCCAACCCAATCCCAAATTCTGTCTCCAACCAGGATTCTTTTTACGGCATCAATATCAAGGCTCAAGGCTGAAGAGGGCTCTGAGATGCATCTGCCAGTTTAAGTCCTATCTGAGGAAGTGGTGGGAAAAGGCTCCCCTTTCCTGGCCTCTGACCCACCCCCTCCCCCAACTCAGAGGGAGACACCATGACTTGGACAGAATTCCATTCAAGGGGGAAAGAAAGGAACAATGGTTATTCAGGCCTTTGCCAGGGTCATAACCTACTCCCCATCCCATCTCCAAGCCCCTTAATAACCCAAAACATCAACATTCAGAGGCACAAGGGAGAAGCACAACAATTCTCCATTCAATGCCAGGACCTCTGTGGGGGCCCTGGGGTATCAGGATGGAGGGGGGAGTTCCCGGGCTAGCCTCCACTTCCTTCCTCATCAAGCAGGTCAGCTTTCTGGGGAACAAAGCACAGAGTCCATGGAGGAGGGTCCATCCCTTCCTGCTGTGGGAGGAAGCCTTTTCTCCTCACATAGCTGTAACAGGTGGATTTGAAGACTAAATGAAACACAGAACTACAAATAGGAACCTGACACACAGCAAGTGCTCAGTGAAATGGTGATCATTATTGTAGTTCCCCTTGGGATGTTACAGGAAAGTACAGTTTAGAAGACACAGTGTGTGTGTGTGTGTGTGTGTGTGTGTGTGTGTGTGAGAGAGAGAGAGAGAGAGAGAGAGAGAGCCTGTGTGTGTGTGCGTGTCTGTGTGAGTGTGCCTGCCTCTGTGTGAGTGTGCCTGCCTCTGTGTGACTGTGCCTGCCTCTGTGAGTGTGCCTGGCTCCGTGTGTGTGTCCCTGCCTGTGTGTGTGTGTGCATGTCTGTGTGAGTGTGCCTGCCTCTGTGTGTGCCTGTGTGTGCGTGTGTGTGTGCCTGTGCCTGTGTGTGTGTGTGTGTGCCTGTGCCTGTGTCTGTGTGTGCGTGCGCGCGTGTGTGTGTGTGTGTGTGTGTGTGTGTGTGTGTGTGGGCGTGCGCGCGTGCCTCTATGTGTGTAGAGGGCAGAAATGGGGGTGGAGAAAAAAATACGAAAGCATCCTGGCCTGTGTGCACAGTCTTTTACTCTTGGTCACTCACAGGTATCCAGTCTATACAACTTCCATGGCAATCCTATAAACACCTTTTACAGATAAGAAAATTAAGTTCAGAGAGTTTAATGACATCTTTAGACCACCCCTCTAGGAAAGCACTCAAGTGGGTGCTTACAAACCCACTTGAAAAGCATTTTTGTTTGTTTGATCAATGGATTTTTAGACAATAAAGTTATCAATCCTGGAAAAGTTTGAACATTGTCTCTGAGCTCTCTAGACCATGGCGTGGCTCCATTCACCTGTTCCTAGTTTATCTCCTATCCTTTGCATTTTCCATTACTTCTGTCAAGTACAGAATCCACTAGCTCTCATGTATTTCATTGTGGCTCCCCAACTGTATCACGATCTTTCCACTCATAGCCCCTTGTCATTTTCACCTATTGAAGTTCTCTCAGTTCTCAGGCCACTACTCACCTACTTCTTGAAATGTCCAGGAAGTTTTAGGTGCAGAACTAGACTTCAGGTGTCTAAGCTTACCCTCCTTGTAGGTACTGAGTGGGGTAGGGTATAGCACTGTGGCTCTTTGTATTCTACTTCCTAATGCCATGTCTGGCAGTTATAAAAGCACCATAAACTGTGCCACCACTGATTGAAGACTCTGGCTACTATCATATTTACTCATTGATCGCATATTGCTCAGCATCCCATTAGTTGCTATGGAAAATGCAAAACTCAAGAATTCCGTAAGCAGAGTGCAGACTCAAAAGAAGTTAAAAGGCAAATGCGTGAGTGGTTGTCTATGATGCAAAATGAGCCAAAAACACAAGTCACTAGGGAAAAATTACTGGAGCCCTTCTTGGCTTAAATCGTCCCAGAATTTTTTCTTAAGCCAAGATCAAAATCCCCTGCCTCACCAAGCTCTGCAGCTCCTTCTCCCACACACTCTGCACGCATTTCTTTCACATTGGCCTCCAGTCTCCTCCATTGCTATTCTCTGACTCTTCACTATGCTAGGCCCTCCCTCCTAATCACTCAGCAAGATTGTTGGTTCATTCAGGTAAAATAGAACTCATTTCACCCCAAGGAAATTTTTGTGACCAAGTCAAATCCTGTTTCCATTTTTTTAACAGCACTAATCTCAATGTGCAGTTTGCACATTTACCTATGTGGCTAGTTGGATGCAGACCGGCCTCCTTCCCTAGATCATCAATCTGGTGACAGTAAGAATAAAACGGTTTACCCCAGCTTTGTTCCACAGGCTTGACATTTATTGAGCTGAAGGGGCTCAATAAAATGTGGTTAATAACTAAAGTGATGATGGTTTGTAGAAATTTGGAAGAAATAGCTAATAAATGACATAAGGCTTGAGAGATAAATAGAATTTCAATAGTCAAATGGAAAGAAAGGGTATCACTTCAAGGGACAACCATGTGAACAGGTGGAGTGAAGAAAACCTCAGAGCTACTGGGAAAATCAAGGCACAGAGGACCAAGCTAGAGTCAGGGCATGGGAGGTCTAGAACATCAAGCTGTGATGGGCCTTGTTTTGGGATAAGAAAGAACTAGTGGGGAGTTTTAGTGTAAATGACAAGACCAAAACTGCTCTCAAGTCAGTTCGCAGTGAGTGGGTGTGTATTAGGGAAAGCAAAAGGAGAGGTGGGGAGACCCCATGGAGAGGTCTGGGAAGGACCTGAGCGTGGGCAGCCCCACACTCTGCAAATGAGTTTTCAAGGCTGCTTGTTCACAGGTCTGTGGGGCCCAGCAATGACCTCAAGGCCCAAGAGCCTTGGTCTTGGAATACAGTTCTCTTCGTGCTCATTGAAATTTCAGCCAGTGGGGTACACATTTTGCATTCCTGGGCACATTAGCCACTCGGGCTCTGAATAAAAGAAGGAGTCAAAGAACCCTGAGGCTGACCTCAAGGATACTAAAAAATGGTAGCAAACAGAGGAATGTAAAGATGAGCTCGTTGTTTCCAAAGAAAGTGGCTGAATTTAGTTCAGCCCCACAGGGTAGTCATCAAAAATATACAACCCAAGAACCAAAAATGTGGGGTAAGAGAGAAGATGAGATTTTATTCCTAGAGTCTGCTCTATTTGGAATATACTAGCTCTGGGCTATGCTACAACCAGGGCCATGGATTAGATAATGTGAAGAAGTCCATCTTGTCCTATGATGCAATGTTCCAGGGAGGTTTCCAATATGGTAGGCATAGAGGATGCTCACAAACTAAAGAGGAAGGAAGAGAAGGAAAAATGCCTTACTCCCAGCTACCCAGACACCAGAATCCAAAAGCACTGGAGATGTTTTGTCTCTTGGGAACTAGAAGACTGCTCCTGGCATGGGCTGATGTCTCTGACATGTGATCCACACCTGCGTTTTTACAGTCAAACACTCAGCTTCTCTTATCAGCAGGACTTTACCTCATCCTCTGTGTAGAATGCTCCATAAGGACAGATTCTTGGATGCTCTATTATCAATGTGCCCCACACACCTGCCACTTCACATTTAATCAGTCCACAGTGTTCACAAATGCAGGAAGTAAACGTGGGGCACTTCATTGGACTCTTAGCTCTGTCACTGACAAAGTCACTTGAACTCTTGGACAATTTAAGCTCTTTCAACTTGCTCCTTTTTCTATAAAAATGGGAATAATCAGTCTTCATATAATCTTTGGAAAAATTAAACAAGACACCTGTGCAACTTGCTTGGCATGTCACAGATGCATCTCCTCTATACGTGGCAATCATAAAATCTACCTCCTCCATTCCTGTGCCCACACTAGGTAGTAAGCAATAGGAGAGATTTTGTCTAATCTTGTTATACCACTCAGTCCATTGGACCATTCTCATTACACTAAAGATAAAAAGAGGCAGGTAGTACTAAAAACTTGGAGCTGGAAATACTTCTCTCTTGTATCAATCTACTTTCATTAGCATGGCTGCTGGTGCAGGGGGTTTGGGCCAAGCATTTGCAGATGCCTATGCTGGAAGAAAGGGACTCTGGAGGCTTCTTTTCAATCTACAAAGGAAAAGGCCTGAATAGTTATGTGAAGGCCTCACTACAAAGAAAAGGAAAATGACAGTAGAGGACTTTGGATGAAGAGGATTCCACCACGGCATACTGACTGGTCCAGAACCCTCTCCCTCCTTCTTCAATATTCTCCAGCCCAAATGCCTACAGAAAAGCATCCTAGAATGCAAATCAGCTCCTATCTGCAAAAGTCTGGGGAAGGAGAACCCAGGGCAAACAGAAGCAGGCAGATGGGTGTCTGCAACCTCCCAGCCATCTCCCTGGAGACAGTCTGGATGCAGTCAAGAGCTTTGAGAGACCAAGCTCACTAGGTATCCAGGCATACAACTCTGAAAAGAGAAAGCTCTCATGTCAAATGCCTAAAAAGCAAGACAACCAAAGAAAGAGGAATTGCCTCTAGGCAGGGAACTTCCAGCTAGTCTGTCTTTATAGGGATTTTTTGTTGTTGTTGTTGCTCCCAGCTTTACAGTGTGGCTTGGGGACAGTGAATAATTTAATTAAACATTGCCAGGGTTTGGCTGAGGTTGCCTGGGAGTTGGTAGCTTAAAGTTCCTACTATGTCATAGTCTCATCAATGGTCTATACTGAGAGGACCGAGTTCTTGTTTGGATGAAGAAGGGAGCAAAAGGGGGTCAGAGCTGACATGAAGAAATTCTAATCTGCACTGACAAGCTCCCTAGCAGGGCCCGCCTTTCTAGGAATTCAACCTTATGTATGCCTTTAGCATCCCAGCCTAACACTTGTCATGGAGGAGAAAGGTGCCTAGGAAAGTGATCTTGATGCAGGAAAGAGGGGATCAAGCCAAGCAGTGTGGATGTGAGACACACAGGGCATCTTTAGAAGGACGCAGGCTGGAGGAGGTGTTTCACATCTGTAATCAATCCCAGCACTTGGGAGGCTAGGACAGGTGGCTGGCCAGTTTGAGACCAGCCTGAAACAAATACCTAGATCATGTTTTTTAAAGAGGTGCAGAGGCAGAAGGAGCAGCTCAGTGGCAGAGTCTTGCCAGGGATCGTGGCTATTTCTCAGACTCAGACATGAAACAGAAGAAGCTCCAGTGCTGAGTGACCCGCGATAACCACTAGGCTATAGATTACTGCCCTGAGAAGAGCCACCAGCAGCCAGAGCCTGGGAAGGAGATATGGTTATTCATTCCAGGTTCTCTAGAACTTCACTTTTGGCAAGAACACTATCTAGGTCATGGCTGCTCCTAGTTCTATGTCCATCTTAAATGACCCCAAATGCAGATTAAACCTCTCACTTCCTAACAGCGGGGCATAGGATGGGGCTTGCCCATTACTAGAATGCCTCTCCATATGCTGCACAGACTCGGTCTGAAATAGAAGCACTAAACTTGCTGTTTTATTTTGAGCAGGCCTGGAACTCCCTGTCAGGTGGTCTGCTGATCCCACCTCCATGGCTCAGCTGCTTCCTCCACACACACCCCACACATGTCCTCCATCTGAGGCCTCACTCCATGCCTTACTTCCACATCCTCTACCCAAAGCCACATCGGCACCTTGCATCTTCTTCCTACATTTAAGCCTCTTTCCCCACCTCCCTGCATGCCTCTTTATTCTCTCTTGCTCTCAGCTCCTCCCGCCAGATGCTAAAACTTCTGCAACTTTTTTCTTCCCAGAAAGTTTTCCTTCATTGGCCAGGGTCATAGAGTTCTTGGCAAAGAGGCTGCTCAGAGTTATGACAACAGATTACAAGAGGGAGGAACTATACTTCTTTCCCATGACAATTCCAATTAGCACACAGGATGTGAGGGTTTTCCTAGGAAGTTCAGAGGACCTGTCCAGCAGCTGCTCCCCAAGACACAGGGCCCTCCTCCTCATATCCTCCTCTCCCTCCAACCACGCCTGCTTCTCCAGGCTCTGCAGTTACACCCTTGGGAAAGGCCAGCCAGAATTCCAGAAATGACTCCCAATTAAAAAGATTACTCTCTGGAGACAGAAACTTGTCCCAGGTCATCAGTTAAACTTGACCATACTAGACCTACAAACAGAGCAACTGTGATTTCCTTTCCCTCCAGTGGCTCCAAACCCACATTCTAACCTCTGTAGTTCCATTCCTGGCTAAAGGATGCACAGCTTGGAAATCTGTAGTGGTTTTTATGTCAAGACAAGAGTTTAGGGCCTTGGGAGGCCACTGTGGCCCTTGTGTGCTACTTCAAGAAAAAAAACCTGGGAACACTTTCTCCTTAGCCTTCCACCTACCCCCTCCCTCCTTCCTCCTCCTCCCTCCTCCTCCTCCTCCTCCTCCTCCTCCTCCTCCTCCTCCTCCTCCTCCTCCTCCTCCTCCTCCTCCTCCTCCTCCTCCTCCTCCTCCTCCTCCTCCTCCTCCTCCTCCTCCTCCTCCTCCTCCTCCTCCTCTTCCATGGACAAAGGGAGCAGCTTCCCTGCCAGGCATTCCAGAGCCCAGTCCTTCCCCCTCCTCTCTCCATCTGCTCTGGCCTGTTGCTTCAGTGACTGGAGTATACAAGCAGAGGCATCTGTGGATGCCACCACATCCAGGATGTTCCGGCCCTGGAAGCCCTGGCTCCATTCTCTCTTCCTAGTTATGTTACAGCACTTTCACATAGAGACAGGGGATCCCTCTGCCTCCCCAAGTCTCACACCCAGGACTAGACACTGGGAAAGCTGGGTCCATAGAAGAGAACCAGAGACAGTAAGATTAAAGGGGGGGGGCATGTGGTAGCCCCAAGTGTGCTTGAGACAAAGCAGGGTCAGCCAAGGTGTGAGCAGCCAACAGGCTATAGCAATGTCTTGCTTGATAAGCATTGCTGGGGGGGGGGGGCTGCAAAGCCCTGGAGTTTCTGCACAAAGAGCCACTAGGGGCTGAAAAGGGGTATAAAGGGGTCTCCTGCAGCTAGACTGTAGCTGGGTTTGCATAATCAAGACACTTAAACTACTTGGAAGAACATTTATTTGGAGGTGGCCATGGGATCCTGATGGGATCTAAGGAAGGAAGCACCTGCCCTCAACACCAATCGCTGACACCAGTAAAAGAAACTGCCCACAACCCACAACCACGAGGGCAGTAGCTCCCGGGATAGACAAGGAATGTGGGCGGCTCACCCGTGTCCTGACGGAACTGGTTCATGGACTGCAGGTCGATGATGTAGGGCGCGAGCCGGCTGTCCACCTGGCCCAGTACCACGCTGCCCCCGGCGCGGGGACCCGCGCGCACCACCGCCTCGATGTGGTGGCTCACGGCCGGGCTGTAGGGACGCCAGCGGCCGTGCTCGTTCAGCCATTCCCACACCACCACGGCCGAGGCCAGGAGCATGGCGAGCCCGGGGCTGTGGCGCAGCGCTGCCCGCCTCCCTGGCCGGGCCTCCTGCGTTTCCTCCGGCGCCGCCGCCTCCGGGCCTGGACCGCGCCCCCCGCCCCGCGCCCCGCCGCCGCGAGCAGCCTCAGCTGCTGCCCATGTGGAAGTCCGCAGCCGCGCAGGTACCGGGACGCGGACCCAGGGGCCGCCCGCCTCCTATTGCGAGCCGCCGGGCTCCGCCGCTGCTGCCGCTGCTGCTCCGAAGGGTCCAGCGGCTTCATGCAAAGGCCCGGCCCTGCGCACTCGCCGCCCCGCCTTGCAAAGCCACCCGGGGGCGCGCGGCCAGCCCGAGCGACGCAGCAGCCGCCTCGCACCAGTTGCGCCTCGGGCTCCGCGGGCGCCCGCGTGGATCGCACCGCACGGTCACGCCCTCCGCCCTCTCTCCGTACTGAGCGCAGCGACCGAGGCGGCACAGCTCCCCCTCCCTGCGGCTCTGCTCAGTGGCTTCCAGAAGGAGTCGCCCCTCCCAGGCAGTGCGCCAGGGCGAGCTCGCGCCCGCATACGCTTCCCTGGTCCCCTGGTGCCGAGAGCACGCGCGCCATCCCGACCCTGGCGGCCACAGCCGGGTCTTTAACTTTGCAGTCTCTTCAAAGATGGAACTTTCTGTCTGTCGTCTGTCTGTTTTCAGCGCAGCGCCGGCCGGGTCCGCGACGCGAGCTCCGAGGCTCGCATTTTCCTCCGGCTTGCGAACGCACGGACACACTCAGACTCGCACGCACACAAACACACATGCACGGACAATCCCACGCCCTCCTCGTTCAGCCTGCTATTACCTCATCCTCGCCTGCATCCTTCCTTAGCTGTCTGTCAAGGATGTAGAAGCCACGCCCCCTGACTGCTCGCATCAAGAGTCTAGAGCTTCCCCGCCCCCTGGTGGTCGTAAATCTCTTGTGCAGGTCAAAGGGCACGCACTAGTGACCACCAGTACCAAAAAATGCATGCGTTCATGCAGTCTATGTAGAGAGCAGAGAAGTCCTAGTCAGGCCATTTCTCTATTATTAGAGTTAGAAGGCTCATCCTTCAGTATCTCTGTGAATAAAACCATGAGACAGCAGAATAAGCTTAGGATAGACTCGCTAATTTGGATCATGAATCTTCACTGCATTCTGACTAAAGGGGATTGAAGTCTGGAGCACACATTATCGCTGGGCATGGTAATTCACACTTGCAACTTCCGGCAATTGAGAGGCTGAAGCAAGAGAATGAGAATTTCAGGCCACATATCCAGACCAGCTCTCAAAAAATAAGTTAGCATTTTTTAAAGAGAATTACATGTTAACCTCGTCAGGGAATACACTTCATTTCTCAGTGGGTGAAACCACACATACAAGGAATTCATTCTGACAAAGTGAAGATAGAATTTGGAATAATTTTATATGGGTAATAAGATTGTGAATCTTTTTTACAATAGCTTTTCCAGAGTTTTGTATGTTCTTTTTATGTTGGAGGGGACAAACAGAAAACTGCTCCTGAGCAGAAAAACTAGAAATTCCCAGCTGAAGCAAGCTTAATCTGGGCAGGGGAGGGGGTATTATGAAATATTTAAATGACTGCTTGAAAGATAAACAGGAAGCAAAAAAAATAGACCCCTACTTCCTGTGTCTATTCTAATTATGCATTTAGTCTTCTTGTACCTGCCATGCTAACATGGCAGGTTACTATAGCAGAATTTAAATGAATAACAACACAGAAGAACATTTTCAGATTGACTAAGTGGCCAAAGAGAGTGGATATACAGTTGAGTTTCCATCAGTAATTAGTTGTGATAATCAATACTGATTATTACCTTGACAGGATCTCAAGTCACTCAGGAGAAAAGCTTCCCAGAATGCCAGTAAGGACTTGTCTAGAATCACTATAATCAAGGCATGAAGACCCACATAGCTGTAGGCAACACCATTCCATGGGCTGCAGTTCAGGATAAAAGGAAGAATGCGAGCCGAGTGCAGTACCCATCACTCTTTTTCCTTCCTTGTCACATGAACAGCTCCCTCAGTTACTTCCCTGATGTAACTGATGTTATGAACGGTACTCTTGAACTATGAATCAAACAGTAGCACTTCCTCCTGTCTTCCAGATATTTTATCATAGGAATAAGACAAACAACTGACAAATATATACTTGCAAAAACATGTATTTTAACAAGCCACATTAACTTATAGTCCATAAACCAATTTCCAAGCTACATTTTCTTTGTTGTTGTTGTTGTTGTTGTTGTCTTATGCATAAGTGTTTTGCCATGGGTTTTGGGTCCCCTGGCACTGCAGTTACAGACAGTTGTGAGCCGCCATGTGGGTACTGGGAATTGAACCTGGATCCTTGGAAAGGACAGTCAGTGCTCTTAACCACTGAGCCAGCACTCAAATAATCATGTCTAATTATAAGTCAATAATAATTATACATATGTTGATATCTTAAAAATATTTCAAAGGTATCCCAACTTCAGCTAATTTGGGCCACAAACCCCTAAAATTCAAACAACATCTCACGTGAGCATCATCTATATATATACATATATATATATATATATGTCCACTGAGATTGTGTCTTATGGCCATAAGTGGTATAAAACTCCTTAAGCAAATGACATACTCAATATGTAATTTGAAGTTATGGTGGTTATAATGAAACCTCCTTGAGATTTAATGGAATGAAACCAGGCTTGAATTGTTCAATTTGGCAATGCTTTTTAAAATGCCATTATTGTTCCCACAAGACTCAATGAAGATATACTTTTTTTCCCGTGGAGTATTCATAGCAAACGTCACCCTCTCCCCATCACCCACCACTATGAAATAAACCACTCTGAAATTAGTGGCTAAAAACAGCAGCAAGTGTTTCCTTTGCACCAAATGTGAGTTCAAGGGAGGCTTCTGAGGACACTTAGTCTGGCTCACACAGACTTCTAGCTGCAGGCAACTGGAAATCAGGTGGCTGGGGCTGGAGTTTGCTAGGCTTGACTACTCACAGATGCTGTCATCTGATTGCTTACACAAATCTTCTGCCCAAAGACCTAAGCAATGCTGATGGCATCCTCACTACAAAGAAGCTGGGTTCCAGCTAAGTGAGACCCAGCTAAAAAGCCTTGGTTGAAAAGACAGAGAGAGTCCATGTATCTCCTTTCTGCTTATTATCAAATTATAGATATCCAATGGTTACAAACTATAATATGCATTACTACTGATATCGACACAGTTAAAATAGAAAAGTTGCCCCATGATTTTTAATGCTTCATCCTTGTGTATCTTATGTTTTCCACGCAATATACAGCAGATCCCTCATGCTGTATTTCTTCCATGTTGCAATGTTCTAATCATACCCACTTTTTTCCCACCAGCATCACCAACACACTCTCCACATATATAATTTTTAAATTTTAATGATGGGTAG
Source organism: Cricetiscus sungorus (assembly GCA_030556225.1). NCBI lineage: Eukaryota > Metazoa > Chordata > Mammalia > Rodentia > Cricetidae > Cricetiscus > Cricetiscus sungorus. The sequence continues at coordinate 111,518,149 of JANBXA010000007.1, forward strand.
GTGTGTGTGTGTGTGTGTGTGTGTGTGTGTGTGTGTGTGTGTGTGTGTGTGAATGCAGGTGCTCAAAAAGTCTACAGACATCTGATCACCAGAAGCTAGAGTTATGGACAGTTGTGAGCCACCTGACACAGGTGCTGGAAACTGAACTCAGGTCCTCTGAAAGAGCAGCAGCAGCAGCAATTAGCTGCTGAGTAATCTCTCTAACCTCTGGTTTTGTGTTTTGTTTTGATTTAAAAGAATGTTATGTAAACGGAAACTTGAGTACCTAATCTTTGAGGGGTTGGGTTTTCACCCTAAGTTCAATTCTCTAAAGATTTATTTGAGTTATGTTTATCAGACATGTGCATTTTTATTGTCAAATATTGTTCAATAGTACCATTTTGTCAGATTATTTTTCTGTTTACCCATGCAAGAACTTGTGAATTATTTTTAGTTTGGATATTATGAATAAAACTTCTATGAACATTCTCATATAGGATTTTGAGTGAACATTAAGCTACATTTCTGTATGACATTTAAATATTTAGGATTATAATTCCCAAGATAATAAGGTAGTTTCACTGTTCATATATATTCTTAACACTGTCAGTTTTCCACTTTGTATTTCCTCTCAGCAAATATTTATCATGTCTCTAAATCCTCACCAGTATCATTCAATGTCAATGTATTTTGTTTTAGACTTTTTTGATAGGTGTGTAACTTCTGCAACCCCTCCCCAAGTTTATTTAAAAGTAGGGATGTTTAATAGCTCCCTGCATGATTATTTGCCATCTGTATATTTTTTTTGATGAAATATTTGTTCATGTCTTAGGTTCTTTTTTGTTTTCTTTTTACTGTTGAAGGCCTAAAGATTTAGAGAATGTTCCAGATTTTAAAACAAAAACCCTCAGATACTTGGCTTGAAAATACTTATCAAATTGTAACTTCCACATTCTTTATGGAGTCTTTCCCAAAGTGAAAGTATTACTTAGATTTTCAGCACTACACTGAATACAGAGCTGATAGTGGGCATTCTTGCTTGTTCTTAATATTAGAGAGGTAACACCAGGTTGTTCATCATTAAGAATAATAGTAGCTATGGGTGTTTCTTTTAGATTCTTTTTTATCCAACTGAAGGCTGTTTCCTCTAGTCTGAGGGTTTTAAAAACATGAACAGGAATTGAGTTTTATGACATGTGATTGTCTGTGATATGATAATTTTGCAAATAATGAAGTGTAGATTTGCCTCTCTAAAATAAACCCTATTTAGTCACAGTGTATGATTTAAAAAGTATTGCTGAATTCTGTTTAATATTTTACTAAGGAGTTGGTGACATGTATTTATGAAAGATGCTTTTCTCAATTTTTTATTTCTGTCTTTATATGTTTTGGAATCCAGGTGATAGGAGCTTCATAATATAAGTTGGGAAATCTATGACCATCTAATTCCTGGAAGAGGAATGTGAATTCTTCTCTAAAATATCTAGATGTGGGTATTTCCTTTCAGAAACATTTTAGCTACAAATAAAAAATTTTTTAGTTGCTATAGGGCAATCCAAGGAGTTGTCTTGGCTTGTAGGATTTTTTTTTAAATTTAAATTAGAAATAAGCTTGTTTTACATGTCAATTCTAGTTCCTATTCCCTCCCTTCCTCCCCTGGCCCACACCAGGCCCCTATCCCATCCCCTTTCCTCTCCCCACAGAGGATGAAGCTTTCCATGGGGGATCTTAAAAGTCTGTCATATCATTTGGAGCAGGGCCTAGACCCTCCCCCATGTGTCTAGGCTGAGAGAGTATCCCTCTATGTAGAATGGGCTCTCAAAGTTAATTCCTAAACTAGGGGTAAATACTGATCCATTACCAGAGGCCCCATAGACTGCCCAGGCCTCCTAACTGACACACACAGTCAGGGGGTCTGGGTTGGTCCTAGTCTGGTTTCCAGCTATCAGCAGGGGTCCACGAACACTCCCTTATTCAGGTCATCTGTTTCTGTGGGTTTCTCTAGCCTGGTCTTGACCCCTTTGCTCATCACTCCTCTCTATTTGGAACTGGAATCCAGGAGATCCAGGAGTTCTGCTCAGTACTTAGTTGTGGGAGTCTGTTTCTGTGTCTATCAGCTACTGGATGAAGGTTCTAGGATGGCATATAAGGTAGTCCTCAATCACATTATGGCATTTAAGGCAGCCTCTCCAATATCGCTTAGATTCTTTTTTTTTTCCCAAGGCTGAACAAATGGGTTTTATTTCTCTGCAAGAAACAAAGAGTTACTTGAAAATTGTTGGGATTCCCTCACCCCACCCATGAAACTCGAAATCCACATAGTCTTGGCCATACCTATTTGGATTTGTAGAGGTTAGAACATCTCCAAACTTGACTGTTTCTGGTATATATTAGGATAGAGGAATCAGTTCATCCTACACTGACAGGGCCCTGGATAAGGGAAGAGGCTTCCTAAAATGGAAAATGAATCCAGGTTTAGTGAATCACCAGGGCACCTTTCTTATAAAAACAAATTGCAGCTGTGCTTCTTCTTTTTTTTTCTTCTCATTGTCACTATGATTTTTATTGTGAGATATTACTTCAACAGTGTGATATTAACAAGTATTTGTTGAAATTTTAAGTATTTTTAATAACTGGAGTTTAGCAGAGGTTGTCTACACTGAGTTTCCATAATACATTTAAAATTTTTATTAATAATATAATTTAAGAATTTTACATGTCGATCCCAGTTTCCTCTCCCTTCCTCCCTCACTCCCTCCTGTTCTTCCTTCCTCCCTCCCTCTTACCCTTTTTCCCCTCTGACATGCACCCTGGCCACCCTCCCCTCCCATCCGCCACCCCCATTCCACTTGTAGGGCTATGCTATCCAGGTTGGGTCATGTAAATCTGTCAAGTCATTTGAAGTAGGGACTAGGACTTCTCTCCTGTCTCTAGGTTAAGGGGTTATCCCTCCATGGGGGATGTGTCCACAAGGTCCTTTTGTGCACCAGGAATACATCCTGGTTCCACTGTCTGAGGTCCCTTAGACTGATCAGTCCTTCCAGCTGAGACCCAAATTCAGGGGGTCTGAGTCAGTCCCAAGCTGGATTCCCAGATATCAGTCTGGGGGACCCAAGCTCCTCCTGTTCAGGTCAGCTGACTTTGTGTGTTTCTGCAACCTGGTCTTTTCCTCTTTCTTTGCATATGGATTCTAGTTCGACTGAGTGTTTAGTTATGGGGTTTTGCTTCTGTTTCCAACAGGTACTAGATGAGGGTTCCATGATGGTGGTTAATTTAGTTGATGATCTCACTATCAGGGAAGGGCATTTATGGTAGCCTTTCCACGGATGCTCAAATTGTTAATTGGAGTCAGTCTTGTAGGACTCTAGACCTTACTTTAGGTTCAGTTTTCTCTTCAAACCAATAATGGCTCACTCTGCTTAGATTCTTAGTTGTAGTCATTTTTGTAGGCCTCTGGATACTTCCCTAGTGCCAGATTTCTCTTTAAACCTATAATGGCTCCCACTATTAAGGTATCTCTTTTCTTGCTCTCCTCTATTGTTGCCCTGACTCAATATTCCTGCTCTTTCATGTCCTCCTCTCCTATCCTCTTCTCCCCTTGTCTTTCTTCTAACTCACTCTCCCCTCCTCCCATGCGCCCCATTTGGTCAGAGACTTTGTCTCTTTCCCCTTCTCTGAGGGACCATGTATGTTTCTCTTAGGGTCCTCCTTGTTTCCTAGCTGCTCTGGCGGTGTGGATTGTAGGCTGATAATCCTTTGCTTTATGTCTAAAATCCATATATGAGTGAGTACATATCATGCTTGTCTTTTTGTGACTGGGTTACCTCATTCAGGATGGTTTCTTCTAGTTGCATCCACTTGCCTTTGAATTTCACCATTGTGCCCCCTCCACTGAGTCATATTCCATTATGTAAATGTACAACATCTTCTTTATCCATTCTTCAGTTGAGGGACATCTAGGTTGTTTCCAGGTTCTGGTTATTACAAATAATGCTGCTATGAACTGAGTTGAACAGATGTCCTTTATGTATGAATGTGCATCATTTGGGTATATGCCTAAGAGTGGAATTGCTGGATCTTAAGGAGATTGATTCCCATTTTCCTGAGGAACCACCATACTGATTTCCAAAGTGGCTCAAGTTTGCACTCCCACCTGCAGTGGAGGAGTGTTCCCCTTTCTCCACATCCTCTCCAGTATAGACTGTCATTGGCGTTTTTTATTTTAACCATTCTAACAGGAGTAAGATGGTATCTCAGGGTTGTTCTGATTTGCATTTCCCTGATGGCTACAGATGTTAAGCACTTTCTTGTGTGTTTTTCAGTCATTTTGGATTCCTCTATTCAGAATTCTCTCTTCAGTTCTGTACCCCACATTTTAATTGAATTATTTGGTGTTTTGGTGACTAGCTTCTTGAGTTCCTTGTGTATTTTGGAAATAAGCCCTCTTTCAGATGTGGGTTTGGTGAATATTTCCCATTCTGTGGGCTGCTATTTTGTCTTGTTGACTGTGTCCTTTGCCTTACAGAATCTTCTCAGTTTCAGGAGGTCACATTATTAGTTCTCGATCTCAGTGTCTGTGCTACTGGTGTTATGTTCAGGAAGTAGTCTCCTGTACCTCCCACTTTCTATTCTAAGAAGTTCAGTGTGCCTGGATTTATGTTGAGGTCTTTGATCCATTTGGAGTTAAGTTTTGTGCATGGAGCTAGATAAGGATCTATCTGCAGTCTTCTATACACCAGCATGCAATTATGCCAGTACCATTTGTTGAGGACACTGCCTTTTGTTCATTGTATAATTTTAACTTCCTTGTCAAAAAGCAGGTGCTCATAGGTGTGTGGGTTAATGTCAAGGTTTTCAATTTAATTCCATTGGTCTACCTGCCTATTTTTGTGCCAATACCAAGATGTTTCCAGGAATATAGCTCTATAATAGAGCTTCAAGTCAGGGATGGTGATGCCTCCAAAAGTTCCTTTATTGTACAGAGTTGTTTTGGCTAGCCTGGGTCCTTTATTTATCCATATAAAATCGAGTATTTCAAGGTTTGTGAAGAATTGTGCTGGGATTTTGATGGGGATTACATCAAATCTGTATATTGCTTTTGGCAAGATTGCCATTTTTACTATGTTGATCCTATGAAGAACATGGGAGACCTTATTTTTTTTTAAAAAAATACATTTTATTATTATTTTTTATTTTACATATGGATCCCAGCTCCTTCTCCCTCTCTCCCTCCCATTCCCCCTGACACTCCCTTCCATCACATTCCCCACCCACTCCACGGAGAGAGAAGCCTTCCAGGAGAGATCATCAAAATCTATCAAGTCACTTAGAGTAGGGTTTAGGCCCTCCCTCCTGTCTCTAGGCTAAGGAAATATCCCTCCATGGGGAATGTGCTCCTAAAGTCCTTTTGTGCACCAGGGATACATCCTGGTTCCACTGTCAGAGATCCCATAGACTTCCCAGGCCTTCCTAATTGAGACCCATGTTCAGGGGGTCTGAGTCAGTCCAATGCTGGTTTCCCAGCTGTCAGTCTGGGGGTCCATGAGCTCCCCTCATTCAGGTTAGCTGTCTCTGTGGGTTTCTGTAGATTGCTCTTGACCCATTTTCTTTTCATTTCTTTTTTTATTTATTTTTTTTATTTTACATATTGATCCCAGTTCCCTCTCTATTCCTCCCTCTCTTCTTCCCTCTCTCCTTCCCTCCCATGCCCTCTCTGACCACCTTCTCATCCCACCCTGCCCCACTCCACAAGGAGGGTGGTGCCCTCCAGGAGGGGTCAACAAAATCTGTTAAGTCATTTGAAGCAGGAACTGGGCCCTCCCTCCCGCCTCTAGGTCAAGGGAGCATCCCTCCATGGGGAATGTTCTCCCAAAGTTCTTCTGTCCTTCTGTGCACCAGGGATACATCCTGGTTCTACTTTCAGAGGTCCCATAGAATGCCCAGGCCTTCCAAATTATACCCACTTTCAGGGAGTCAGAGTCAGCCCAATGTTGGTCTCCCAGTCATCAGTCTGGGGGCCCGTCAGCTCCTCTTTGTTCAGGTCAGCTGTCTCTGTGCATTTCTGTAGCCTGGTCTCATCCTCCCTCTCTGCATTTGGATTCCAGTTCAGCTCAGTGTTTAGCTGTGGGTGTCTGCTTCTGTTTTCATCAGCTATTAGATGAGGGCTCTATGATGGTGGATAATTTAGTCATCAATCTCATTATCAGGGAAGGGCATTTAAGATAGCCTTTCAACTGTTGCTCAAATTGTTAGTTGGATTCACCCGTTTTCTTATCACTCCTCCCTCTCTGCAACTGGATTCCAGGAGTTCAGCTTAGTGTTTAGCTGTGTGTGTCTGCTACTGTTTCCAACAGCTACTACATGAAAGTTCTAGGATGGCACATAAGGTAGTTATCAATCTCATCAGGGAAGAGCATTTAAGGTTGCCACCTTTTTACTGTTACTCAGGTTATTAGTTGGGGTCATCATCCTTGTAGGTCTCTGGACATTTCTCTAGAGTCAGTTTTCTCTTTAAACCTATAATGTCTCCCTCTATTATGGTATCATGCTCTCTCTCTCTCTCTCTCTCTCTCTCTCTCTCTCTCTCTCTCTCTCTCTCTCTCTCTCTCTCTCTCTCTCTCTCTCTCCTAGTATATTCGTCCCCTGACTCAATCTTCCTGGTTTTCCTCCTAACTCCCTCTCCACTCACTGTTGCCCCCCACCTCCCAACATGTTCAAGAGATCTTGTCCCTTTCCCCTTCTGTGAAAGATTTTGTGTGAATCTCTTAGGTTCCCCTTTGTATCCTAGTTTCTCTGCAGGTATGAATTGTAGGCTTGTAATCCTTTGCTTTATGTCTAAAATCCATATATGAGTTAGTACATACAATGTTTCTCTTTTTGTGACTGGGTTAATTCACTCAGGATGGTTTCTTCAAGTTTCATCATTTTGCTTGCAAATTTCAAGATTCCATTGGTTTTTTTTCCATTGAGTAGTATTCCATTGTGTAAAGTTACCACATCTTCTTTATCCATTCTTCAGTTGAGGGGCATTTAGGCTGCTTCCAGGTTCTGACTATTACAAATAATGCTGCTATAAACATAGTTGAACAGATGTCTTTGTTGCATGGATGTGGATCATTTGTGTATATGCCTAAGAGTGGAATTGCCGGATCCTGTGGTAGACTGATTCCCAGTTTCCTGAGGAATGGCCATACTAATGACCAAAATGGCTGTACAAATTTGCACTCCCACCTGGAGGAGTGTTCCCTTTCTCCACATCCTCCCCAGCATTAGCCATTCTAACAGGAGTAAGATGGTATCTCATAGTTGTTTTGATTTGCATTTCCTTGATAGCTAAGGATGTTGAGCACTTTCTTAAGTGTCTTTCAGCCATTTTGGATTCCTCTATTGAGAATTCTCCCTTCAGTTCTGTACCCCACTTTATAATAGGGCTATTTGGTGTTTTGCTGACTAGTTTCTTGAGTTCTTTGTGTATTTTGGAGATCAGCCCTCTGTCAGATATGGGGTTGGTGAAGATCTTTTTCTAGTCTGTGGGCTGCCATTTGGTCTTGTTAACTGTGTCCTTTATCTTACAGAAGCTTCTCATTTCATGAGGTCCCATTATTAGTTGTCGATCTCAGTGTCTGTGCTACTGGTGTTATGTTCAGGAATCTGTCTCCAGTACTAATTTGTTCAAGGGTACCTCCCACTTTCTCTTCTAAGAGGTTCAGTGTGGCTAGATTCGTGTTAAAGATTTGATCCATTTGGACTTAAGTTTTGTGCATGGTGATAGACATGGGTCTATCTGCAGTCTTCTACACACCATCATCCAGTTGTGCCAGCACCAATTGTTGAAGATGCTTTCCTCCTTCCATTGCATAAATTTAGCTGTTTTGTCAATATCAGGTAATCATCAGTGTGTGGATTAGTATCAGGATTTTCTATTTGATTCCATTTGTCTTCCTGTCTATTTTTGTGCCAATACCAAGCTGTTTTCAGGACTGTAGCTCTATAGTAGAGCTTGAAGTCAGGGATGGTGATGCCTCCTGAAATTCCTTTATTGTACAGGGTTATTTTGGCTATCTTGGGTCATTTCTTTTTCCATATAAAGTTGAGTATTCTCCTTTCAAGGTCAGTGAAGAATTGTGCTGGGATTTTGATGGGGATTGCATTGAATCTGTAGATTGCTTTTGGCAAGGTTGCCATTTTTACTGTGTTTATCCTACCTATCCAAGAACATGGATCTTTTCATTTTCTGGTACCTTCTTCTTTAAGTTCTTTGTTTAAAGACTCAAAATTCTTATTATATAGGTCTTTCACTTATTTGGTTAGCATTATCCCAAGATATTTTATGTTGTTTGTGGCTATTGTAAAGGGTAATGTTTCTCTGATTTCCTTCTCAGCCCCTTTGTCGTCTGTATATAGTAGGGCTACTGATTTTGTTGTTGTTGTTGTTAATCTTGTATCCTGCCACTTTGCTGAAAGTGTTTATCAGCTGTAAGAGTTTCCTGGTAGAGTTTTTAGGGTCACTTATGCAATCTATCATTTCATCTGCAGATAATGAAAATTTGACTTCTTCCCTTTTTAATTTGTACCCCCTTAATTTCCTTTTGTTGTATTATTGTTCTAGCTAGAACTTCAAGTACGGTATTGAAGAGCTATCGAGAAAGTGGACAGCCTTGTCTTGTTCCTGATTTTAGAGGAATCGCCCTGAGATTCTCTCCATTCAGTTTGATGTTGGGTGTTAGTTTATTGTATATTGCTTTTACTATGTTTATGTATGTTCCTGTTATCCCTGATCTCTCCAAGACCTTTATCATGAAAGAGTAATATATTTTATTAAAGGCTTTTTCAGCACCTAGTGAGATGATCATATGATTTTTTTTTCTTTTTCAGTTTGTTTATATAGTGGATCACATTGATGGATCTTCATATGTTGAACTATCCCTGCATCTCTGGGATGAAGTCTAGTTGGTCATGGTGGATGATTTCTCTGATGTGTTCTTGGATTCCATTTGCCAGTATTTTATTGAGTATCTGTGCGTCAAGTTCATAAGGGATATTGGTCTGTAGTTCTCTTTCTTAGTTGTATCTTTGTGTGGCTTGTGTACCAAGGTAATTATAGCTTCATAAAAAGAGTTTTCTAATGAACCTTCTGCTTCTATTGTGTGGAACAATTTAAGGAGTATTGGTATTAGCTCTTCTTTGAATTTCTGGGAGAATTCTACACTGAAGCCATCTGGCCCTGGGCTTTTTTTGGTTGGGAGGCTTTTGATGACTGCTTCTATTTCATTAGTAGTTATAGGTCTGTTTAAATTGCTTATCTGTTCTTGATTTAGTTTTGGTAAGTATAGCTATTCAGAAATTTGTTCATTTCCTTTGAATTTTTGAATTTTGTGAAGTACAGGTTTTCAAAGTGTGACCTGAAAATTCTCTGCATTTCTTCAGTGCCCATTGTTATGTCATCCTTTTCATTTCTGATTTTGCTGATTTGCATGTTCTCTGTCTGCTTTTTGGTTAGTGTATCTTGTTGATTTTCTCAAATAACCAACTTTTTGTTACATTGATTCTTTTTATTGTTTTCCTAGTTTCTACTTTATTGACTTCAGCCCTCAAATTGATTATTTCCTGGTATCTACTCATCCAGGGTGAGTTTACTTCTTTTTGTTCTAGGGCTTTCAGTTGTGCTGTTAATTCTCTAATGTGACTATCCTCTGTTTTCTTCATATAGACACTTGGTGCAATGAACTTTCCTCGTGGCACTGCTTTCAAAGTGTCCCATAAGTTTGAGTATGGTGTGTCTTCATTCTCATTAAATTCTAGGAAATATTTAATTTCTTTCTTTATTTCTTCCTTGACCCAGGAATAGTGCAATTGTGCATTGTTCAATTTTCATGAGTTTGTAGGGTTTCTGCAATTTGTGTTGTTGAATTCCAACTTTAAAGCATGGTGGTCTGATAAGATACAGGGGGCTGGAATAGTTTTTCAGGTTTCTGTTCAGGTTTATTATGTTGCCTAGTATGTGGTTGATTTTAGAGAAGATTCCACGTGGAGCTGAGAAGAAGGTATATTCTTTTGTGTTTGTATGGAATGTTCTATAGATGTCTGTTAAACCCAATTGAGACATAACTTGTTATTTCTTTTGTTTCTTTGTTAAGTTTCTGTCTGGTGGTCCTGTCTTGTGGTGAGAGTGGGGTGTTGAAGTCTCCCACTATGAGTGTGTAAGGTTTTATGTGAGCTTTGAGTTTTAGTAGTGTTTCTTTTACAAATGTGGGTGCCTTTGTATTTGAGGCATAATGTTCAGAATTGAGACTGTACTGATAGCTTTCTCCTGTGATGAATATGTCCTTCTTCATCTCCTTTGATCTATTTTAGTTTGAAGTCTAACTTGTTAGATATTAGGATAACTACACCTGTTTGCTGCTTGGGTCCATTTGATTGGAAGATCTTTTCCCAATCCTTTACCCTGAGGTAGTGTCTGTCTTTGAAGCTTAGTTGTATTTCTTGTATGCAGCAGAAGGATAGATTCTGTCTTTGTATCCATTCTGTTAGCCTGTGTCTTTTTTATAGGTGAATTAAGACCATTAATGTTGAAGGAAAGTAAGGACCATTGATTGTTAATTCTTGTTTGTTTTAGATTTGGTGGTGGGGGTGGTATTATGAGTAAATATACCCCACTTTTTCTTTTGGGTTCTGGTAAAGTAGGATTATCTGTTGCCTGTGTCTTTGTGGGTGTAGTTAATATCCTTGGGTTGAAGTTTTCCTCCCTGAACTTTCTGTAGGGCTGAATTTGTGGATATGTATTGTGAAAATCTGGCTTTGTCATTGAACATCTTTTCTGCATGTATAGTAATTAAGAGTTTTACTGCATATAGTAGCTCTGAGTTTCTATGGAAAAATCAGATGTAATTTTGATAGGTTTGCCTTTATATGTTATCTGGCCTTTTTCTTTAGCTGCTCTTAATACTCTCTTTATTCTGTATGTTAGGTGTTTTGATTATTGTGTGGTGAGGGGTCACTTTTCTTTGGTCCAGTCTATTTGGTGTTCGGTATGCTTCTTGTACTTTCATAGGCATATCTTTCCTCAGATTGGGAAAGTTTTCCTTGATGATTTTGTTGAATATGTTTTCGGCCCCTTTGAGCTAGGCTTCTTTGCCTTCTTCTATGCCTATAATTGTTAGGTTTGGTCTTTTCACAGTGCCCCACATTTACTGGATGTTTTGTGTTAAGTATTTTTTCAATTTAAGATTTCCTTTGGTTGATGAATCTATTACCTCTAGTTTATCTTCAGCGCCTGAGGATTCTATCTTCCATCTCTTGTATTCTGTTGGTCATGCTTGCATCTGTAGTTCCTGATGGTTTACCCAGTTTTTCTATTTCCATCATTCTCTCAGTTTGTGTTTTCTTTATTGTCTCTATTTAAGTTTTCAGGTCTTGAATTGTTTGAATTGTTTCCTATATCTGTTTGATTGGTTTTTTTCTTGACTTTCCTTACTTTCTTTAAGAGATTTGTTCATTTCTTGCATTCTTTTGCTTGGTCTTTTCCTTTATTTCTTCCAAATTTTGTTTTGTTTTGTTTTCTTTTCTTTTCTTTTCCATTTTTAAGGGATTTTCTTATATCATCTTTGAGGGCCTCTATCATGCTCTTGAGGTTATTTTTTAGGTCATTCTCTTCTGTTTCCACTGCTTTTGTGTGTTCAGGTCTAGTTGGTATAAAGTCCCTATATTCTGGTGGTGTCATGCTGGTCTTTCTATTGTTGGGTGTTTTCTTGTATTGCCATCTTCCCAAGTCTTCCCATTGCTTCTTCCAGTGGATGCAGGTGGAATTTCTCTCTCTCTACCCTGCTCTCCCCGTGTGGGTAGGTGGGTCAGGGGTTTGATGTCTGTAACTCTGGATGTTCTGAGCTCTCTTGGAGGTCTCTCAAGCAGAGGCCACAGGAGGGCCAATGATGTGGGGAAGGCTTGCTCAGAATGGTCTCAATTACTCAGGCAGAGGGCTGGCAATGGTGCCCAAAGATTAGGTAAGTGCTGGCTCAAGATGGTCCCACATGGCTATGTGGGTCTAGTATGGGCAGAGTCGACCCAGGAAGTTCCAAGAAGATGGACAGGGTGTTGGATTCATGCTCTGGCTAAATGCTCACCCCAAACAGTAGGCCCAGCAGGGCCAAGGATGAAGGGAAGGCAGGCTCTAGGTGGTGTATGGAGTACCAGGACTGAACCACTCAGGTCAAGGTTATAGGGGGGAGAGAGATGTGGTGCTAACCCAGGGAGTTCCCAGGGAAGGATGTGGGGGGATTTGGCTTGGACTCACCTCAGGCAGAGGGCAGGCGATGTGGCCCAAAGATCAGGTGAGTGCAGGCTCAAGGTGGTCCTGTGTGGATAGGTGGGTCCAGTAGGGCATGGGTGATCTTTCCTTTCTTTAAAAACTCAAAATTCTTTTTATACAGGTCTTTCACTTGTTTGGTTAGGATTACCTCCAAGATATTTTATGTTGTTTGTGGCTATTGTAAAGGGTGATGATTCTCTGTTTCTCTGATTTTTCACTTTATCATCTGTACATAGTAGGGATACTGACTTTTTTTGTTGTTGTTGTTGTTAATCTTGTATCCTGCCACTTTGCTGAAGGTATTTATCAGCTGTAGGAGCTCCCTGGTAGAATTTTTCAGGTCACTTATGTAAATTATCTTTCTTGACATCTTCCTTTCCAATTTGTATTCTCTTGATCTCCTTTTGTTTTCTTATTTTTGCTTGTAGGTTTTAAGGACTTGGTTCATATCTTTGAAGTTGTGGAATGGTTGTGGAATGTATGTATGTGGAGTTGTTCACAGCCCTTCTTTGTTATATATATGATACCTTCCATGGAATTGGAAATTCATGTCTTTTAATTTATTTTCCATTTATTATTATTAGTATTAATCATCAGTAGTAGTAGTATCAGTAGCAATAGTCATTCATATATCCATTTATTATTTCCTTTTTTTAAGCTCTGTGTGTGTGTATGCATGTTTTTTTTCTGTGTGTCAACATAAGTGTATGTGTGTTTGTGTATGTCACATTATGGAGGTCACAGCTGATTTCAAATATCTTCCTTAATCATTTTTAGCCTCATTTCTGGAATCAAGTATTCTCATTGGCTCTATAGCCCAGCTATTTAGATAGGCTGGCTATCAATGATCTTCAAAGATCCGCCTGTCTCAGCACCACAGCTGCTGTTGCTGCTGCCACTGCTCCCCACTGCCTGGCACATGTTATGACATGTGTCATCATGCCTGACTTTGATGTGGATACTGGGGATCCAAACTCAGGTTCTCGTGCTTGCACAATAGCGTTTTACCCACACTGTCTTCTCCTCAGTTATTGTTTCCACATTCCTGTGGTAGAAGCTCTGACTTGAGGTTGAGACTTTAGTATTCAAATATAAGCATTTATGTATTCAGTTTACCCCCCAACACTGCTTTAAGTATCCCCCATAATTTTTGATGTGTTCATACTGGCTGTCACTCAGTTCAGTGCATTTACCTTGACACACACATCGTCTACAGGTGTTTCACTGGTATGGAAACACTGAGGAGATTGACCTGCTGTCTCTGTGTTACTAATTTCTAACTTGATTTCATTGTAGTCATCAAGCGAGTGATACAATTCAGCTTTTTTTGTATTATGTACAAGCTTTATTTTCTCAAGGACTACTACAGTTTTGATTGAAGATTCATACCCATTGACTTTTAACTTAATACAATGCTAAGTAAGAGTTTTGATAGGATGCTGAGGTGTACCTCAGTTGTTAGGTCACTTACTTAGCTTGTACCAGGCCTTCAGGCCATTCCCAGCCATGCCACAAAAAAAGTTAAAAAAAAAAAAAAAAAGCATTGTTTTTTTTCTGGATGGGATAACATCTTCTTCTTCTTATTCCTCTTCTTCTTCTTCTTCTTCTTCTTCTTCTTCTTCTTCTTCTTCTTCTTCTTCTTCTTCTTTTAAATCTCCTTGTTTTGTTAACTTTCTTTTTATTTATTCTTCATGGATTTCACATCATACATCCCGATCCCATTCATATCCCCTTCCCTCTGCCCTTACAATCCCTGTCCCCAAAAACATAAAATTTAAAAGAAAAAAAGTAAAAAGAAAAATTTGGTCTTAAATTCATCAAAGGCACTGCAGTGTGACCCAGTGAGTCACTTAGCAATCCCTTGTAGCCATCTATCTCTCCTTGCAAGTGTTCATTGCAATAAGCCATTGTTCTAGTTCAAGTCCTGTGGTTTCTGCTACATCATCAATACTGGGCTCCCCTTGGATATCCAGCTGTTGCCCTGAGTCATGGAGATCTTACAGCTTTGGATCGCAGAAAGTCCCCCTTTTCATACTCCAGCAGATCATAGATGGGGTGGGCCAACTCAACTTTTGTTCTGACCCTGGGTATTTGAAGGGTTGGTCAGCCTGCCAGCTCTCCCCCATCCTCAGCCCCATCCTCCAGCATTGTCCTGGCTATTTTACCCTTTGCAGCAATGAGCAAGGGGCTAGACTGGTCCTCCTAACTTCACACCCTCAGGTGTGACTCACTCACACCTACACCATCAGGGCCAGCTCGGCTGTGTTGCCCAGGTGAGATGCAGGGGCCACTCTCCTGAGTGCTGCAGGTGGTGAGGGGCAGGGACAGCTCGCCCTCTTTTATGGCTCCCACCCACCACAGACAGCAAAGGGCAAAGGACTGGGGGGTGCATCTCTCCTGCCATGCCACAACATGGCGGATGAGGGCCAGAGCCAGCTCTCCCATGTTCACGTTATTGGGGCCAGTTCATACACACCCCAGTCAATAGGGGTCTGCTTTATTGTGCTGCCCAGGTGAGGTGCAGAGCCTGATTTCCTGAGTGCTGCAGTTGGTAAAGGGGAGGGTCAGATCCCTGGACAATTCAACTTTTTTCAAATTTATTGAGGTGTGTTTTGTGATTCAAAATGTGTTTTTTGTCCATGTGCAGTGGTTACTCATAAAAAAAGAGAACAAAAAACAAAAACAAAACCCAAAAACCAAAATGTTATTTTTGATCCTAGAAGTGTTTGTTGTATTGTGTTAACCATGGCATTTGTTTAGTTCTTCTGTACCTATTCCGGGATGGTCTACATAATTGTCCTACAAATTTCTGAGAAAGAGATGTTGCCTTTTTTAAGTCATAACCATGGACTTTTTCTCCTCTTAGTTCTAACAGGTTTTGCTTCACATTTCCTGATGCCTTGCTGTTTGGTGTGTCCATGTTTAAGATTACTGTCTTCTAGGTGAGATATTTTTATTATTAGATAATGGTGTTTTGCCCCTCATAATTTTCTTTGAATGGAAGGCTCTTTTATCTAGTATCTGTGGGATAAGTTTGGGCCACACAATATCAGATCTGACTCTGTAGTGTCTGCAGAATAGAGTCAGCCACGCCCACACGGCCAATCAGTCTCCAGTAAATACTCTGACATTACAGATTAAGTGAGATTCCCAGGTAGACAGTCCATTTGCACTAGCCATACACTTCACTGGCAAAAGGCAACTGATACATAAATCTAAAATTACTGCATGAGGTTTGTGTGAGAAAAGCAATCAAACCAAATCAGTGAATAACCAAGTGAATTGGCAGATATGCACCATAGAAAGACAATATTGTTAACTCACTAGCTTTTTGTTTGTTTGTTTTTGCTTTTATTTTTAACTTTATCAATAGATATGGTAAAATCCCTATGGAAATTCTACCGAGGTAATGTTGAAGAGATTTGCTAAAGAAATATGCTGGTTTAAATATGAAATCCCAGTTGTTCGCTGTTAATATATAAGAAAACAACCTCTGTTTATTATCTGTTAATTCTTCAGTTGCTCTAATCATGGCTATGGGTTGAATGTAAGAGTCTCCTAGAACTCATATGTCCAAATGTAAGACCCACAGTAATACCATTAAGAGGTAGAGCTGCCACAAGGGAGGTGAGTATCCCCTAAAAGGCTTTCAAGAAACTAGTTCCCTTCTGTCTTTGCCTTCCCACATTCTGTTATCTAGGGATGCATCCAAATGTACCACCTGGGAAGCCGAAAGTAAGGTTTCACCTGAGACCAAATCTGTAAAATCTTATATGTTGAAGCCTCTGCAGCTGTAAGTAACAAATAGCTGCTATTTATACATGACCTGCCTTATAATAGTTTGTTATTACTACAGAAATAAATTAAGATAGTATTTCTTTTCATTCCAGAGGTGTCTTAAACATTTTTGTTCATGCCTTGATGTTTGTAAATATCTCCTGGACAATAGTGGATGTGTTGTGATGATAGCTTCATTTCTTCCTTCCTAGTATACACAGTATTATTTATCTTTTCTTGTTTTATTCCATTGACTAGGACATTTAATGTTATATTGAATAAGAATGGTGAGAATAAATACCACTGTCTATGTCTGATCTTGGCATTCAGATCTTCCATCATTCATTACAACAGTTGCAGGGGTTTCTTTGTTAGTATTTTTTTTTTCAGCTGGAGAGACCGTATCTATTTCTAGTTTGCTGAGAGTTCCTGTGAACTTATGTTGAATTTTGTCATATGCATCCTATACCCAGTAATATGATCACATGTTGTTTTAAATCTCAGTTACATTGCTGTTGTTATTTATTCCATCCCCCCTCACCTTTATCTAGGATTGTCCTCTTCCATGGTGTTCTGATCCAAATCTTCCTTCCTTGGCCATCTGCAGACCTGTCTGTTACATTTTTCTCCAGTTGGGATTAACTCGGTCAATTCACTATCAAATCTGGGAAAGGGAGAACCTGAATGACAGTCACATCCCTTCCTTCCCTCCCAGTGCCTCAGCAGCTCTACATCCTCCTTATGAGCTGGGTTGATAATCTGCTGGTCATTAGATGCTAAGTTTATGAAGTGACAGGCAGAGGCTATAGCTTCTAGAGTTCAGTGACATCTCTCCATGTCTCCTGGTAGAAGTGTTCCCCTCCACAAGAGGCCAGGACATAGCAGCCTGCAGATCTCTGCACTGGGGAATAGGAAAGAAGGGCCAGACGTGTGCCACTGCAAGCAAAGGTAAGTGGACCTCTCCTGTCTTTATCTCTTGCTACCCAGGGATATGTCAGAAATGTGATATGGGCCTCTCCAGGCTAAAATCAAGCTATTTGATGGCTTCATTCCCTTCTGGAAGCTCCACTGTGCTTATATGGTGCCAACCCAGCCACCCAAGACTATTGATCTTAAAGTCCACTGATTTGCATTGTTAATTTCACTTGCAACCTTAATTCCTGTCTTCTGTGACGCCTAACACACTCGCAGGTTCTCGGGATCAGGTGTGTGTCTTTGTGCATCTCCTCCCACGTTCCTTATACAGCTCCATGGAGTCTCTGTGCTGCTTTGTTCAGGGCTGAGATTGCATTGTCCATCTTCTAAGAGATTGCATTTTGGCCACTTCTGACATTATTATTTGATAAATGTTGCACAAAATGGGTATCTCTGGATGTGTAGTTGCCTGATTCAAACCAAGGCTAAATAAACACCCATGGGTGCAGTGTAAAGAAGAATTGGTTCAAAGCTCCAGGAATCTGGGCTGCGATTTTTTTCCACTTGGTGGTACTCTTACTGACATCAAATAGTTTTAGTACCTGCAGAGCATCCAGGCTGCCGGCCCAGAGAGCAGCAGTGCAGTCTCAACCAATGGTATTCTAAAGAATTCCTTTATAGTATTGGTCCAACTCAGTGCTGGTAGCCAATCAGAAGGCACACCTCCTTCTCCCCGGTGGAGTATATGTTTCCCCCTTCCTGGTGGGTATACAAGATTTGATAGTTTATCTTTTGCTATGGTTAGAAGGTCCTAGCATGTCTCTGACTTATCGAATTTATGATTATTTTTGGGTTCATTTCTCACCTCCTGAGATGCATGCAAGTTTGGGGGCTCTAGTCCATTAATTAACATCATCTGAGTAAAATAAAGAATAAAATTTCCTCCAGAAAGACAGCTGTCCTTTAAAAAACAAAACCAATGTCGTGACTGAGCTCTTGGGTACGTCATGTGCAGATAACCACCGAGGGCCTTTTGGATGTTCCTTTTGCTAGATGGTGAGTCTCCACAATTCTTACCAAGAAAAGAACACACAGAAAAGAAGGCTTCCTGGGAGTCAATTTCAACAGGTTGTTCTACAGGAGAGTGGCTTTTTAAAGGATGTATTTGCTGGTCATCTCCCGCAGGGGGAGCTATTGTGCTATAAATAACCTGTGAATATACTTGCAGCCTTTAAGACTGAGCACAGCGGGACTTTCCTGTTACCGTTGTGTGTGGGTTGCTTTTTTGAGTTTGCACAGAGAGGCAATGATGTACACATCCACCGGAAGCCAATGGCAAACAGGGGGATGTCTTCTGAGATGGAGCGTATAACACAACGTCCCACGACAGCAATTTGAATTCATCCCTGTGCTCCCGTTCATAAAGCTCCCATTACTTTCCTTCCCCGCTGCAAATCTCAGGTAAGCCAACTGACTTCTAATTCTTTCCCCTACTGGGTCACTGGGAAAATCAGAAGCTTAGGACAACCCCCTGCATAGGAGTCCAGGGAATGAATACAACGATGTTGGCCAAGTGCAGCTAGGGTGCAGCAGGACAGACAGTGGAGAGGGGCAGAGTTTGATTTAGCAGCCTCCTTTCTTCCCTTAGCTCCTTGCTCCAGTGCCATCTGATGCTTTGTTGTGGTAATGAGATTGCATCCTGACCACATACCCTTCCATTCTCCTCAAGGAAGCCCAACTCCTGAGGAACACACGTGAGGACTTCAAACCAAAACATGTAAAGTGTTTTTATAAAAAGTGCCTACCCTATAAACATGCTTCATTGGTTAGCTTTTTTGACTTTTTGTTAATTTCTTTTGTAATTAAGTAATATGGGGTATACAGATTGGGATTGTTTTCAGTTTTTGCAATTCAGCTTTTTTTTCTGGTTATCTTAAAAACTGCATATGGATAAAGAAATTTGGCAAAAAGATATGAAGCTTGTGATTCAGTATGAAATGTGTAAATGTAGGGTAGTGAAAGTAAATATTTTGGAAATAATAATGGCAGAAATGACAAGTGAGAGAAATACTGAAGGCATAAAACAACTGGGGGGCAGGGAGAAGGAAGGGGGTGTGGGGATAAGAATCAACTAAAACTTAATATGTATGAAATGTTATTTGACAATTTGTTACTTTGTGAAAGGAAAGAAGGAAGGGAAGGGAGGGGAGGGGGAAGTAAAGGGAAGGGAAAAGAAGCAGAGGGAAGGGAAGGGAAGGGAGGGGAGGAAAGGCAAGCAGGTTTTTGGAGACAGTTGAGCATGTATGTATAGCTCGGTTTGTAGAATGCTTCCATAGCTTGTACAAGCCCTGGATTTGATCCCAGCACCTCCTAAACTGCATATGCCGGCACAATTGCAGCAATTTTGGGAAGTAGAGACAGAAAGCACTGGTGAGGAGGAAGCATAAAGATTGGAAGTTCAAGGGCTGGGGAGATGCTCAGCTTGTAGACCCTTGTAAGCATGAGGACCTAATCCCATTCACCAGAATTCCCATTAAAAAACAAATAAAATACATACAAAGGCTAGGTGCCCCCTAGCTTGCATGTAATCCAAGTGCTGGGAAGGCTGACTGAAAATTCCTGTGTCTTTCTGGCCAGCCAGTCTAGCAAGATAAGCCTTCTCCAGGTTCAGGGAGGGATCCTGGCTCAAACAAAGTAAAGGTTGTTTGAGGAATACACGGGGACCAGATTTCTGGCCTTCACTCATGTAACACATAAGCATCCCCCACCGTGTACACAAGCACAGTATACCCAGAGAAGTTTAAGGTCACCCTCAGCTATACAATGAGCTTGAAGTTAACCTGAGATTTAGCCTCTATATGAATAAATAATACACAAATAAAATGATAGAAAATAAAATTGAAAAGCCTTTAGATTTCACTTAAAATATCTATGTAGAAAGCAACCAGAGATGTAAAATAAGTAGACCATGGATTATTTCAGTAGGAGAAAGGAAGAAATGGATATATACATTCCAATTATAGCTTGATGTTTTTCTTTGGTGTTTCTAAACATCCTTGGTATTATTTTTTCCTCCTCCTGTCTTTACTACCTTCCCATCCCCTACACAGATATATTAGACATATATCTATACACACACACACACACACATATATATATGTATATATATATATATATATATTGAGAGAGAGAGAGAGAGAGAGAGAGAGAGAGAGAGAGAGAGAGAGAGAGAGAGAGAGAGAGAGGTTTAACTGGAGTCACCCTACATGCGGACTAATGCTTCTCCCAGAAGTCATAGTTTGATAGTTTGTCAAACAATGCTGAGTGCCAGGTGTGGAATACCTACTTCCAAGTTGGTCAGGGAGTTCGCAGAGACTCCCAAAATAATACAGGCTTTTGCCATTGCTCTTGGTCACCTAAAAAAAAAAAACTTGATTAAGACTCTACTGCTAAAGACACAACATACTATGTTCATAGGACATGAGAAAAACAAACTAGTGTCAGCTTAGGCCTTGGGGTTTAGCTTTCATAGTACTGGGAAATGTCTGGCGGGGTGAGAAGGAGTCAGCAATATCTCATTTGGGTGTGAACCATGTGAGCTGCATTAATGACTGGTTTGATAAGATATGCCCGTGAGTGCAATGGTGGTATAAATGTTATGAGAATTACCAACTAGTTTCTGGTTTGGTTTAAGACTTGTTTCGTAGGAGGAAACTCATGCTTGGTATTGTAGTAAATTTGACCAAGAACCTGTGGTTGGGGAACTCATATGTCTTAGAGGAGAACCTCTTACTCTGTATCTTGCTAAACTGGTGTAATATCAAACTGTCATCTAAGCATCCCTCTATACTCATGGATAAAACCAGTTTTCATTCCCCATCAGAGAAGCTTCTTTTGGCAGTGTGCAGCAGTTAATGCAGAGACTTACAGGTTGTCAAAGTGCAGAGAGCAAATGCCTGTGGAGTGCTCAGCCACAAATGGGACACCTATTTTATATGCCATCCCCCGAAGCTTAGGGGACATTGTGGAAGAGGAGGAGACAGGATTAAATGCCAGAGGTCAGAGCAGACTGCTGCGAAACAACGTCTTCTGGACATGACATGGCTGTTATGCTGATAAACTCACAGCAGCTATGACTGTTGGCACAGTTGAAGCCCAGTCACATGTAAGTATCAGTGAGAGACAGGCCAACGAATTCCCCCTACAGCTGAGAAGCTGTTAGCAGTTGATGGCTACTGGGAGAGGGTGTGCACACCATATAACTCCAGTAGTATGACATTGTGAAAAGTGTAAAGCTACAAAGAGAATACAATAAAAAGGATGATCATCTGGGTTCAGGAAAAATGAAGAGAGTGATGCAAGAGGCACAGTTTTCTTCAGTGATGTAGCCCTAGGTAGGTTGACCATGCTCCAGTGCAGTGGTTCTCAACCTGTGGGCCTAGACCCCTTTGGGGTTTGAATAACTCTTTCGCGTATCTGATATCCTGCATATCTGATGTTTGCATTACCATTTCTAACAGTAGCAAAATTACAGTTATGAAGTAGCAACAGTTATGAAATAATGTTGTTGGAGGTCACCACAACAAAGAGTATTAAGGGGTTGCAGCATTAGGAACATTGAGAAGCACTGGGCGAGGAGATCGTTTCAAATCCATGTACATTTTGGTAGTGCTAATTTTGGACTCAGAGGGTTATGAAAACCAAGAGGAGAAGAGGGTGAGGAAGAATGGAAGGAAAAGAAGGAGGAGGAGGAGGAGACATGAAGTTGGGAGAGATCCAGAAGAAGTTAAATGGAATTTGCTATGTAGATATGATCAAAATACATTGCGTTTGTGTGTGAAACTCTTGAGGAATAAATTAAATATTAATTTTACAAAAGAAAAGAAGTTGGAAGGTAGAAACCATTTTATTTCTTGGAAGATTGCGGAAGGAAGCCAGATAGGAGTTTGTAGTATCTGATTTGTAGGCTGGGTCTAACGTGTGGCTTTGCAATCTCTCCATAAATTACTAGTAGTGTCATAGTGACAAGAAATGATGCCCCCTCAGACATCTACACCTGTCAACAACTTTTCTCTCTGCTCCAGGGAGTTGGGATGACATGCCCTTGTTGCAGTTCTGCAGAAGCTGTCCTCTCCTGCTCCTCTCAAACTTAAAGAGCCTCTGATTCCTGTAATGTCTGCTATTGCCTAGCTTTCCTAAACTAGCCTCAACTTCTTTAATAAATCTTATAATCCTCAGAAGGCCTCCAGCCTTCCCTGTGTGCCTCAAATCCAGATCAAATAAACCACAACACAGAACCAAATGATACCAAATGTTGGGGTTAGGGATAAGTCCTCTCTCATTTGTTATTGCTGAAATATGCAAAATAGTAATTACTTTGGGAGAATTTTGGCAGATTTTTACAAAGCTAAACACTGAGTATAGACTCCAATTATACTCTTTGCTTGCTTGGTATTTGGCCAACAGTGTTGAAAATGTGTGTCATACAAAAAACCAAAACGCAGAGGTTTGTAGCAGCTTTATTCATAACCACTGAATGCTGGAAGCAACAGATCTCTTGAAAAAGAAAGCAAATAAACAAATTACAGAAAATCCATGCATCATGAATCACTATCCAGTAATGAACAGAAATGAGCTGTATATGAAAGCAACTTCAGTGGGGTATTGGCAGTCTTCAGATGTACATAGCACACTCCACTTACGTGAAACTCCAGAGGAGCTAAAATGATGAGGACCATGAGAAGCAAGGTGATTGCCAGCATTCAAGAAGAGGAAAGGACAGAGCAGGAACTTGATAGGACACCACAAGTACTCTCTAGATATTCTAGTAGATGTGGGACGTTGAACATCTACTAAATCCAATGAATCTCACATTGTGAACTTTAAGTTATACAATTTTATGAAATTATTCAGGAACTGAAAGGACGGCATAAATGTGGGACATCTCAGGAGAATTTATTTTTTGTGTAACCATTCTGAATGCTTAAGGAATCTCACCCAATGTGTGTATGGTGTCTGTAGGGTGGGTGGAAACCCTGTCTCAACTTTAGAAGGAAATGGCATATGTCAGATTGAAGCAAAAGGAATTGCACAGGAGCACATTATTTAGTTAATGAAATGTTATCTCTCATCCAAGTACAGATTAACAATTTTGCCATAAATGTTATTGCTCAGTATCTGTCAACTATGTATTTATGCATATATTCATGTAGTTATGTCTATGTTTTTATAATATATAGCTATGATTTATGTCTCTGGACTTATATCTATGCATTTGTTTATGCATATCAGCTATTTACCTGTGGATCTATATGTATGTATTTATCTATACATATATTTTGTTTATGTATATTATCATGTATATATCTATCACCTATGTATCTATCACTTATGCATCTATGTAATTATCTATATAGCTATTATCTATCTATCTATCTTACTTTTATCTATCCATCCATCTGTATGTCTATATAATCTCTGTATTTATCTATCTATACTCTTATTAATCAATTAACTAAATGACTGAGATATGGTAAGATCCATATTTCCCACAGTTGGAATGAGAATTTATAGAGATGCACTGAGAAGAGGCAGAAATGGTCTATGCAGTTATGAATTATATTTGATGGCATCCATAATAATTCTGTAGATAATTGTTATAGTTGCAAATGGTTATGGATGCAAATATTCATAGATCTATCTATCTATTCAGGTTATGGCACATACATATATTTCTTTGCCCTATTCTAATGCAGTATTTTTACAATGGACAGTACTCCTCCCATAAATAGGAGAGACACAAATACAAAAGAAAAAATATACTATTCAAAATTTGTGGGTGCCAGCAGGGACACTCAGTACTACAGACATACTTATTATTCATAAAGTACTGAATTCAAATTCCAGCAAATAGGTGTGGGGTTTGTTAGGTATGGCACATTCCTCAAGGTAGGCATGTTTGCACACAAGTGAGGATAAGTTGGGGGGACATGTGTGTATAGGGTAGTGGGACACTACCCTATCTTGATATTCTTGAATAACTGAATGAGTAAGTGAATAGGAAGAGAGAAAGCCCATTGCAAAATCATCCCAAGGGAGTATGTAGGTACTCCAGGATTATCTTCTGCAGGAAAGAGAAATGTGGTTCCCACTCCTTGTGCATAGAGACTTCCTTCCCGAGTGTGCCATACAGGAAGTGGCAAGAGGAGAAGGGGTATACCTTCACAATGAAGAAGCTTTGCAAGTACCATGTCAGCCAGGTAACTGAGTCAGTAACAGTAGGCACGAATCATTTGGATGAATGAAGCTTGGATGTGGTAGTGTGACAATGATATCTGACTGTGATCTGCCTCCTCAGAACTCACCCCTTGGTCTAGTCATCAGAAAATCATCAGGTAGCCGGGCAGTGGTGGTGCAGGCCTTTAATCTCAGCACTCGGGAGGCAGAGGCAGATGAATCTCTGTGAGTTTGAGGTCAGCCTGGTCTACAGAGCGAGTTCCAGGACAGAATCCAAAATGATACAGAGAAACCCTGTCTCAAAAAACCAAACAACAACAACAACAACATCAAGTAAACTCCAATAGAGGGGCATCCTAAAAACTGCCTGACCAGTACTCTTCCTACTGACAAGGTCATCAAAACCAGCAGCTCTGGAAGGCTGTGACAGCCTTCAGGAACCTAAAGGCAACATGGTAATTAAATATAAATGTGGATGGAACCTGGGAACAGAAAAAGGGACATTTGGTATAAGCTAATGGACTCTAAATAAAAGCATAAGGTTTTTAAGTAGGATTAATTATAGGTGTAGGTATTACCATTTGATTTTCAGTTGAAACGGGTAGGGAAGGGACTTAGGGACCCCCACCCCACCCTTTGCAGTTGATGACTACTTGGGAAGGAAAAATCAGTTTTCATAAGCTTCTGGACTCTGGTAGTTCAGCCGTGTTCCAGTATATGCCCCAACATGCTAGTGTGAGTAGCCCAAATTAGACTTGTTACTTTAAAAACAAAAGTAAGGATGTTAAGTTGGGTGGGGCAAATGTGGGAGGAGTTATGGGGAGAAGTTAGGAAGAGGAACAGAAAGGACAATATGATCAAAATACGTTGTATGCATGCTTTACATTTTTAAAGAATTTTGAGAAGGCATAAAATAGGCTACAAACATGGGGCGATTTGTGCTATACTCAACACTGGTTAGAGAAGACTTATAAAAATGTTCAAGTGCTGAGTATAAATAACTTCGAGTGTTCATTTGTGGATGGGTCATCTGTATCAACCCTGATAATCTCAGGGAACTTCATGGACAAGGGGGAACAAAAGACCCAGAAGAAGGAGAAAAGAGCCTTGGAATACTGATCTAAACATGATAGGATGTTGCAGGCATCTACTCACCGAAGCTATGGCTACCTGAACAAAATCAAACAAAATTCCTGCAAGGATGAAGTGGGGCCTTCCAGACACTATCACTTGCTGAGTGAGGAGCTATTGACAGTTGATAGCTTCTGATACAAGGAAAGTCACATTCCTTTGGGGACCAGGCTGCTGGTAAGGTGTTTATGCCCCAATGGGTGGCCACATAGTTATGTGCATATGGGCAGTATTAATTGGGCTCAGTTATTAATAATAAAAATAAAAAGAAGACATGAAAATGAGATAGAGATGGGGTGCTTTACGAGTTGAAAGAAGGTGGCTGTAGATAGTTATGATCAATATACATTGTATACATGTGTGAGCCTTTCAACAAATAAAAATGTTATTCTTTAAAAAGAAAACAGGCTAAATTCTCTCCAGTTCTCAAAAATCTAGACTATTCATCTCTATATCCTGCTGATGTACACATTGCTCATCATACCATATTTTATGTTTTGTCTTAATATGAGTGAGTATGGATTCTATAGCACAGCCAAACTCTACAATGCTGGAAACACCACTTTCATACTCACAAATGAAGCCAGCAGTATGCATGGCTATCAACGATCCTTTAGAATCGAATACAGGAGATCCTGAAGACCCACAATAAAAAATGTTGCCACAGGTAGACACACCAGATTCACAGACTGCTTCCTGGAAACTTCTTTGGGTGTACATATAGATATACTGTGTGGGATTACTGCCACCCACTGCTTCTCTTTCGTGAACGTGCTCATCTTGAGAAATCACAATACAGCCATCACTAAACTTCTGTTTTATATCAGGATGACCAATAATATAAAGCAATCCACTAGATGGCACAGGAGCTATTCCATTATATAGCCCTGCAGGTTCTTGTCCATTTTCCTCCAGTTTTAGCACAGCATAGTCAAGAGTTTCATCATATATCTTAAACCAAGGTTCAATGGAAAAGCAGTTATCTTCACTTGCCAGGAACTCTTCATAATCAAAAGTGACTTTTGCATATTGACTAATTTTCTCTGCCCACTCACTATGCTCTATGCCTTTCCCCACAATGTCATTTATCACATGCATACAAGTAAAAACATACAATCCTGTAAAAACAAAGCAGGTGGCAGAGTGCTCATTTCCATTGTTGTTCCAGACGATGAGCCCAACTGAGTCACTGAACTGTGAAAGAAGTTTGAGCACTTTAGTTGGGGTGGAGTTTTTTGTCAATTTCCTGAAGTTTGCTTTATGCATTTCAAATGAGGAAGTTTTCTTATTTTGTTTTTCACTTTCTTCCTTGATGTATGCTCTGAATTTTTCACATTCTCTCTTCAAGGTGGGGTACTCATTCACAATGTGTGTTTTTAACTCGCAGTAAGATGGTTTCTCTAAATCTGTGGAGTCTACAGCCTGAGGACATTTTGTTCTTTCAACTTCGACCTGAAAGAGTTTGCCATCTAACTCATCAACTGGCTGGGTGTTTTCAATGATGGTATCCAGTTCATTAATGAGTTTCCAATGGTCACTTTCTGCAAAAAGAAACCTGCCATCCTTCCTCAGAGTATCCTTAATGATCTCTCCCTTGAAGCCGTAGACACAGAGTTTGTTCCCATCTTGGTGAAGTTCTCCACACTTGAGAATCCTCTCATTCTTCCTCCCAAGGGCATGGATGTAAAATTTGATGCAGTCTGTACACACCTGCTCCCGAGAACCAGACACTTGCTTATATTCTCTGTGCTCGCTTTCAGTTTTAGAGAAAGTAATGTGCACGTGGCTGCCTTCTGGAAAACAGCAGAGGGGCATGCAAAGGTTTATGTACCCTTTGATCCCTTCTTTGCCACACACCAGCATTTCTTTGCCCGGATGATTTTCTATCTCTTCTTTCACAGCTCTGAGAGTGCTGAGTGCTGCATATAAGCTATCTGACTCACTATGTGTGAGCTTGTATTTCATTTTTTTATCTTGCTTGTGATTTCCATCTAATGTGATGCTAATTGTCTTATTTGGGGAAGTGGTCTGATCTTGCCGACGTTTCTTAAGTGAATATGCCCATTGATCATGTGTGTTGGTTTTGTCACTTGCTCTTTTTCTAGATTCTTCCTTAATTTTATCAGCATTGCAATTACCCTGTTCTTCTTTGGGAACCTAAAAATAAATGGTAGATAGTCTAATATTTCCATTTTTAGTATACAATTCACAGGATTCCTATGGGAAATTCAGTACCAACCTCTACCTCAGAGATAACCAGAGTTTAACTTGGGATCCAAATTACAAGATCATATTCTTATAAAATCAGTCAGGTAATCTCTTCACATTGCATATGGTATGTTTCCCAACCAATACAGGGGAAGACACAAGTGTTATCCAGATATTCTATATCTACCAACATCCTGATGGAGTATTTTAGGTCTTGCTTATTATTTTAAACAATACAATCCTCATCTTTGACAAGCACAGTGGTATATTGCCCTGGCAATTGTATTCATTTGTATATTTGCTATTGTTTTCATGTTTTAGGGTTTCATTATGTAACCAAGGCCTCCCCAGAATTCTTCAGTTAGTTCCTGTTGGCTTCAAACATGTGATTGTCTTGCTTATGTCTTTTATTGCGGGGATTTTGCAGAAACTTTACTATCCAAGGCTTTATAATTCTTAGTTTAAAAATCTCAAAATCAGAAAGAGTACAGTGCAATGATTTAGTACCAGGTATCCAATGCTAATAATAAAAAATCATTAATTAATTATTTGCTCATAAAATAGTTATTTTTAGTAATAGATACCTTGATTCATCCAGCGTCTAACATGCAAGAACTCACCATTTCCAGCATTACATCAATACCCAAGTCCTGTGTAGAATGTTTCTTTACACTGTCTGAATGTATACTTTTGTGACTGGTTTAATAAAGAGGCTGACTGGCCAATTGCCGGACAGGTAGAGTTTAGTTGGGACTGACAGACAAAAAGAGAGTGTGAAGGAGGAGGAGGAGTCTGGGGTCTCACGGAGACGTGGAGAGAAACAAGATAAGTTTGCCATGTTTAAAAAAATAAAAGGTTCTGTCACGTGGCAGACCACAGACAGAAAATTTGGGTTAATATTTGGGCTAATTTTAAGTTATTAGAGCTAGTTAGTGACAAACTGAGCAATTGGCTGAGCATTTATAATTAATGATAAGTCTTTGTGTAGTTATTTGGGAACTGACTGGCAGGGAAAAAAAAAAGTCCACCTACAAATGACATTCCAATGTGGGGCTGGGATTCCATATAAGACCTAACAAAGCTTAATTAAAAGAAAATATTCTAAGCACACAAAAATTGCATCCTGAAAACCATTTCTTTTTTCTCTGTGAGACTTGACGCTAGCAGCAAAAGAGGCTTGGCTCCTTTAAGAGGCAGCTTTCTGGCTCATTGCTACTGGCAAACATGGTGCAGCCCTTATAAGATGCCTTGCTACCAAATGCTTAAATGGGTGTCTATGAATACCAGGTTCTGTGCACTGTGTCACTGTGGACCCCAAAACTTCCCAGAGCTAGAACAGTAGATGTGGCTCCCGCTGGTACTTCTGCTATGAGGCTAAAGTCCCAGAGAGCCAAGGGAGGAGGAGCCTGTTGCCAATGCCAAGCATCAATGTAAGAGCTAAACTGAGCCAAGCTAGCAACTAACATAGCAGTTTAAGATTCTTTGCGTGCAATCAAAGGAATATACAGATGCTCAGTAAATACAGATCCAGACAGGAAAACAAACAAACGAACAAACAAACAAACAAAAAGCAAAAACAAAAACAAACCTTTAAATGAATTATGGTGTGTTTAAAAAATATACATAGGCTTGAGAAAGAAAATAGGATGTATATATAGTTGTAGTATAAAAATAGTGTAAGAATAATAAAGTCCTTTTAAAAAGAAGTAAAGTAAAATTACTGCCATGTAAAGATGGAAAACTACACAGAGAGTCTGGGTCATGTGTGTTGTTGTGTTATCTTTCTGATTGCTAATGAAGGAATGACAGCTGCTAAGACACATTGGATTGTTAAAACTGCTAGATTAAGTCAATCTATATATTCTAAAAATATCTTGACTTCAAAATGGAAGTCAAAAGGTATGTTGTTTTAGGTGAGAGGTTGTGTTTTTATGCCCACAGAAAGTGAGAAGTTGTAAATTCACTTCAAGTTGATATGGATCGTTTGATCGGGGAAGACCCCCTGAAAATCCTGACTATATACATCCAGAAATAAACCTAGAAAAACTACAAAACACATAATATATATTTTATAGAAGAACTTTGGGTGACTGTCCAGGAAGCCAGCTGTTTTTGTCATCTCTTAATTTTGGAAGTTTCTTGCTCTGCAGTTCCTGTTTACTCAGGTAATATTATATCCTTCCCATGATTTTGATGGAGTTGGAGACTAGATAGTTCCAGTCACATTACAGTTCTCCCTAATCATGGCAGAAAGTAAATTAGGTACGAAACTCTTGACTCTTCAGGAGAGGACAACTGATGGAGTATTTTCTCTATTTTACCAAATACAAATGGACTGGATATTGTAACTGTAATTCTTACTTGATAATTGTTTTTCTTGTATATAATTTTACTATTTTTAAGTTAAAACCTTAATTTTTAATTACAAAGGGGGAAATGTGGAAAAAAAATTTTTTTACACTGTTTGAATATATGTCACTATAGTGTGTTAATAAAGAAGCTGACTGGCTAATAGCTGCACAGGTAGAGATTAGGTGAACTTGCAGACAAAAAGAGAATGGGAAGAAGAGGAGAAATCTAGAGGGCTCTAGAAGATGTGGAGAGAAACAAAATGAACTTTCTGTGTTTATAACACACACACACACACACACACACACACACACACACACACAAAGTACTGCCACGTGACAGAGCATAGATAAGAAATATGGATTAACTTAAAATGTAAGATTAGCTAGTGATAAGCCTAAGCTACCACTGAGTATTTATATTAATATCAAGTCTCTGTGTGGTTATTTGGGGATCAGTTGGAAGGAGAGATCTGATCAGCTGTCTAGATGGATAACTCCACCTACAATAGATGGGAAAGGAAAAGACCCCCCCCCTGATGTTTTGATAAACATAGTGACATACTGAACATTTACTCATAAGTTCCTTTCGTATTATCGCATATAACCAGCAAAGGAACTGAGTGTGTGCATGTTCAAACTCAGTTTCCAAACATCTCCCACTGGCCCATGCATTCTCTTTTGTAAATTCTGTGTCCACAATTTCCAATCTTATAAGATGTTATCTCAAGAACCAGAGAATTGTGGTGGCAGGGATTAAGGAGGATTAATCCAAACAGTGTAAGCAAAAGCATCTGCCTCCTGTGTCTACAAGGTTCTTTATCTGTAAGTCTTGTTATCATGAAAATGAAGCCAACAGTCATGATTCATCTTCCAGCACAGTTCCACACTGGTAAGTAAGGGTAACAATGATGGATTGAGTTAAACTTGTTATCATTCCAAATAATACTAATATTCTCAGATTTAGAGATTAAAAAGAATTTAAGATAGAGTAAATTTATTCTGACTATCCCAAGAAAATCCCTTAAATTATGTCTGCAGTCTAAATGGTGTTACCAGTGATATCTCTGTCACACTGTGTGGAGTGCTGTAAATGATTTTCAACTATTTGAAGACATTTGGAGCAATTTAGATACTTTTCCCTGTGAGTGTGTGGTGTTGTGGTTATTGTTGTTGTTGTTTTTGGAACATTATACAGCCCTGGTTTGGCAGGAATGTGAAAATTTCCTCCCTGCTAACAGAGTGCTGGGGTTACAGGTCTTGCTTGGCCTGAAACTTTTAAAATAAAGGGAAGTAGTGCATGTGCTTATTAGATTGTTGCTCTATAATAGAACAAGACAGAGGCAGATCCAGGCCTGACATGGATTTCTAGCTATTTGGGTCTTCTAGTTTTATGAAACTTGGATAAGAAGAAACAAGGCAGAGGCTTTAAGAGGCCTCCTCGATTGCCTGTCAATACCCAACCTTCTTGATATATTCAAGGAGCTTTACAGATACAGAAAAGGGCCATTTTCTCTCTTCTCTCATTCCTGTCCATAAACAAATGGAAAACAGTTTTTCTCATCTGCCTAACAATAACACATTAATAATCAACATACAAAAAAATCATTTTATAAACTTAAGTAGTATAAGAACATAGGATGATTCAATAAATCACCCGTACTCAGAATATTTCCATGCTGTGAAACTAGTATTAATTTCATTTTCCCAGAGTTTACCTTAACAGATTGCATTTGCTATTTTTACTATTACCATTATTAGTGTTTTAGGCAAAATTACAATGTTTTTTTTCCTATTTTAATGTGATTTAAACTTAAAAAGCCTTCCCCAGTCCCATGTACAAAAATAGAAAGAATCAGTCAAATAGAGGTGATTTCACAATACACAAGGAAGCATATTCCTGGCAGGAAGAACTATGCAATCTAGAAACAAGTATGACCAAGTCTATTATGTGTATATTTCATAGCAGGGTATAGTGACATACCTGAAAATAATGGCACATAGTTTTCATGTTTTTCTTTGAATCACAGAGATCCCCTTGTGACCTGCCCTCCTCACAGCTCATGTTAACTTAAAGATGAAACAGATGGTTCACCTGAAACACTAATTTCAAAATTATTCAGCATGTGGCAGAATCTGTAGGAAGGAAATGACTCATTGGGGTCTCATATCTCACTTCAGCTCCCACCTTGTGTCCCAGTATACTAAATTAGGAAGCAGCTAGCTGGCTGGCCAAGCATAATCACCCCCAACAACAGATGAAGAGCATTATGTGTCAAGCACTCCCCTAAGATTCTAACAGAAATTACCTCTAAGCGTTAGCCCCACAATTGCCATGAAATCATGCTTTCTTTAGATTTTGTTTGGAGGAAAGTATACCACTGACAAGAGGCATGACATGCCCAAGCCTAGAAATGGAAGCAGAGACCCCATTCGAATACAAACAAACCTCCCACATAGCAGTTTGCAGTCAGGGAATTCAAGTTTTCTACTTACCTCGGTGTTAAGCCCCGATCTTCTTTTAAGAAAGAGATAGTAAAGCTGTGGTAAATCTGCAGAGGAATAAGTAGGCAAAGAACTGGGCAGTACTCTGAAGACAAAAGAAAGAAGAAAAAAAAATATAAAAATGAGATCTGGTTTAAAAAAATCCAAAATAATAGCTTAAATTACTTCTTCAGTTATTTTGGATTTTTTTTTTTTTTTTTTTTTTTTTTTTGGTCCAAAGAGGCATTTCCTCCTGTATCTTTCTTTTACTTCTCTCTCTCTCTCTAAAAGAGAACATTTAGAATTAAACATGAAAACCTTTAGTAGTGCTAAATACCATCAGGAAGATCAATATTTCTGTATTACCTCACCATCTGGGTAATACCCAGCATAAGGCAGACTCTTCTGGGACATTCATAAAGATACATTCATGGAATGCAAGGAGGAGGCCTGGGAGGCCATAAACCAGGGGCCTTCCCACAAATACATCACACGGTTCTTGCAACTTTATATGAGTAATAATAGTCCCACATTAGACATAAAATAGAATACTTTCTGATAGAAAAGACAGAGGAAGCTTGGAGGTGGTGACACATACCTTTAATCCCAGCACTTGGGAGGCAGAGACAAGCAGATCTCTGTGAGTTTGAAGCCAGCCTGGTTTGCAAAGCAAGTTCCAGGACAGCCAAAGCTGTTGTTACACAAAGAAACCTTGTCTTCAAAGCAAAACAAAACACCCCCCCAAAAAAAATAATTAGCAAATTAAATGTAGGTGAGTCTTCAGACAATAGCTATGTGTTACAGTTTGCTCAGGGAGAGTTACTGCTAGTGGTGCTCTCAATATCCTTAAAGAGGACTCTTAGAACACTGGAAATTCTTAGGAAATAAGAATTGGGAAGCAAATGCTGTAAGATTTCTGAGGGCACATAGTATTACTCCATCAGCCAGACAGCTTGGGAATCACTGCTATCTGCTAATGACTCATTACTTGAAAAAAGTAAAGTGAGCAGATATGACAGGACAAGACAGGACAGAGGTTCCTCCATCTTGTATTTAGGTTTAATTGCTGAGGCCATTTTAGGTTTAACTCAAATTTGATGTTTTTTTGATGAAAAATCCCATGGAAAATTCCCCAACTATTCCAGGACTCAAGGCCAAGATGCCCCAGCTAACTTAACTTCTGTTAACTGCCTGCTTGTGCAAACTTCCTCTTCTAGCTGCTGAACAAGATATCAGGTTGTGGTTCTTGTCTTTAAAAGCCCCTTCGCTTAAATACTTGAGGCTACCTACCACACATGGGTCCTGAATACTTGAATGTAGCCAGCTAGTATAAGGACTTTCCTTTCAGCTGACCTGAACAAAAGGGATAGCTGGGAAACCAGCATTGGACGGACTCAGACTCCCTGAACATGGGTCTCAGAAGGCCTGAGCCATCTAAGGGACCTCTGACAGTGGAATCAGGATGTATCCCTGGTGCATGAAAGGACTTTGGGAGCACATTCCATGGAGGGAAACTCCCTTAGCCTAGAGGCAGGAGGGAGGGCCTAGTCCCTATTCCAAATGACTTCCCAGATTTTGATGATCCCTCCTGGAAGGCATCACCCTACATGTGGAGTGGAGGGAGGGTGGGAGGGGAGGGGGATCTGTGGGCATGGGAGGGAGGGATGAAGGAAGGGAGAAGGAACAGGGATCTATATGTAAAATAAGAAAAATAAATACAAAGGCTTTCAGTTGGCTCTGGTGGTCTCCCCTTAACAACATAAATTCTGCAGTTCCCTCAAGTTTTTGAGCTAGAGTTAAGAGGTTAAGAAAATATGCAGTATCTATTTCCTCACTGCCTGTCTTTCCCAGTATTCAGACAGAACCATGCTATAACAAAATAGTCAATGCTTGCAGCTATCCTAAACCAATCTATGTTGTGATAGGAGAAGCTAAGATTCCACTGACCTTAATAAAGGACTTGCTGTCTCTTCTTCTTTAAATTAGCAGAGTAATAGAGCCTGTCAAAAGTCCCCTCTGAAGCCTGTCCTCCAACACTTTCCTCTCCACCCCCAACCCAACCCCCTCCAGCCCCCACCACCTACATCTCCCCAGACAGTTCTCTTTGTCCCTCCCTGTCCCTCTCACCCTTCTTCATTTACATCCTTCTCTGCCCCACCCTGCTCACTTCTAGTTCTTTCTGCCTCCCCCTCCCTCCCTCACCATTTCCTGACCTAGTTTACAGATACTTAAAGCTGCCTAGCTGCCTGATTTCTCTCTTTCTGTTTCGATTTCCCAGGCCAGACTTGGCTTTTCAGAAGCAAGATGGACAGTCAGTGGATGCCTTCTCCTAACCCAACACAATGTTCCCTCCAGGACACAGTGGGTCAAGAAACAGTCACTGAAAACTGTGCTTTCCTGGTCCTCCCGATGAATCACATTTGTGGTTCAGTACTTAAGAGCACCCAGTCCCATCCTTTCCAGTCCCAGGGACTCCAGTGAGGCCAAGCTCCTGCCCACCCTGGAGCGGACCTGGGAAGCCTGCGCACTCATCTATCTGTTTGATGTCTCATTCAGGGCCAGCACCTGTTAGTCTTCAACCCAGCCTTGACTCAGGTCAGCAGTCTCCCAGAGATGTAGTCTGGCCAATGAGAAAGCATCCAAGGATGCCCTGAAAGGGGAGTGGGAGCATGGGTGAAAGGAGACGGTACCCTTGGAAACTGTCTCTGGCTAATCAGTTTGTTTCTTGTCATTGCTGCTTTGACTTTGTTTTCCTCCATTTTATTTTTGGCTTTTAGAAAGCAGGGGGTCTGAGCCACAAAGTACTGACTTTCTTTATGCCAGCCAACTGGTTATTTTCTTTCCTTTTCAACCCTGCCAGGCTTTTTCTCCGCTCACCCTCCCACCATATCTCAGCATTTCCGTTTTCCCTGGTCCTTTGCTTTTTGGAATAATTGCAGAAGAGGGGAACCTGGCTGTTTCTGTGTTGCTAACAAATGCGTTGAGTTTTGTCTGTCAAGCTTAAAAGCATTTCAAAATGTAATTTTATAATTAAAAAACTTCTATAGCAGGGCATGTTGGTGCACTCCTTTAATCCCAGTACTCAGGAGGCAGAGGCAGGTCAGGGGCAGTGAGTGGAGAGAAAGCTAGGAGAAAGAGAAGGGGAGGAGAGGAATGCATGTGGGCCTAGGAAGATTAAGGCAGGGGAGGAATAGATAAGGGAAAAAAGAAAGATAATGAGAGATGCCATAAGGGTCTGTGTGAGTTCAGAACCAGCCAGGTCTACATAGCAAGTTCCAGGACAGCCAGAGTTACCTACATAATAGAGAACCCTGTTTCGGAAACCAAAATCCAAACCAAAAAATCCTTAAAGGCACAATTACCTAATTTTCTCAGCCTTTGCCAAGCATAACTAAAGAAAACTGAAACTACACCTTCCTTTTTCTTGTCTCTGGGGATAGAGACAGCCACAGAGAAGAGCTTAGAGCCCTGCACAGGTTCTAGCTAGGGGTGGGTAACATCAAATGGGGGCTCCCACAAATCTGCTATTAAATACAACTCAGCCTATTGGTCTTTAGGGTAGTGAGAACAATCGCTTCATAGACTCTTGAGGGAGAAAAGTAAGGCTGAGCTGAGACAATGAGTAGTACTCTGGGATGCTGGAGTCTGCTTTACTGTGGGAGATTGGTTAAGACTTGGTAGCAAAGTAAGATCTGTGGATACCAGAAACCTGAGATTTTGAGACAAAGGGTGGAATAATCTTGGTTTGTAAGCTGTTTTTTGTTTGTTTGTTTTGTTTGTTTTGTTCTTTAATATTTTCTGTTGATGGATATTTGGACTTTTGAGGAACCTACTGGGTCATAAATGTTCATTCTAGGCCCTGCTAGAACATTCCTGAGATGGCACATTCATGTTGATGGAAACACTGAGGAAACAGTCATATAATGACTAGCCATCCATGTGAGTGTAGATGTTTCCCACTCCTCAGAACACTGCCCATGTTTAAGAAAGAAATCAGTATTTGCCACTTAAGACACTCAAAAAAACACTGTGGGACTGGAGTGATGTTCAGTAGTTAAGCAGCCCACCAGCTGCTCTCCCAGAGGGCAGGGATTCTATTTCCAGCACCTACATGGTGGCTCACCACTATCTATAACTCCTGTCCATGCTGAACCAATGTCCTCCTCTGACTTCTCCAGTCATTGTATATATGTAGTATACAAACATACATACATACATATAGGCAAACATGTATACATACAAAATTAAAAAATTAAATCTCAAGAACTATGTTTAAAAAGTGTAGTACTAACAATCTGAGAAATAGTGGAGAGGCTACCTTAAACGCCTTTTCCTGATAATGAGATTGATGACTAACTTATATGCCATCCTAGAGCCCTCATCTAGTAGCTGATGGAAACAGAAGCAGACACCCACGGCTAAACACTGAGCCAAACTTCTGGAATCCAGCTACAGAGAAGGAGGAGTGATGAGCAAAGGAGTCAAGACCAGGCTGCAGAAACAGCTGATCTGAACAAGGGGGAGGTTATAGACCCCAGACTGATAGGTGGGAAACCAACATTGGACATACCCAGATCCCCTGAATGTGAGTCTCAGTTAGAAGGCCTGGGCAGTCATTAGGACCTGTGACAGTGGAACCAGGATGTATCCCTGGTGCACAAAAGACTTTGGGAGCACATTCCCCATGGAGGAAATCTCCCTTAACCTAAAGAGAGGAGGGAGGGCCTACTCCCTACTGCAAATGACTTCACAGTGAAAGACCCCCACTATGCATTTCTCCTGCTTGAGCTGCTTTTGCAAAGGGTCAAGGTGGGGACAAGTACAAGAGGGAACAAAGAGTCCTTAAAATGTCTACAAGTAGCAGGACTATCTGGGAACAGAAAGTCCTTGAAATGTCTACAAGTAGCAGGACTATCTGGGAACAGAAAATCCTTGAGATGTCTTATTGTAACACCAGAGTGCTAAAATAGTCATAACTGAATTCCTTGTACCCGATCTGAACAAACAACTCTGCCTCAGTCTGACCCCAACCGCTTTATTTGAGTGAAACAATGAAATCCCTGTAATCATGCATTGCATTTGCTTCTGTAAGCCCGCTTCTTGCTGCCCAAACCATATATAATTCTCTGAAGTTTTGACCTGGGCGCGCTCAGTCTCCCAAAAGATTGAAGTGCCCACAGGTACCTGTGTGAGCAATAAATATCCTGTTGTGCTTGCATCCAGTGGTCACTGTTTCGTCTCTCGGAGAAAGGGGTCCAAGGACACAGTGGGTCTTTCAACAGATTTTGATGATACCTCCTGGAAGGCCTCCCTGTGGAGTGGGTGGGGAATAGGATGAGAGGGGGATCAGGGGGCATGGGAGGATGGGAGGGAGAGGGAACTGGGACAATATGTAAAATAAGAAAAAGTAATTTTAAAAAAAGGAAAAAATTGCAGTATTATAGGACTGACCCAGACCCCCTGAATGTGGGTATTAGTTAAGAAGACTGGGAAGTCTATGGGGCCTTTAGTAATGGATCAATATTTATCCCTAGTATACAAATGGACTTTGGGAGCTCATCCCACTCAGTGGGATACTTTCTCAGCCTAGATACATGGGGGAGAGCCTAGACCCTGCCCCAAATGATATGACAGACTTTGATTCCCCATGGAAGGCCTCACCCTCCCTGGGGAGCAGAAAGGGGATGGGCTGGGGTTTAGTGGGGCTGATAGGGGAGAATGGGAAGGTAAGGGAACTGGGATTGACATGTAAAACAACTTTGTTTGAAATTTAAATAAAAAAAATTGCAGTATTTGCTATACATAGTGTTCTGATAGAGATCTCACTAGACATTTCCATGTAGTAGTCTGAAGTTTTTTGGGTTTTTTTTTTTTTTTTTTTTTTTTTAACAGAAACCCATTTTCAGATGTCTAAAACGGATCTCTCTTGAGCACTGCTGAAAAACTTTCAGTGGTTTACTTTTTCTCTTCTCTTCCCTTCTCTCCTCTCCCCTCCCCTTCCCTCCTTCCCTCCTTTCCTTTCCCTCCCCTCTCCTTCCTTCCCCTCCTCCCAACTCCCCTCCTTTCCTCTCCTCCTCTCCCCTCTTACCTCTTCTCCTTTTCCCTCCCCTCTCTCCTTTCCTCTCCCCTCTATTTCTCTTCTGAGCACTGCAGATAGCCACAAGTGGCGCTGCACTCCCCACTCAGGAACTACAACACAGGGATGCACAGGTCTGTCCCATCTGGTCTCCATCAGCTTGAGACTTTCTGCATCCTTCTATTGCCAGTAAGCTCTCCCAAACTCCATTTTTGTACCAGAAACAAAGGAGTAACTAAGACTAACTCTTCCAAATCAAGATGTTGCTTTCTCTTGCCACACTGCAGGATCTGCCTTGCTCCCTAGGTGCAGGAATCCAGCTACTTAAGAAAACATAAACTCTAATGAACCACACATCTGGCCAAGGCATGGATACATCTCAGATTGATGGTTTTTAGGTGGCTAGCAAACTCCCAAGCAAAAGTCCATTGGCTGAGTTTGTGGCATTCCTTGGAGCCTGGGGAGAGCCTTTGCCACTCAGAGTGGGCCATTGAGAGCTCAGCTCCTTCCTCTCTGCCCCCCATAGTCACACACTTTGAAATTTATTGTCCATCATTTAAAATGATTAAAATCAGATTTAAATTATTCATGAAACTAAGGCATTACTTTTTATAGGGATTTTTTGAGCAATTCTTTATCTAATAACAACATATAGATTGACATGGGAAATCAGGTTAGACCTATAATTTCCAAAGATCTATATTCCAGACTAGACTTAAGCATTAGCCAGATATGAGAGGACAAACATGCAATGGAACCTGTCTATATAATGTTGTCCTTTTCCCCTTGAGGTCATCACTGAGTCCCTGAATCAGTGGGGGAAAAATACATTATTAAAGATATTACTGGTAGCACAAAACTTTGCAGATCCTTCTTGGTGGTCCTGTACTAACCAGACACATGTAGAACACCTCTACATATTGAGGTCACATGTAGAGCGCCTGTACATATTGAGGTCAAGTTTACCAAGCATCAGTCATGTTCATAATTAATCCTTTTTTAAAAAATGTAAATCACAGTTCCTCCCAGATCCCCCCATATCCCCTCCCATCCAAATCCACACCTTTTCTCTTTCTCTCTTACTAGAAAGCAATCAGGCATCTAAAAATAATAATAAAATAAAACAAAATAAAAAACAAACAAACTCAGTGGCACTCTTGGAGGGTCTTTGTCTGAATGCTTTGTCTGGCCATTATTATTAAACCTCTTAAGTATTTTTCATATACAGTATGGTTTCTGGTTTGTGTTTTGAGGCTTCTGTGATGCAAATGTGTTTCTGTGTCTATGTGTGTTTCTTGGGCTTCTTCTGTTGCTCTTTTTCTTCTGTTTGTTTGTATGCTCTTGCCTCTTAAGCATAGCATTTGTCTCCAAGGGCAGGGTGGTACCTCACAACCAGAATGCCCACTGGGTAAACTGTGACCTCTACCTTCCAGATTCCTCTTTTCTGGTGTATTAGATTGGGCCTCAGTGGGGATGGGTTGTGGGGAGATGCAAATTTGTATGACTGGGCTTGACATACCTCAGGAAGACAACAGGAGGTTCATAAAGCACAAGACCTAGGAGTCTGGTGGTGGGTGTGAGCTTCAAGGCTCTAGCCAGCAGCACAGAACAGTTAGCTTCAAGATTGCAGGAAGAACTTAGTCCCAGAGTCCCGGGACTTCGTGCTTGTGGAGGAGCGCCAGGTCCTGCAGTGCCAGCTGTTGCAGAAGGCAGGGACCACTGTGACTTGGGATAGTGAGAAATAGGGGAGGCCGTGGGTCTAAGGCGTCCTAAAGGGCACATAAGCCTGTGCGTTTGTTTGAAGAAAATGAACTCTTCTCTTGTTTAAATGAACTCTTCTCTTGTTGCACCTATGTGAATTGTGATTGGCATAAAGATGTAGAACATCCAAACAAGATCTGACTCAGGTGACGTTTCTTGCACACTTGAAAAAATGTTTGATGATTCAGGCATTATAACTAGTGACTAATTGTCCAGGAGAAAGTTCAGTTCAACCCAGGTAAAAAGCAATGTATTGTAAGGGATCAAGAACAGGAAAGTTTTAAGATGTTAAGAGCAGGATTTAGGAGGCAACAATGGTATCTCTGGGTTCAAGAACATATTCAGAAGAAAGAAAACTGCATTAGGAAATGGTTGCCATCACAGTAGCTCTTTACAACAGCAAATCAAATGCCAGATGATGAAACCCTGACTTAGTTCCTTCTGCTGCCACAGCTCAGGGCACCTACAAAATGGATGGTCACACACCAACACCAAGGGAAGCAACACTGAGTTCTACATGCTTTTGTGACTAGGATTGTTTGGAGACTGAGCAGGAGAAAGCTGAACTGTATTTCATTTCCATCCTTCACACACACACACACACACACACACACACACACACACACACACACACACACACATCTACCTATTTGTATGAATGAATGTCTAACAATAATAATTCAGGAAGGAGAGATCACAAATTTGGGATGCAATATTTGGAGGTATAAAAATTATGTAAATAGAGTACTTTTATATAAAATTCTCAAAATTAAAATATTAAAATTTAAAAAAGAACAAAGGTAGGAAGAATGATTAATAAAATACCAAAAACTGAGTGAAAACTGAAAGCATCTAATTCCAGTGTTTGAAGGTGTCATGATGGGAGATGTTATTCTGTATACATGTTTCTCATACTGGTTCATGATGGCAAGGATACCAAGAGGTATGCTAGCAATGCTACTCTCTAGAAATAATAACAACAATGATGGAGCATGGGGAAGATTAAGCATGTTGTCATTGTACAACATTACAAAACATAATGATTGACATTCAATGTGTTAAAGCTCTCTTTGAAAAAAGTCACTAATATCTAGGTTTAGAAAGAATACAATTTAAATTAATTTGTCTGTGCATAGAAACTCTCAAAATGCATCTTTTTGGAGAAAATGCTGTCCCAAACATTCTAGTAACATCCCACTGGAGTACTATAGTCAAATTCCAGCTATGTAAACAATTCTAGGGCAATGTTCTAATTTGATGTCTATTATTGTAAATAATATAACCAAAAGCTACTTGGAGGAGGAAAGGGTTTATTTCATCTTATAGCTGACAGTCCACGATGAATGAAAGCCAGGACAGGTACTCAAGGCAGGAATCAGGAGTTGAAGCCATGGAAGAAGGCTCTCCAAGATTATGGTCAGCTAGCTGTTTCACATACTCTAGAGCATTCTGCCCAGGAATAGCATTGTCCCTGCTGACTGTATCCTCTTACATCAATCAACAATCAAGACAGCTCCTAACAGATAGGCACACAGGTCAGTCTGATCAGGGCAATTCCCCGATTGAGACTCCCTCAGATAACTTTGGACTATGTTAGGTTGATGGTTGGAGGTAAGTAGGAC
Organism: Cricetiscus sungorus; assembly: GCA_030556225.1. Lineage (NCBI taxonomy): Eukaryota > Metazoa > Chordata > Mammalia > Rodentia > Cricetidae > Cricetiscus > Cricetiscus sungorus. The sequence continues at coordinate 111,559,990 of JANBXA010000007.1, forward strand.
AGGCAAACATACATACACTTTCAGTTGTTTTGCTGTGATTGTTCTTTGAAACACTACATAGTCCAGACAGGCCTTGGGAAACATGCGGGTTTTCCCACCTCTGCCCCTGGAGGGCTAGGATTACAGCATGTGATGCTTCTGAATTGAAAGGGAAGGAGTACATGGGGTTATTAGGTTTCTTTGTGGTGGAATAGAAGACAGACACATCAGATCAAAGCTAGGTATGGATTTTCTAACTATTGGATATTCTAGTTCCCTAGAACCTAGAGAAAGTAAGGTAAATGTTTTGAAATGCATGTCAAATATTTGTCACTTCTCAGCCTTCTTGATCAACTCATTGAGCATTTCAGATCCAGGTAAGGACAATAGTTTGGAATGGCCGCAGAGCCTGGAGGGTAGAAACAGTTCTCACTGTATGTCAGCAAACTCAGGAGTCTTCACTACTTCTGTAAGAAACAGGATTTTCTCCTTTCTCTCCAGAAATAAATTGGAGGCAAAATTCTTCTCACCAGCCTAACAATTTTATACTAAGAATAAATATAAACATCATTTTTTACACAGTGTAAAGCACTATACAAGTATAGGTTGTTGTGGTTCAACAGACGAAGCCATATGTGAAATGATGCTCCCATGACATGGAATAGTATTGATTTTGTCCAGTGTACTGATTACTCTAACATATCACATATAAATTTTTGTTCTTGTTTCAAATTATGTCATGAGAAATTCATTACAACTCCCTCAAAGAAAGAATAACATGGGCAAGAAAAAGTTTAGTGTATGTGATAGATGTTTTCTTAGCCTAGGGAAAAAGGAGACTAAGTCATCTATGAAGATGTTTTACAATGAGCATTCGCAGACTATAATGATTTATATGACTGCCAATTCTGCAGGATTCTGAGTTACTAAAAAGTGTGAATAGAAGTTCACCAAAAAGCATCTGGGCCTTGCACTGAGCCTTCTGCTGATGCTGAGTAATTAACTAGAGCTTCAGTTAATTACTGCTATGGAGGCAGTGCTACAGGTCCAGACTCAGCTGCAATTACCTTGTACCTCCTTAATTGCTCTTTCCTGCCCACCTCAATGTCTGCCCTAACTTCACATTACTAACAGATAGAACACCTGGGAAGGTATTAACAACTCTGGTTTCTACCTCCTGAAAGGCTGAGAGTGCCAAGATAGCAAGTGAGGCCTGTAACTGAGACTTCCCTGCCTTACTTAACACATCTACTTAATGTTTCCACCAATGCATTTGAAAAGGACCTTGATTTCTTACTTTCCTGTTTTGTTACTGTCAATACTTCATCAAACTGTTACCACATTAGAACCTGGAGTTTGGGGCAACCTAAAACTGTGTACCCAGAACACAGTTATGCATATTTGCCTTCTGTATAAATGATAATTTATTCCCTCTGGGTGAGATTTAAGGTTTTGCACTCACACTAACTTCAGAGCACAACTGTGAGGAATTTTCTTGATGGATTGTGGTGGGGAAATCTGCCCTAAATGTGGGCACATCATCTCATGGGCTGGGGTCCTGACCTAATGAAAAGAAGTAATCTCGCTGAGTTTCCACAATCAGCTATTCTACCATGAAGGATGGGACCTCAAACTGTAAGACAAATGAACCCTTTCTTCCTTAAGTTGCTTGAGTCAGGCATTTGTCACAGCAACGAGGCAAGTAACTAATGTAGTGGTTGATTTTTCACATTTTTCTTCATATTAAGTGGTTCTTCTGTGATCTGCACTTATCACAGCTCACGGTGACTTAGATATGAAACAGATGGCTCAGCTGAAACACAAACTTCAAAATGGTTCAAGAGATGACCGTATCTTCACAGGGGTCAGAGATTGTAGAGAGGAAAAGATGGACTGGGGTCCCATAGCCCCCATCCACTTTCTGCTGCAGCCTTGCTTGTGCTGGGGTGTTCTGTGTAAGTAGACAATTTTTCCAACAAGCATAATTGCCCTAACAATAAAAGCAGATCATTAGGAGGTAGACTTAGAGAAATTATCTTTAACCCCAGAGATGCTGCAAAAAACAGGTTCCATCAAGGTTTTGCTTCTAAGGAAAGGCATCTTGGACAGACCTGGGACATGATGTGCTTCAAGCCCAGAGTTGAAGTAGAGATAGAATTCACATGGAGTTGTCAATATGTCACAAAAATTTGTTTTTGGTGGATTCAAAACTGTGTCTTTCTGACATTGATGTTAAAATAGTGTCTTCCTTTAAGGTAGAGATGGGAAAGAGTGGTGAATTTACATGGAACTTTGTTGAAAACTAAGCAGGTAGTAGCTTGAAAACAAAAGAAATTTGTGAAAAGATTTCCAAAATTATGGAAAATATATCCCATGTGAGACATCTCTCCAGTCATGTTTGCTTCCCTTCAGATATCCCTTTCCTACCTCCATTCTTGCCTTTTATGAGCTAATGTAGGCACACTCTAATTGGCTAGCAGCCTGTGTCTCAACAGGATTGCTGGTGCTTCCTTCTATAATAGCACTCCTGATTCAGGGGCTGGGTTGAAGCTCAACAGGTGCTAGGTAGGAGGAAGGCAGGAGGCAGGTCCGTGAGCCTGTGGGCTGTGTCGAGAGGTATACAGTGTAGTATTGGCTCTGAAGCACTGGAAACTCTGGCTGGAAGAGGATGGAGTTGGAGGCCTTGCGTGGTGGAGCTGAATATGCCACACGTCTGAAGGGCCCACAGGGCACAGGCGTATTTTCAGTGGACTCTTGTTCCACTGTGTTCGGAAGGAGCCGGTGGTAGATAAGGCAAGGTTTAGATCAACTGTGATCGGTGGTTCTTAGGAAAACCTAACTGGACAAAAGTGAAAGTTAAAAGAGAATTTTCTGGGTGAATGCCACATAGGCATTAAAAAAAACACAGGAAGTTGTGAGCTGGGAGCACAAACTAGAAAGTCATGAGATGGAGGGAGCAAAAACTGTAAGGGAGAGAGAGGAAGAAATAAGGAGAGGGGCAGGAAAAGCAGGTAGGGAGTGGGGTGGTGGGAGAGAAGTGACCAGGGGAGGGTGTGCTGATACACTGTTTATGATTTAATAAAGCTTGTCTGAGGATCAGAATGCAAAGCTAGTCACACTAGCTAGCCATAGGAGCTGGGCAGTGGTGCTACACACCTTTAATCCCAGGACTCAGGAGACTGAGGCAGATGGATCTCTGTGAGTTCAAGGCCACCCTGGGCTATATGAGAGCGGATCAATCTAAATGAGTAACAGAGCTCACACCATTAATCCATCACTTGGGAGGTATTTAAGGAAGAAGCAATGGGTCTCATGTGAGATTCAATTTCCAGATACACAGAAGACAAGGTTTCTATTTCAGCCTTGGTAGAGGTGAGACCTACCGACTGGCTACTTTGCTTTTTTGATCTTCAGCTTGAACCCCAATGTCTGTCTCTGCGTTTTTATTATTCATGCAACAGGAAGAGATAAAACATTACAGAGAAACTGTAAGTGGGGTGGACATTGGACCTTGAATAGAATGTGTCACTTTATTGCTTGCAGTAGGAAGGAAAGCAAGTATTTTGAGCATTGAAGCTTTGCTTCTCCAAATATTCCATAGGTAGATCTAGGTTAGCTACAGACATGTCAATGTTAATATAACATACTTTCACTGAAGAGTGGAAGTCATGTGTGGGGGTTAATATTGGGAGGCAATGGCCACATGTGATAGACTGCTCAGTGAACATTTTTTTAGTGCTGTTATCAATATCAGTACTTAATCACAGAGATAGTTATTGGCCTGAAGAGAATCAGAACAAGTAACCAAGCAATTGCATTGTGTTTAAAAATTGCTGAAGGCAGAAATGTATTACTTAACTAGGAAAACATCTTTCCCCCTCTGTTAATGATGGCTACTATAAACACAGGTAAAAAGGAAATACAATGAAGAGAACATGAGTTTTAAAGAGCCCACACCATACCCAAAATGCAGAGGAAGTTGTTTTTTGACTCTCAGCACTCACATGGTGGCTAATAACCATATGTAACTCTAGTTTCAGCAAATCCAACATAGTACTTGTGAAACACACACACACACACACACACACACACACACACACATATGCATGCACACATGCACATAGAATGAAGATTTTTCTTTCTCCCCTGGGGCAAAGACTTGAAGAGAATGCTGAAAGAACTTCAGAGGAGCACACTGGTTGTCACTGAAGGCCAGTGATGGCTTCAGAAGTAAAATGTGGGCTCCCAGAAAGCAGTTGCTGAAACAGTGGTAACTAGATAACTGCACTGCAATTGAGGTAATGAAAACAATCATTTCACAGAATCCTGACAGTGCTGAGGGAGAAGAGTAAGGCTGACCAGAGAGAGCAACACTTTGGGATTTCAGTCTGGCCCAAGTTCAATCTTCAGTGTGGAGGACTGGTGAGGACAGGCCAGCAGAGCAGCAAAGGAGGATTTTGGGACCAGAAGTCAAGGAATTCTTTCTTCTCTGTGTAGCCCTGTGAACTCCTTCTGTAGACCACTTTCCTCTGCCTACTAGTGAGGGTATTAAAGGCATGGACCACCATCGCCAGGCTGGGAACCTTATTTTAAACTGTTCTTTGAGGTTTTCTACTAAAGAATAGCTGGATACTTAAGGAAACCACAGGAATAACTGAAGAGATGTTTGCAGTTTTGTAGGCCCTGACAGAACATTTATGTTGACAGAAATAGTCTAAGTGAGTATAGATGCCTTCCTCTCCCCAGAATGTTAGGCATGTTTAAGAAGTGAGTTTTTGTCACTGACTCAATTTATCCTTGTTCTCCAAAGAAGCACAGCCAAGGAAACATAATTGACTCTGAGGAGGTATTTTCATAAAGTGAGCCATGATTTTACAAGAACTAGTGTTTTTTGTTTTGCATTTGCTGTTTTGTTTTTGGAAGTAGTGGGGGTCTTGTTTTGTTTTTGTTTGTTTGTTTGTTTTTAGACTGCTGTGTGTTTCTCTTGCATACTACTGAAGAACTTAGGTACATTTAAGTTTTTTTTTGACCCCCCAACTCTTCCCCCCCCACAAGAACAGTATGCAAATGAAGCCTCATTCACCAAGGCAAGGGTCTTTCTAAAGTGCTTAACCTTCCCTTTCAGGGTTTTGCATTTCATTCTACAGTCAACAAATCCAACCCAAGCTTCACATTCTCCTCAGAACTGAGGGAGAAACTCACCTGAGAGGAGCTGCCTTTCAAATGGAGCTGTTCTATTTGTTCACCAAGCCCTGGGACTTTCTAGGCTGCTTTAGGTGTAATTAATATGCACAAACAAAAAATAGAATAACCCCAAAACTGTTTGTAAAATAAACCAAGGGGGAAGGGGGCAGAGAGATCTTCAATTTCATGTCTCTTATGTAGACCAGAACTTGCTTTGAAAAATAGACAGGAGTGTAACTTGTCTGGACAAATCAGTGTAACAGTCTTCAGTTTGGTGAGTTAGTTAGACAAACTCCCACATGTGGAAACTTCCTGGGTTGGGAGTGTTCCTACTTTGACCACGAAAGTTACTCTTGTGGCCCATAGCAGGACCCCGAGTCACATGAAGTATTTTGACTCAAGAGAAGATACACAGGACTAAACTGGCTAGCCTTCCTCTTTTAGAAAGTTCTGGATTGCACTGCAGTAGAGATTGAGGCCAATTGCTGATTGCACAGGGCAGGGTTTGAGAAGGAGCCCCAAAGGAGGAGCCAGCACTCTGGAGGAAGACTCCTCCCACAGCTCTTGCAGGGAGCATTGCACACTTGTTCAAAGGGAATCCTGAAGTCCTGGCCTGAGAAAATGAGAGAAACTAGGCTCTGCAGCAGGTAGAGGAAAGGCAGGGAAATCCTGGGAGTGTGATGGAAATCTGTAGGATTCCTTGCTTCATAGGGGCCAACCATTGCAGAGGGCAGGCCGTGGACTTTGACTATCAGAAAGAAGCTGAGGGTTCCTGTAGAGGAAATGCCTTTGTCAATTGTTTTTCAAAACACTCCTCAGTGGTGGCAGACTTTTCAACCTCCTTGAAGAGGAGGTGTCCACTCCAGAAACATGAGTCTCAATCATGATGCTTACCACTTGTCACCTGATATTCTGAGTGGAAACATATTGAAAATTTAAAATACTATGTTGTATTTCAAGGCACTTAGTAAGAAATGCACAAAACACCTCCTTAGAATACACATTTATTGCATGCTATAATGCTAACAATCTGGAACTGAATTATTAAAACACGCTATTAAAAGTTAATAATAGCAAGAAAAGGGGAAGAGGAAGAAGAGGTGAACTCTGCTGATGCACATCTTCCTCTTCCCTGGAGGTTTTCAGCCACCTTGTCCTGGGTCTGAAGACTGGCACAGCCTGATTGAGAAAAATCTAATATCTTGTATAGAGTAGAGTTTCTATGGCAAAGAAGATTGTAAGTTTGTATAAGAGAAACGACCTCCTTCCTTTTTTAAATGACACACACACACACACAACATATATTACATTATATGTATTATATATCCATATGTAACATATAATAAACACATACATGCATTAGAAGTTTAGAAAGTTATTGATGAAGCAAGGTAAATCAACGTTTATCCCAGGTAAAAGAGATTCAGTAGAAGGGGTCAGGTGCTGAAGATCCATAGGATGGTAAAAGCAGTGGGTCCAGGGGACAGCACTGGAATACTAAGGTCAAGAAGTTACATTTTCAGATGCAGTTCAGGAGCCAGGAGCCTGTCTATACAGACCTCCAGACCTCTATGGTTAGCTAGTGGCAAGCTCCATTCTCTGACCCCCAAACAGGCTTTATTTGTGCAAGAAAGATATCACCACACACCACCACAACAGTCACCTTACAGGATCAGAGTAAATACCAGACACTGCAGGCTACTGATATAGATCTGGCTATCCATGAAACACACACTCACACTGGAGGTCACCAACAATTGCAAGCAAGAAGGCAGGTACATGTAGTTGGTATACCAAAAGTTATATTTTATTATGCTGAGGGTCATCACATAAGGTTTACATGCTAAGTTCCTAACTATGCACCTAAGTCAGTCTCCCCAAGGCTGCTCAGTCATACAATGAATCTTAGCTCATGGTCAGGTACAGTCTCTAACTGTAGGCTCTTATTTGAAGGTCAGGATCCTAGAGAAGACTCTCCATCTGTAAGGAAGATCAAGATGGCACCTTTTTAGTATCTTCAACAGTCCCGAAAATGTGCAGAGTAGAGCATTGCTCTCGGTCTCTGCTTAAATACTGTCCAGTGGGCACAGTAGAGTTCTAGTAGTATGTATGGTTATATTGAGCAAATGATGTCACTGGACTCTGGCTATCAGGTACAGCCTTGGGTGTAGTGGGTTCCTAAGATATTTTTACACGTCTAAGAGGCCTTTTCTTAAAAGAAAAAAAAATCATGTTCATCACACCAACACTGTGATTTCCACACACTATTTTATCTCTGGTCATTTATGTCAGTTTCTCTAACCCTCTGCATCTGACTTCCAACCCTGTGCCCCTCCCGAGAGAGAGAGAGAGAGAGAGAGAGAGAGAGAGAGAGAGAGAGAGAGAGAGAGAGAGAGGGAGGAGGGAGGGAGGGAGGGAAAGGGGAGGGAGGGAGGGAGGGAGGGGGAGGGAGGGAGGGAGGGAGGGAGGGGGAGAGAGGGAGGGAGGGAGGGGGAGGGAGGGAGGGAGGAGGGAGGGAGGGGAGGGAGGGAGGGAGGGGGGAGGGAGGGAGGGAGGAGGGAGAACCTAAAGATTTTGTTATGGAAGCTGTACTCATGCTGTAGACCCCTTTGTCCAGAATCTTTATTTGCAAGTGTTCTTGCAGAGAGTCACTGGTCTGGTTTGAGGTTTCTGGTTTCTACCACACTATTGATACTGGACTCTCATCCTATTGTTGCCTTGTGTTGGGGAGATCCTGCAGCTTTGGGTCTGTGGGTCAGGTTCCTTAATGTGCTCCAGAAGATCATAGATAAGGTGGATGTTGTAACCCTAGTGGGTCTGTGCCTGGGTAACTGTAGGGTTGATCTGTTAGATGGGAAACGGAGACAGCTCTCCCATATTTACAACTTTGGGACTGGCTTACCCATATCTGCACTAATAGGATTGGCTTTCTGTCTCTTATGACCATAGGGCCAACTTTCCCATCATGCTGCTACTAGACAGATGATCACTAGGTTATCAAACAATATCTACTCCTGCCTTCAGGGTGAACAGGTGTTAATTTCTTTTGTTGAAGAAGAAAGCTTATGTGTTTAACAATTCTCTTTTCTCTATTGCTATCTGTAAGAATGTAAACCTCATGCTTTCATCTTGCATGAACAAATGTAATTTTTTCAACATTTAAAAAACTTATTTTACATACCAACCAGAGCCCCCCCCACCTCCCTACTACCACCCCAATCCACCCCTCCATCTCTATTCAGATGGGGTAAGGCCTCCCATGGGAATCAACAAAGCATGGTATTCCAAGTTGAAGCAGGACCAAGCTCCTTCCCATGGCATCAAGGCTGAACAAGCAGACAGAACTGGTTGCCCTGAGATTCAGCTGTGGGTTTTAGTCACTGAACATCATGAGTAGGAAGGGACAGAGATGGAGTAGACTATTCTTCAGTTACCCAAGGAAGCATAGTGATTGCTAAGCCCCATCAAAATGTAGACACCCTGGAACATTCTCCTTCTGCTGACAGGAGATGCCACCAGTAAAATGAAAGGAAAGAAACTCAGATTGTCAAAGGTTTTTTTTGGAATCTTGTTAGCAATCATGAATCGCTCTGCCAGTTATGAACAAAGAGCAAACTGAATTTAGAAAAGGAAATCCCATTTTCTATAAGAGTGTGTATGAACCTTTAAGTGAGGCTTGAGATGGCTTCAAAGTTTTTTTCATTATTTGTTTATTTATTGTACATATCAACCACAGTTTCCCCTCCCTCCTCTCTTCCCATTCCCCCACCCCACCCCCCCATCCATTCCTTCTTAGTCTCCACTTAGTTGGTATCCTTTCATGGGCATCAACAAAGCATGGCACATCAAGCTGAGCAGGACCAAGCTCCTTTCCCCTGTATCAAGGTTGAATAAGGCATCCCACCATAGGGGACAGGTTTTACTTTTTTTTTAAAATTAATTTTTATTTAAATTAAAAACAACCTTAATTTACATACCAATCCTAATTCCCTCTCCCTCCCATCCTCCCACTGCCCCCATCACTCCTCAGGGAGGGTAAGACCTCCCACGGGAGAGCCAGTTTTAAAAAGCCAGTGGGACCAACACTTTTGGAAATTGATTGGAGTGCTAATATTCATTTTTCACTGGGGACTAACTCCAGAATATTGTGCATGCTAGGCAAGTGCTCAACCAGTAAGCCATGTTCCCCTTTAAAGGTTTTCCCATTAAAATGGATGCTTTCAAAGCCAGAACAAATTCTCCCCATCCCTAAATGTCTACACTAGGCATTTCTATATCCTGCTGATTTATATAGGGTTCACTTTCCATTTCTACATTTTGTTCATTTATATCGGCTTCACCACTGTGCATTTCTACATCCTGCTGATTTACACAAACTTCATTATACCATTCTTTACGTTTTTGTTTAATATCATCAAGGATGAATTCCATCCTTGTGCCAAACTCAATGATATTATAAATTCCACTTTCATGTTCAAAACTGAATCCAGCAGTGTGCATGGCCACCAGAGAACCTTTACAATCAAATACTGGAGAGCCAGAAGAGCCACAATAAAAAGTAAAGTCATTAGAGTTATCAGTCTTTTGGAAACTTCTCTTAGTGTACATAGGGAGGGACTTCAATGAATGATTATGACTCGCTGCTTCTGTTCCATGAACACATTGTTGATATTTCTCTTTTAGTTTAGCTTGAGGGATCACTGTACAACGGTCAATAACCCTTTGTCCATTTTCATAGCCAATCATAAATATCAATTCATCAGGAACTGCAATAGCTATTCCATTATACAGTCCAACAGGCACTTGTTGATCGTTTTCCTTCAGTTTCAAGACAGCATAGTCAAGAGTTACATCAGATATGACAAACGAGGGTTCAATGCAAAAATAATTGTTGAAGTTTGAGTTTGGCTCTTTATAATCTTCATCAGCAAATGTCACTCTTACACATTGGCTAATTAGGTCTATACATTCAAGTGGCTCCTTTCCTTTTCCCACAATGTCATTTAACACATGCCTACAAGTGAAAATGTACAACCCTCTAAAAACAAAGCAAGTGGCACTATCCCTGTTTCCATTATTGTCCCAAATTATGAGCCCAGTGGAATCAAGGAATTGTGAAATAAGTTTGGCGGTTGTCCCTGGAGTAGAGCTTCTTGTCAGGTCCCCGAACTTTTCCTTATGGGTTTTGAAAAGAGACTGTTCTTTACTATTTTCACTTTCTTCCTTGATAAGTGTTTTTATTTCCTCTTTCTCTCCTTTCAATGTGGGGTACAAATTCACAATGTATTCTTTTAACTTCAAGTTTCTGTTCTCCATCTCAGATTTCTGAGTTGCCGTTGCCACCCAAGGGCTCTCCTTTCTCTCGACATCAATCTGAAAGAGCTTGCCCTGTAACACATCAACTGGCTGGGTGTTTGCTATGACGGTGTCATTGTTAATGAGTTTCCAATGGGCATGCTCTACAAAGGAATCAAACCTGCCATCCTTCCTCAGAGTGGCCTTGATGGTCTCTCCTTTGAAGCCATAGACACAGAGTTTGGTCCCCTCCTTGTGAAGTTCCCTATACCTCAGAATCCTTTGTTCCCTATTCCCGACTGCATGTATGTAAAATATAACACACTCAGCAGGTGAGTAGTCAAAGCGATAATTATTTTCTTTCTCCTCACTTTCAATTTTGGTAAATGTAACGAGCACATGGCTATCTTCTGGAAAACAACGGAGGGGCATGCCAAGGTTTATGTAGCCTTCTATTCCTTTTATGCCACACACTAGCATTTCTTGGCCTCGCTGTCTTTCTATCTCTCTTTTGACAGGGTCAAGAGTGTTCAGGGCTTCATATAAGGTACATGTCTCCTCCTGGATGAAATGGTGCATATATGTCTTTGGGTTTACCCCCAAGGTGATGTTGATTATCTTAGTCAGGAGAGTGGTCAGATCTTGTCGAGTTTTCTTAGAACAGAGTCCTTGCTCTTGGGTGTTAGGTATCTCATTTGGTCTTTTTTGGGATCTCATTTGCATTTGCAACTTCTTGGGATCATTCTGTTCTTTTTGAAGGTTCTAAAAAAGAAATGATACATACTTTAAAATTTGGATTCTAACTCTAATCCTTAGTTTCTTGTATTAGTATGCAATTTAAAGAATCAATGAGTATGTTTAAATCAGGATTTAACCCAAGATCCAAAATATAAGCTTAGCCCCTCTAGGTTATCCATCAGATAATCTCTTTCTATTGTGTGTGGCTCCTTTCTCAAACAAATGGACAGTAAAAATCACAATTTTTCCCCAGATGTTTAACTGTCTATCAGCTTCCATAAAACCATTTTCAAGTATTTTATTTTATTTTCATCAATGAAGCTTTTTTTTATCTTTGCCAACCATTTATAAGTGATGGTATCTAAATTGGAATTTGTTAATTTTTGCTTTTGTAAGAGTTTTTATTCGTATTTTAAATTATATGTGTATGTATGTGTAACTATGTGGGCCTGTGCATGATAATGCAGTGCAAGCAGAAGATCAGAAAAAGGCATCATGTCCCCTGGAGCTAGAGTGGCAACCAGTTCTAGCTTCATGATGTCAGTGCTGGTCAATGAGCTCTAGTTCTCCTTAAAGGCAGCACATTATTTTAAAAGCAAGCCATCTCTTGAGCCACCTATCGTGGTTTCTCTGAGACCAGATTTCACTCTGTCGTTGAGACCACTCTGGAATAAAATATCTAGCCCAGGCTGGCTGCAAACTCATGATTTTCATTCCTCCTTTGCTCTGTGCTCAAGAAGCCAGGAATGCACTACCATGTCCACCTTTAATGAAGTCATTAAAACATTAGCAGGGATATGTTAGTGTGATTAATTTTTTTATTTTAAATTTTATTTTCTTTGTGCATGCATCTGTTTGTGGAGTTTGGGAGTGTATTTTTGTGGGTATTCCTATATATATTGGCACATGTTTCCACAGCATATGTAGTAAGAGGCTAAAGTTGGGTATCTTCTTTGATCATACTATCTTTATACATTGAGTCAGAGTCTTTTCAAAACAGAATTTTTTCTTTTCTTTTCTTTTTCTTTTTTTTTTTTTAGGCTGAATAGATGTTTATTCAGGGAGAAATAACTCACAACAGAGACAGATGAACACCGGAAGTTTCCAGTCCCAAGGATGCCTGTGGATGCCCTCTGTCTCCATCCAGGAAGCAAGAGAGCTCCAAGGTCCCCTCTCTAGACCTCATTGTTCCGGTCAAGTCCACACCTGTCCCCACCCCCAATGGGTGTGGTCAGTGCAACAGGTGGGGCCAGAGTGAATATCTCACTACAATGGGGGTATATATTAAGATTGTATATATGCATAAAATGGAATTTTCTTGTTAAGACAATCTAGCTAGCCAATATTTTCCAGGAATTTCCTACCCTTCCTCTCATGTACTGGTATTAGAGCTGGGCTAACATGCCCGTGTCCTGGGGATCCAAACTCTATCCCACACACTTCTTTTGCCAATGCTTTACATACTGAGCCACCTCTCCAAGTGCTATTTTATGATTTATTTTTTAGCTAGGAGTGAAACCTAAACCAGTTGGTCATTACTTAAGTTAATTACTTCCTCATGAAAAATCCATACATTGATTCACCCACTAACTACTGAGCAAAGAGCTCAGTGTATTTCCTTTATTACATATATTCACAAATCCTATATATGGCCTCTCTTTTTGATGGAGAAATTGAGAATCAGAAATTTATCTTCTAAGTGCTTTTCCTAATGTTCCATACTAACCAATCTGAATTACAAATACTCTAATGTCTTTTCCCATTAGACTATTCGTGGTATTTGTAAACTTGGCACCCATATCTCCCATACTTATAGATCACTATCTTAAGATTCAGAGAAGAAGAAGGAAGGGAGACCAAGGTTGATAATTGAATAGCAAAAGTGAACAAAAATAAAAGCCTTTTACCCCATGTTCCTACATCATATTTATCTTGGTAAGGGTTCACATGCCAGCAGTATACTCACTGGTAATGGCAGGGACAGTGGTGGAATACAGTAATTATTAAGCCTGTCATCATTATCCATAACTGTTATTCTGCTTTAAACATATAAAAAATGTCAGGTAATATAAATGTGCTGTAGGCATGAATAGAAAATCTCAGAAACCACCTCTTCAGTCTAAATGCTGTTAGAAGTATCTGCCCACTGCCTTGCAGGAATGCTATAGCAGATTTCCATCTACCTAGGTTTCTTGGACAAATGTAGACACTTTTTAGTTGTTGTTCTTGTTTGTGTTGTGCGTTTGAGACATGTAACCCAGGCTGGCATGGAACTTGCAATCCTCTGCCTTCAGAGTGCTGAGATTACAGGTGTGAGGCACCTTTCCTGCTTGACATTTTTTAAAGGGATAGACAGGTAGGTCCTATGTGCTGTTCCTAACTTGCTCTGTCACAGAGTAGGACAGAGAAAACAAACTGACTTAGAAACATAGATTTTCTAGCTGTTTGAATTATCAACCATTTTAGAACTCAGACAAGAGGAAACAAGCTCAAGGACTGGCAGTCTCAGCCTCTTATTATCAATTCAAGAAGTGCTTTAGACTCAGAAGAGAAACAGAATCTGCCATGTCAGCAGAGCCTGCAGAGCTCTGACTTCAGGTGAGCAACCTTGTCCAATGCTCTATTTGGCCTCAGGCAACACCTTCTTTCCTTTCTTGCCGTAAACAAATTGGAGGATCCCCTGCATCCACTTAATGAGGTAAGGGTAGAAACAGATGTACAGAAAATCATGTTTGTAAACTACAAAGCACTATGCACATGTAGGTTGTTAGGGTTCAGAAGATTAGCCACACTCATGGTATGATTTCCATGTTCTTAAAGTACTATTAATTTTATTTCTACAGATTAATCTAGCACATTGGATATGACCTTGCAAAAAAATTTGTTTCAAGGATTGAAGTGACAACTCAGTGGTTAAGAGTTTATACTGCTCTAACAGAGGACCCAGGTTTGGTCACCAGCACCCATATAGCAGCTCACAACTGTCTGTAACTCCAGCTCTAGGGGATCAGATGCAATCTTCCAGCCTCTGCAATCACACATTCCAATGCACATAATATTCCCAATACTAATGAATCCTTGTCTTAGCAGGAGGATTATCAGGACTGGGAGCTAGAATGCTATAGTCTAGTATGAAGACATCCCACAAAGTACACAACTGTTTACAGACATACCTGAAACGAATGGTATTTGACTTTCATGGTTTCTCTTAAACCAGGATGGACCTTCTGGGAGCTGTGCTTGCTACAGCTCATGGTGGCTTGGAGATGTAACAGATGCTCCAACTGAAACAGTAATTTCAAAAAAGTTCTTATTACAGTAGTATCTTTCCAGCCATCACATGGTATATCTAGGGAAAAAGTGCCTAAAGTCCCAAATCATATCTTTCCTTTTCGGCTTTCATGCTCCAGGATGGTGTCAGGATGAGGTAGTTTATCCACCAAGCATAATGAGCCAAATAGTAAAAGCAACTCACTATATGTCAGGCATTATACCAAAATATCAAAATCTTAATAGAAATTGCCTCTAGCTTTTGTCCTGCTGGGCCCGCTGCTCAGTGTGAGCATTGGGCCAGAGTGTGGGTCCAACAACCCCTCCACCTCTGTGGAACTTCCTGGGTCTGCTCTGAGCACACTGGACCCACTTATCCATGCACGACCACCTTGAGGCTGCACTCACCTGATCTTTGGACCCCATCGCATGCCTTCTGCCAAAGGAGAGACCTCCAAGAAAGCTTGGATCATCCAGAGTTACAGACACTGAACTCCTGACCTATCTACACCCACTGGGAGAGCAGGGTAGAGAGAGACTCCACCTGCACCGACTGGAAGAAGCAATGGGAAGACGGCAATACAAGAAAACACCTAACAATAGAAAGACCAGTATGACACCACCAGAATCTAGGGACTCTACACCAACTAGACCTGAACACAACAAAGCAGATGAAGCAGAAGAGAATGACATAAAAAATAAATTCATAAAAATGATAGAGGCCCTCAAAGATGATATGAGAAAATCCCTTAAAGAAATAGAAGAAAAAACAAACAAGAATTGGAAAAAATAGAGGAAAAGACTAAGCAAAAAAAAAATGCAGGAAATGAACAAATCTCTTAAAGAAAGTAAGGAAAACCAAGAAAAACAAACAAACAGATGAAGGAAACAATTCAAGCAGTTCAAGACCTGAAAACTTAAATAGAGACAATAAAGAAAACACAAACTGAGGGAATGCTGGAAGTAGAAAAACTGGGTAAACGATCAGGAACTACAGATGTAAACATAACCAACAGAATACAAGAGATGGAAGAGAGAATCTCAGACGCTGAAGATAAACTAGAAGAAATAGATTCATCGACCAAAGAAAATCTTAAATCCAACAAATCCTTAACACAAAACATCTGGGAAACGTGGGACATTGTGAAAAGGCCAAACCTAAAAATAATAGGCATAGAAACCCAGCTCAAAGGTACAGAAAAACATATTCAACAAAATCATTGAGAAAAACTTTTCCAATCTAAAGAAGGACATGCCTATGAAAGTACAAGAAGCATACCTAACACCAAATAGACTGGACCACAAAAAATAAAAAAAAAAATTTCCCTCGACATATAATAATTAAAACACCTAACGTACAGAATAAAAAAACAATGTTAAGATCAGTGAAGGATAAAGGCCAGGTAACATATAAAGGCAGACCTATCAAAATTACACCTGACTTCTCCATGGAAACTCTCAAGACCAGAAGGTCTTGGATAGAAGTTCTACAACTACTAAGAGTTCATGGATACCAGCCCAGGCTACTATACCCAGCAAAACTCCCAATCACTATATATGGAGAAAACAAAATATTCAATGACAAAGCCAGATTTTCACAATACATATCCATAAATCCTGCCCTACAGAAAGTTCTGGAAGGGAAACTCCAACCCAAGGATGTTGACTACACTCACAAAGACATAGGTAATAGATAATCCCACTTTACCAGAATCCAAAAGAAAAAGTGGGGCAAATATACTCACAATACCACTGCCAACAACAAATCTAAAACAAACAAGAATTAACAATCAATGGTCCTTACTTTTCCTCAACATTTATGGTCTTAAACTTGCCTATAAAAAGACACAGGCTAACAGAATGGATACAAAGACAGAATCCATCCTTCTGCTGCATACACGAAACACATCTAAGCTTCAAAGACAGACATTACCTCAGGGTAAAAGGTTTGGAAAAGATGTTCCAATCAAATGGACCCAAGAAGCAAGCAGGTGTAGCCATCCTAATATCTAAAAAGTTAGACTTCAACCAAAATCAATCAAAAAATGTGAAGAAGGTCATTTCATGTTCATCACAGGAGAAGTCCATCAGTACAAAGTCTCTGAAAAATCTATGCCCCAAATACAAAGACACCCACTTTCATAAAAGAAACGGTACTAAAACTCAAAGCTCACATAAAACCTCACACACTCATAGTGGGAGACTTCAACACCCTACTCTCACTACTAGACAGGACCACCAATCAGAAATTCAACAAAGAAACAAAACAACTAACAGAAGTTATGTCCAAATTGGGTTTAACAGACATCTACAGAACATTCCATCCAAACAAAAAAGAATATACCTTCTTCTCATCTCCACATGGATCCTTCTCTAAAATTGACCTCATACTAAGCAACATCACAAATCTCAACAGATTAAAAAGAAAAAAAAAAAAAAAGCAAAATGGAATAGTCCTCTGTATCTTCAGACTACCATGCTTTAAAGTTGGAATTCAATGACAACACAAATCGCAGAAACCCTACAAACTCATGGAAAGTGAACAATGCACAATTGCACCATTCCTGGGTCAAGGAAGAAATAAAGAAAGAAATGAAAGATTTCCTAGAATTAAACGAGATTAAACTTATGGGACACTTTGAAAGCAGTGCTGCGACGAGGAAACTTCATTGCACTAAGTGTCCATATGAAGAAAATGAAGCACACACAGCCAGCCTAGTATCAGATTCCCAAGAACCCTGTCTGCTCTCGGTGTACTTGTTTTACTCAAGGATTAAAAAAAAAAGAAGAAGAAAAAGAAAAAGAAAAAAAAAAAAAAGAAAAAAGAAAAGGGCAGATACAAACTACAGTATTGCTGCTTACAGGTAGATTTTGGGGAGCCCAAACCTAAAAGCTTTTCAACAACTGATTATATAATCACAAAGGTTCCTAAAATGCTCTTTACCAGTAGAAATAAAAATATCCACAAAGCAAATCAGAAGCAAAATGACTTTCTTGTCTCTGGAACCGAGGCAAGGTTGAGGCAACATCACAGGTACTGTGGATGTTGACTTCATACACACAAACCTCGGGTTACTGCTCTTGGGGGAATGAGAACAAGCACTTCATACAGTCCTAGCAGTACTGAGAGAGAACATGGTTAGGCGGAGACAGAGTGTAGTACTATGGGACTTTGAGGCCTTGTTTAACTCAGGCTTTAATTGGGGTGGGTGGGGGGTTGGTTAGGACTGGGCAACAGATCTGGATTGGTGTCTATACCAAACCTAGGATTTAGAGGCCAGGATTAAAAACTTCTGATGTAAATTGTCCTTTGATATCTTCTATGAAGAGTGACTGGATATTTGCGCACACTAGTGGAATAATTTATAATTACATTTGCAACTTCGTAAGTCCTCCCCGCAGAACACTCCTCAGCATTAATTGAAAGAGCAGGAGAGTAAGAAGTCAGGTTATTCTCTGCAAGAACCGATGGCAATTACTTTGGAAATTGCGCATGCCTGAGAACGAGATTGGCCTTTGTCACTTACACCTTGTATCCTTAATTCAAGACAGAGACCCACTCAAGAAAATGTATTTGCAGATATCTGCTACACACACATTTAGACCCTGAGAAATTAATTTTAGGGGCGTTTCTTAAAATGAGCCACCCGGTTTATAGATGCCAGGTTTTACCATCAGAATGTGTACTTCCTTGAGCCCTGGTGTTCCTTTTATTATTTTTTTCAGAATATTTTTTAATTTTTTTTTCTTATTTTACATATTGATCCCAGTTGCCTTCCTCCGATGCCCCTCCACAGACCCCCTCATCCATCCCCCATCCACTCCTCAGAGAGGGTGAGGCCTTCAATGAGGGATCATCAAAGTCTGTCAAGTCATCTGAGGTAGGGCCTAGCCCCCCCCCGCACCCCCCCCGTACCCCCCACCCCCGCATCTCTAGGCTAAGGGAGTATCCGTCCTTGGGGAATGGAGCTCTGGTGTTCTTTTAGTACCCAAGAACTGCAGATGGATTCAAGTGGTGCCAAGCTCGGTGCCATCTTCCGGAGCCATGGGGGCTCGGTGCCATCTTCCGGAGCCATGGCATGCAGGTGCATTGCTCTGCCTCCCTGATGCCCGTCCAAAAGAGGTTTTTCTGCATTATTCCACCGCAAATAAATCCTCCCAAGATCTAAGTCAGCCCTGACAATAAGAGTAACTCACCCAAGCAAAGGGTTCTCTCCAAATAGCACTGTCACTGGTTTCTGTTTGACTCAGAGGCTGTCTGCCACAGTGGGGCTCCGAGGGCGTCTGCCACAACCCTGGGCCCGAGAAAAGCGCGCCAAGGGATCGTAGTAGAGTGGGAGGAGCTTACAGCTCTGCGCGCCAAAAGGAACCTTACAGATCTCACTGGTTGCGCTTGCGCAGTCAGATGATGGAAGGAAAGGGGTGATGATACTGGGCAACGAGAGAGCACTCCAGGCCCCTGAGCATGCTTCTCCCCGTTAGAGGGTTGAGAGTCACAGCCTGGCTGCAGCTAAGTGGAACAGGCCTTTCCTCTGCAAGGTTCCTCTTTATTCGTTGAGTATTTGAACATCCCCCGAGGTCGGTAGGGGGCCAAATACAGATCTGACCGCGAGCTAAGGGGAGGAGCCAGGGTGCAAGGGTTCCCGCCTCGACTCTACGCAGACACACAAGGTGCCACAGGCAGGAACTTGGTCCGCGGGTGTCCCAAGTCGTGGCTAGAGAAAGATGGGGACCCTGGTCCTTCCTACAAGCACATCAGTTGCAGAGATACTAATCTCTGTGGCCAGGTAAGTGAGTGCGTTCGGGGAAGGAGAGAGCGATAGTGCCCTGTAGGTGGCCACTTAAGCTTTTGAGGTCAGGAAGAAGCTACAGGACAGGGGACTTCAGAGCAAATGCACTTAGCATGAATCTGTTTCCCAAAGGAACCCGAGTGCCTGCTGGGGTTTTCAGTCCTGATGAAGATCATGGTGCCCATTCCAGAGCCATAGACTGTGCTGTGTTGTTAAGCATTTGCCTTGTGTCAGTATCAAATGAGAAATGATATAAATATAAAAATAGACCACTGTATGAAAAGGAACTTGGTATGAAAGGAACTTGGGATATCCAAACACATGTAGTTACTATGCATTGAAATCATAAGGTTTTGCAATTGAGTTAAGTAAATTATAGTACAAAGAAACTAAGGCAGTAAAAGGAGTCAGGGAAGAGGAGGCACACCTTCCTCATTTTGCTCTTACCCCTGGGTGATGCATGACTGTGCCGAGTAGAAGTTAGTTTCTTTCTTCTTTCTATTCTTTTCTTTTAGTTTTGAGATTTATATAATTACATAATTTCTCCCCTTACACTTACTCCTTTCAGTTCCTCCCATGTACTTCACCACAACCATTTTGTCCTTTTTCAAATATGTAACAAAGTTTGTGCACGCACACATGCAATATGTTCTGTTCAATTATCAAATAATGGTATGTATGTTTTTAGGAGTGATCATTTGGGTAACCAAACTGTATATTGGTGTCTCTTTCCCAGGCAAGACTATTGCTCCTGCCCTCAGCACTCCTTAGTCACTTCACTTCTTCGTCTAGGTTGAGGCCTCATGAGCTTCCCCCTTTCCATGCTAACATGTCTGTTGATGTCACCTTCATTAGGTCTTGTCCAGGTACCCATGTTAGTGAGACCTCATAGGTGTAACTTCAGACATTCTAGGAGACACAATCACACAGCAAATCTATAGTGGTCTCTGTTACAAAGAGAACCTCCCTTGCTTGATGAGGTGTGGAGGGACAGATATTTGTGAGCATTAGAGTAACATTTACAATGTGGTTCATGATTATGCTAGTTTAGTAAGGTAGCAGTTTCAGGTTCGCCTCCAAGATCCATGACTTCACCAGCTCTAACTAGCTGGCTAGATTTCTAGGACAAGACATAAGTTCTGTCTAGTTGGGCAGGTCTTAAGTTCAGTTTATGCCACTGTGCACCCTTAGGATTATCGTTCTATGATGGTCACTATTGTGGCTTATATGCATTCTACCTGGGTAGCACTAGTGGTTGCATCCTTCCTTTGGAAGTTTGCATGACATCTGATTCCATGAAAGTTTGTCCTCAAGGATGAGGCTTTCAAGGAGCTATCTACCAATCAAACAGGCATCTTGGTCCATGTTGAGGACTGTGATTTAAGCTGCTCGAAAAAAACCTAATTATCATGGTCAGGCTGGTGTGAAACAGAAAATTGTGTGTGTGTGTGTGTGTGTGTGTGTGTGTGTGTGTGTGTGTGTGTAAGAGAAGTTAAGAACTCTTGGTTCCTATGTAATTTGTGATAGACAGAAAAATCTAGAGTATGCAAACTAGATCCATGAGCCTGATTTATGAGTCTTTCATAAAGAAACATGTGCATACTGAGACAGTCGAACTAGCTGTTAACTGTCAAAGTCTGGGTAGATGGAACACAAAATGAAGAACCCTGCGCAGAAAATGTTTAGGATGCAAACAACAGTGGGTTTTCATGGCAGCAGTAGAATCATTAAGTTCAAGAACACAAGAGTCAGGAAGCTGCATTAGGAAACAGTTTTTATCAAAGTAGCATCCTTATAGCATCAAAGAAAATGCTGGATCCTCCAACCCTGATGAGCTGCTACTGCCAGGACTCTGGTTATCCATGAAGCTGACTGCTACACATGGACACTGACTGTGATTTCTACACATTCACCTTTCTGTGACTTAGCTTTCCTGGAAATGTACACAAGATGGTCTGCACTTTGTTTCTGCCTTTTATACAGTATGGAAGTGCAGAAGAATTCAATTTAGATTAAGAAATTAGTTGCAAATTAGTTGCTTGAGATTCAGCCTTTGGTATTCAAAATGATGAACATCATGAGAAGAATGTGGCCCAGAGTGGGTGACTTTTCTTACCTGCCAGAGAAGAGTTAGTAGTTGCTGAGCTGAGGGCAAAGAACGGAAACCTAACATTCTCCTTCTACTGACAGTAGAAAACACAGATTACCAAAGGACATTGGAATCTTACCAGGAAGTAAGACTCTGTCTGGCAGTTGTGATGATGCATCACCCTAAGCATCTAAAATAGGAAATTTCACTGTACATGGACTGAGCATTTTAAGTCAGGATTGAGATGTTTTCTAATTTAAAAAGCCAGTGAGAACATCTTAACTATTGACTTGAATTCTCATATGTACTTTTTAGTGGGGATTAATCTCAACACCTTGTGTATGCTAGGTAAATGTTCTACTGCTGAATCACATCCCCACCCCACTTATAATTTCAGATTTGGGGACAGAACTTCAAGGTTGGCCTTTAGCATACTCTGGAGCCCAGGCTGGCTTGCAACTTGTGATTCTCCCTCATTAGCTTCCGGAGTAACCAATTACCATTTTGTGCTATCAGGCCCATCTGTCAATACCTTTTTTTTTTTTTTTTTTTTTTAATAGTCCCTGGATCAGTGTTGTGAGTTTGAAATGAAGTCTTGTTGTTAGTTTTTTTATTTATGGTGACTGTCTTTTGTGTCTTCAATCAACACATTAACTAAGCTTTCATTTTTTTCTATTAAATATTGAAAAGAATGAAATACATAGACCAGCCACAGTCAGTAAAGGTGTGAAGTCTATCTTGACATTTATAAATGTACCCGTAATCATATATCAGCAAGAAACCTTCCAGATTTCTACACTGGAGAATGTGAAGATCCACTACAGTAAGAAGTTTTATATGGATGTGTGCACACTGCAAACCCCTGACAGAAACCTTCTTTGTGTAAAAGCAGACAAGTGGAAGCGTGGAATTCTCTGCTTGTCTTGCTAATGGCCTGGGGTATCTTCCTTGGTGTAAAGCAGTTCATGAGAATAGCCAATAGATGCAGAACAGGCATTTGAGGGATAGGGACCTCAGTTCCTGTACAGAAACTGGGAAAGTCCTTGGTTCTGTCCTGGCCAGATGCCAGAAATGCCAGGAGAGCACCACAGTTCTTGCTCTGGCTTCTTGTTACCTTCCTGCTCCATTTACATAACCTTCAAAGCAAGCCCCACTGGCTGGAAGGTACACTGACATCATGATTGAACTAATAGGCACTTGGACACCTTGTGGTTAGGCTGACTGGGCTGAATACCCTCTTTGGCTCACCACAGTTTCTGCCAGAGGTCCCAGGAAAATCCCCTAGAATAATAGTTTTATTCGTGTCCTGTTTTCTGGGATATCTGTGTTCTTTCCTTCTTCCTCTAATTCTATCTTTCATCTTCTTTCTACAAACCATCCTCCCTTGGGCTGTGAATTTCCCTTCTTATGTTTAGAAGACACAGGTTTGGAGTGGTCCTGGTGGCTGTTGATTTATCAGTCATCTTAGCTCACCAAGCTATACACACCTGATGTGGGACAGTCTCCCTTGCATTCAAGAGCTACTTGTCCACCATTTCAGAATCACAGCAGGACCATTACTCCCATTTTTATTTCCCTCTCTTCTACCTCCCCTTATTCTTTCCCCCCAAGATTCTAGAAATTATACTCAGGTCCTTGTGCACATGAGTTAAGAACTCTACAACTGAGCTGCAATCCCCATCCTTTTCATTCATTGAATTATTTTCCTTTCTTCCTTTCTTTCTTTCTTTTTCTTTCTTTTACACAAGGTTTGACTAAATTTACCAATTGAACTATCTCTCCAGCCCCTCTATTTTTCCATTTAATCATATACTCTAGAATTCTATCATACAGCACAAATGATGTCTCAATGGAAATATAACATCAGAGAAGACCAGAGCTCTTTACAATGAAAGGCTACCTTTGTTTATTACTCTTGTGGCCACAAACTTGGATCTATGACCTCACTAACCGTGAGACTATATAATCATCATCACAGAAAACAAAAAGGCGAGATACTTGGAACTACAACTTTCAAAGCCTGGATGTGAAACACAGGACAGGCTCATCTGGTCCTTTATATATAGGAAAAAAAAAAAGAGCTAATTTCCTGTACATGGATTTCCAATTACTTTTAGCATGACAGATTTTTATAGAATATTTATTTTTATTTTCTCTATAGGTATATTTGCCTGATGTATGTTTTTGCAGCACATGCATGCCTAGAGTCCTGGAGGAGGACAGAAGAGGATGTTGGATCCCTTGGAAGCAGAGTTACAGACATCTGTGAGCTGCTTGCTGTGAATCATACCGAGTGTCTAACAAAGCTGTAAATCCTCTTAACTACCGAGCCTAGTTAGCTTTTCTGTTGCTGTGATAAACCACTCTGACCAGAAGCAACTTGAGGGAGAAAGAGTTTATTTCATTTTATATGTTGCAATCCAGCATCAAGAGAAGCCAAGGTAGGAACTCAAAACAAGGGCTGTGGGAGAAAACACATGAGCTCTATTTACTGGCTTGTTCAGCTTCCTTCCTTATACAATCCAGACGCACTTACCTAGCTGCACACAGTGCCCTCTCCCCTCATACATCAATAAGAACTAAGAAAATGCTTCACAGATATGGTGGCAGGCCAGTCTGTTCTGGAAAGCTCATCAGCAGTGTTCCACTTTTTTCAAGATGACTTTAGGTTTACATCAAGTTGACAACTAAAACTAATTATGATAATATCTATTTGAGTTCACTTAGGTCAGACCACAGTTGGCCAACTTTGCAGAGCTTTTTGATAGTCTCACTTCTCAGGTGTAGATACAAATTTCATTTTTATGAAACTCCTTAATCCTC
This sequence comes from Cricetiscus sungorus, assembly GCA_030556225.1. Lineage (NCBI taxonomy): Eukaryota > Metazoa > Chordata > Mammalia > Rodentia > Cricetidae > Cricetiscus > Cricetiscus sungorus. Next base: position 111,584,158 of record JANBXA010000007.1, read on the forward strand.
AGTATCTTTACCCTCTTCCCAAGAGCCGCCACTGCAAAGTAGGCATTTGATCTTCGATAATCAAAGGTTACTTTAAACTGAGAACCTTAGAACAACCATTTCAGAGACATCCTCAGGTATATATATATATACCCTTGAGTTGTGTCCATGAACAATATCAATCATATTAAAATGATTCTCTACGTCTTCTGAAAGTGTTACTTGATCTTGGAGCTGAGTAGAGACCCAACAGCTTCACCATAGGTTGCAAGTACAGTATGCTCTAAGTAGATGGAGCTTTCCTTAAAGGCAAACATGAATCAATATTGTTCATTATTATCCAGATTTGAATTCCAAACTTCAAGGACTGCTTCATGCTTGTTGACATCATTTCTGCTGGCTATCTGAAGAATAAATGGAATTGTGGGAAAGCGTTGTTAGTTTGTTCTTTACTGTCAACTGTATAAAAATTTCCAGCATGAAACTCAGTTTTGGAGAATCAATAAAATTGCTGATGTGTGGTATCTGCTCTCAACCTTCCCACTCCATTGCTCTCAGGCCTTCCACCTTCTGTAGGTTCTTAGACACACCATAGCTGCCCCCATTAAAGCATTGTCCCTGACCCATTAGTATGATTGTAAGATTGCTTCCTCATGACACATCCTTTTCTCGAAGAAGCTGGACTCTGACTTTCACATATATGAAGACTGAATTACTACACTGTAAGTACCTACAACAGTGCACATCATATATATATGATTTTTTAAGACAGGGTTTCTCTGTGTAGCTTTGTAGACCAGGCTGGCCTCAAACTCACAGAGATCCACCTGCCTCTGCCTCCTGAGTGCTATGCTATATTCTTTTGTAAGTCATAAAAAAGAATTTTAAGTCATGCTTTGTATGCAGTTGTAATTTTCAAATTCTGAATTCAAAATTCTACCTGTTATTTTTTTTTAACACAAATGAGATGAAAGTACGACAGACACCATGGGGAGTAGGGAAAATGAATGTTTTGGAAAGAATGATGACAGAAATTAAAACTGACCAAAAGGCCACATTGAAAGCCTTTGGATGTAAATTTGGGTGGAAGTAATCATGGTTAGATGCAGGAACTAGAAAGGGGGTCCTTGAGATGGAAGGGCCAAAGAAGATCCAGAAAGACTTTGAGGGAGATGGCCAAGGAGATCTTTGGAAAATGACATCAAAGTGGAAGGAGGAATTCTGGGAGCAGGAGGGACATGAAGTGAGATGGGTGGAGGGAGGAGTGGATGGTAGGCTGAATGAGCCAAAACTATGTATGAGAAGTCATGAAGAAACCTCATTTTTGTAAGCTGAAGAATTGACTACATCCTTTGGAGAGCTGACTATGAAGTCCACTTGGTGGAATGCTTACCTAGCATGCTCTTGAGTTCTGGGTTTGTTTCCTGGCCCCTCACACACCTGATATGAGGGCATATTCCTGTAATCCCAGCACTTGGGGGAGAGTCAAGGGGCTCAGAGCTCCAAGAACTTGTGAAAGTGAGAGAAGCAGCAGTTCCAGGGATGGAGAAATGGTTCAGTCCAGAAAGTGTTCACTGCATGAGTATAACAGCAGTTTGAGTAATTAGTACACAGAGAAAGCCAGTTGATTCCCACCTTGCCTGTAATTCTAGCATTGAGGAAGCCAAAAAGACAATCTTGAGGCTTGCTGGACAGTCAGTGTGGCCAAATCAGTAATCTCCAGGTCCTGTGAGAGAAACAGGCTCAAAAATTAATGTAAAGAATGAATGAGACACCTGATGCTGGCATATGACCTCTATACACAACACATCTGTGTCCACATAGACATATGCGCAATGACATACATATGCACACCCAAAGATATACATGCATGCCACAGACACAGCTACACATGCACAGGGATATAAGGTAATTCAAGGTCAACCTTGTTATTATGCTAAGATTGAAACTAGCTTGGAATACCCAAAATCCTGCCTCAAAAAATTAACTCATTAATAAAATGAATCAAGAGAAAATAGAAATGTCTTTGTCTCACTTAGAATGTCTACAGAGAACACAAGCATGGTAGCTTATTGTAGAAAAGGTGAAATTTTTATACCTGTGTCCAATTTTAATGATTTTTTTTCAATTAATTTTTATTTAACTAAAAAACAATCTTATTTTACATATCAATCCAGAGTATTTTACATATCAATACAGAGTATTTTCCCCAGATTCTGTATTTTGGGGGCTAACATTTGCCAATGAAAAGCATGTACGGGCATCCTGGAAAGTGGAAACTTAGTGGTGGACATTATTACTCGGGTCAGGGACATGAGACACAGCATTGCAATATCTTACTTACAAGTAGTGTAGTTGTGATTGCTCCATAAATGGTCAGTGTCATGATGAGATGTCACAGCAAGCCCTCAGATGTCTCCATTCCTGTCAGGGCATTTTCTCCCTCTCCTGCTTTGGGCTGACACTCTCCAGCTCCAGTTTAGAAATATCTTCTATCCCTCTCCTTCTCAAAGAGCCCCCTAGTGCCTAGAGTATCTGTAGTAGCCCTATTACATCCCATCTCACCCCAAACATTCTCAATTTCTTCAAAATAAAACAAAGCAAAACAAACAAACGAAACCCTGGTAATCCTTGAAGATTTCCAGATATCCCAGTTATGTTGATATACCTCAAGTACAAATCAATCACACACACAAACCACAACCTGGAAGCTGATAATACCAAACTGATGGAACAGTATGTCTCTTGTTGAGAATAAGAAATGCAAAATTACAAGTACTTTGAAAGTTTGGCAGAGTTTTGCAAAGTTAAATATTGTTTTAGTGTCAAAACCATCAACCACATCCTTTAACTGGTATTTAGTCGTTAATATTGATATATACCGTCAAAACAACCAAAACACAGAGATCTTTAGCATTTTTATTAGTAACCACAGCAACTATGAGGTTCTTAAAAGATGAGTAAATCTTTTTAAGTCATCCAACATTTATCAATGACAAATAGAAATTAGCTGTCAAAGCACAAAATATAGAAGAAATTTTAATGGCTCATGAGTCATTCCCAACAGGTTACATAGTATATGATTCTGTATGATATGGCATTCTGGAATAGATAAAATTGTGAGCATAATAAATCTTTGGTTCACATTGGTTCAAAAGGGAGAAATGCGACAGACAAATCACAGGCTTTTAGGGCAGCCAAACTTCTGTATGGTGATCTAAGGACCGATGTGTGACTTTACACACTTGCTAAATCCAGTAGAAATTTACAGTGCACAGTGAACCTTAAGGTATGCAAAGTTTCAAAATCATTTATGAAATCAAGGTGTCAAAGGAAAGAAAGTAAGTATGTTCTGAGAAGTTAATACATTTTGATTAATTGTGCTCTAAATGTATGAAGAATCTCTCCTTGTTGGGAAGAGGCCTTGACTCAAGCGTGTTTAGAAAGAAATGGCATGTATACAATTAAAAGCAAGAGAAAACTGGGTTGGAGATATGGCCCATTAATTAAGAGTACTCGCTGCCTGCTCTTCAAGAGGACCTGGCAATTTCCAGGATCTACATGACAGCTCCCAATCGTCTATAACTCCAGTGCCAGAAGATACGATGCCCCCTTTTGGCTTTTTATAGACATATGTGCAGACAAAATACCCATACACATAAAAACAAATGAAAAAAAAAAAGCCAAAACAAAGAAACAAAAACAGCCTGGGCACATTATCCATCCAGGTACAAATTAACACAAGTGCGTATTTACCACTGGAGTTTTTATATCAACAACATTTATGCACATGTAGCTGTATCTGTTTCAGAAATTATTACTGTAACTCCAGGACTCATTTATTAAAATATTTCTTAATTAACTTTTGATACTGGGAGACCCAGCCTGTTGCAGGGAGTGGCACCTTTGGGCAAGTAGTTCTGAGTTATATAAGAAAGCAAGCTGAGCAAGCCTTGAGAATAAGTCAGTCAGCAGCATTCCCTCCTGGCTTCTGCTTCAGTTCCCACCACCAGGTTACTGCCTTGACTTTCCTGAATGATGGACTACAAGCTATAAGCTGAAATAAACCCTTTCCTCCCCAAGTTGATTTTGCTCATGGTGTTTTAGCACAGCAACAGAAACCCTAACTAAGACAGGTATTGATAGTTAATAAGTAAACCCAAGAATCTGTCAGAATGAACTGATCCCTGCCCCAATCCTAACTGTGGAGCTATGGAGAGTTGATGGCTTCTAGGGGAGTCAGGGTCAGTTTTCTGGGTGTGGCTTTTGGTAAGCAAACCACACTCCAGTGGGTGGCCCCACATTTAGAAGTATATGGGCAGAGAAAATGGGAATCTGTGGACTACTAAATGTAAAAAGAGAAGAGACCAGAGTTGGGTAGGTAGAAAGGTGAGAGTGGATCTGGAATAGGAATAAATATGGTCAAAATACACTACCTGGAATTCTCTGACATTTTTCCTTTGAAGGTGACTAATTTAGAACCCTTTAAGCAATTGATGGTTGGAGGCATAGCTTTGTTGAGTAATCAACTAGGTTAGCAGAACAATAATACTGCTGATGAGTTTACTCAAGAGGTAAATGTCTGGGTGTTAGAGTTAGGTTCCATTGTGTTTCCGTGATATAAAAAAAAATTAACAATGACAACACCACCCCTCTCCAAAAAAAAAAAAAAAAAAAACAAAACAAAACAAAAAAAAAAACCCCAAAAAAACCAGGCAGGCAAAACAAACAAAAAAAAATCCAGGATAATGAAAAAAATACTTCTGACTAATAAAAGAACTTAGGATATCACCATGCTTGACCTCAAAGAGTACTATAGAGCTGTAGTAAATAAAGATGACATGGTACTGGCATAAAATCAGACATGCTGATAAATGGAATAGAATTGAAGATTTTGACATAAGTCCACACACCTATGGGCATCTGTTTTTTGTTTTGTTTTGTTTTTTTTTGTTTTTTTTTTTTAATAAATAAGCTAGAAATATACACTGGAGAAAAGACATCATTGTCAAAAAACACTGTTAGTGATACTGGATTTATCCATGTAGAAGAATGCAAATAGATCCATATTTATCACCCTGAACAAAACTAAGCTCTAAATGAATCAACCCCCTCAACATAAAGCCAGAGACACTGAGACTAATAGTAAAGAAAGTAGGGAATAGCCTTGAACTCATTAGCACAAGAAAAGACTTCCTGAACATGACAGTAATAGCACAGACACTAAGAACAATAATTAATAAATGAGACCTCATTAAACTTAAAAAAATCTTCTATGTAGCAAAGGACACCATCATTTGGACAAAGGAGGAGGCTACAGAATGGAAAAAGATTTTAGTAACTACATCAATTAGAGGGTTCATATCTACATCTATGTCTAAATCAAAAAAAATCCTGCATATCAAGAAAACTGATAACCCATTTAAAAATGGAGTATATATCTAAGTGGATAATTTTCAAATGAAATTCAAATAGCTAACACTCTTAGTCATCAAAGAAATGCAAATCAAAACTGCTTTGAGATTTCATCTTAATCCAGTCAGAATGACCAAGATCAATAAAGCAAATGATAGCTCATTCTAGTGAGGATATGATGTAAAGGAAACAATTATTCCTTGCTGGTGGGGTGCAAGGTTGTTCAGGCCCTATGAAAAAATGTAATGGAGGTTCCTTAGGAAGCTGGGAATAAGTCTACTTCAGGATCTGGCTGTACCACTCCTGGGCATACACCCGAAGCACTCTATATACTACTACAGAAACACTTGATCGACCATGATCAGTTGGAAACAGCTTAGATGTCCATCAACAGTTGAAGAGGAAGAAAATGTGCTAGATTTCCAAATAGAATATTACTAAGCTATTAAAGAAAATCCTCAAATCATGAAATTTGAAGGTAAGTGAATAGAGCTAGAACAAAGTCACCCTCAGTTAGGTAACACAGACATGAATAGACAAATATGGTATCCATTTGCTTATAGCTGGGTGTTATGTGTTTTATAATTTTTATACTATTAATTTGTATGCTAATGTGTGTTCCTCTGCATTTTTTGTTGTTGTTTTTTTGTTTGTTTGTTTTTTTCTCTCTTTTTCTGTTTGGTTCTATCCTGTTTTGTTTTGTTTCATTTTATTTTATTTTTTTAGATGAGTGTTATAAGAGAGAGAAAAATTATCATGTGGATTTGGGTGGGTGGGAAGGCGGGGACAATCTGGAAGAAGTTGGGGGAGGGAAAGCCATGATCAGAATATACTGTACAAAAAATATTGTTTTCAATTAAAAATGCGTGGTATATACAGGAACTAGACTAAAACATCAATTGTTTATGAAAGCAAACTCAGCATTTAAAGGTTAGTAAAAATATTGTCAGTGCCTACAGAAAAACAATACAGAAGCAACTGCCTTAATAGTACAAAACTAACTGAATTCTCAGTCCCGAGTCTTCTAGACTCAGTATTTCCTGTTGAATACACAAATTTCATTGTACCATCTTTCATGTTTTTGTTTAATATCATCAAGGATGTGTTTTATTGAAGAGCCCAATTCAACGACACTGGAAACTCCACTTGCATACTCACAAATAAAGCCAGCAGTGTGTATGGCTACCAGTGACCCTTTAGCATCAAATATAGGAGATCCAGAAGACCCACAGTGGAAAGTGTTATCCCTGGTAACCAAACCAGGTTCATTGATTTTTTCCTGGAAACTTCTTTGGGTGTACATATAGATATATGGCATAGGGTCACTGCCACCCTGAATGGCCTCACATTTCCTTCTTTGCTCATCTTGAGGTACCACAGTACAACCATCAATAACCTTATACTTTCCTTCTGGGTGACCTATCATATATATAAACTCACTAAGTGATCCAGAAGGTGTTCCATTACAGAGTCCTGTAGGAATGTGCTGTCCACTTTTCTTCAGTTTCAGGACAGCATAGTCAAGAGTTACATCAGACACCTCAAACCAAGGTTCAACAGAACAATAACTGTCTTCCTTTGCGGGGAACCCATGAAAATCAAACGTCACTCTTATACACTCACTAATTATATCTGCCCACTTACTTGGCTCTATGCCTTCCCCTACAATGTCATTTATTACATGTCGACAAGTGAAAATGTACAGTCCTTTAAAAAGGAAGCAAGTGGCACTACCCCTGTTCCCACTGTTGTTCCAAACAATGAGCCCAACTGAGTCACTGAGCTGTGAAAGGAGTTTGAAGACTTTACCTGGGGTGGAGATTTGAGTCAGCTTCCTGAAGTTTTCTCTATGTGCTTTGAATAAGGAGGTTTTCTTTCTTTTCTCACTCTCTTCCTTGATGTATGCTCTCAGTTTTTCGCGTTCTCTTCTCAATGTGGGGTACAAATTCTCAATGTATCCTTTCAACTCGAAGTTTCTGTTCACTAACTCAGATTTCTGAGTTGCCGTTGCCACCCAAGGGCTCTCCTTTCTCTCGACATCAATCTGAAAGAGCTTGCCTTGTAACATATCAACTGGCTGGGTGTTTGCTATGATGGTGTCATTGTTAATGAGTTTCCAATGGGCATGCTCTACAAAGGAATCAAACCTGCCATCCTTCCTCAGAGTGGCCTTGATGGTCTCTCCTTTGAAGCCATAGACACAGAGTTTGGTCCCCTCCTTGTGAAGTTCCCTACACCTCAGAATCCTTTGTTCCCTATTCCCGACTGCATGTATGTGAAATATAACACACTCAGCAGGTGAGTGATCAAAGCGACCACACACTTCATTGTTTTCTTTCTCCTTACTTTCAGTTTTGGAGAATGTAATGAGCACATGGCTGCCTTCTGGAAAACAATGGAGGGGCATGCCAAGGTTTATGTACCCTTCTACTCCTTCTTTTCCACTCACCAGCATTTCTTGGCCTCGCTGTCTTTCTATCGCTCTTTTGACAGGGTCAAGGGTGTTCATTGCCTCATATAAACTAGCTGTCTCCTCATCTGTGATCTCATAGGTTGCATCACCAAAAGTGATGGTAATATTCCTATTTTGGGGAGAGTTCTGAACTTGTGGAGTTTTTAGTTCCAAATGTGATCTTTGTTCCTGGTCAATGGTCACCTCCTTTGGTCTTTGTTTACATTCCATTTTCATTTGAGAAATTATGGGATCATTTTGTTCTTTTGGAACCTAAAGAGAAAATAATAGACACTTTAGAAAATTGGCTACAAGTGTATCCCTGAAATTTTTGTGTATAATACATGCCATATTTTCTCAATAAGCAGGCAGAAGGAGCATAACTCATCCTGGTATCTCAAAATCTACCAGTTCCAATAGAAAGTATCTCATTTGTATCTTATTTATTATTTTAAATGACAGATTAAAAATTTTAAGCACAACACATTGCTTAGAATTCTTCTGTAATTTCTTTGCACATATATACACACAATTGAGAGGCAGGGTCTCACTGAATAGCCATGGCTACTGTGGACCTAGATCTGTAGCCCAGGTTGGCCTCAAATTCACAATATTCATGGCTCCTCGATAACTTGATTTAGCAAGCATCTACCACAAAATCACTCATGCTATTTGCTTTTTTATGTCAGTTCTCAAACACCATGAAATATGCAGGATCAACAACAAAAATGCCACTGTCCAGTAGATGAGAAGATCAAGTATGTAATGTTCATTTTCTAAGTTCCTTTCTTTTTCACATTTTAAAAATAACACAAGAAGATGGAACAAAGATTAACACATCAGAATTGAATACAACAAACAGAAGGAAGACAGCCCAAGAGGAGGCACAAGAATCAGAGACCTACTCATTGGCACACTCAGGAATCCCTTGCAAACACTAAGCCGGAAGCAGTGATATATAGAGAGGACCTGATGCAGACCCATGCAGCCCTGTGCTTGTTGCTTCGGTCCCTATGAGCTCACCGGGACTTCGGCTAAGTGCCTTTCTTAATCACAGGATAGCCAATAAGGAAGTGAGTTTCTGAAGCCCAGTAGTTAGTCTGATACATTTTCCATTAGACTATGTGTTCTGTTCTGTAAATTTGTACTCAGAACATCCATGTTATGAGACATTATCTTAAAACCAGGAATGTGGGATGAGGGAAGGGGCTAAAGGGGAATTATCAAAATTGAGAAAATGATTTAAAAATGAAGGCATCTCGTGTCTGAAAGGTTCAATTTCCCTGCTGGTGTAACAGGTACGATGTCACCCATGACAAAGGGAATGACAGTGGTAGAGCATGGTGAAAACTAAGCCTGTCGTCTTTAGTAATAACACCGATACCCTGGTTAAAACAAAACAACAAATGGTGATGTAAATGTAAAGACGCTTGTGTGGGAAGTCTCAAGAATGTCTCTTCAGTCTAAACACTGAGAAACATTCACGTCTCACCACCTGAAAGAGCGAGGATACACCTTTGACTCTTCAACAGACACACCTAAAGCCACCATTAGTGTGTGTGTGTGTGTGTGTGTGTGTGTGTGTGTGTGTGTGTGTGTGTGTGTGTGTGAGTGAGTGCAGGCCTGAAGCATGCTGTGCCCCTAATTTGGAGGAGAAAGGACAATAATTGGAGTCAGTCCTCTTCTTACATTCCAGGCATCTAAATCAGGAGGTTAGGTTTGCACTTCAAATGCTTTCATTCCCTCAGCCATGGTAGAAGCCCTAGATACATATCTAAGAGTTTTGTTTTGATTGTTAAGACACTGTACCCCAGGCTGTCCTCAACTGTTGATCCCCTCCCTTCTCTGTTCAGAATTCTCAGATTACAGGCACATGTCATCATGCCTGGCCTGGTGCATATGACAGAAAACAAGAGGTTGTGTATGTGGTTATGAGCTTGTGCATTCTTAGAAAAGGACAGAGAAGGGGTGGGGGTGGGGCAGATCTAAGTTTCTCAGCCTTCTTGCTCCAATCAGGGAGTCCTTTATAGTCATGTCACTGAGTCCCAGAGCAGACTTCACAGACCCACGCATGCAACTGACGTGTTAGAAGCAAGTCCTTCTCACATGCCTAACAGGGTTATAGTAAGAATGAATTACAGTCATTTCATAAACTACAAAGCACTATGCAGACAGATTCTTAGAATTAAGTAAATCTGACACACTCAGAAACATAGTTCCATGCTAGTAGGGAACATTGCTTTTTCCCAGTTTAATCTAACAAAATGCATTTGATCTGTTTCATTGAGTTGGGTTCTTTTTTTTTTTTTAATTAAAGGCTACTTTGACATGGATGACATCTGTTCTATGATTCCCTCCTTCAGTATCATCTGCCAAACTAGAAAGAAGAAAGTGGACAAGAAAAGTCTGTAATACTCCCAATACACAATAAGATGGATTCTTGGCAGGAAGAACCTTGTGACCTAGGGCCAAGGATGGCTAAGTCTGCTATGAATGTGCAGTATTTGTAGACATACCTGAGAAAAATAGCGCAGGATCTCCATATTTTTTCTTTGCATGAACTAGGAACTTCTGTGAGATATGCCTGATGGATTAGACATGAAACAGGTAGCTCAGATGAACTGCTAATTGAAAATGTTTTCAAGTATCTTCATAGGTAATGTATACTGTATAGAGGGAAGTATTTCCCTAGGACCCACACCCCACCTTCCCTCTCTGTTCAGTCTTTCTTCTCATAGGGTGATAACTTCGCAGCAAAGTTTTCCCATCAAGCAGAGCCACCAGCAATCAAAGCAAGGCACTGTGTGTCAGGAACCAGAGTAAACACAGCCAAGAGCAGATGCAAATCCCAACATAGGGTTGCAATTGGGGAGCCCAGCAGAGTGTTTAAATCCACATTGATGTTAAAATCTGGTCTTCACTTAAGATGGGCATGGAAGGATGGTTAAAATACAGGGGGACAGGTAAGAAAAAACTGGTTGGTACCCTGAGAACAAAAGAAATTTAGAAGGACATATGGAAAAGAAATCTTGAAGTTTTCCTAAAATGATACTCAGGAAACATAATATCTACCTTAGAGTTTGTTTGTTTTGTTAGTGAGGGGTGTGTTTGTTACTTTGATTGTGTGTGTGTGCGAGCGCGCGTGCGTGCGTGCGTGCGTGTGTGTGTGTGTGTGTGTGTGTGTGTGTGTGTGTGAATATTTTATAATGGAAATGGACAGAACAGAAAGGAGGGGGGATACAAACAGAGAAAAGCAGTTACAGTGAATTTTTAAACATCACTTCCATAATTAATCATCATCTTCTTCTTCAGAAAATGTCTCATGTTGCTAAGGCTGGCCTTGAAAATTGAACTTCTAATCTTCCTGCCTCCCAAGTGTTAGCATTACAATTATGTGGCATCATGTCAGATTCATGTGATGCTCAGAATCCAGTCCAGGGCTTCATGTGCTGGGCAAGAAGTCTACCAATGGACAACACTCTGAACCCCACACTCACTTTTAATTTCATCAGATTACACTCAGAGACACTGAGGTTTTATAACCGTATTACTTTCCATCTCTAAAAGTTCAGGGGTATTTTTCTCATAATAACAATGCCAGTTTGTTTACATCAAATATTAATATGGTACATATATCACCTTTACAATTGTTTTTTTAAGACAAGTGTTGCTCTGCTGCCTGGGAATGGCCTCAATGAAAATTTTTAAATGAACATACAGACATTTCAAAATCTGGTAATGGATGTATTAAAAGGTACCTTTACGTATAGGATGAATATTAAGAACTCATGAAACACAATAAAAACACACTGAAAAATCTAACACAATAATGCCTTTCTTACCTTTGGGGACAGAGTACATACACACTCGTTCTAGCTGGAGGTTGATAATGTCCAATGTAGCCTTCCAGAAACCTGTTGATAAAACCAAACTAAACTTACTGCGATGGAGGTGATAGCTACTTAACAACTCTTTGGTCTTGTTGCAATAGAAGAGCAAGGTTGAGGAGAGACAAAAGGATCCGGTATTGTAAACTACAGTGTAACTTGGGCTATAATGTAAAGGACTAGTAAGGATATGGTAACAGATGAGGACTGTGGGTATACCAAACCAAAGATTTTGAGGTCAGGGCTACAAAGAAACATCTTTGATATTTTCTACTAAAGATAGTAGCTGTATCTTTGAGAAAGCGACGGAAATATCAAAGGGATTTGCAACGTTGTAATTCCTGGAAGAACATTACTGCCGTGGTGCGTTTGTGATAATGTTAACAGGTAACACAGTTAACTCAGAGTTGAGTTACTCAGGGACCTGCTAGGCCAGCACATGTGACTTCACCAACAGAGCATGCTGAACTTGCCCGAGAAAAAAAGTTAGTTTCTGCCAGCTACTCCCTACATTTTTATACTGGGGAGAAGCACAGACAGGAAACCACATTTATGACTATTTGCAGCACACAAACGCGGGTTAGTTCATTTTAGGAGGCATTTTCAGAAAAAAGAACAGTGGATTTTACAGATACCAGTTTGTTTGTTTTACTAGAGGCCTTATTTCTTGAGCATTGGGGAAAAAACAAAAAAGCCCTTTACATCTTTTCTCTTTGGCTTTGTTCTTTTACTCGCCCAAGAACTTCAGACACCACCCAAAAGGAACTGCCCTCACTCTCCTCCCGACACTTTCTGAACTAAAAATGCTCTTCTGTCTGCATCGTTCCGCTGCCCGCAAGTCCTACCAGGCTTCAGGTCGGCCAGGAGGTGAAGAGGTAAATCCTTACAAAGAGCTGGGTTTTCTGCAAATTCAACTGTTACTCACGCTTCTGTAGCGGCAGGACGCTTTCCTCCATTCACAAAACGGCTCACTGCCAAAAAAAAAAAAAAAAAAAAAAGCGCGCGTAACTAATGGCGCCTCTTCCGTGGATTGGTCTTCTGCGGAGAGAGCAGCTTGTGAGGTGGAACACAGCCTCCGCGGAAGCCAATCACCAGCCGTGCGAACGGATAGGTGGCCTCCAGCCACCTACACACCCTTATTCTAAATCCAACCCCCACTCCCCATACCCCATACCCCATCCCCTCTAATCCCTAGTTTGTGAGATCCAAGGCAAGCCCAACCAGGCTGCGCAAGGGGTCAATGTCAATTCTACTTTCCAGATTTGTCTATCTGGGGTTAGAATTGTCTCAAAGTGGCACAGAACCCAAACAGAAATGACTGGGCGGGGCTTGAAAAACGCGCGAAAAGCCAGGAACCTGCTACTGTCAGGCCTTGAGCTGGGCACTTCGGGAACCAGCTACTTCGGGAAGGAGGCTGGAAGCTGAACTCTGATTGCCTCATCATCAAGGCTAGGGCGGAGAAGTCAAGACTCTTGATTCTGCAGCGCCATCTACCGCGGCAGAGGGTCCTTTAAGGCCTGGTGAATCAGCAGTTTCACCTAATGGAGTTAGGGCGACTCAGGATCAAAGTGACAGACCAAATATGCTCGTCACGAATCAATTTTCGAAACGTGCATCAGTCTATGTCACTCTTTCTCCTTTTCGTTTCAGACAGCATAGTAATTTTAAAAAATTAAACGCTTATTTAATATAGATAAAATTGTTTAACAACTGTGCTTCCCATACCCATCCACTACAACAGAAAGAATAAAAGTATCTGAGAATGTTTCAGTGGTATAATATTCTCAATACACAAGGAGTCAGTGTCTAAGCAGAAATCACCATGTGACTCAGAACATAGAATGGCTGAGTCTACTGTGGTTAGACGTAAAAATAGTATTTATAGACACACCTCAAGAAATCTCAAGAAAATAGTATGCCAAGTTCTTACCAGAAATGATCTCTGCTTGATAACTTCCACAACTGCATGGAAAGCGGGTCCTGTGTAGATTTTGCCTTAGGTGAAAGTATCTCCTGCTTCCAAGCCCACAGCTTGGAACAGAGACACAATTCAAATGCAAACATCAGTTCCTTGTATAGCTGAGGATTTCAAAATATAGTCTACTTATCTTGCTGCTAAAGTCTGGACCTCCTTTAAGATGGAGGTGAAGATGGTAAACTATGGGGAAACAGGTAGAAAAGGAGCTAGTTAAATGTGGAAACAAAGTTGTAAAAAGACATCAAAAAGAACTCAAGAAAGCTTATCTAAAGTGATAGTTAGGAACCCAGCTTACTATTTGAGTTTTGTTTGAAGAAGTATTTCCTCTGTACCTTTCAAACAAATGAATAATCTAAATGAAATATCCAAAGCTTTAACAGTGCCAAATAACACTAGAAAAAGACCATTGAGGATAGGAGGAACTGGTCTTTAATACCTCACCATCTAAACAATGCCTGGGACATGGCATTAGTTATGGAATTCTCATGGAATTACTAAAAATCTATTTAAGAACACATAATCCACAGATGAACAGAGTAAGTATGTGCTATGCTATGCCATGTTTTAAGCACGTTTCATATAAATAGCCTCACATAGTTTGTTCAATCCTAAGAGATGACATCATTGATCCTACTTTATCTATAAAGGATTGAAAATCCTAAAGAGGTTAAACTCTTACTCTAAGCCACAGAATTCCAGAGAGCATATTCTAGAGAGCTTCTACTGATATCTTTTTTTTTTTCTCCTAGAGATGAAAATATGGGAGTGGGAGGAAGAAGAAGAGTGACTTCAGGTCCTCTCACCTGCCCTTCCAACTCCCTGGACTGAAGGCACATGCCACCACATTTGTGTTATACAGTATAGGTGACCAATCCCAGGGCTTAGTGAATGAAGGGTGAGAACTCTATCAGCTGAGCCAAAACTCCAGTCCTCTGCTATTTATTTAACTAGACTCCACCAGATACAGACATCATGGCTTTTTTAACATTAAGACTTTCCATCTCCAAAAGTAAGGAAATTTTGTCATATCAACACGGTGACAGTTGATTCACATCAAAATATTAGTAATGTTATAGAAACAACGTGCCTTTCCAGTGAGAACCCACTACCTATAGAGATTAAAGATGGCAAGGCTCTTCAATGGTACTTATCTGGCCCTGTCTACTGCTCAAAGAGGAGCTGGCCTCGAATAGATATTACTATGTATGCCTGAGGCCTGTTCACTCCACATACATTGTCATGCTTAAATCTCTCAGGTCTCCACCCCAAGTCACACTTTTAACAGTTTAAACAGAGACAGGTGAATGCAAATCCTGACACTTTAGGCAGTTGAGAGATTTTTATTGCAAAGATATCGCCAGAATAAGTTCTTAAGTATACCAGTAGTTCTGGGGGTTTTGTTTGTTTGTTTTTTGATTGTTTTTGTTTCTCTCTCTCTCTCTCTCTCTCTCTCTCTCTCTCTCTCTCTCTCTCTGTCTCTGTGTGTGTGTCTGTGTGTGTGTGTGTGTGTCTCCTTCCCTCTCCCTCTCACTATGTCTCCCTCCCTCCTCCCTCTCTTCTTCCCTCCCTCCCCCTCTCTGTGTGTCAGTCTGCCTCCCTCCCTCCCTTCTGCTCCCCCCTCCCTGTAATAACTTTTACTTCACTTTTCTTGCCCACCAGATAAAAGCGCTGGGGACTTAATGGCAGAACAGGATTTAAAGATGTTTGTGACCTCTTGAGCTGTGCACTAGAGGCTTGTCCTTTGATATGGGAATGCATCTAATGGCCTGCTGGAAGTCAGGATCGTCTCCTTTTGTTAGGAGAAAGCAGCCTAATTGGAGGTCAATCTTGGTGAATAAACATTAGCAGAAACCTTTTCAGCAAGCCTCCTTTCAACTATGGTACAGATTTTTCTTTCTCAAGGTTTCTAACAAATATGGTGAATACACTACTTATCTGTTTGTTATATTGGAGGCAGTGATCATTTAGCTAAATTCTAATTTGTATAACTTAATATTTCTAGGCAAGTGTATTAGTAAATTACTTTTCCTTATTGATTCATTTTTTAATATTTATTTATTTTTTCCATTATACCCAGTTTCCCTGCCCTCCTCTTCTCCTTTCTGTCCTTCCAGCCACCTAACCCCTGTTCATTCATCCATTCTTTTTTATCTTCAGCACAGGTCAGGCCTCCCAGGGATATTAACCAGCCATGGTATATAAAGTTGCCATAAGAACAGTCACCTCTTCTCCTATTAAGGCTAATTGAGGCAACCCTGTAGGAGGAAAGGGTCCGGATACAGGCGACAGAATCAGAGATAACTCCTGTTTCCACTGTTAGGAGTTATACAAATAGGCCAAGCTACACAACTGTAATATATATGCAGAGGGCCTGGGCCAGTCCCATGCAGGCTTCCTGCTTAGCAGTTCAATCTCTGTGAGCCTCCTATGAGCCCAGGTTAGTTGATCCCTCTGACTCCTACAATCCTTTCTCCCCCTGTTCTTCACAATTCCCAAAGCTCTGCCTACCATTTGGCTGTGGGTCTCTGTATCTATTTCTATCTGTTGCTGGGTGAAGCCTCTCTGATGACAGTTGAGCTAGGCACCAGTCTCATGATATAGCAGAATATCATTGAGAATTGTTTGACTTTTTTTTTTCTTTTTTGCCAGTTGTATTTGGTTCTATCATAGATCTGGGCTATCCAGCCTGTGGGCCCTGGCCTTCTGGGGAGTGTCAGGAGTAGGCTTCCTCTCATAGTATGGGTCTCAGGTTGAACCAGTCATTGGTTAACCATTCCCACAATTTCTTGCCACCTTTACCCCAGCTCATCTCAAAGAAAAGACAAACAGGTTGAAGGTTTTATTTCTGGGTTGTTGTTCCATTCTCTCCACTGGAAGTCTTGTCTGGTGACAGGAGATGGCTAGTTCATGCTCCATATCCCCCCACTGCTAGGAGTCTTAGCTAGGATCACCCTCATAGCTTCCTGGGAGTCTTCTTTGCACCAGGTTTCTAGCTTGCCCCAAGGATGCCCTCCACACACCCCAATTCCAGCTATCTCTTCCAGTACTCTTCCCTTTATCCTACCTCCCCTGATCCTTCCTATTCTCACCCCCACCCACCCCTATCCAGACCACTCCCCCTTACCACTGGCAATGTCTATTCTATTATCCATCACAATGAGATTCATGTGTTCCCCTCCCTTGAGCCTTCCCTGTTACTAAACTTCTCTGGGTTTGTTGATTGTAGCGTGTTAACCTTTTACCTTACAGCTGATGTCCACTTCTGAGTGAGTACATGCCATGTTTGTCTTCTGGGTCTGGGTTACCTCCCTCAGAATTATCTTTTCTACTTCTATCCATTTGCCAGCAAATTTCATGATGGCATTGCTTTTAACAGCTGGGTGATACTCCATTATATAAACGTACCACATTTCCTGCATCCGTTCTTCACTTGATCCCTCAACATCTAGGTTGTTTCCAGTTTCTGGATATTATGAGTAGAGTTGCTAGAAACATAGTTGAGCAATTGTTCTTACGATATGGTAAAGTTTCCTTTGGATACATACCCAAGAATGATGTACTGGGTCTTGAGGTAGATGAAGCCTCTTTTTCTGAGAAACTGCCATATTGATTTCCAAAATAACTGCAAAAGTTTGCACACCTACCAGCAATAGAAGGCTGGTCCCCCTTTTCCACATCCTTGCCAGCATGAGTGGTCACTTGTAATGACACAATGACATCCGATGAAAACACACAGACTGGTGTGAGCGCTGTTGATACTGGGTTCTGCTCAGACAGCTAGCTGCTTGCCAGCTGGGTGACCTCCACATTAGGCCTCTAGGTTCTATCTCTAATCCTGTACAAACTGGACACGATGGCACACACCTTAACCCTGACTGTTGTAAAGATTAAAAACACTTCATGTGGTCCCTAAGAGGAACACATGGATCACCTTGGGAAGGAGAATTAGATGAGCTCTCCAGGGAAAACTGGGGATGGGGGTGATAAAGAGGAGGGGTTGAGGTATGAGAACATGAAGGCCAAGTTGGAAGAGGGATGGAGAGCAAAAAAAAGAGAGGGTTTGTTGTTGTTGTTGTTGTTGTTGTTGTTGTTGTTGTTGGTTGGTTGGTTTTTGTTTTTCAAGACAGGGTTTCTATGTGTAGCTTTGGAGCCTGTCCTGGAACTTACTCTGTAGACCAGACTGGCCTCAAATCCACAGAGATCTACCTGACTCTGCCTCCCAAGTGCTGGGATTAAAAGAATTTGCCACCATCTCTAGGCTGAAAGAGATATCTTGATAGAGGGAGCCAGTATGGGGTTAGGGAGAAACCTGGTGCTAGGGGAATTCCCAGGAATCCACAAGAATGACCCCAGATAAGACTCTTAACAATAGTGGGGAGAGTGACTGAACTGGCCTCCCCATGTAATCGGATTAGTGAATACTCTGTCATCATAGAATCTTCATCCAGTAATTGATGGAGCCAGATGCAGAGATCCATAACCAAGCACCAGCCCAAGCTCGAGGAATCCAGTCAAAGAGAGGGAGGATGGAATACATGGGCAAGGGAGGTGAAGATCATGATGGAAAAATCTACAGAGACAGCTGAACCAAGCTCCTGGAAACTCATGAACTCTAGACCCACAGCAGTAGAGCCTCCACTGGACTCAGCTAAGGCGTCCATATGTGGGAGACAGTTGTGTAGCTTGGACTGTCTGAGGGGCCCCTGGCAGTGGGACCAGGATCTATACCTGATGCATGCTAGCATGTGGGAGTCAATTCCCTATGGTGGATACCATGCTCACCATTAATGCAGTGGGGAGGAGCTTGCTCCTGCCTCAACTTAATGGGCCTTTGCCCTTTGGGAGGAGTGGATGGTGGGCAGCCTGGGGGGTTAGATGAGGGGGACAGGAGGAGGAATGAGAGGGAGAACTGTGGTTGGATTGTAAAATGAAATAGAAAAAAAAAACTTCAAACAAAAAATACCTCATGTAGGTAAAATATTTAGACAATGGCAATATGTGAAGACTGCTCAGTAAACATTACAGCTAGTGCTTAACTGCAGAGACACTCATTAGGTTGTAGAGACCTGGGAACACAAAAGTAAGAAAATGAGGGACTAGACTAGGATGCTTTCAGTTCTGAAAGCAGAAATTCATTGTTTAGTCAGTCAGACTACCTGAAGTTCTGTATCTGCTGGTGACTCATACAATGGACATCTTTTCAAAGTTGGCAGAAAGAAATAGAAATTATGCACTTCACAGGCTTATATGCAAATGGAAAGGATAAAGAGGTTAAAAACACTTTACTTCCAGTGTCTATTCTGAATCATATTATACCAAAATATGTAAAGCCTTGAACAGTCCATTTTTAAATTTTTTTTACATTTAAATTAGAAGCAAACATTTTTTATATCTCAATCCCAGTTCCTGAATCCTCCCATCCTCCCCTGTTCCCCCCACAAACTCCCATATCCTCCCCTTTCTGCCACTCAGGGAGCATGAGGCTTTTCAAAGTCTGTCATATCATTTGGAGCAGAGCCCAGGCCCTTCCCCATGTGTCTAGGCTGAGAGAATATTCTTCTATGTGGAATAGGCTCTCAAAGTCCATTAGTATACTAGGGATAAATACTGATCCATTACCAGAGGCCTCATAGACTGCCCAGTCCTTCCTACTAACAACCAACACCACATTCAGGGCTTATGGGTCAGTCCTATGCTGGTTTCCCAGATATCAGACTGTAGTTCATGAGCTCCCCCTTGTTCAGGTCAGCAGTCTATATGTATTTCTCCACCCTGGTCTAGACCCCTTTGCACATCACTTCTCCCTGTCTTCAACTCCTGGATTCCAGGAGTTTGGCTCAGTGTTTAGCTGTGGGTGTCTGCTTCTGCTTCCATCAGCTACTAAATGAAGGGTCTAGGACAGCATATAAGGTAGGCGTCAATCTCATTATTGGGGAAGGGCATTTAAGGTAACCTCTCCAGTATTGCTTAGATTGTTAGTTGGGGTCACCTTTGTAGGTCTCTGAACATTTCCCTAGTGTGAGAGTTCTCTTAAAACCTATAATGGTTCTATTATGGTATCTCTTTCCTTGTTCTCCTCTATTCTTTCCCTGACTCAATCTTCCTGCTCCATCAGCCCACCTCTGTCCTCCCTAACTCCCTCTCCCCTCCTCCCCCATGCTCCCAATTTGCTTGGGAGCTCTTGTCATTTTCCCCTTCTCCAGTGGACCATGTATGTCTCTCTTCGGGTCCTCCTTGTTTCCTAGTTTTTCTACCAGCCCATTTTATAGATGGAGAAGTCAGACCTAATTGACGTACTTGCTATCCCTACCCAATCTTTTCTCCCTGTCTCTGCTCCTTCTTCCCCACTTCCTCCTCTTTACCCATTTTTCATCCTCCCCCTTTACTTCTTGCTGTCTATTGTGTTGTCTTTTGTTCTTTCTAGCCAGCTTACTCTATCTCATTTTATGGTTTTTCCTCAACTAGCCTTGCCAGAAGCCAGTATCACAGTTGATGTAAACCGGTTTTCAGTTCACCACCTTGCTCCCTCCATCATACAACAGAAGCAGCAGCAACTATTGTTAGTATTCAGGTATTATGCTGGCCTGCCCCTGAGGACCTGGCAGAATACATCAACAACCACAACCACTGCCTTCTGCACTAATGTAATTAAACCTGTGTGTGTGTGTGTGTGTGTGTGTGTGTGTGTGTGTGTGTGTGTGTGTGTGTGTGTCTCCCTGGGCAGTCTGCATGGGTGGTGGTGTATCCACTGGGGACACTCAATGAAAATCGGATTAAGAATACTTTCTTTTCCAGTAGGTAACAGCAGGTTCATGCCAGAAAGACCTCTACCGTGAAGGGTAGGGTTTATAAAACCAATGCCTACAATTACACCATACCAAGGACTGGCCAGATAACAGAAGTTTCAATTGACTGAAACACTTTTTCTAAGTGGAACTGAATGGAAATGTTCTGCTCAGCCTCAGGTGGTTGGTTGGGGCTGGGAAGCAGTTGTTTAAAGCACAAAATGAAGTCACTAAGGGAAGTTCAGGTGGCAAATCTGCCTCCAGTTTCAAGGGTCTCCCATCCCTTCCAGCGATTAAGGCTAGAATCCCTAAGCACAGGAACGCCTTGCCCAGTACCCACTCATCCCATGTGTTCTCCGACTTTCCACTAATGCTCACAGCTAACAACAGGTACATTTGGATCCAGCCTCCACCCCCTCAGGTCCCATTTCATAAAAAGAATCTTCCGCAGTCTCACAGAAATAAATTCTGTCTATCCAGTGAGAGTGTGCTCACCCCACTAGAAGTGCTGAAAGGAGCATCCACCCTCAGGAAATCACCCTAGGAAACCTTTCCAGAGAAATGATTTGTTTGTTTTCTCCATTTTATTCATTTTATTGCTGTTGTCAGCATACACAATGGGCTTCTTTATAATACCTAATTACTTCTTTTCTTTCACTTTTAAAAGGTGAGAAAGTAGCTTTCTCACCAAACTCCAGCTTAGATTTCTGCATTCTTTAAGCTAACATCATGGTAGCCATGCTGGTTAATAATAAGAAAGATTGTAGAGAAATTCCGCCACATGAAAATAGCCTATAATTTAAATTGTTGCAATACTGTGTGAAATAAACTCAATTTATACTTTGTTGGGGGGGGATACAAATCTTAGACAGGGAAGTGATTGAGGATGCGGTACAGAAATCATTTAGAAACATTTTTTTTTTTTTTCTATGAAGAGTGGCTGGGTCTCTAGAAAACTACAACCTTCTAGTTCCTAATGGGACATGCCTGGGGAAGTACATTTATGGTGAGGGTTAATACTGGAGCTAGCTCTTCCGGTAGATGGCGCAGCTCTGTGTAAATGCCTGGCATGTCTGCGAAGGAAATCCCTATCAGTCACGAGGCAGAATTCTGTTCTGAACTGAAGCACAGTCTTCAGGAGGCCTTGGGTTTAATCCGCAGGAAGGAGTGAAGGAGATGAGAGCAGACATGAGATTTGGACACTGACTGATTAAGTTAGAGCTGCTCTGCAGGAGATCTCACTGTTTCCTAATTCAAGGATAATGAAGCCTTTTCATTGGCAATCAGGCAACTTAAAGCCTAAGTCTCAAAATTGGGAGTCTGACTTGTTGCTTTCCAGGGTAGACTTTAATTGAAATGCTAATTATACTGTTTATTCTCAAATGAGTTAATTATAACACAAAGGTATCAAATCCATCAAAGGGGAAAGAATGCAATAATACAAATTTAGTAGCATGAAAAAAGAAAGAAAGAAAGGAGAGGGGAATTTTAGGGTGACAGCAGGGATGGTCAAATTATACTCAATAAAACTCAGTATAATAAATTTATTGCTTTTATACATAATACTGCAAAATTTAGCACAAGAAAAAAAGTCTCACACACACACACACAGACACACACACACACATCATATATTTTTACCATTCTCACCATACTTTTAAATGTGATCGACAATTGATTAATTCATCTCTATTCTATTTTGTGCACCTTTATATATACAACTTATTGTTATAGATACAACTCAATTATGGGCACAGTTCCACTACAGACTCCTAGAATTACTTATCCTCTTTGATGAAAATTTTGTGCCTTTTGATTAATACTTCTTTCCCCTCTGTATTCTGCTACTGGCAATATCTCTACTTCTATGGATTTGATTATTTTAGATTGGTCATTCATTTTAAAGGTCTTTACAGATGTTTTGTCTGTCTAATTTTGCTGTATAATACCATTTGCAAGTTCTTTATAATGAATAAATAAAATATTTTTAATATGATAGCATCCATCCCTTCCTAGTCTGAAAGTGCTTGTTGATAAATCACTTACCTATGTATTATCAGTGGGCACAGTTGGAGTAAAATTTTGTATGAGTGAAAAATTTGTATCCATTTGGCTGGGTTAAAATATTCTAAATTACATTTCCTTAAAAAATAAGCAAACAAGTTGAAGCTAGTCAAGTTAGGCTTTTTTTTTTTCATTTGAAAATAAGAATAACAACAATTACAGTTGCATAAGTGTTCAATATGACAGTCCATAAAGATAACATAGTCAGGCAAGTAAGATGGTTCAGGTCAGGTAAAGATGCTTGCTTCCAAGTCCTTAGACCTCAGTTTTAGTCCCAGAATCCACACAGTGGATGGAGAGAACCACCTTATCTTCTCTCCTCCACATGTATGCTGTGGCATGCCCTCTCAAACGTATGAAGTGGAATGATTTTTTAATATAAAAGTAAAATAGCACATATACAACCCTCAGGCATATAACATTTTCTCAGGAAACATTGTTTTTTTGTCCTTGTGTATTTATAGTGATTTTAAAAAATAAATGTATTGTTCACTAGTTACCTGGTTATCTTTAGACTCCTTTTGCATTGCTAACTCATACACTATCGTTCTGTTTTTCATAGATGCTGTGTGATTGCCTCACTCTATTTTAAACAGCACAAGAGAAAGGAATACATCTGTTACCAGGGAATGTACGTTGCCTTTTGCTGGTCTCCTAGATTACTAATTTAAGCACAGACTCAGAAGGGGTTATTTTATTGGTGTTTTAAAGAAAAGGCAGAGCAAGTAAACTGGACATTGAGTAGCAGGTGGCTAGGACTGAGGACGATGAAAAAAGAAACCTGTGGTTTCTGAGAGATCAAGAAAGTTCCGGATCAGCAACGGAAGTCTGTAAGCAGCTGCATTTGGACGTGGCTCCTCTCTGAGTGTATTGTCTAGAGTGTCCGGGCAAGCTGGCTTACAGGATGTGGTCCTGTGTCTTAAAAAGGGAAGTGTTTCTGAGTCAGGGCTCAATAAAGTGGGCAGGCTTAATAGCAAGCCATTGCACTCAGAGGAGAGTTTCTAGGGTCTCTAGGCATGTAGCTCCTTAAAGGATTGATTATTCTTTCCATCTTCCTTTATAACATAACTCTGAAGTTACTTTTTGAGGGACTTTTTTTTTTCTTTTCAGTTGATTAGAAGGTCAATTGGATTAACTCTTAAAGGAGTCTTCAGTATTTATTATACATTATAATTCTTTGGAAGGTTTAGAATGTCTTGTTTCCTCGCAGCACCACAGATAGACTCAAATTCCACCCTTTTGAAAAAATCAGGTAACAGTGCAGTTCAAAAGGAATTAGAGAAACTTTAAGAAATATCAATATAGTGTAACTAACTTCCACGGATGAGACGGAAATGATAGAAATAATTTACCTTTTCACCTCAAATTAAAAGGGACATGCAAGACCCATGGAACAACAGTTGCTAAGCACTGGATATCAGGCAACACAAGAAAGGCACCTCTGATGCCAGGAAAATAAAGACAGAAGCACAGTCCTCTAGCTCACTGCAGTTTCCAAGGCATATCTCGGGAAAGTCAACAGGCAGGGCTCACAACTTGCCTGCACTGAGAAACCACGGTGCGGGTGGGAGGACAAGAAAGCAAAGAGAGCCGCATCTAAAAGGAAAAGACCCATATCTTTGCCAACGATTTGCAGCTTCTTCCTTGTTGTTCAAATACTGAATCTGGTCCGCTGTAGGGATGTTGCCCCCTAGAAAGGTCCTGAGCCCTCCAACCTCCCTCCTCCTCGCTCATCCACTTGCTGCCTGCAGCCCCTGCTGGAACTGCACTACCTGCTGCGGGTGGGAGCGGGAACTCTCCTGCCTTGTCCCGCGGGCGGGAAATCCCTGAACTTGCGCAGCTTCCTGAAGATGGGGTCCACTGATTCCTGGTTCCTTGGCCTCGCCCAGCCCTGTCAGCACACCCAGGTCCGCAGCCAATGGACTGATTCAGAGCCGGTTGATGGTTAGCAAAAGGACCAATCCGCAATCTCTCCACCCTCTGACCAAAGACGTCAAATGATAGTCTCATTCTGTTTTTTTTTTTTTTTTTTTTTTTTTTTTTTTCAGAAAGACGCGGGATTTCAGCTGTTGGACGGAAAAGGAAAAAGCTGGTGAGTAAAAAGCCCCATTTAAGATTAACTTCTTCTTGTCAAAATGTGCATAGCAAATACTCACCAATCGATTTTTTTTTTAAATTATATTTTCTTATTTTACATTTCGGTCCCAGTTCCCTCTCCCTCCTACCTTCCCAACACTCCACTCCACAGGGAGGGTGAGGCCTTCCAGGAGGGATTGCCAAAATCTGTCAAGTCATTTGGAGTAGGGTCTAGATCCTTCATCCTGCCTCTAGGCTAAGGGAGTATATCCCTTCATGGTGAATGTGCTCCCAAAGTGCTTTCCTGCACCAGGGGTACATCCTGGTTCCACTGTTAGAGGCCCCTTAGACTGCCCAGGCCTTCTAACTGAGACCTACCTTCAGGGGGTCTGAGTCAGTATAATGCTGGTTTCCCACCTATCACACTGGGGGGTTCATGAGCTCCCCTTGTTCAGGTCACCTGTCACTGTGGGTTTCTGTAGCCTGGTCTTGACCCCATTTTCTTATCACTCCTACCTCTCTGCAACTGGATTCTAGTAGTTCTGCTCAGTGTTTAGCTGTGGGTCTCTGCTTCTGTTTCCATCAGCTACTAGATGAGGGCTCTAGAATGGCATATAAAGTAGTTATCAATCTCATTATCAGGGAAGGGCATTTAAGGCAGCCTCTCCACTATTGCTCAAATTGTTAGTTTGGGTCATCCTTGTAGGTCTTTGGACTTTTCTCTAGAGTCAGATTTCTCTTCAAACCTATAATGGCTCCCTCTATTACGGTATCTCTTTCCTTGCTCTCCTCTATTCCTACTCTGACTCAATCTTCCTGGTCCCTCATATTCACTTCTCCCCTCCTCTTCTCCCCTTCTCTTTGTCCTAACTCCTTCTCCACTCACTGCACCCCCCCTCCAAATATGCTCAGGAGATTTTGTTCCTTTCCCCTTCTGTGAGGGGCCTTGTATAACTCTCTTAGAGTCCTCCTTGTTTCCTAGCTTCTCTGGTGGTGTGAATTGTAGACTGGTGATCCTTTGCTCTATGTCTAAAATCCATATATGAGTGAATACATACCATGTTCCAATTTTTGTGACTGGGTTACCTCACTCAGAATGGTTTCTTCAAGTTCCATCCATTTGCCTGTGAATTTCAAGATTCCATTCCCCCCCACTACCCCCACTGAGTAGTATTCCATTGTGTAAATGTGCCACATCTTCTTTGTCAATTCTTCAGTTAAGGGTAATCTAGGTTGCTTCCAGATTCTTGCTATTACAAATAATGCTGTTATTAACATAGTAGAACAGATGTCTTTGTTGAATAGATGTGGATCATTTGGGTATACGCCTAAGAGTGGAATTACCAGAAGACTGATTCCTATTTTCCTGAGGAATTGCCATACTATTCTCCACAATGGCTCTACAAGTTTGCACTCCCACCAGCAGTGGAGGAGTGTTCCCCTCTCTCCTTATCCTTCCCAGCATAAACTGTCATTGGTGTTTCTGATTTTAGCCATTCTGACAGGAGTAAGATGGTATCTCAGAGTTGTCTTGATTTGCATTTCCCTTATGGCTAAGGATGTTGAGCATTTCTTTTAAGTATCTTTCAGCCATTTTGGATTCCTCCACTGAGAATTCTCTATTCAGTTTTGTACCCCATTTTTTAATTGAATTATTTGGTATTTTGGTAACTAGCTTCTTGAGTTCTTTGTATATTTTGGAGATCAGCCCTCTGTCAGTTGTAGAATTGATGAAGGTCTTTTCCTACTCAGTGAGCTGTCATTTTTGTCTTGTTGACTGTGTCCTTTGTCTTACAGAAGCTTCTCAGTGTGAGGAGGTCTTATTTATTAATTGTCAATCTCAGTGTCTGTGCTACTGGTGTTATGTTCAGGAAGCGGTCTCCTTGCTAATTTGTTCAAGGGTACTTCCCACTTTCTCTTCTAAGAGGCCCAGTACTTCCCACTTTCTTTTCTATGAGGATCAGTGTGGCTGGATTTATGTTGAGATCTTTGATCCATTTGAACTTAACGTTTTGTGCATGACGATAGACATGGATCTATCTGCAGTCTTCTACACACTAGCATCCAGTTATGTCAGCACCATTTGTTGAAGATGCTTTCTCCCTTCCATTGTATAATTTTAGCTGTTTTGTAAAAAATCAGGTGTTTGTAGGTGTGTGGGTTAATATCAGGATTTTCTATTTGATTCCATTGATCTACCTGTCTATTTTTGTGCCAATACAAAGCTGTTCTCGGTACTATAGCTCTGTAATAGAGCTTGAAGTCAGGGATGGTGATGTCTCCTGAAGTTCCTTTATTGTACAGCGTTGTTTTGGCTATCCTGGGTCTTTTGTTTTTCCATTTAAAGTTGAATATTATCCTTTCAAGGTCAGTGAAGAATTGTGCTGGGATTTTGATGGGGATTGCATTGAATCTGTAGATTGCTTTTAGCAAGATTGCCATTTTTACTATGTTGATCATACCTATCCAAGAGCATGAGAGATCTTTCCCTTTATGGTATATTCTTTAATGTCTTTCTTTAAAGACACAAAGTTCTTGCTATATAGGTCTTTCACTTGTTTGATTAGTGTTGCCCCAAGATATTTTATGTTGTTTGTGTCCATTGTATAGGGTGATGTTTCTCTGATTTTTTTCTCAGGTCCTTTATTGTCTGTATATAGTAGGGCTACTGATTTTTTTTAGTTAACTCTGTGTCCTACCACTTTGCTGAAGGTGTTTATCAGCTGTTAGAGTTCTCTGGTAGAGTTTTTAGGGTCACTTATGTAAACTATATTGTCATGTGCAAATAGAGGAAGTTTGACCTCTTCCTTTCCAATTTGTATCCCCTTGATCTCCTTTTGTTGTATTATTGCTCTATCTAGAACTTAAGTACAATATTGAAGAGATATGGAGAGAGTGGACAGCCTTGTATTGTTACTGATTTTAGAGGAATCACATTAAGTTTCTTTTCATTTAGTTTGGTGTTGGCTGTTGGTTTGCTGTATGTTACTTTTATTATGTTTAGTTGTGTTTTTGTGATCCCTGTTCTCTCCAAGACCTTTATCATGAAAGGGGGTTGGATTTTGTCAAATGCTTTTTCAGCATCTAGTGAGATGATCATATGGTTTTTCTTTTTCAGTTTGTTTATATGGTAGATTACAGCGATAGATTTTCATATGTTGAACCATCCATGCATCACTGGGATGAAGCCTCCTTGGTCAAGATGGATGATTTCTCTGATATGTTCTTGGATTTGATTTGCCAGTGTTTTATTGAGTATTTTTGCATCAGTGTTCATGAGGGATATTGGTCTGTAGTTCTCTTTCTTAGTTGTGTCTTTATGTGACTTGGGTACCAAGGCAATTGTAGTCTCCTAAAAACAGTTTGGCAATGACCCTTCTGCTTCTATTATATGGAACAATTTAAGGAGTATTGCTATTTGCTCTTCTTTGAATTTTTGGTAGAATTCTACACTGAAGCCATCTGGCCCTGGGCTTTTTTTGGTTAGTAGAGGTACAAAGAGAGAGAAACAGAGAGTGAGAGAGAGAGAGAGAGAGAGAGAGAGAGAGAGAGAGAGAGAGAGAGAGAGAGAGAGAGAGAGAGAAAGAGAGAGAGAGAGAAAGGAGAAAACTGACTTTTAATGTCTGCTTCTATTTGATTAGGGGTTATATGTCTATTTAAATTGCTTATCTGTTCTGGATTTAATTTTGGTAAATGATACCTATCCAAAAATTCATCCATTTCCATTAAATTTTCAAATTTTGTAGAGTACAGGTTTTTAAAGTATGACCTGAAAAGTCTCTGGATTTCCTCAGTGTCCATTGTTATGTTCACCATTTCTAGTTTTGCTGATTTGCATGTTCTCTCTCTGTTTTTTTGTTTAGTTTGGATAAAAGTTTATCTATATTCTTGTTCTAGGGCTTTTAGTTGTGCTGTTGATTCTGTAATGTGACTATCCTCTGTTTTCTTCATATGGGCACTTAGTGCAATGAACTTTCCTCTTAGCACTACTTTCAAAGTGTACCATAAGTTTGGTATGTTGTGTCTTTATTTTCATTGAATTCTAGGAAGTCTTTAATTTCTTTCTTTATTTCTTCCTTGACTCAGGAATGGTACAATTGCACATTGTTTAGTTTCCATGAGTCTACAGGGTTTCTGCAATTTGTGTTGTTGTTGAATTCCAACTTTAAAGAATGATGGTTTGATAAGATACAGGGGGCTATTCCAATTTTTTTTATATCTGTTGAGGTTTGCTATGTTGCCTAGTATGTGGTCAATTTTAGAGAAGGTTCCATGTGGAGCTGAGAAGAAGTTATATTCTTTTGTGTTTTGATGGAATGTTCTATAGATGTCTGTTAAACCCAATTGGGACATAACTTCTGTTAGTTCTTTTGTTTCTTGGTTAAGTTTCTGTCTGGTGGTCCTGTCTAGTGTCGAGGGTGGGTTGTTGAAGTCTACCACTATGAGTGTGTGAGGTTTTATGTGAGTTTTGAGTTTCAGTTACACACACACACACACACACACACACACACACACACACACACACACACACACACACACAAATGTGGGTACCTTTGTATTTGGGGCATAAATGTTCAGAATTGAAACTTTGTACTGACGGTTTTTCCTGTGATGAATATGAAATGACTTCTTCATCTCTTTTGATTGATTTTGGTTTGAAGTCTAACTTGTTATATATTAGGATAGCTATATCTGCTTGGGTCCATTTGATTGTAAGATCTTTTCCCAACCCTTTACTCTGAGGTAGTATCTGTCTTTGAAGCTTAGATGTGTTTCTTGTATGCAGCAGAAGGATGGGTTCTGTCTTTGCATCTATTCTGTTAGCCTGTGTCTTTTTATAGGTGAGTAAGACCATTAATGTTGAGGGAAAGTAAGGACCATTGATTATTAATTCTTGTTTGTTTTAGTTTTGTGGTTTGCAGTGGTAGTGTGAGCATATTTGCCCTGCTTTTTCTTTTGTCTTTGTGAGTGTAGTTAACTTCCTTGGGTTGGACTTTTTCTTTCAGAACTTTCTGTATGGCTGGATTTGTGGATATGTATTGTGAAAACCTGGTTTTGTCATGGAATATCTTATTTTCTCCATCTATAGTGATTGAGAGTTTTGCTGGGTATAGTAGCCTAGGCTGGCACCCGTGGACTCTTAGTACTTGTAGAACAAGGACCTTCTGACTTTCAGAGTTTCCATGGAGAAGTCAGGTGTAATTTTGATAGGTCTGCCTTTATATGTTACCTAGCCTTTTTCCTTTGCTGCTCTTAATGTTCTTTCTTTATTCTGTATGTTAGGTGATTTGATTATTATATGGCAAGGGGACTTTTTTTTGGTTGAGTCTATTTGGTGTTTGGTATGTTTCTTGTACTTTCAAAGTGATTTCCTTCTTCAGATTGGAAAAGTTTTCTTCAATGATTTTGTTGAATATGTTTTCTGCACCTTCTTCGCCTTCTTCTATGCCTATTATTCTTAGGTTTGGCCTTCTCACAATGTCCCACATTTCCTTGATGTTTTGTGTTAAGGATTTGTTGGACTTCAGTTTTTCTGTGGTCAATGAATCTATTTCCTCTAGTTTGTGTTCAGTGCCTGAGATTCTCTCTTTGGCCTTCTATATTCTGTTGGTTATGCTTGCATCTGTAGTTCCAGATCGTTTACCCAGTTTTTCTATTTCCAGCATTCCCTCAGTTTGTTTTTGTTATTGTCTCTGTTTCAGTTTTCAGGTCTTGAACTGTTTCCTTCATCTGTTTTTCTTGGCTTTCCTTACTTTCTTTAAAAGATTTGTTTATTTCTTGCATTTTTTTGCTTGGTCTTTTCCTCTATTTCTTCCAATTTTCTGTTTGTTTTTTTCTTCTATTTCTTGAAGGGATTTTCTCATATCATCTTTGAGGGCCTCTATCATTTTCTTGAAGTTATTTGTTAGGTCATTCTCTTCTGCTTCATCTGCGTTGTTGTGTTCAGGTCTAGTTGCTGTAGAGTCCCTAGATTCTGGTGGTGTTATACTGGTCTTTCTATTGTTGAATGTTTTCTTGTTTTGCTGTCTTCCCATTGCTTCTTCCAGTGGGTGTAGGTGGAATCTCTCTCTCTCTCTCTCTCTCTCTCTCTCTCTCTCTCTCTCTCTCTCTCTCTCTCCCTCCTCCCTCCCTCCCTCCCTCCCTCTCTCTCAGTTGGTGTAGGTGGGTCAGGATTTCTATGTCAGTAACTGTGGATGATCCAAGCTCTCCTGGAGGTCTCTCAAGCAGAGGCCCATAGCAAGGTCAATAATGTGAGGAAGGCAGGCTCAGGATGGTCTCAAGTACTCAGGTAGAAGGCCGGGGAAGGAAAGAGCCCAAAGGTCAGGTGAGGCCAGGCTCCAGATGGTCCCTTGTGGAGGGGCAGGTCCAGTATGCCAGAGTTGACCCAGGAAGTTCCAAGGAAAGGGTAGGGGTGTTTTACCTGAGCTTTGGCCAAACACTCACCCCGAGCAGTGAACTCATCAGGGCCATGGATGACGGGAAGGCAGACTCAGGATGGTGGATGATCCAGTGTTTGACTTAGTGCCAGAGGTGACTGTCTAGAGACAACCTTTGTGTTTTCTTCCCATAATTTTCTAGGTGGAAAGAGTTTAAATGCATAATTAAATTGGTGCTATGGCACTCATTTAACTCCTAGCACCAAGGAGGATGAGGTTGGAGGATGGCCAGTTTGAGGTCTCCCTGAGCTACAAAGCAAGATTTGTTTTAAAGAAAAGCACAGTCAATAACAAAACAAAACAACCTAAAACTGTAAACCACTTGAGCCAAGCCTCTCCCCTGTAACTGCCAGGTTCCACCCACAGAATACTCCAGCTGCACTCTACAGAGTAAAAAGCCCAATCTCTGGATGTGAAATCCCACCAATTTCCCCTCTGAAAAGTTCCATTCCCTTCCCAAAAGTCTCTGTATAAGCCCTGCATTCTGTTCAATTTGCAACACTTTCTCATAGAGCAGAGGCAGCCGCTCTCCTGTTTTTTTTTTTGTTTTTGTTTTTGTTTTTGTTTGTTTGTTTTGTTTTTTGTTTTTTTCCTCTCCCACAAAAATCTCTTGTGTGAATTTGTGGTATTCCTTGGCTGCCAGGATACCTTTCGATCTGAGCTGTAATGCCTACATTTGGTGTAGTGATTCAGACAGACAGTCTTAGGGCTTGCATTTCCCTTCATGGTCTTAGCTGCACTGAGACCCTATTCCTCATCTGCAGTCCACCCACAAAGACTTTCTCTTTGGTAGGTATGAAGTTTTCCTGAGGCAGATGCAGTGACTGTTGAGTGTCCAGCACCTCTTTAATAATCTTGGAAGTGGAGGTACCCCTAGGCACAGCCTTTAAGGCTGCATTTGGCCCTCTTCATCTGATCCCATCCCATAATCCATGGAGCTGCAATCCTGCAGTTTCCTTTGGCCAAACTGGGCTTTTGTGCCCCTTCCTGCCCTCTTCTCTCAGTTTTCCCCTGGAATGGCTTGTAATCCCAGAGCTCCTTTAGGGCTTTGTGGCTTTTGTGACCTCCATTCCCCAATCTTTTCCTGTGCATGAGACTCCCCCTGTGGCTTGGTTTTCTCTTGCTTTCTTGCCTCTATGGAAGCCCTGGTACCAGGCACTGAGTCTCCGTTGAGGCTGGCATAGCCAGGTTAAGCCCTGACCCCTGTTGAGTGTGGTAATGACCCACTGATTGACTTGGCTCTCCTTGTCTTCCCTGAGTCCTGTTGATGCCTATGACTACAGACTGCAATGGCATTTTCTTTCCCCTGCCTTCCATACTCTCTCATTTCTTCTTGGGATGCCTGTTAGAAAACCTCCAGCCTCTCCACCTGACACCTGACCTGAAGGGCCCTAAATGTATTTGCTTTTGCAATCAAATTCGGCTTCAATACCCCTTAGATATTGAATCCAAAGGGCTGCCCAATGGCACCCTAGATCCTATTATTATTTGGGATCTTTACAAATACTGTGAGTCACCGGGGAAATGGAAAGAGATTTTCCCGTTTTGTATTTCTCTGTTCCAAGCCCTGTTTGTTTTAGTCTAGCCTCCCTCACACTCATACTCTCTCACTCTCATACACACTTTGTGAATGTCTTGTCTTTAAGTTACCATAGGGTCTGTAAGTGTGCTGCCAAGTGGAGCTAGAAGCATAACTGAGCAAAAGTGGGAGAAAGCAAAGGAGCAGGCCAGCTACAACATGCACAACCCTGTCCACATCTTCACTGGCAGGTGCTTCTCTCAATTCCCACGGCAGCATCCTCTGTCTCTACCCAGGTCTCAGAAATGTCCTATCTCTAAGCCATCTATGTCTCAGCTTATGAGACTCAGTTTTACAGGGACTCAGGTGTCTTTTAGGTATGAGTGGCATTAGACTGTTGTTTTACACTGCCCACTTGAATTAAAATCTGGCTCTAGGGTTAGGGTATGGATGCCCCTCCTCTAGACCCAAGCATGCTTGTTTAAGGTTTCTTCCAAAATCTCTGTCCCATGTCAAGCAAGCCACTTGCTGTGTGACAGAGAAAGGAGAGCAAAACAAAATAAAGGGGACAGACTGGTCCCAATAGGGACTAATAATACCCATGTCATACCCTTTTGGTTTTGATTTAACTCTCTAAAGTTTTGTGATTTTGACTGGAAGTTTTACCTCTCTAGAAAGAACTCAACCTTTTTTTGGTCGAAGTGAGAGTAATAATACCCATCTATGCAAGCTTTGGATAATTCTGAGAGGCAGCTTGTGGAAAGCACTTAGAAGATGGCCTTGCAGGGTACTGCCTGTCTACTCTCTTTTTGACTGTGTCTTTATAACTGAAATGTGCTAGGATTGTTCTGATGGTGACTTACTGAATACAGAAGAACTTGCTGTCCTCTGTGGTACTTGTCCTTCTAGTGATATTTAGCAAAGCTGGTGGTTCAGTGTTGTATTTAAACTATTTCTTTTTTTTTTGCAGAGCCAGCAGGGGAAAATACGACTTCTTCAAACATAAAGCCTAAAGTAGTAGCTAATATTCCTAATTGTCATTTTGGATAAACTTCCCAGATTTCTTTTTTTATTTTTTATTTAAATTAAAAACAATCTTATTTTATGTACCAGTCCCAGTTCCCTCTTCCTCCAGTCCTCCCACTCCTCCTACTCCTCTCCCTATCTACTCCACAGAGGGTGGGGCCTTCCATGGGGATTTTTTTTTTTTTGATATTTCTTTCCAATTTCTGTTGTTTTCAGGATGCTACTCATTCTCTTCCTGCATATTTCCCTGTGCTTACCATCTCCATCTCTTTTAAACAAGGAGCAGATTTTAATGACAATATAGGTAGATCACAGTTTTGAGTTTCCCAGCTGCAAACCTTTCGCAGAGTATGTGCATGTAAATTCTCTGTTTACTTCAAATGGTGTGTTTGGATATATCATCTCCCTTGTCACACATATAGTTTCCCTCAACAAAATCTGTTTAGAACTTGCCTTACATAGTAGTGGTGGGGATTAGCTGATACGGGTGCTTTCTGTCATGTGTTTGGTACAGAACATGACACATGATGCTCTGCTTTAGTTATTTGGGTGCTTATGTTTGGTGAATAAACTTACAAGGTTCCCATCCTGGGACAAGCAAGGCCACAGCTGAATGGGAAAGATGGGATATAGGACATAGTTCATCTTTTGGTCTGTATGCAGGTACTGCCATAACTTGAACAACTTGTTTCTTTTTCTTTTTTTGAGCCGAGGACTGATCCACAGCCTTGCACTTGGTAGGCAAGCATTCTCCCACTGAACTAAATTCCCAACCCAGCTTGAACCATTTTGAAGTTTGTGTTTCATCTCAAAGTCACCATGAGCTGTAAGAGGCGCAGATCACAGAAGATTCCATTCAATGCAAGGGAAAACACAAAAATCAATGACTTTTTCACTCCGGTATGTCTACAAATATTGCTTGTGGGATATACTAGTAGCTGTCTTAACCACCATGGGTCACATAGGATTGACTGCCAAGAAAATTTGCCTCATTGTTGATCGGGACAGTAACATACTCTAGGATCTTTCTCGCTTACTTTATTTATTTTGGTGAGTGGCAGTGAAGATGAGGAATTGTAATCAGTTTTTAGCTATATCAGAGCAGTATTTAATAAAAAAAGCATTGTGATTATATCTGAAACATTAATAAAATAGATTAAATGGAATATATCATTTCAACCTGTGGAACAAAGTTAATACTATGTAAGTAATCAAATGTTATATATCATAGCAACCTGTGAAACAAAATTAATAATTATTAAATAGCACTAAAATGTCTGAATATGATTGGTCCCTTCAGTCATAACAATCTATATTTGCTTGGCACTTAACAGTCTACAAAGGGTTTTGTATATTGATTCTTACCATAATTGAGGAAGGT
The DNA here is from genome assembly GCA_030556225.1 of Cricetiscus sungorus. Lineage (NCBI taxonomy): Eukaryota > Metazoa > Chordata > Mammalia > Rodentia > Cricetidae > Cricetiscus > Cricetiscus sungorus. Next base: position 111,619,157 of record JANBXA010000007.1, read on the forward strand.
AGGTTCCGATTTGTTTATGGAGACACAAGAGAATGGAATCTCTTGAACCTGTGATGAAGATGTGGGCAAATTTGCTGAGAAATTGAGAGCCCTCTCCTCTGAGGCTAGGTCATGACAAAAAGTTGTGTCCTGTGACACTACAGTGTTATATTTTTGTATCAAGGTAGCTGAGAAGCATCAGGCATTTGATGTACAAAGTCAAAGCCATTTCCTTGTTTCTTTAGGTCCAGATTCTAGAAACCAAGGAATCCAAATAGTTAGAAAATCCATGACAAGTTGAGATCTGTTTATTTCTGTCCTACTCCATAACAGCACACTCGAGTAACACATGGCATCTCTTTTCCTTTCAAACACACCAGGCCAGGCATGATGGTACAATGCTGTTATCCCAACATTTGAATGGCAGAGAATAGAAGATTATGAATTTGATACCAGAGTGAACTATATAATGCCTCAAAAAGGGAAAGAAAAAATTTGACAAAAAGTTCGTATTTATCCAGGAATATTTAAATATATGAAGGGGTTATTTGGCTCATAGTTTCTTACAGTCTATCATGGCAAAGAAGTCACAGCAGTAGGACCATGAGAGAGTTAGTTATGTTGCAACACCAGTCAATAGTAGAGAACAGTGAAGGCATGCTCCCTTTTCCCTTGCCATCTCAAACAGTCAGGGATTTAACCCAGGGAAATGTTGCCAGCAGGTTTAGGCTGGTGCTCACTGGAATTGATTTAACCAAGATAACACCCCACAGATGTGTTCAGAGACCCATCTCCTAGGTGATTTGAAGTTCTGTCAAGCACATAGTTAACAATAACTGCCACAGACACTTCTGGTTTTCATTGAGACTTTCCTATTTACTGAATATGATTTATGTTCTCTTATTTCCCCTTTCCTGGTCCTTAACTAAAGTCCTATAAAAAATGGGAGATGATGAAAATTTACATGAAATGTATAATCCAATACAAAAGACAAAGGCAATAGCTTTCGTTCATTTCATGATAGATTCTGCCTGAATCACAATGTTAAGAAAATATGAAAATTATGAGTTTGGAGCAACACACTGAATTCCAGGGAAGTCTTAACTATATAGCAAGACTCTATCTCAACAAAGCACTAATAAATAAATCTTTTAAAAACAAATTAATGATAAATAAAAAACTTAATAAACTTATTGTAGTATACTCTCATGTTTGGATAAAATGAAATTTATATTGTGCTGAAAATAATAAAAATGGCTTGAAATACCATAGAAGGAATCTGATAGACCTTTGAGTATCTGGATAACACTTGTGTCTGCCCTACTATTTGTTAGAAAAATTCATCATGTGTAACAAGAGGAGCTTTTCTGACTGATGTGATAGGAAGTTGAGGCAGTATTTTGGATCTCAAGATGAACTCTAGTTTAATTCTACTTATTGATCTTTTGAGGTTGGTGCAGATTTTCCCACAGAAATTATGTAAGTTGGTACTAAAAAAGGAAATATGACCAGAGTTGTCAATTACAAAGTACCCACCATTTATTTTTTTTAGGTCACCAAAGAAGACCAAGAAGATTCCAGTATTTCTCAAGTAAAAGCAGACTCTAAAAAAATGCCAAGAGATATAACCAACACCCAGGACCAAAGACCACTTTCATCTAAGAAAGTTCAAGAAGATCAGACTCTTTCCTTAAAGACAATTAGAATCACCTTGGATGTTAATCACAGGAAGAACAAAAACATGAAACATGAGCTCACACATAATGAAACAGATAGCTTATATACAGCACTCAGCATTCTCAGAGCTGTGAAAGAAGAGATAGAAAGTCATCAGGGCAAAGAAATGCTGGTGTGCGGCAAAGAAGGGATCAAAGGGTACATAAACCTTGGCATGCCCCTCTGCTGTTTTCCAGAAGGCAGCCATGTGCACATTACATTCTCTCAAAGTAAAAGTGAGCTAAAAGAAATCACACGATTGTTTGAACCTCAGGAGCAAGCATCTACCTGCTACGTTCTATTTTACATTCACGCAATTGGGAGTAAGAGGAAAAGGATTGTGAAGTGTGGAGAACTTCACAAAAAGGGGAACAAACTCTGTGTCTACGGCTTCAAAGGAGAGACCATCAAGGACACTTTGAGGAAGGATGGCAGGTTTCTTTTTACGGAGAGTGACCATTGGAAACTCATTAGTGAACTGGACACCATCATAGAAAACACCCAGCCAGTTGATGAGTTGGGTGGCAAGCTCTTTCAGGTTGAGGCTGAGCAATCAAAGAACCTGAAGGTAGTGTCTGTCACTCAGAATTCTGAGTTAGAGAACAGAAGCTTTCTTAAGGTAGGTGAGCGCATTGTGAATGAGTACCCCATGTTGAAAGAACAACAAGCAACACTCAGAACATACATCAAGGAAGAAAGTGAAAAAACAAAGAAGAAAAGTTCTTTATTCAAAATACACAAAGAGAACTTTGGGAAACTGACAAAAAACTCTACTTCTGTTAAAATGTACAAACATCTTTCACAGCTAAGTGACTCAGTTGGGTTCCTGAGGTGGGATAATAACGGAAATGGGGGCTATGCCACCTGCTTTGTTTTTAAAGGACTGTACATTTTTACTTGTCGGCATGTGATAACTGACATCGTGGGAGAAGGCACAGAGCCAAGTACGTGGGCAAGAATAATTAGTCAGTGTGTAAAGGTGATCTTTGATTATGAAGAGTTCCCGCCGAGAGAAGACAATGTTTTTAATGTTAAACCTTGGTTTGAGATATCTAATAATGAACTTGACTATGCTGTCCTGGAACTGGAGGAAAATGGGCAACAAATCCCTGCCGGACTGTATAATGGAAGAGGCCCTTCACCACTTAATGGGTTGATTTATATCATTGGCCATCCAGATGGAGGAAAGAAATCTATTGATGCTTGTACAGTGGTCCCTCGAGATGACAGAGGAAGAAAATGTGAGGAAAATGTTCAAGCAAGAGAGGCAGCAGGCTACCATTTTTCTATGCCCTTTATCCACATGTTTACCCAAAGAAGCTTCCTGGAAATGCTTTATAACCCTCATGTGGTTACCTATGACACCACTTTTTTTGGTGGGTCATCTGGATCCCCAGTGTTTGATTCTAATGCTTCATTGGTGGCCATGCACTCTGCTGGCTTCACTTGTCAGTATCAAAATGGCGTTTCCAATATTATTGAGTTTGGTTCTAGTATGGAATCCATTATTGCTGATATTAAACAAAATGAAAATTGGTATAATCAAATCTTTGGAAATTGTCAGGATGAAGAAATGCCGGGCCCATAGTCCTAAGAGGACTTAACCTATTTTCCAACTTTAAGGGAACTGCCTATGGCGTTATTATTCTGCAGACAATAATGTTTTATAGACTTTCAAAAAGAATTCATTTCCACACACACACACACACACACACACACACACACACACACACACAAAGAATGTTCTAGATTACTTCCTGTGTACTATATTTTTTTTTCAGAGTTTACAAACAACAACACAAAAAACATCTAAGTTGAACTATTTAAGTAAAGTAACATGAAAAAGAAGATGAATTACAAATTGAGTCTTGGGGGGCTCAGTGTCAGGAGACACAAGATATGAAAACCTTCGGAGAATAGAAACTGCAGTTGTGGGCCAAAGAGACTGAGTGGAAAGATGCCTATGGCTCTCCTGGCAACGTGAACTGATTTCAATGGCACTGTTTCATTTCCTTCTATCTGAATCTTCCTTCTCTGCTGACCAGAACTCAGCCAGGTCACTGGGTCACAGGAGTTTTCAGTGCCAAAGGACCCTGAAATCACTTGCCTTACTTCTTCTCTGGCTTTCTGCCTGAAGACTTGAACCTGGAAGGAACCTGCAAGGAATGGTGTGGAAGACATTGAGCAGGCAAGGGAACTGGTGTCTGCCACACAGTGTGGGTACCTGGGCACTCCTGGATGTGAGTTATAGAGAGCAAACACTGGAAGAGATGGTTTCTATTTCATGGGATTTACCATGGAATGGGCCAGGAGGATACTATGTAGCCTAGAATGTTTCTCAGCAGTGTGACACTCAAGCCTTATTCCCTTGAAAAGAAAAGAAGTCATGGTCAGGAAGCAATCTCACAACTGTCAAGATCAAGGAGAATGTATGTACTGAAGGCAGCCAGAGGTCTTAGATTATCTGAGAAGAGGGGAAGGAGAGGGTGAGATGGTGTGGGAGATTGCTAGGAGATTGGATTCACCGGCAATTGAATCATTCTTTTACAAGTCCCCTTATTATCAAGCTATCCCCTAGTGCTGTTGTGTGATTTTGTTTTCCCTGCTCTGTGTATCTTTCGCAAAGGCAATACAGAGGAACCAAAATTTAAAAAGTGTGGTATCTATAGTGTGTTAAGCAATTTTAGATGCAACAGGAGTAAGGTTATTTGTATGGTATACTCATGGGTTTGTTCCAAATACACATTCTCAATGTTATAAAGTAATAAATGTGGTTTCCACAGCCGTTTGTCTTTAGCTACTCATGTCTTAACTCTTACCAGCCACAAATTCCATTGTGGTGGTGGTGGGGTGGGGTCACTGCAGGTATTTCCACTGACAGGGAAATGAACCTCAAATATATTAGAATTAAAACTGGGTGCAGCTGGACTTGGTCAGTCAGATGGGATCAAAACTTCCAGAGAATTTGACCCCATGATTTGATTTTCTTACACATTTAGGCACAGAAGAATTTTTGGGGGAAATTTTCCATGAGACAGTTCTCATAACCAAGCTTCATGGATGGTTATATAAAAATTCCCTTGCAAAACACCCTGCGTATAGTTTATTTTATAGTATCTGAGACCTTTATCATAAGAATGTGTTCCATTGACTGGGAAACAGTGCTTAGGCTAAGGCCTGGGAAAGAAGAATCTTTCATAAGCTCAAGGAAGGATTCTACTGACGGAGGATGCAAAGTACATGGTGCCTCTTTCATAAGGATGTGTTCTGTTCACTGAGAGACAAAGCCCGCGATTAGGTCCTAAACAAGTCTCAGGTGGAGGCTTCTAATGGTATAGTAAAGGATCACCAGGTTCTCTGACCGCATTTGCTCCAGCATTCCAGGTGACCAGGCATCAATCATTTTGTTGAATAAAATAGGCCTGCGTGATTGATAATCCTGGTTTCTTCAATGTTTACTCTAAGCCATGCTTCCTACAGGATCCCATATTTGCTCCCTCAAATTAATTGGGGAACATCTCAGATTGAGTCATTATTTGCAGATAGGGTTGAGTGAGTTGCCTACTGCTCTCATTCCCATCTGTGATGAAACAAGGCCACACTCTTAACTTCTCAGCTATGAAATTTCTTTTAGATTTGTTTTATGTGTATGGGTGCTTTGTCTCCATATATACCTGCACATTAGGTACACACCTGTGCCTGAGGAAGCCAGACAAGAGCTCATCAGATCCTCTGGAATTGGAATTATAGTTGGAGGGCCGTGAGCTGTCATGGGGGTTGCTGGGAATCAAACCCCAGGTCCTCTGGAAGAAATACTCAACCCGGGAACCAACTGCCCAGCTCATGAACTTGTAATGTATACACCACTGTCCTTTCCATTACATACTCAGCACTGTGCACTCCAGAACCTGAGAGGATTCCCTGGGATGTGGGCACAAAGTCCACCAAGAAACAAATGCAGTGTGGGAGGGAAGGGAATCAAAAGTCCGTGTTAGTAAGTCTGACTATGGGAGGGAGGGGTAAAACTAGTGACCCACATGCTCCTTCACTCTTACTCAAGTTTTTCTCTGCAGAGGAGCAGGGAGGGATGAGCTGTGACTGGGAGGGCAAGCCCCATGACTCCACAGTAAAGGGGCACAGTTATGGCTGCGGAGTACATGAATTACTAGTGTGGAAATAAATCGTGTCAGGCAGGAGTAAAAAGAAACTCACGTGCTACATAGCTTTGGGTGAACCTAAACATCAGAAATCCATTCTGTTTAAAGCAAGCCAGTTATATAAACTGAAGAAAAAACATCTAGGTTATTTCTTTTTCTAACCCAGAACCTATTCTTCCTCCACCCCATCTTCCGTTGGTTTTAGGAGGTGGGGAAGTAAGACACAGTTCTGAGAGCTTTTTATGGCAAAGGGGTTCTGGAGGCTGCTTGATTGTATGCTTATGTTGGAAGGAATGCAGAGAGGGGCTTAGCATCATTATTTGATTCATCTAAGGAAGCTACAATATCCTTCCCTTTCCAAAGAGGAGAAAAAACTATTGATGTGGTCAAAGTCAGCTCAGCCTGATAGAAACAGTGGGCATGGCATGAGGACACCTGGGAAGCTGGGACTTCTGTAGCATTAATAGTTACCTAGAGAGAAACATGCTGGTGTGGAAAGGTGCTGAAAATCAAGTTTCCTCTTTCTGTCTCCCCTCTGTCGTTCCTCCCTTCCTCTAGCTATCCCTTACCAGCAACTCTGATTTCCCTGGGTTGCTGAGCAGGAGTGTTTGGGCTACACCTCTGATTTTCACCGTGATTCTATTAGTGGAAGGGAAGCAATAAGATCCAACTGGTGGAACTTAGGTGAGATTTTTCGATGGGGAAGGAAAAGAAAGGGAATCTCAAAAATAAGATCATTTGGGTGGATTCAAATGGGTGCCGTGATGGGCGCTTCCGTACTCAGTGCGGAAGGGAACCTCTTGTTTGACTTCTGCTCCATTTGGACACGTGGACTATTCTCTGGCACTATGTGTGGGCTAATAAAATCTGAATCTGTAAAGGAGGGTGGGTAACCCCAGCTGTGCTGAAACTCAAGTCTTCAAGCCTGCTCAGAGGCCATTTCCTAGCAAACATCGCCCCCTCTTGGACACTTCTAGGAACTACATTCCTTTCAAACAGGAAGCCACAGGCAAAACTAACAGCTGGAGACTGCAGGCTTTCTTCACTACCCTTTGGGGGATGACTCAGCAGATATTCAGTAACAAAGGAAGTATGTAAAAGTCCCTGACATTTAAATTTAAATAGTTTAAGAGTTTAGTCTGCATGGTCTTAATGTTATTGATTTTACAAAAAACAAAAACATCATGGGAGTTAGCTGCCTTGCTGAAGGCAATTTTCTCTTTATCATTCCACTTACACTAAGAGAACACAGTAGAGGCCTTGGCACACACGCATTTCAGATGGAAAGTGTTCAAACCCACAGATAATCGGGAGATGTGAATACCAGGGGCATACCGGGATCTTTATCCAGAGGCAGTAGAGGGAGACTATCAGATCCTCCACACCCCACCAGGAAGAAGGACACATGGCACCTGGTAGATTTTGGGTCAGGAGGGAGAAGGAATGTGATTATCATTCAAGTGATGTATTTGAGCCTTTCCCATTACCCTTTTGATCATATTTGATAGCTCACTGAGAGTTGCATCCACTTCAGCCTCGGAAAAGCATGACAGACAGGGTCTCAGACAGCCAAGAAAGGGAGACTTTGGTCATGACACCATGGACGATGCCAGTCTTGGGAGAAGTGCTAGATAAGGGTGAGGGGAATGGAGTGGGTAGCAGCAGAGAGATGCAACTGACTTTGAACGTGTGATCGTGTGGCTATAGGAAAGCATTTGGCAAAATTCAACAGTAGTTTACAAGCACATTCAGCAAGTAGAAATAGAGGTTAATTTCTCAGGTTGATAAAGAACTTAAAAAACTCTACCTCCATTGTGATAATTAATGGTAGGAAACCTAGTGCATTCCTGTTGAGATCAAACATGAGGCAGTGATGCTTACTGCCACCACTCCAATTTAGTATTGTCCAGCTGGTGTTTCACCTGTATGTATGTCTACACACCATGTGCATGTCTGGGGCCATGAAGCCAGTAGGGAGTTATCAGATGCCCTGGAATTGGAGTTACAACTGTGAGCAGCCTTGTGGATTCTGGGAATGGAACCTGGGTCCTCTAAACAGCAAATGTCTCTCCTGTCCTGGTGTACCTTATGTTCAAACAGTAGAAATCACGTTACTTACAGTTGTGAAGGCTAGGAAGCCCAAGGACTAAGAACAGATTTTTGTCTCTGGTGAATCCTCAGTCCTTCTAAGATGGTGCCTTGGGTCCCATCCTTGCATGACAAAATATGGAAGGACAAAAGGGCCACATTATTTGGGGAGTACGAATTTCACCCATGACAGCTAGCCTCTTAATATTATTACATCGAGTCTTAGGTACCAACATGTGAGTTCTGGAGAGATACATGCATTCAGCACACAGTGGAAATTAGAGTAATTATAGAGTTAACAAAAAATCATTTATTTCCTACATACCAGCAATGAATAACAGGAATTTGATTTTTAAAACAATGTCATTTACTCTTAGTCCTATTTACAATAACCCAATATAGCTCATCAGTACAGTTTGTGAATCATCAATATATACTATGAGTAGGTGGGTGAACATATACATCAATGGAATGGGCTAGAGAAACTGGAAATAGGTTCACAGGAACACGTCCAGTTGACTTGACAAAGAAATTTGACTAAAGAAATTCAGAGGAAACTTTTCAATAAATCCCACCTGAGCATAAGTCCTCAAAGCCACGGCAGAAGAAGAGAGGGAGTTACTTTTCATTTAATTAATTTAAAATGTATCATGGATCTATATTGTAAAATCATAAACCTTGTAAGAGAAAAAGGAAAAGGTATCAAGTCTGAGAGACAGCCAAACAATTCTTACATTTAATATGGAAAATGGAAGGCAGAAAGTTGTGGAAAATTCTATGAAGGATGGAAAAAAAAAAAAAACTACAGCTAGACGGGAGATATTTTCAAGTCATGTATCCAAAGATGTTTATTGGGAATACTTTTTAAAGTTCTCAAACTTCAGTTTTAAAAGTAGCCAAACACACGAGCAAATATTTCACAAAGAAGATACAGAGATGAAAGTTATCACCTGGGAAAATATTAAACATCACTATCATCAACATATGATATGTGCATACATGCGCATGAAAAGCACAAGAAATTATCATTGCACCACTATTAGGAACACTAAAGTATATTGGCAACAGTGTTCACAAGATGACTCAGTGGCTAATGGAGCTTGCCACACAAACCGGATGACCCGAGTAAAATACCCAGAATCCGCATGATGGAGGAAAGTAACTGAGTCTACAAAGCTTTTCTCCCATCTCTGCACACTCCATGGTGTGCTCCCACCTCCGCACAGGCCATGGTGTGTGCCTCCCCACAATGATGATGATAATAATATGATACTAAAATATTAAGGTTTACTCATGAGAAGGTAGAGACTAGACGGTGATTGAGTACATTGCTAAGTGAGAGGGAGAAATGGCACAACCACATGGAAAAACTGACCCTAGATCAGTAGCTGGGGAGGTCCTAGGTCCCAGGGCAGAAGCTGTCATTGCTATATCCTAAACAGTCTTGTGGTCAAAATTCCTTCTAAATAATCATGTTTATGCCCCTAGGTCTAGGGAGGGTTTTATTTGTTTTTGTTTTGTCTAAGTGGGTATTAATTAATGCAGAGACACATTCTTGGTCAAAGTGTTAAGAATAAATGGAGTTCTCAGTCCTAAATGGGGCTTCTTTATCAACACCCCTATCCAGTTCTGGAGAGTAACGTAGAGATAAGGGAACACCTGTAATGTTTTGGAGAGATAACCCATACTAAGCTTTTTGTTTGATAGACAATAAATAGTGTTTGGGGGGGTAACTCCCTTTAAACCACCTTTATCATATTATACAAAATCCGGTGGATACAGAAAATAGGGCCTATTTCTTTGTTTCGTATTTTTCAAGCAGCTAGTACAACTCAGACTCTTCTGATTTTACATAGAATAAAATGTATGCCATAAACGCATACATCTCTTGACTTTGGCTCTCAATGGTTACAAGTGTGTGGCTTTTGACTTGCACGTGAGGGCTCTGACCAGCAGGGAGCGTAGAAGCTCTAGGGCGCTGGTGCTAGGGACTAGGGGCGTGGCTTCTGCATCCTCGAGGACAGCTAAGGAAAGATTGCAGGCGAGGATGAGGCAATAGCGGGCGGAATGAGGAGGACGTGAGACTGCCCGAGTGTGGGTGTGCCAGTGCATGAGCGATCAAGAGTGAGACCAGAGCCTCGAAGCACGCGCCGCCGACTAGGCCCGCCCTACTCTCAAAACAGACAGACACTGCAAAATTGTGGCGCTGCCTGGGAGGGGCGACTCCTTTTGGAAGCCACTGAGCAGAGTCGCAGGGAGGGAGCTGTGCAGCCCCGGTCGCTGCGCTCAGGAGGGCGTGACCGTGCGGCGCGATCCACGCGGGCGCCCGCGGAGCCCTAGGCGCAACTGGTGCGAAGCGGCTGCAGCGTCGCTCGGGCTGGCCGCGCGTCCCCGGGTGGCTTTGCAAGGCGGGGCGGCGAGTGCGCAGGGCCGGGCCTTTGCTTGAAGCCGCTGGACCCTTCGGAGCAGCAGCGGCAGCAGCGGCGGAGCCCGGCCGCTCGCAATAGGAGGCGGGCGCCCCCTGGGTCTGCGTCCCGGTACCTGCGCGGCTGCGGACTTCCACATGGGCAGCAGCTGAGGCTGCTCGCGGCGGCGGGGCGCGGGGCGGGGGGCGCGGTCCAGGCCCGGAGGCGGCGGCGCCGGAGGAAACGCAGGAGGCCGGCCAGGGAGGCGGGCAGCGCTGCGCCACAGCCCCGGGCTCGCCATGCTCCTGGCCTCCGCCTCGGTGGTGTGGGAATGGTTGAACGAGTACGGTCGCTGTCGTCCCTATAGTCCGGTCGTGAGCCACCACATCCAGGCGATGGTGCTCGCGTCCCGCGCCGGTGGCAGCTTGGTACTGGGCCAGGAGGACAGCCCTCTCCCGCCCTACATTTTCTACCTCTCCCATCAAGTCAAGACTCGGGTGAGCCGCCTGCATCCCCTGTCTATCCCAGGCCCTCGTGGTAGTGGGATGTGGGCAGTTTCTCTTACTGGTGTCTATAGCCTGGTAAATAATAATCTGGGAAACGATAGGCTGATGGATGTTTATTTGAGGAGAAATCACTTACACCAGAAACAAATGACTGCCACAGGTTTCTGTCCCAAGATGCTCTCTATCTCCGACCAGGAAGTAAGAGAGCAAGAACTTGGGTCGAGATCCAGACTTAGTACCCCTGGTTACATGTCACCCAATGGGATGGTCAGTGCAATGGGCGGGGTGGATATCTCACAACAGGTCTCAAGGATAGGTGTTGAGGGCAGGTGTCCTGATTATGTAAACACAGCTTCAGCCTAGCAGCAAGAGACCCCTAGTGGTTCTTTGTGCAGGAACTCTAGGGTTTTGCAGTCCCCAAGCAATGCTTAGCAAGGAAGACATTGCTGAAGTCACTTGGCTGCTCACACCTTGGCTGCCCTTGCTTTGTCCCAAGCACTCTTGGGGCTACCACATGTGCCCCTTTTAACCTTACTGCCCTGGCTTTCCTCTATGGACCCAGCTTTCCCAATGTGTACTCCTGGGTGTGAGACTTGGGGAGGCAGAGGGGTCCCCTGACTATAATTGCAGTCTAGGAAGAGAGAATGGAGCCAGAGCTAACAGGACTAGAACATCCTAGATGTGGCATCCACAGATGCCTCTGCTTGTGTACTCCAGTCACTGAAGCAACAGGCTAGAGCAGATGGAGAGAGGAGGGGGAAGGACTGGGCTCTGGCAGGGAATCTGCTCCCTTTGTTCCTGGAGCAGGGAACAGATAACAGAGTGAACAGACAACCTTTGGAATGAATGGAAGAATGTCAGCTATACCTCAAATGGGATTGGCATCTAGAATATATAAAGAACTGCAATAATTAAACCCCCAAATGGCCAGCCAATAAATTGGCTAATGAAGGAACAGACATTCTCAAAAGAAGCAACACAAATGGACACCAAAGATTTTTAAAAAGTGTTTAGCATTCTTAGTTACCAAGGGAATGCAGCTAAGCTCTCCTGAGTATATATCCAAAGTACTGCATATCCTAACACAGAGGTACCTGCATGTCCACATTTATTAATGTTGTATCCACAATAGAAAAGGAATAGAACCAGCCTAGATGGAACCAACAGATGAGTATATAATAAAAGTGTGGTACGTATATACAATGGAATTTTATTATTCAGCTGTAAAGAAAAATGAAATCATGTAACTTACAGGAAAATGAATGAATATTGGAATTAGCAAAACTAAAATCCAGGTTTAGGTAGAAAGGCTGTATTCTCATCTTGCAGGTCCTAGCTTATAAAGTATGTCTGTCTGTATGTAAATTGAGTGATGTGATTATAGGCTCTGAAATCAGAAAAGAGAGCATGGGAAGGGAAAGGAAGTATCCAGGAAGCAGGGGGAAAGCACAAGTGACATGATTGTGAAATGGAGGGTTTGTGTAAGGGAACAGTGAAGGTGGGGGGGGGGAAGGGGGATGAGAGGCAGGTGAGGAGAATCCAAGTAAATTTTATTTGGAAATGGTACAATAAAATCTAACTCTTGTGTGTCAATTACTAATTAAAAATAAAGCTACAAAAATTGACAAGTGTATACAAGATGCCTCTCATGTTGTCCTTTAAAAATTTTTTTTAAATAATAAAATTTTTCTGTTTTCCAAAACAGAAAAATAATTGAATAAGTCAAGGGATTTCTACGTCATAATTCTGACTATTATGAAAAGAGTTAAAGTTAAGTGTAAAAATATGTTTTTCTTTCCCTCCTTCCTCTTCACTTTCCGGTCCTCTCCCCTCCCTCTGAGACACAGTTGCAAAGTTCTCAGATACCTCAATACCTAGACTTCTTGCTAGATGTCATTGTTCAATGGCTTCACTTAAGGGGGTGTCAGTATCAACTTTTGAACCCAGAGGCAAGGCACCAAGTTCAAGGTTTTTTTTTTTTTTTTTTTTTTTTTTTTTTGCTTCAGTGGGATTTTTATAGAGTAAAAGTAAAATTGGAAAACCATCCAAACTTTGCTTTGGTAAAGACCACAAGGCAAGTGAAGCATGGAAGTTGCTCTGTAGTCTTTGGTTTTTTGGATCCTGCCTGACACTTTGAAGATGAGCAGTTTTCAAAGCACTGACCAGCAAAACATTGGCTAAAGTTGCTTAGCTAAGACTTTACACTTGAGCTATGGTTTCTGGTATAGTGCTTGCTGTGTAGTTACGAGGATTTATGTTCTGATCACCAGCACTTAGTTAAATTCTGGACACAAGCTATGCATGTTTGTTATCCCAGGACTGGGAAGAGGAAGACAGGAGGAGCTCTGGAGCTTGCTACCCAGTCAGTCTCACCAAGTTGGAAAGTTCCAGATTAAAAAAAATAATAATAATAAGGTACAGAGCCATTAAGGAAGACACTCAGAGTTGACCTTTGGTTTCCATGTGTGTACTCAAGGGCATGGACACTCCCTCATATGCAGAGGAACACTCACACTTATTTATATTTAAGTAACAATGATCACCTTCAGCTGTTCTGAGAAAAAAAACAAAATGTATTTATATGAAGCTAATAAAAAATACATTGACAGAGATTCATAGACAGGAGTATAACCTGATCTCTGAGAAAAGGAATAGACTATTCTTTGTTTTTTTGTAGATACATGCGATATGTGCATATATGCAATACACATGCATGTGTGTATGATTACATACATACATACTCACTTATATCTATACATATATTGTGGTAAAGTCTACATAGCACGTCTTAATCATTGTAAGTGTGCGCTGTAGTAGTGTCAATACATTCACAGAATCTTGCAACTATCCCCAATAGCTATGCCCTTGTCTATATCACCATTCCCCAGAGTGAACTCTGTATCTCCTGAACAACAACTTTTCACCTCCACAGCTCTTGGTTACCTCTATTCCACTCTCTGTGCCTGTGAATTTGCCTACTGTACACAGATTTCCTAAGTGGGATCAAATGATATTTGTCACTGTACCTAGCTTATTTCATTTAGTACAATGTAGTCAAAATAATCCCTATTATAGCACACATCAAACTTTTATACCTTTATGGCCAAATAATATTCTTCTGCATGTATATACCCACACAGCCTCTAGCTCCTGGTAGGCTGGCTTCAGTTTCCAAGGGACAGTGGAATTTCTAGGAGCAGAAAGTTTTTCAGTCTTTTTGGAAAGATCCCCAAATGTACATTGCTAACTTCCCAGTTAAGAGAGAGGATTCTGGAACAAGGCCTGCAAAGGGAGGGGCCTGATCTCATGCTGTTTGAGTTTGCATAGCTTGGTACACATGTTCTAAGAACTTCTGCTCAACAGCTTCCTAGAAACTGGATCAAAGCACCACTTAGTCCATGTACTCTGAGGGTAAAGTCTCATCACCACAGCCTACAGCTGCTGCGTTTCCGGTGGACGTCTGTAGAGACTGAAGAGGAGACAGCTTTGCAGGTGAGGGCAAGGGGAAGCTGATATTCGGGGACTCTCCAGCTGCTTTTGGCTCTCTACTGACAGGGATGCATCAAAATATTCCTTTGAATGTGGATAGAAATTGTTGGTGCTCACAGGTGATGAAAAGTATATCTGGGGAGAAAGGAAGTTTTTCATTTAGTGAAACTTGGGCATCGGTCATATATACCGCAATTTGATGAGATCTGTAAGAAATTCTTGATTGAATGGAGGCAAGGCTTATTATGAATTGGTAAATCCAAAGAGACTAAAAGCTTGCTATTTGTAGATCTGTGACAGAAAATGTAGTTGAGGTTGGGAGGAAGTGTGCTAGTTCAGGTGGTATTTATTTGAGACAAGATTTATACATATTTGTACGTGTGTATATGCAAATATTATTCTGTAACATACTAAGGTAGTCAGATTTTTTTGGATTACTAATATAAGTGAGTCTCCCTGTTTAAAATCACTATGAAAAATACACGAACACTAAGAAAATGCAAACTACTTATTCAAATTCACAAAAATATATTTAAGAACCCATCTATAATGTAACTCTATTATCAGGGACTTCTAATTTAAAAATATTTGGTGTCATATATATGACTGTACAGAAAGGGTGATATTTCTGTGTTTTATTCATTAATTGTTTTTTTTTTATTTTGATAAATTCCAAACATTGAAGTGGTTTCGTAAGGAGTTCCCAAATGCCATTTACAAGAGGACTTTACCCATGGCCAGCACTGGCAGCTCACCAATGTGTGCTTGCTCCCTTTCTCCCTGAACTAGTTGATAACAAATTTCTGTTGCAGGGTGCAGGTGTGCACGTGACATGCTGAAGCTGGTTCCAAATATGCTAGGCAATACTCACTATTATTCCTGCTGTACTCTGGCACCAAACTCCAGTTTGCTTCTTGTTTGCATGAAATTTCTGAGGTGCTTCTAGCAGAAATGTCAAATTGACCTCTTGGAATGCTACTGTTCCACTATTGTGCATCTTTCTGGGACTTGGAAAAGATGCAGTCTGGTAAAAATCCCCATGCTCTTCAATACTTGGCTACTTTGTCTTAGACTCTTGAGGCTGCTGAAACCAAATTCCATAAGAGAGTACACCCATAAACAGCAGCAGCTTTACTTTTGACAGATCTGGATGTTAGAAGGTGCAAGATCAAAGAGGCAACAGTGATGCAGGAGGCAATTTGTTTTCTGGTTCAGGGACGCTGTCTTTGTGTGTCCATAAAAGAAGTGTCCATGAGACCTAGTTCCAAAGTCTCACTGCTCAGTATAAACAGTGCCTGTTAGAATTTCAATGTATGGATTGAGTGAAGTCATAAATACTCATGTTGAATGAAGAATGAATCCTTACACCAAGTGAAATGAGCAAACAAATGATTGGTTTAATGTAAATCTTCATAATTCTTTCATTTAATAGACTTTGACAGCCATCAAGTAAATAAGAATTTATATTTTTTGGTTTATTTTTTTCCTTTTTTTTTTTTTTTGGTTTGTTTTACATGTCAATCCCAGTTCCCGAACCTTCCCATCCTCCCCTATCACACCCACCAAACCCCAGCCCATCCTCTTTCTGCTCCCCAGAGAAGGTGAGGCCTTCCATGGGGAGTCTTCAAAGTCTGTCATATCATTTGGGGCAGGGCCTAGGCTCTCCCCCCATGTGTCTAGGCTGAGAAAGTATCCCTCTATGTGGAATGGGTACCCAAAGTTCATTTGTATACAGGGATAAATACTGATCCACTACCAAAGGCCTCATAGATTTCCCAGTCCTCCTAACTAACACCCACATTCAGGGGGTCTGGGTCGGTCTTATTCTAGTTTCCCAGCATTCAGACTGGGGTGCATGAGCTCCTCCTTGTTCAGGTCAGCTGATTCTGTGGGTTTCTCCAGCCTGGTCTTGACCCCTTTGCTCATCACTCCTCCCTCCTGGATTCCAGGAGGTCGGCTCAGTGTTAAGCTGTGGGTGTCTGCTTCTGTTTCCATCAGCTATTAGATGAAGTCTCTAGGATGGCATATAGAGTATTCGTCAACCTCATTATCATGGAAGGGCATTAAAGGTAGGCTCTCCACTAATGCTTAGATTGTTAGTTGGGTTCATTCTTGTAGGTCTCTGGGCATTTCCCTAGTGCCAGACTTCTCCTTAAATTTATAATGGCTCCCTCTATTATGGTATCTCTTTTCATGTTCTCCTCTATTCTTTCCCTCTCTTAATCTTCCTGTTCCCTCATGCCCACCTCTCCCCTTTCATTCTCTCCTTCTCTTTCTCCTAACTTCTTTTCTCCTTCCTCCATGTTCCCAATTTTCTCAGGAGATCTTGTCCCACAAGATGTACATTCATACAACAAGGACATCTGTTCAACTATGTTCATATTTTATTTTTTATATTCATGAATTATAAGTAGTATTTCTGGAGTCCAAAGGTAATAGTCAGAGAAATAATATCCTGTATAGTATATAGTTCTCAGAGGTCTGTCTAGTTACTAAACCTGAAATGTTGACACACATTACAAAAAATTCACAATCTGATTACATATTATACTGTCAATTCATGATAGTAATGGTAATATTTATAGAGCACTACAGTGTACTATTCTGTTCTCATACACTCATTAAATTACTATAAAATGTAGGGGTCAGGTACTATGACTATCTCTTATCCTTGATGAACATGGGATACAGAGAAGTCATATAATTGTGCAATCATCTAGCTGTCAATTTGTTAAACCTAGACCTCAATTTAGGTTATTCAAAATTTTCTCTTAGGAACTGTGCTACTCTGAAGAGATGACAATTTTTATCTGATAATGTGGTAGGCATTTAGAATGAGAAGAATAAATGATTTGAGGATGTATCCAGAGGAGTTCCCAGCAGTGAAGGGCAACTATACTCCATTGTCACAAGGTTTGAGTATCCACATCCCTTACCACAGGTCTGCATAGTAACTCAACTTTTGACAGTATCTTCTCTTTCAAGATGACATCCAGACACTGTTCTCCAAGTCTCGTTTCACAGAGAAGTCACTGTCTCCTACACACTCATAACTGAATTTGAATCCAGTGAGGACTACTAGTTTGTCCATAAGATGGAACTGCCTGTATCCCATCTTGTCCTTTTGGAAGTGGCTTCTGTAGCACAAATAATAAAAATCCAGAGATAGATATTGGGGTTCAAGGTGAAAGATCAGATGCAAAGCAGCCAGCCAGTAGCTCTTACCTCTACCAAGATATGAGGAGATCCTGTTCTCACTGTGACTGGAAACTAAATCTCAGAATCCAGCTTGAGACACTGGGCTCCTGTCTTTTATATACCTCTCTAGGATTGGGATTAAAATTGTAAGTTCAGTTTCTCTTTTTTAGACTGATTCACTCTCATGTAGCCATGGGTAGTCTTGAACTCACAGAGATCCATATGTCTCTGTCTCCTGAGTCCTGGGATTAAAGGTGTGTGTCACTACTGTCCAGCTTCTATGGCTATGGCTAGCTTTGCAATCTGATCCTTCTGGCAAGCTTTATCAAATCATAAATGTATTACCACAGGCTTCTTCTTTCTCTCTACCAGGTGTCTGTGCATCTGTAACAGTGTTCTGCTTGCTTCTAATCAATGGTCATCCATCTTAATCTCTGACTGTTCAGGTATCCTTTAACATTCTCTGTGACTTTCCAAAGCTCTTTCTTTGGTATCTTTTCTTATTTGATTCTCTCTTTTACCAGCTTATACTGAACCACCTTACTTAGAAATTCAAAACAAGGAATTGAAGATAGTGTTAAAATAATAAAAATGAAGAAAAGTCACGGGTAGTACAGCATAGAGTTGTGTTAAAGAGATTTTCATGGAGCATTCTATGTGGGAAAGGGAGACCATAGATATAATTAATAGACTGGAACTTAGTGGTTAAAAGAAAAATCACTTTGAAGAGGTGCAGATGTATTTCTACTATGGAACTCACACATAAATCCATGGGCTCTGTCATCAGCACTGAAAAAGAGTAAAAGGCTAAGTGAATCCTCCCAAGCCTACCTTTGGATATGACTCTACTTCAGTGGTTCTGGTCAAGACATTTTGTGGTCGGGGTGTATTGCATGAGAGAAGAGTTTAAAAACAAAAGACTTTTCTACAAGGACAAGTTCAATTGGTTAAGAACTTGCTGCAGAAGCATGAGGTCTTCATGTAAGAAGCCAGACATAACAGCAGAGCCTATCCTATTGCAGGGAAGAGAAAAGCAGGAGGATCTCTGGGGCTCATAGCTGAATTGATAAACTTCATTATAGAGCTTATCTCAAAAAAAATGTCAAGGTCCAGGAGTTGGAGAAATGGATAAGTGGATAAAGTACTTACAATGCAAGCAAGAGTCCCAGAGTTTAGGTCCCCAGGATTCCTAGCATGGCAATGGAAAAATGAGGGGAGGAGACAAGAGGCCCCAGAAGCTCACAAGGCTAACCTGGCAGATGCAACAGGAAGAAGCAAGAAACCTTGACTCAAACAAGGTTCTTCTGTGGTCTCCATGGGCACTTGTGCTTGTACTCAGACCACACACAAACACAAATGTGAACATGCACATACATGGTGCTCACATGTGTTCTCATACACATATGAAAAGAAAGAAAATAAGATTGAGAAAAGTTGCAGAAAATACTCATTATCAATTTTTGGTCTACACACACACACACACACACACAAACACACAATCTCTTCTGTGGTCTACTCTAATTAAAAAACTTCATGGAAGGAAGGGGCATTCAAAATAGTTTTATTCAAACTCAAAAATTTGACTCCTTACAAAAACAATCACCAAGTTTTCATCCATGATTTATTATATGAAAGAATGAACATGGCAGACACCTGGGTTCTTGTGTTAGTCACAAGGTAAACTTACAATGAGATGGTAGCTTTTTTTTTTTTAAAGAAATAATTCAAGACTTAGGGAAGAAGAGGAGAATTGTTATGTACAGTATAATTGCAAAACAAGTTGCAGGAGGTTGGGAGGATTGCAATAGAGATGTGGCAGACCCTATGATCTGCAAACATCCAAACATCTGAGAGGTAGGAAGTAGGTATTCTTTTAGACAGTAGAGAAAGTGAGCTTTTGGAGAGTCCTCATGGCAAGGAGGAGGCTTCTCTGTGGGAGTGTTGGCTCAGACTGAGAGTGGGCTAAAGTTCAGTCATGTGATGAAGGCAGTGTTAACCGAAGTTGGGTCAGGTTGGTTAACACAGACTTTGTTCTTACAGATCGATGAAGATGAACAGTTTAGTTGTTTATGAGAAAGAAATAAATAGAGCTATAGAGAACTTTGTAACATGGACTGAGCAGCATTATCTTTTAGGAATCAGGGAACATTTCACTTGAGTTCAGTTTATTTTGGTGGAAGCTGTTAGAGGATACTGTATGATGAGTAGAGGTAAGAACAGAAATTTGATCTATATGGTTACTTTCTGATTGATTAATGAATTCAACTCATCATTTATGAAGCAAAAAATAGGGATTTTTGAGGGTCTGTATTTATCACTGTCCTGGGTGAACAAGAAAAGCTCATGTGAGATGGAGAGCATGATCCTTCTAGTGGGCTGCTTACCAAATACAAATTCCTTTTCTTTTCAAAAATTAATTAACTAATTAATTAACTAATTAATTTACATCTGGACTGTAGCCTCACCTCCTTCCTCTTTTCCCACTACCTCCCTGACCTCCCTTCTGCCCCTCCCCATTCATCCATCTCAATCTATATTTAGATGATTTCTTCAACCACTCTTTTTGATGATTCACACTGTTTGGGTAAAATCCAGCATTGATCTGTTGGCCTTAGCCTTTTGATCTGCCTTAGTAATGAGCCCTGTGTGTTTTTCCATGAAGAGCTGAGGCTCCAGGTTACTGGCATCAATGGTTCCTGATTATGGCTGCATAGACATCTGTTGATTATTTTAGAGAAGAGCCAATGAGACTTTCACGTTATACTATCACTATGAAAGATTGTGCATTCACTTTGGAAAAAAGACAAGCAATTACAAAGTCAAGTACATACCTTGTAGTTCTAGAAATGAAAACTTTCTCATGAATACAAAATTTTACTAGCATAATAATTTTATGCCTATGAACTGTAACAGGGCATGTGTCCAAGAGAAGATTAAAGGATAAAGAAACTATGATTCATGCATATATGAATTCTATCCACTGATTAAAAATATAAATAAATTTACTGTTGAAGTATAAAAACTTGAATTTGATTATTAAAATAAGCAGTGTCAAAAATATTTATTATATCATATGTTAAAAATACAACACAATTCCAGTATATATTTAATATATAAGCTTATACTAAGTAATTTTTTAATTGATGTCTTTGTTGAAGGACAATTAAAGAGTTTGAAAACTAGTGATGATTTCTTGGGTCAGAGGCTTAGATAAAGAGATTGATAGAAACAAATATTTTTTTGTGTGAAAATGGTCTGCATTATTATTATAGTGCTAGTTAAACAAATGTAGACATTTACCAAAACTCATAAAATTATTAATTTAAAATTGCTGAGTTTTACTCTATGTAAATTATTGATAATTCTTCTATGTAGAAAATAAATGCATCAAGGTTAAAGAATATTCATCATCTATCTATGTATCTATCTATTTATCTACTATCGATCTACTCAACCATCCATCCATCCATCCATCCACCTATTAATTTTTTTATCTATGTGCAAAATTCTCATTCTAACACACTGTCGACTTTGGTAATTGTGTACTATAGCATTATTATAATCCACATGAAAGGGCTCAGAAGAAGCACCATTTGTTTTTCATTTTTGTTGCCAGCATCAAGAAAAGATGTGCTCATTTCATTTAGGTATTAAGATAGGTTGAAAAAAATAAAGTAAAATGAAAAAATGAAAAAGAAAGAATAAAAATGTAGGTTGACAATGAGCAAGCATAGAGCTGGGTGCTTTGTGGTATTCTTACAGGATACTATCTCATTTACTATGACCTCATTTACCATGTGCCAATGACACAGATAACCCATCCATCTTAATTCTTTTCAGTTTGTTTCAAACCCACAAGTGTTTGTATCAAGAAAAGTCACTCAGTGAACTCATCAATTTATATAGCTCAATGGTAGAGTACTTGCTTATTATACCCCCACATACCTCTGTCAAAATTTTCCCATATATGCTTTGAGCATAGATTTGTTAATTTCATGAACCCTTTATTTCTAGAATTGTAGATGTTATAAAAATGATAGCAAAATCTTCAGAAATATTTTCAAAGTTTGAAAAATTGTGTTCATAATCATTTCACACAGAGGCACCTATCCCTTCTTACACTTAGTGAAAAGTTTGGTATAGGAGGCACGTGTGAAATAGTAGAAATATAGCTCAAGTTATGAACTAGAACTGTCCGTTGCATCTGCTTGTCTTCTAGCTCTTAGTCTTTAACCATTCTTTTTGAATTTTTTGAAAATTACTTATGTAAGCACTATATTTACACCATCATTTCCTCTCCCTCTCCTTCCTCCAACTCCTGTGCCCCATCCCAACTCTTTCTAAATTCACGACTTTTTGATTATTATTACATGTATGCACATATACATACATACACACTTGAAAATTTACAAATACAACTTGCTGAGTTTATTTAGTACTGATCATGGCTGTTTAGGACTGGCTGGCCTCTTGGGATTGGATAACTTATCAGGAGGCTCATTAATGGGGAAGACTGATTCCCCTTCTCTCAGTAGCCATTGATTATCTGTAGAGCTTCAGCTAGGGAAGAAGCCTTGTGAGAATTCCTCTATACTGGTATGTCAGTTGACATTGTCATTTGTTCACATCTTATTTTGGTAACCATATTGTTGAGATATTCTGGGTATAGCTTTCATATCATGTATTGTCTTAGTCTGTGTTCTATTGCTGTGAGGAGAACCATAACATGGCAGCTCTTATAAAGGAAAACATTTAATTGGGTCTTGCCTACGGTTTCAGAGATTTAGTCCATTGTGATCACAGTAGGGAGCATGGTGCTATGTAGACAGACATGGTGCTGGAGAAGCAACTGAGAGTTTTACAACCAGGTCCACAGACTGCAAGAAGAGGAAGGGCAAGCTATTGGGCCTGGCTTAGGCTTCTAAAACCCCAAATTCCTCCTCCAGTGGCATACTTCCTCCAACAAGGCCACACCTCCTAGTCCTTTTAAGCAGTGCCATTCCCTGATGACTAAGCATTCAAATATATAAGCCTATGCTGGCCATTCTTATTCAAACCATCACATATATAGAAGACAGCACATCACAGCAGAGGTCTTTGACATTTCTTAATCCTTTCCTTAGGATAAGGTAGCTGCCAAGATGCTTCATTTGCGAAATCCACAGATGCTGCAGGTGCTGGAGAAGTCCTTAAGGAAACACCTTCCTGAGTCTTTAAAGGTGAACGTGGAACATTCTTGTGAAAAAAGAACTATTAAGTATCTAAGAAAAAGGTGGTAAAGAGAAGGGACATTTACTGAGCTGTGTTCTAGGACAGGTATTCTCTTTGTGGCCTAACATTTAGTTGATATCACCCTGAGGCAAGGGAGGCATATTGTGCACATTTAACTAAAGAGGGAATCAAAGCCTCCTCAGACCACACCATAGTGAATGGTGATATGATGATTTGCTCTAGGTGTTATTTGTTGACTCAGGAGCATTATCTTGTGCTTACACAAGAATTGTTTTTATAACACTGGGTGTTTTCAAGCTGCCCTTTAGCTCATCATTACCCTGCCTCAGCCCCAAGTACTTACATTACAAGAGTACACCACCCCACTTAGCTTGATCATTACTAATAGGTACAGAAAAATGTGGGACAAAATCTAATAGTCTTGATAAATATAAAATTCAGCAAAGTAGGTAAAAAGAATTTGTTCAACTTGAAAAAAGTGTGTAGGTATGATGTATAATTAAGATCTTTCTATATAGCAAAGAAATGAAATATTTTGCTAAAGATGGATCACTAAGCAATGATATCCACTCTCCCTAATCCTATTTAATGAAACAGTGATCTCACCAGTATATAAGTTAAGAAAGATAATTTAAAGTAACACATATGTAGTATGTTCCCAGAGGTCGCCTAGAGTCCACAAAACAATCTTCTGGAAATAAGTTTATCAAGGTGAAAGGATTCAAGATCAATATGCAAGTAGCAAACTTAATTCTATTTGTATACATTAACAATTAATGAATAACTGGAATAAAAAATTTGAAATTGTTACAATTTACAATAGCACAAACTTACAAGCTAAAACAAACCAACCAAACAAACAAACAAAAATCCCCACCAAACACCAAGTTCCCAAAACATTAGAGATGCCTGTGGGTTTACGTTTTCTTTTGTTAACCACTGGTATATCTGGATTCTTCTGTACAACAGAAAGAAAATGTATTTAGTTCAGTTATTAAAATGATTGTGAGGATGAGAAATATGAACTGTATGATATTCTATTAATTTTCCCTGATGCTCTGACAACCAACATAGCTGTCATTCATAGATTAAGTAAGACACATGAGCTTCCTATAATTCTGCCACTGCTTCTTTTGATGAGACAGGGAAGGTATCTGTCAAAATAGAGTCTATGGTCAGGTTTAAATTTCTTTTGATCAAAAAATTCATTGGTCAACACTGCAGCAGTTAAACACTTCCAGGTGCTGGTGTGCTTTCATACAAAGCGAGTAGAATCAAGAAATCAATATTTTAGTAGTCATTACTAATCAATATTCACTGAAGTCTCAGGTAGCAGAAAGATGGGTGTATTGTAGTTAGAAACAAAGTCTCTCTCTAAACAGTGAATATAGTTTATCACACATGCCAACTGCAATTCATCCTAAATATTAACTATTAGGCAGTTATAAAACATTATCATGTAAATTTCTGTTTTTGACATGGAGATATGTCTTTGTATAGTATATGTGAAATCCATATTGTTAGGAAATCCCATTGTTTATTTAATTGTATGGGCATATGCTTATTGGTAGAAAATGTAAATGTATAGGACAAAATTTTATGATGTAAGACTGAGTGATTACTAAAGTATATGCATATTTAAGTATTATAATAGTTTCATGATTTTGTTTAAAAAATCTACATACTTTGTAGTATTACTTGAAGATTGGGCTAGATATCATATGGTTAAACACATGAATTTCATAGAAATAAAATTTATTCTGGTAACAAAATCAAGCCATTTTTCTGTCCCGATGTAATGAGCTGACCTTTAAGTGTGTTGAAATACTTAGGTTTATGGGACTGTCTTCCACATGAACCAGGGAAATCCATTCAAGCTCAAGGCTCTGGTGGACAAGTGGCCTGACTTTAATACAGTGATTGTTCGCCCTGAAGAGCAGGTAAGCTGTATCATGGAATGAATATAATTCTAGGTTTAAAATTGCTGTGTGTCTAACATGCCCCTGGAAATATGTAGGCTAGAAGGTAACAGAGATAAGCTCTGGTAATGCCAGGGTCCCTGTGCTTGATGGAAACAAGATAAGCACATGTACTCTAAACTAAAAATACACAAAGAGAGATAAGAAATGAAAACAGCATGGATCAATACCAAAAAAGAAGAAATAACTAATGAAATGTCAGTAACACGTTCTTATTTTATAATAACCGCAAATGTACATAGATTAAATTGCTTAATCTAAAGATGAAGAACAGGTAAATGATTAAAAGAAGCAAAGACACAATATAACAGACCATACTCACTTTAAATATAAAAACACACTGGATATGGACAGATATAAAAAGATAGCCCATGAGTATGAATTCCTAGACATATAGCCAAGAATTTTCACATGGATCAAGATGCCTATTATTGGATGAGCATTATATGTATACTTACATTATACATATAAATACACTTAGATTGAATACTAGAAACATATAAAGCCAATATTAATGAACACAATGAGAATAATAGATATCGATTCAATAACTGTAAAGACATCAATAACCTACTTCAACAAGGAGTAGATAGAAAACAAGGCATACAATCATTAATAAGACATTCTATTTGGATTAAATTTTAAACAAAGCAGACCTGGCACATCAGAGTTGCCTTCAAACAACAGCAGAACATGTTTCTTGTACATGTGAAAACACTCTCCAGGATTAATCACACACTAAACTACTAAACAAGTCTGGGCAAACTTAGGCACTTTGAAATAATATCTAGAATCATTTTAGACTATGGTGTTCTGAAAACACATATTAAAGAAGCAGTTCTCAATGAAGTTCAGAACAAAAATAATTCTATGTGGGGAATAATGAGCCCAAATAAACAGTTAACATTACATCTCAAGACACTAAAACATACTAGATTCAAAATTAGATGAAGGAAAGAAATAACAAATACCAGAAAAGAAATAGACCAGATAATATAACATCTACTGAAGGAATAAAATAAAAGAGTTCATTTTCTGAAAATATAAACAAAATTTGCAAATTCTTAACTGGTTTAAGGAAAAAAGAGATGATGCAAATGAATAAAGTGAAAATGAATGCAAAGACATCATAAGTGAACTGAGTCACAAGGAACTAATATGAATATGTATATGCCCAAGACTGGGTAATCAAAAGTGAATGAATAAGAGTTTGGAAAGATGTATCTTACAAACATTGAATGAGAAACAAATAGAAAGGCTGAAGAGACCAATAGCAAATAGAAACTCAAGAAGCAATGACAACCACCAAATGTCCTCTTCAAAGAGGATGCAGAGAGATTGTAAGAGCCAGAAGTGGTGGATTACTTCGAGGAAACAGTGTCTTCCATATATGATACACATATGAACTCACTGAGACTGTGACAGCACACACAAGACCAGTACAAGTTTAAACCAATCAAAACCCCAGCACAGAGAAGGAGAAGCACAAAGTCCCACCTCTTACCAAGAATCTACTCGAAATTGATACTTGGTGGGAAAGGAAAAATCAGTTTTCTCCAATGTCATGTCAGTGGGTATATCAACCAGGGCAGGCTCCTGGTACTTGACCAATACAAAACAAGCACCTCATCTTTTGTTTTGTTTTTGTTTTTTATTATTACCCCCCCCCTCTCTCAGTTCTTTTGAGACAGAGTTTCTTTTTGTGACCCTGGCTGTCCTGGAACTAGCTCTGTAGACCAGGCTGACCTCATAGAGATTCATCTGCTTCTGCCTCTCAAATGCTAGGATTAAAGATATGCACCAACACTACCTGGATTATTGTCTCTTTTTGTTATTTTTCATTTGTTTTGATTTTCATTCTTTTGTATGGCTTTTATTTTCCTTTTGAGGCAAAGAACAAACATGCAGTTAGGGGAAAACCTGGAAGGAAAAAGAATATAATCAAAATATATTGTATGAAAATATTCACAAAACCAAACAAGCCAAAGCATAGGACAAAATTGTTTAATTCTGTGTACTACAAACATTCCAAGAAGGATCAGAACTACTACTCATTTTTCTATTTGCTATTTTGCTTTGTTAATGTTTTTCAGATAGCATCTTGCTATCTAGCATATTGCGACCTGGAATTCATTCTGTAGCTCAGGCTGTCCCAAATTATCATCATCATCTTTTTCTTCTTTCCTCCTCCTCCTCCTCCTCCTCCTCCTCCTCCTCCTCCTCCTCCTCTTCCTCCTCCTCCTCCTCCTCCTCCTCCTCCTCCTCCTCCTCCTCCTCCTCCTCCTCCTCCTCCTTCTCCTCCTTCTTTTTAGGTTTTTCAAGACAGGATTTCTCTGTATTGTTTTGGAGCTTGTCCTGGAACTAGCTCTGTAGATGAGGCTGGCTTTGAGCTCACGGAAATCTGCCTGCCTCTGCCTCCTGAATACGTGGATTAAAGGTGTGCACCACCAACACATGGCTGTCCCAAATTCTTGATCCTCCTCTATTAACCTCCCACATTCTGGGATTACAGCATGTATCACCATACCTAGATTATTACTGCTTATTACAAAGTATAGACCTAGAAGAATTCTTCTACATATATTTTATGAGGCCACTATCACCTTCACACTAAGCCATAAAACATAAGAAAACCATTGGTAATTTTCTCTAATGAATATTAATGCACAATCAATAAAATATTAGGAAGAAAGTTCAATGATGTATCAGAAAACTGTACTCCATGGTCAAGTGAAGTGACTCACTATCGTGCTAGGCTGGCTTATCATGTGCAATCCAGTGGTTGTGGTTCATCAAAGCTCCACAAGGCCATGTCAGTGGATGAGAACAAATTATTTGATACTAATACTCTTTTTTAACAAGACTTAACAGTCCACATATAGGAGGAAAGTACCTCAATACAAAAATAGAACTGTTATTTGATACTGTGATTTCTCTTCTAGGCATATATAGAAATGTTAAAAAAAATCAGTGCTGCAAGTATCTATATAGCCATATTTGTTGCAGAATTATTTATAAAACATAAGAAATAAACCTGGAACCCACAGACAGATGAATGGAAAACTGGTATATGTATAAAATGAAATATTATTAACAATAAAAGAAAGATATCCTATTGTCTTCTAGAATATTGATTAACCTTAAAGACATTGTGGTGAGGTAAATGGGCAGAAAAATTATAATCTCACTTACATGTGAATTTTAAAAATTTCTACATAAATGAAAAAAATTTTCTACATATCTGAACAAAATCAAAACCCATGTAACTGATGGTGATGGGCCATGAGGTCCATGCCTAAGGCATCAATGAACAGATATGTAGACTAAACAGGCCAAAAGATCTAATGTGTAATATGCAGTTTTATTGTATTTACTGCTAAATTAGTTAAGTTCTTGATACTATTTCCAAAGAAAGAATAGCAATCATGTGAGAAAACAGGTTTGCTAAATGGCTTCAGTATAATAAATATTATTGTTATTATGTATGTATTTCAAAATAACGCATGCACCTTAAACATACACAATAACATTTGTTGAAAAACTCACCAAACAACCTACAATAAACTAAATTTTAATTTACTTAAAATGTAAAAGTGAATAATACATGTTTTTCAAATGTCATGATTAGATGGATTGTCAGTTGTAGTTTTGCCTATCTGCAAGGACATTTCTGTGCAATATTTTCTGGCTAGCCTGCCCTAGCTGAATATTTTTCCTTCAGTCCTTCCCTTTATCTGTAAATTTCCAAGTTGTCATTCATTCACTTTGAGAAAAGCTTTTTGAACAAATTATGCTATGATTTTGCCAGAAATAAGTGCTTTTTTCTTTTTGAAGAGTTGTGCTTTGTACTTTATGGTTTAAAAACATGCTTTGTTTTTGTATGGCTTTATTGTGTATATGGACTGATAGCTGGGGAACCTGCATGGGACCAAATTAGACCCTCTGAATGTGGTTAGCAGTTATCTGACTTGATCTCTTGTGGGAGGGGGGCAGCAGGCAGTGGCACCACAAACCTATTTCAGGGGCATGAACTAGCTTTTTGGAGCCCATTCCCTATGGTGGGATACTTTGCTCAGCCTTGATACAGAAAGGAGGGGCTTGGTCTTGCCTCAACTTGGTATGCCATACTTGGTTGACTCACTGAGGAAGGCCTTACAACCTATGAAGACTGGACGGATATGGTGATATATGATTTATATATTACTAAAGCTTGCCTGAGAATTCTGAAAGCAAAATCAGCCTCAAGCTATTAGGATCAGGCAGTGGTGTATATGAGATTGAATCAGTCTAAAAGAGTAACAGAGCTACACCTTTAATTCCAGCACTAGAGAGATATAAAAGATAGTAACAGTGTCTTCAGAAGTACGTCTCTGGATTCTCCAGCCACACTGACGAGAGCACAGCAGTCTGGGATTACAGTCTGAGGTTTGGTGGAGCCAGGGTCACCTTTCAGCCTGAGGTAGAGGTTAGAGCTAGTGGCTGGTTGTTTTGCTTTTCTGATCTTCAGCAGGAAGCTTGAACTACTCCACCCCCCCAAATCAGTCTCTGAGTCTTTCATTTATTCATGCTACAGATGGGGTTGGGAAGGGAGGAGGCAGAGGGGGAGGAGAAGGGGAAGGAGCAGGAACTGAGATTGGTATGTAAAGTGAAAAATAAATTTTTTTAAGTAAAAGTTCAAATACAAGTTCGGCTTTCAATTTCAATATTGTTGTGTTAAAAGTATGTCTATGGACTGAAGAGATAGTTTGCTGTGCAAGCAAGTTTGAGGACCTGGGTTCATATCCCTAGAAGGTCCATGAAGCTCTGTATAGCAGTGCAGGTCTGGAATCCCAAAATTTTTACAGAGAGGTGAGACTTGGAGACAAGAGAATTCCTGAAAGTTTGACAGGCAGCAAACAAGAGTCCTGTCTCGAATAAAGTGGAAGATGAGGACTGACACTCAAAGATGTATTCTAACCTCGATGCACATCCTACATCCCTGTACCAACACTCTGTACACAACAAGAGAAAGAGAAGGCACATTTGTTTTAAGGCTGTTTGGAACAAGAAGTCTTATAGGGTCTTTGACAGTATCACTTTTATTCTTTTTCCCCAGTATTACTAACTTAGGGAAGGATGCTTCATAGACCTTCTTCAATTGACTTTAAATTGTAATGGTACCTATACATACAATTTAATAGAGTTTAATGAAAAGTTTTCCATGAATAGAGTGGAGTTTTTGACTTGGGTTCGTGATGTTAATAATTAAGTGCTGCTGATGTTTGAAGAAAACATCTGTGCTAAGGTTTAATAAATGAGTTTGAAGATTCCAGCAAGGATGGGAAAGGAGTTTCTGAACCTCCAGCCTTGACTGATGCAGCTAGTGGCTGCTGCTGGAAGGAGAGCCACTTCCTTTTGGGCAGTGATCATTGGCAGGTTGCCCATGTTCTGGTGGGTGACCCCAAATCTATATACATCTGGACATTACTAATTTGACTTAATGGTTGTTTTTTTTTTTTTTAAAGAGAAAGTGAAATTGGAAAAGAGCCATATTGGGAGTGTTCTTGAGGAGTTTGAGGAGGGATTGGGGGTGAATATGACCAAATGTGTCATATTCATATACCTATGAAAATTTTAAAGTCTAAGTTTTGAAATAATAGAAAAAAGATTGTAATGAAGTTATGAGAAATATTGAAATTATACAAAATAATCAATTGTATTTATTCCCTGTTGCCCAACCAAATAGGAGATGGCAGATGACCTCGATCCACATACCAACACTTACCAACTCTACTCTAAGGATCCTACGAACTGTTTGGAATTCCTTGATACAGCAGGGGCTATCAACTGGAAACAACATCTGCAGATCCAAAGTATGGGGACAAGAGTGTGTGCCAGCTGCTCTCCACCCTGGGAACTTCATCCTGCAACCATTCTTTTCATTTTGTAAACTTCAGAATCTCAGCCTAATACACATTCCTTGGTCTGGCTTCCACTACCTCTACGATGGAACCAATTTCAAATATTACAGGCTATGGCATTAATAGAAGCAGTGACTAGGGAGTTATTGGTTAGCTGAATATATTTTGAAGACATATTCAGGAGTCCTCAGAACAACTAGATGGGAGACAGAGCTTGACCTCTGACCTTCTGTTCCTGGAGCAAGAACGACGGTTTACTGTGCCATGGAGCACTTGCCAGGGCACCAAGGTTTATATCTAGTGTGGTTTTAGGTGAGCCCTCTGGAGTTAAAACCACAGAGAAATTCCCAGCTCAGCCTGCAAGTTGTGATTCTTGAGCAAATGACTTTGCCATTGCTCAGTGTTTTCATGTGATACTAAAAGATCCTAAAACAGAATCAATGAGAGGATTGAATTAGCATAACATTAATGCCTGGATGTATAACAAGTTCGAACAAGATTGGCTATTATTTAATATGCTCCTGTTCATAGAGACATAGTGAGGATTTTTAATATTCTGCTGGGCACCAGAGACATGTTCAGGGAATAACTTAAGGATGAACATACAGGAGCCATACACAAGCAAGGTTTTCTGACTAAATCTTGTATACATCTTTAGACTACTTCTATGACCTAGATGGGCAATTACTTATTCCCTGTTTCACTCTCTTCTAGGTTCACAATCCAGCCTGCATGAAGTAATAATGGGCCTTGCAGCTGCTAAGCTGGTCAAAGTCAAGAGGACACAGTGCGTTCTCTACATGATGCCCCAAACAGCAAGGAAACTGGTTCCTTCCCTGATGGTGGATACAGAAGACTTACATAATAAATCTGGTAGACCCCGGCCCATGTGAGTTGGATTGATGATACTCTCTGTTCTCCTCCGGACTCTCACTACAGAGCTCCCTAACTTCTCTACACAGGATAATTGTTTTAAAAACATAACATGGACTGAGTGATCTATCTCTTCAAATGTCACAAACAGTTTGGTAATTGTTCCCAGTTTTTTGTCTGTGCATACATGTATGTGCTGATGTGTTTGTATGTATGTGCACACACATGCGTAGGTCAGGCGCTGTCTCCCTTGGGCACCATCCATTTTCTGCTTTTGTTTGTTTGCCTTTTGAGATGGGGACTCTCACTGGAATTTGTCTGATTAGGACAGGTTGTTTGGCCAGCCAGGTCACGGAATCACCTGTCTCCTGCTCACCAGAGCTATGATTACAGATTTGTTCTGCTATAGCCAGTTTTTAACAAGCATGGTCTATGGGGATCAGATCAAAGACCTCATGTTCTGTGTGTAGTAAGCACTTAAAGGATTGAACTATTCCCTAATCCAGTCACAAGTTAATTATTAGCACATTTTAAATGAAGTTGAAACTCACTTTGGTCCCCATAAGACAAGCAATCACCCCTTGTTGGCCATCATCTTTTCCCTGTTTCTCTCCCACCAGCAGCTCTGTCCTTCTGCTCCGTGATCATGCCTCTGGGGCACTGCATTTATTTTTTGCTTGTCCAAAATGCCCTTCACACATTTCTCTCTCTGTCTCTCTCTCTCTGTGTCTCTCTCTGTTTCTCTCTCTCTCTCTCTCTCTCTCTCTCTCTCTCTCTCTCTCTCTCATTCATGCCTGCTATTGTTTTTCATAGTCTCATTTTTATTTATGTTGGCAATTCTTTTCAGAACACCCCATCAAAAATTTTTATTTCCTTTATTGTACTTTCATTAGCTTAAATCAGCTTATTTTAAAAAATATACCTACTTGTGTGTTGCTAAAAGCCTTTCACAATGTTTAGATGTTCATAGAGGTAAGAATATTGAGTGAGTGAGTGAGATGTCTCAGTGGGTAAAGGCATTTGCTTCAAAGCCGATGACCTGAGTTCAATCCTTGGGACCCACCCACATGGTGGAAGGACATCTGACATCCACATGTGTGTTCCACCATTCAATCAATAAATGTATTTTTTTTTTAAAAAAATAGCAAGAATTCCTTTTGTGTTGTTCAGAGAGAGAGAGAGAGAGAGAGAGAGAGAGAGAGAGAGAGAGAGAGAGAGAGAGAGAGAGAGAGAGAGATCTGCAATGGGCAATGGAGCAGAACAGTACCCAACACATAGTAAGTTCTGGTTTTAGAAATGAAAGTATAATCATGTCATTTTCCCCCTTTCATCCTGTGCCTCTTTTTCTCCTTCTCAAATTTATGGACTATTTTTCTTTAACTGTTGCTTTTACACATGTGTGTATGTGCACGCGCGCGTGTATACACACACACACACACACACACACACACACACACACACACATACACACACACACTACAACATTCTGAGACTGTTTAATGTTACTTGTATGTATATGATTACATGGCTGTCCAATACGGTTGGATAAACAATTAGAGGCTCATCCCGGGGGAAGACTGTTTCCTCTGCTTTCAGCATTTGTTAGTTTCCTGTGCTTCCTTATAGGTATGGCCCAATGAGATTTTTCCCCCTTCCATGTCAGCTTGTCAATTTATGTTGGTTCTTAATAACTATGTGTTTAATCCATCCACTCCACAGAGAAAATGTTTTCCAGTTAAGAACATCTAGGTAAAGTATGTGTTTGCTTCCATTGATTTCCAGGGTAGCACAGAGCAGCACTGAAAACCGATGGATGGGAACTTGATGTGCAGACGTTCAATCCCATGGGCCCTCCCCCTGGTTCATTGTGCCTGAAAGCACTTTGTTCTCTTTGCAAAGAGCGTTAGAACTTAGAGAGCACATCCCCACCCAGAGTAGCACTGGGTCCTCTTGTCAGGGAACAGTCAGGACAGGAGACTTTTTTTTCCTTTTTTATGGTTCACAACAGAAAATAGGCTCTGATGGTGGAGTAGCTCTGATGAGGATAATAAAAGGCATGGTTGTGGGGCTGAACAAGACTGAGAAAACCACCCATATATGTATGTATGTTATATATATATATATATATGTATATATACACATATACATATATGTATGTATATATATATAATGTATATATGCTCATGCGTGCGCGCATGCGCGCGAGCACACACACACACACACACACACACACACACACACAATTCCATGTTTCTAAAGTCTTGCTTTTTTTACTTGCTAGCATATGCTTTTGAGCACTTATTTTTTATTTGTCCATTTTTCTTATCTATGTGACACCATCTGCTCTATTTCCTGTGGGGATGTGGGTCATAGCTATGTTGAAAACAGCACTGAGTTTTTGTGAAGATTTAAGTGCTTATGTTGCACAGTCCTGGTTACTTATAAGACAAGACCTCTTAATAATACTAATTTCTGTCTTCTGATTGAATGGCTATTAACTCATCCCTTCTGAAGAGGACAACAGGGGGACAGATGTAGCATGTATGTTTCCGCCAGCCCGCCAGCCCGCCAGTCTGGCGTGCCGGCCCCAAATAACACTCAGAGACTCTGTATTTGATACAATCCTGTTGGCCAATTACCATTACTGTTTATAGGCTAGCTCTGTCTTAATTATTAACCCATTTCTACTTATCTAAGTATTTCCACGTGGTCGTCTTATCGGGGAGCCGCGGCGGGCGTCCTCCTTCCTCCCTGGGCTACATCTTGACCCCTCCTTCCCATTTCCTCTTTCCTTCTCCTAGTCTTCTAGCCCCACCTATCTAGTTTTCTATTGGCCACAGGGCTTTATTAACCAGTATGAGAAACATATATACAGAATAACATCTCCCATCAGACAGAGGGGCATTAAGTTAGCTGCTTACTGTCACAGGGCTAGCCAGACACTTCTGAGTTGAAGCATACCATCACTGCAGGTCTCACAGCTCACAGCAGAGTTTTGTAGGGAGGGACAAATACTTCACTGTGCATGATATTTAGGACTGCTCTTTTTCTTTTTTCTTCAACAGCAACCAAGAGATGTTTAAGCTCTCATCACTGGATGTTACGCATGCTGCCTTGGTGGATAAATTCTGGTATTTTGGGGGCAACGAGAGGAGCCAGAGATTCATTGAGCGCTGTATTCAGATCTTTCCTAGCTCATGTCTTAAGGGACCTGAAGGGACCCCTGTGTCCTGGGCTCTCATGGACCAAACAGGGGAAATACGAATGGCAGGTACCGTGCCTGATTACCGGGCACAAGGTCTCATCTCTCATATCATTCATACTCAGACCCTGGTTATGGATGAACTTGGCTACCCCGTGTATAATCACACAGACAGAGCCAACAAAACCATACAGAAAATGAGTCATACTCTGCAGCATGTTCCTATGCCCTGTGATTGGAATCAGTGGAATTGTGTACCTCTGTAACTCTGGTGCAGAATATTATGCTGTGTTGGGTAGGCTATAATAAAGCTGGAGGAGTGAGTGGTGGACATAGAGAAAATACATATTGTAATGAACAATAAAGGAGTGGGCACTGTTTGGGCTCTTGGGGGATGGGGTGAATGGGTCAACAGTATACCACAATCCCTACCCTCATATTGCCTCTCAGATTCAGCAGATGAAGCATGGCCAGACCTCTCCCCTGAGCCACTGGCTTTGTTCAGTGTTATACACTCTGGATGTCAGTGACACTTCTATTCAGCTGCACATTACTATCCTCATATGAATTATTGCCCATGATCAATTGTGTCAGGGTATGGTGCTGACTTGTGAATAGTATATTGCTTTCTCTCATACTCTTTCTGTAGTTTAGGAGCTTGAGTACTCTTCATCAACAAGTACTTTGAATGGATTGCTTCACTGGTAGACCTTTGATTTTTATTTAATAACTATGCTAAATATTACATGAATAAATATACTATTCTAGTTGGATATGGTATCTGGAAGACTAATTTTTAAGAAAATTTATTGTGTGTGTGTTAAATGTGTGCAACATGAGGCTTTGGGGATAAAACTAGACAGTAACAATGTTTTCTATAGTGAAACAAATTTGCATGTTCATCACCTCACATATTTACTATATTCTCATTTGACATTAAGAGCATCTAAAATCTCAGGGCTGGAGATATGGCTCAGCAGTTAAGAGCAGTGACTGCTCTTCCAGAGAACTCAATTGCTGGTTCAATTCCCAGCACCCATGTGGCAGTTACATGTCTGTAACTTCAAGATCTGACATGCATACACAGACATACATGCAGGCAAAAACACTAATGTGTATAAAATAAGAATAAATAATTAACAAAAGAGTATTTAAAGTCTCATTCAGTATGAATCTCATACTGAATCTCAGTGCTATTATGATGTTCATGGTATAAGTAGACCTATAGATTTTCTTATTAACATGTGGGAAGTTTTGTCACCTCATTCATAATCTTGGTAACTCACATTTTGTTCTCTAATTCTGTGTTTTTAAAAATTGCTTTAAATTTCATTTATATGTGAATTTATGAGTTAGTTTTTCTCTGCCTAACTTATCTCATCTGGTATATCACCCAAGTTCATTCGCTTTATGGAAAATAGTAAAAACTTATTCTTGTAAAGGACAACATTATTACATTGTGATATGCATTTTTCATGCCATAGTTTCTTTTTCCATTTGTCTATCAGCAGACATTTAGGTTATTTCCCTATCTTAGCAACTTATGAATAATTCCACAGAGAGTTTGTCTTTATGACATTAAGACAGTGGTCTTTGTTGTATATATGCCCCAAAGAAGGATTTATAGAGAACATGATAGTTCTGTTTTCATTTATTTTAAAGTATCTATACACTTTTCCATAATAGCTGTACCAATCAATGCAAAAAAAGTTTCCCCTTTCCATACCCATGTCAACAGGTTTTTTTCCCTTTGAGAATTGCACTCATATATTCAATACATATTGATCGTATCTGTCCCCACTGTCTCCAACTGCCTTCACACCCACCCCAACACATCTCCTTCCCAAGCATCATATAAGTTAAGAGACTTGTCCATAGAAAGAGGAGAGTGGACACATTTTTGTTTTTTGATTGGCCACATGTTTAATTAAGTGGGCTGAAGAAGACAGAAGTGGAGGGGTCTGCTTCTATAATTGGGGTAAAGGAGGACCCCAGTCCTTTGTTGTAGTCAACTTTTGTAATTTATGGAAGCCGTGGGTTTACCCAGTTGATGGTAATGAAACAATTCAGTGCAGGGGAGTTTTGTTATGGATAAAGTCAAGTCTAATAACAATGGCTTCAAACTACAAGTAATGGAAACGAGAATTAATGTGCCAAGAAAACGCCGAATTCTAAAAGAAGATAGAGAAAAATATGTGCAATCTTGCACAGTGCAAGTCCAATGGCTGAAAGGACACAAAAACGCTTGACTTTCTGTGTAGGTAATAGCTACTCATTTCTCCGGTCCCCTAGTTTGAGCATCTTTTCTTTCCTTAGCAGAACTCATGACTATCTGGGAAAATGGTACTGATCACAAGAATCTGGAGACTGCCAAATTTCCTTTCTTAGTTGTTTCACATAGTAAAGTTTAGACTGAAAAATAACTTCTCAATGAGCCTTGTCTGTTTTTAGAAAGGTGGATCAAATGTTAATGTGTTGCCAGTTTAGAAAGAAAAGCCCTTGCCACCAGGAAAATATAAATCAAAATTACAACAAGATTACTTCTCACTCCAGTCAAAATTGCTAGCCTTAAGAACTCAAAATAAATATGCTGGCAACAATGAAGCAGAGAAGGAACCCTTATACCCTGCTGGTGGCAATGGAAACATGTTCAGCCACCATAGCAATCAATGTGGATGTTTGTGAAAGAAATAAAAAATTGTTCCATCCATACTAGGGACATATTCAGAGAATCAAAGCTTACTACAGAGATGCGCACATACCTATGATTACCACTATACCATTCACAATAGCCAAGGTATGAATCAGGATAGGTAGCCATCAGTGAATGAATGGATAAATGGAATATGTTATATACATACACAACAGAGCTTTGTTCAGTGATAAAGAAAAATGAAATTGCAGGAAAATGTACAGAACTGGGTGGGATCATCAGTGGAACAGGCAGGCTCACAGACATAAGTATCAAGTATTTTCTGTCATGTGGAAGATAGATATGAGAGTAAAGAAAGAGAGGTATTAAGAGAGAATTAGATGAGGAAAGAGGGTAAAGGGAGAGGAGATAAAGGGTAAAGGAAGAGGCAAATATAACATACCATTTACTATTGTGGAAAGTCAAAATGTATCTTACACATTATGGGAATATCATAATGTAGCTCCTTTGTGGAATTTTTTTAAAAAAGAATAAAACTTCTCTGGACTTTATAAAATGAGATTAAGAGTTCTCTTCCATGGCTTTCTATCTAGACTGTTTCTTTTTGGTGAGATAGATGGGAGTAGAGGGAGAGAGATTGTTACAGAAGCCTTCATTGTCTCTCATAGATACCACTACAAAAGAAGCTCCCTTGACATTTACAGTCAGTGGCAGCATGGAACATGAACTTCCACATGGTTTCTGGTGATAGCATAGGGCATCCACATGACCTCCAGCATCCATCAGAATGGACCATGAACCTCAGCATAGTCTAAGGCAGCAGTTCAGACTACAGACATCAAAATAACTCTTGGCCACAGCATAGACCACAGACATCAAAACAACTCTTGGCCGTAGCATAGACCACAGGCACCATTATGGCCCTTGGCCACAGTGCAGGCCATGGACATTGACATGGCCTCCAGTGGCAATACAGGCTGTGGACATCAACCTGACTTCAGGCAGCAGCACAGACCATGGGCATCCACATGGCCTTTGGTGGTAAGCCAGACTATGGACATCAATATGGCCTCTTGAGGAAGCACAGGCCAAGAACACCCACACAGTCTCCATTGGCAGAAAGGACAATGGAAAAAGGGTTTCTTACTGCTCTAACACTGCAGGCAAATCATTTCCCTTTATGCCATGCATAAAAAGAGATATATTGAGCTCTATGAATCAGACCTCCTGTCTTGTGCTGTTGCTGATTTTTAATGGCAAAAATGGGGAGGAAGAGGGTATTGCTTACTTAACTGTCCCTTTCCTCTCTGCTGGCCTACTGTATCTTTGTTTGGCATACTAGTGGCATGTGGGGCAAAGAGCGAGGTGATGTTTAGAAGAGGGCAAATGTTAGCCTCATCTTGCAGAGCCAGTTCCCACAGCATGAGATTAGTGAAGGGGGGAGTTAGATTTCACTAGAGCTGACAACAAGAAGTTTTAGTCAATGTACTTAGTGCAAGGTCCACATTTCCCGCCTCAGCTCAGTTAATTTCTGGAAAAGACACACCAAAGTCCACTCACTCTTCAGGTTTCCACTGATCCTGCTGCATCAGTAGGGACGTTCTCATCTCAGAAGTCCAGTTTTCCAAAGACTGTTGTGGAGGCAGCTTTCCAGGTGAGAAATTATTTCAAAATAGGAGATCTGTTGGATGAAAGAGTCTGGAGGCCAAATGAACAACTTAAGAACTTTAGTTCATAAAATGATTGTGTGGGATGCATGGGCAATGAGTAGGTTTTAGCTGTTCATTAAAATCTATCATCTATCTATCTATTTATCTATCATTTATCCATCCATCTATCCATCCATACATCTATCCATCCATACATCTATCCATCCATTTACCCATTATCTATTTACCTGTCATCTATCATCTATCTAGCATCTCTTTTTCTATTTATTATATTGAAGTCAAGTGGGCCACAGCCCTCTTGTGAAGAACAGTGGACAACTCTGTAGAGTTGATTCTCTCCTTTCACCTTTATGTGGGCTGTGGAGATCAATCGTTGTTCACCAGGCTTGTGTAATAAGCACATCTTTCCTGCCCATGGTGTCACCTGTGTTCATCAACCATACAAACAAACAAAATCTCAGTACCTATTGACATAGTGGACTATGTTAATTTCTTTAGTCTGGCAGCATACACACATACACAGCCCCCACAACTTTAATATAATGCTATGCACTGTGTGTGTGTGTGTGTGTGTGTGTGTGTGTGTGTGTGTGTGTGTTCTATAAGGCCACATGGAATACCTTAAATATGCAAAACATCATGGTTTGTAAAAGGTCGTTAATGTGTTTGAACATTTTCTTCCATGTGGTAGTATGTTATTTATAATTTAATAAAGCTTGCCTGAAGGTTCAGAATGCAAAGCTAGCCACAGCCATAGAGGCCAGGCAGTAGTGGCACACACCTTTAATCCCAGGACTTCGGAGATAGAGGCAGATGGATCTGTTAGTTCAAGGTCACACTGAGCTACACTAAATTGATCCAGTTTAAAGAGAATCAGCTCATTCAAAGGTCATTTCAGCACTTGGGATCACACACCTTTAATATCAGCACTGAGGAGGTGGAGACAGGAGTGATATGGCTGGGTAGAGAGAGGGGTATAGGGCGTAAGAGACAGGAACTCAGAGGATTGCAGTCAGGCTTGGTGGAGGCATTGTACCCAGGATTTGTGGAGACAGAATTACCCATTTCTGCCTGAGATAGAGGTAAGAGCTAGAGTGGCTTGGCTGTTTTGCTTTCTGATCTTCAACTTGAACCCCAATATCTGTCTCTGGGTCTTAACTGTGTTACACCTCCTCTCAAGTAAATAATATCAAAGTAATCATAATGAGTAACATATACCAAAAAATACCTAAGGGAAAAATAGTAATTTCACTTGGAGAAACTTATTCTGTAAAAAGTTAGTCAAATACAGTGAAATATTCTCAGATATTTCTTCTAATAAATGAGGAAATGTTTTGTGGTTTTTGGAAGTGGATGAATACAGAACCTACTGTGCTCAGTCTTTCCAGCTGTATTACATGGTAGATGGGTTTCTCTGCCCACCATTAGTAAGAGGCGTATTAAGCATAAAGTTAGAAAGGTAACAAGAATACACAGCACAGTGATGTTACTTATTAATCAGACAGCAAGCAAAGGTTGCATCTGAAGACTACTACCACAGTCTAATTTCTAATTTACCTAAATTTTCTCTTAAACTCTTTCATTGCGTGTTACTTAGAAGTTAGTTTACACCCTACGTGTTCTAATTGTACTTTATAATACTTTGCCCCACACCCACATTCACTGTATATCATGCCTATAGTCATGGGGTTAGTGCTTTAGAGTTATTGTGCTTTGCTCTGTACATTTCCTTCCTCTATTCACAAACACTGGAGTCCTACTTAGCATGTACCTGTGTTTGCATAGCTTTGTAAAATTCTGTTCTGTTCTGTACTTTTATATTGCTTTTATCAGACCAATTTCCATTCTTGGTATGGCAGGGTCAGCAACTCCAGAGTTCACTAAGAAGTTACTCAATGCTACTGGCTACAGTGTGTCAGGCTTCCTGGAAAATCTCACTATAGGTAGCTTTGACTCTGTCCTGTTTATTGGGCACCATGCTTGGTTGTTAGTTTCTATACATCCTAAAAAGTGGTTTTAAATTACACCATTCAAGAAACTCAGCAATTTGGTACACCACAGCTACACATGGCATTTTATTCTCATGTAACTCCTGATATGACCAGCAGTGCTAAGGGAACACATGAAAAGGAGATAACACTGAGGTTTGGGATGTGGAAGTGAGTAGCCCAACCTGATTAGTGACTAAGTATGTTGGAAACTTCTAGCCTTTGACTACTGGGAACATAACTGAAATCTGATGAGACTGGGTTTCCTTTCTGTGCCTACAAGGTGAACTGCCAGCCATGATGGAACATGGTCTGCCTCAGCAAGTGTGTGAGGGGAGTTTGAGGTTAGAGCTTTGGGGAAGCAACCAAGGGAACTGCTATGCCTCCAGTTTGTGCCCTGACAGAATTCAGGGTGAGTCTATCAGTGAAGCAGGAGTAGAAGTAACAACTGCATGTGAACTGAGTATGTTGCCAGGCACAAGGCTGTTGGCTACTTTTACAGATATGACTTAT
Source organism: Cricetiscus sungorus (assembly GCA_030556225.1). Taxonomy (NCBI): domain Eukaryota; kingdom Metazoa; phylum Chordata; class Mammalia; order Rodentia; family Cricetidae; genus Cricetiscus; species Cricetiscus sungorus. The sequence continues at coordinate 111,660,705 of JANBXA010000007.1, forward strand.
TTGGTCTGCTTAAGCTTGATTATTGGATAAGATGTTAGACTTGTTGTTTTGCTCTTGGTCTGACTCCATTATGGCCATTTACTGGCTGTGTCTGATGTTACTTTTCTGTTAAAGTATGTTTTCTCAAATTTTTAAATGTGATGGTTGATGTTGTCATTTTGGTGGAATCTAGAATCATGTGGGAGTTAGATCTTGGAATATGCCTGTGGAAATTATCTTGATGATGTTAATTAGTGGGGAGAGACTTATCTTAACTGTGGATGGGGCCATTTCCCCCAGGCAGAGAATCCTAGCATGTGTGTATGGAGAAAGAGCAGACCACTGTGCATTTATTTTCCCTCCTCTGCTTCTTAAGTGTGGCTGCAATGAGACCAACTGCTTCAAGCTGCTACTGCTGTGACTTCCCCAGGATGATGACTGTGCCTTGAACAGTGAGCCCAAATGAACCCTTTTTTCCTTAAGTTACTTTTGTCTGGATAGTTTATCATAGTGACAGGAAAAGAATCTAAGATAACAAAGTATGGAAAATAGAATAGAAATCTTTGATTAGATAAGTGACCCATGGGACAGAAACAAGTATTGATTTAGTCTTTCCTAAGACCCACGATGGGAAATTTATCACTGCTCGAGTCACCCTTCCTGCTGAACAATAGCAGTCTGCACTAGCTTAGATGTCCTCATAGAAGATTAAGTAATCACATTGACCATGCAAAACACAGGGAATAAATTAAGGCAATTCCAAGTTGGTGGAAACATCAGGTAGGTTGGTCACAGCAAAGTGGGGGACATTTCTGCTACAGGTCTTAGATGATATCTGATGGCAACCTTATCTTTTGGGTTCGTAGATGTTAGTTGCCTCCCAAGTTAATACATCCCATAGATTTTCCTGTCATCCAAAACATCAAAAGAATCTTAGATACAAATCAAAGGTGAGAACTGTGTTGCAATTAAGGGTTCTGAAGATAGCTAGTGATTATTTTGGCTCTAAGCTCTCCACAGAGTTCTGATTAGTCATCCAGCCTTGTATTTAATATAGGCATGGCTTTTTCCTTGGAACTTTGTTACACAACTGTCCAGTCTATTTGGGACGTTTGGTTTTATTCCATTTATCTATTTGTTTATCCTTATGCCAAGTCACTCCATCTTGATAACTTTAGCTTTCTATTAATAGTAAGGGTTACACTTAGGTGAATTTCCTCATCAGTTGTGTTCCCTCCTACGAATGGAATCTGGACTGTTTCATAACTGATTTTATCAATTTGTAGATAAGCAACATTTCATTTATTTATTTTTATTTAGATGTGTTTTTTTATGTGCCACATGTGTTTGGGTTCCATGGAGGTCAAGGAAAGGTGTCAGATCCTCTGGAGCTGGGAGTTATAGGCAATTGTGAGCTGATGAGTGCTGGAAACTTGGATTTGGGTTCTATAAAAAAGCAGCAAGTGTTCTTAATTGCTGAATTATGTCTCTAGTCCCTATCCTAACAATAATGATCTTGTGATTTTCCCCGTGTGTTCCACTGTGTATACTTTCAACAATCTGTCTTGATTGGTATTTCTTTCTCCCTGCTAATCTGCTGATGATCACATACCACGTGTTTTTTGTTTTAAATGTTGCATTGTTTTCATTTCCATGAGTACTATACTGGTCTTTTAAAAATAATTTTATTCTAGGTTGGTTGTTGTTTACCATTTTAGCTGGTGTCTCTTTCTCTCTTTTTTCCCCTCTGTCTCTGTCTTTCTCTTTGTATCTCTGTATCTGTTTCTGTCCTTCTCTCTGTATCTGTTTCTGTCTCTCTCTCTGTCTCTCTTCCTCATACACACACTACTTTGACCTCTTCAATCTCCAATCTTTGCATACTCAAAGCTGAGATGTTTTGCTTTCCTCTGTTTCCATCACCTAGTGCCTCAAATTGAAAATGTCCTTCACAAATTTAGCTGATGGAAATTGGTTGTGGGTATGGATCCCAGGACCTGGCACATGGTAGACAAGAGACTTTGCCAGTGAAACCATTCTTCTTACTTTCCTCTCTCAAAGACCATAGCTTTACTGCCATTTGGCAACTTATATGTCCTAGTTACCCTTCACTGTCAACTTCACACAGCCTAAAGCAATCTAAAGGGAGAAATTGCTTAGATCAGATTGGGCTGTGAGAATGTCTATGGTAAATTATCTTTATTAATGAAGGAGAGCATCTTTCTGTGGGCTGGATAAGAAAGCCTGAGCCTATTAGTAAGCCAGCAAACAGTGTTTTTCCATGGTTTCTGCTTCAAGTTCTTGCTTGAGTTTCTGCCCTGACTTTCCTCAGCTATTGATTTCCACTTGGAAGCCTAAACAAATCCTTTCATTGTTTAAGTTACTTTTCTTTGGAGTGTTTTATCACAATGACCCAATATAACTAGAACAATATGAAAACTGATTATTTTAGGTGGAGAAATAAATCCAGACACTCCCAAAAGCAGAAAATCTTTCCCCTGTTTTTCTTATTTCTTTTTTCTTTTTTCTTTTTTTTTTTTTATTTTATATGTCGATCCCAGTTTTTTCTCCCTCCCTCCCACCCTCTCTCCCTCTTACACTCTTCCCCCTCACATGCACCCTGACCACCCTCCACTCCCATCCCCCACCCCCATTCCACTTGTAGGGCTATGCATATCCAGGTGGGGTCATGTCAAGTCATTTGAAGTAGGGACTAGGACTTCTCTCCTGTCTCTAGGTTAAGGGAGTATCCCTCCATGGGGGATGTGTCCCCAAGGTCCTTTTGTGCGCCAGGAATACATCCTGTTTCCACTGTCTGAGGTCCCCCAGACTGCTCAGTCCTTCTAGCTGAGACCCATAATCAGGGGGTCTGAGTCAGTCCCATGCTGGATTCCCAGCTATCAGTCTGGGGGGCGGGGGCATTAGCTCCTCCTTGTTCAGGTCAGCTGTCTTTGTGTGTTTCTGCAACCTGGTCTTGTCCTTTCTCTCTGCATCTGGATTCTAGTTTGACTCAGTGTTTGGTTATGGGTGTTTGCTTCTGTTTCCAACAGGTACTAGATGAGGGCTCCATGATGGTGGATAATTTTGTTGATAATCTCGCTATCAGGGAAGGACATTTATGGTAGCCTTTCCATGGTTGCTCAAATTGTTAGTTAGAGTCAGTCTTGTAGGTCTCTAGATCTTTCTTTAGGTTCAGTTTTCTCTTCAAACCAATAATGGCTCCCCCTTTTATGCGTTCTCTCTCTCTCTCTCTCTCTCTCTCTCTCTCTCTCTCTCTCTCTCTCTCTCTCTTTCTTTCTCTCCTGCCTTCTATTTCTACCCTGACTCAATCTTCCTAGTTGAAAGTGCTTTCCTCTCCTCCCCTTCTCTTTCTCCTAGTTCTCTCTCCATTCAGTGCCCCCCCACTTCCCATGTGCTCTGGGAGACTTGTCTCTTCCCCATTTTGTGAGGAACCATATATGAATCTCTTAGAATACACCTTGTATCCTAGTTCCTCTGATGTATTCTTGGATTCAGTTTGCCAGTATTTTATTGAAATTTTTTTGCATAGATGTTTATAAGGGATATTGATCTTTAGTTTTCTTTCTTAGCTGTGTGTTTGTGAGGCTTGGGTACCCAGGTGATTGTGGCCTCATAGAATTTGGTAATGAGCCTTCTGTTTCTACTGTGTGGAAAAATTTGAGGAGTCTTGGAATTAGCTCTTCCTTGAATTTCTGGTAGAATTCTGCACTGAAGCCACCTGGCCCTGGGCTTTTTTTGGTTGGAAGACTTTCGACGGCTGCTTCTATTTCATTGGGGTTTTAGGTCTATTTAAGTTGTTTGTCTGTTCTTGATTTAATTTTGGTAAGTGATAGTTATCCAGAAATTTGTCCATTTCCTTTGAATTTTCAAATTTTGTGGAGTACAGGTTTTCAAAGTATGTCCTGAACGTTGTCTGGATTTCCTCTTTGTCTGTACTTATGTCCCCCTTTTCATTTCTGATTTTGTTAATTTGCATGTTCTCTCTCTGCTTTTTTGTTAGTTTTGTTAGTTTTGTCTATCTCGTTGATTTTCTCGAAAAACCAACTCTTTCTTGCATTGATTTTTTTGTATTGTTTTCCTGGTTTCTATTTTATTGATTTCAGCCCTCAAATTGATTATTTCCTGGCATATACTCCTTTGGGGTGAGTTTGCTTCTTTATGTTCTAAGGCTTTCAGTTCTGCTGTTAATTCTCTAATGTGACTATCCTCTGTTTTCTTCATATGGGCACTTAGTGTAATGGACTTCCCTCGTAACACTGCTTTCAAGGTGTCCCATAAGTTCAGGTATGTTGTGTCCTCATTCTTGTTGAATTTTAGAAAGTCCTTAATTTCTTTCTTTATTTCGTCTTTGACCCAGGTGTGGTGCAATTGCACATTGTTCAGTTTCCATGAGTTTGTAGGGTTTCTGCAAATTGTGTTATTGTTGAATTCCAATTTTAAAGCATGGTGGTCTGATAAGATACAGGGAAGTATTCCAATTCTATTGTATCTTTTGAAGTTTGTTATGCCACCTAGTATGTGGTTGATTTTAGAGAAGGTTCCATGTGGAGCAGAGAAGAAGGTATATTCTTTTATGTTTGGATTGAATGTTCTATAGATGTCTGTTAAATTTAGTTGAGACATAACTTCTGTTAGTTCTTTTGTTTCTTTGTTGAGTTTCTGATTGGTGGTCCTGTCTAGTGTTGAGAGTGGGGTGTTGAAGTCTCCCGCTATAAGTGTGTGAAGTTTTATGAGAGGTTTGAGTTTTAGTAGCATTTCTTTTACGAATGTGGGTGCCTTTGTATTTGGGGCATAGATGTTCAGAATCAAGACTTTGTGTTGATGGATTTCTCCTGCAATGTATATGAAATGACCATCTTCATCTCTTTTGATTAATTTTGGTTTGAAGTCTAACTTGTTAGATATTAGGATAGCCACACCTGCTAGCTTCTTGGGTCCATTTGATTGGAAGATCTTTTCCCAGCCCATTACCCTGAGGTAATGTCTATCTTTGAAGCTTAGATGTGTTTCTTGTATGAGGCAGAAGGATGGATTCTGTCTTCATATCCATTCTGTTAACCTGTGTCTTTTTATAGGTGAGTAAGACCATTAATGTTGAGGGAGAGTAAGGACCATTAATTGTTAATTCTTGTTTGTATTAGATTTGTTGTTGGCAGTGGTATTGTGAATATATTTGTCTTGCTTTACCCTTGGGTTCTGGTGAAGTGGGATTATCTGTTGCCTATGTCTTTGTGAGCTGGATTTGTAGATACATATTGTGAAAATCTGGCTTTATCATTAAATATCTTGTTTTCTCCATCTATAGTGACTGATGTTTTGCTGGGTGTAGTAGCCAGGGCTGGTATCCATGGTCTCTTAGTACTTGTAGAACATCTATACAGGTACTTCTGGCTTTGAAGGTTTCCATGGAGAAATCAGGTGTGATTTTGATATGTCTGTCTTTATATGTTACCTGTCCTTTTTCCTTCACTGCTCTTAATATTCTTTCTTTATTCTGTATGTTAGGTGTTTTGGTTACTATGTGTCGAGGGGTCTTTTTTCTTTGGTCTAGTCTATTTGGTGTTCGTTATGCTTCTTGTACTTTCATGGGCATGTCCTTCAGATTGGGAAAGTTTTCTTCAATGATTTTGTTGACAGTGTTTTCGGCCCCTTTGAGCTGGGCTTCCTCGCCTTCCTCTATGTCTATTATTTTTAGGTTTGGCCTTTTCACAGTGTCCCACATTTCCTGGTTGTTTTGAATTAAGGATTTGTTGGATTTATGATTTTTATTGGTCGATGAATTTATTTCCTCTAGTTTATCTTCTGCGCCTGACATTCTCTCTTTCATCTCTTGAATTCTGTTGGTTATGCTTGGGTCTATAGCTCTCGATCATTTGCCTAGTTTTTCTATTTTCAGCATTCTTTTGGTTTGTGTTTTCTTTATTGTCTCTATTTCAGTTTTTAAGTCTTGAACCGTTTCCTTCACCTGTTTAAATGATTTTTCTTAGCTTTTCTGTACTTTCTTTAAGAAATTTGTTCATTTCTTCCAATTTGTTGTTTGTTTTTTTTCCTTCCATTTCTTTAAGGGATTTTCTCACATCCTTTTTGAAGGCCTCTATCTTTTTTATGATGATAATTTTAAAGTCATTCTCTTCTGCTTCATCTGCTTTATTGTGTTCTGGTCTAGTTGGTATAGATTCCTTAGATTCTGGTGGTGTTATGCTTGTCTTTCTGTTTTTAGGTGTTTTCTTGTATTACTGTCTTCCCATAGCTTCTTCCATTAGGTGTTGGTAGGGTCTTTCCCTCTCTCTATGGTACTTATCTGGGGGGGGGGGGCTTAGGTGGGTCAGAGGTTCGATGTCCATAGCTTGAGTGATCCAAGCTCTCTAGGAGGTCTCTCCACAGGCAGGGTCCCGGTGATGGGGGTCAAAGATCATGCTCTAGCAGAAGACTGTCAATGGGATTCTTAGATCTTGAAGGCTGGGACGCAGGATGTTCCTTAACCTGATATTCAGATCTAGCCTGTGCCTGGCATTCTCTAGCTGAGGCCTCTGTGGCAGAGGCCAGCCCACAGGAATTTAGAGTGGTCCTGCAGAGATAGGTGGATCTCTGCTGGGGGCAGAACTCCAGTAGAGGACTGGCAGTGGGGGTCAGAGACCAGGCAGGTGGAAATTATGGGCGGTTCCACATGGATAAGCAGGTCTAGTGTGCTCAGATCAGCTCCAGGAAGTTCTCCGACGGTGGCTGGATTGTTGGCTTTACCTGCTATCCCAATGCTTAACCGGAGTGGTGGGACAGTGGGCAGGGCAAGGCACAGGGTAGGGGGAGGGCAGGCTTTCAGTGGGGGTGGGTGAGCGTGTATCAGAGCTCCAAGAGCACTCTGGATGGAGACAGGACACAGGGGCACCGAGATCCGGGACCAACCCAGGCAGTTCCCGGGGAAGGGTATAGGGGAGAATCTACCCGAATTGGTCACTCACTTCTAGCCAAGACCTGGTGATTGGGGCAAAGGCTGGGCTGATACTCAGGATGTTTCTGCATGGATAGGCAGATCTAGCTGGGACCTGGCACTCTCCAGCTGAGGCCTCTTAATCCCCTGTTTTTTAAAAAGCACACAGTTGTCTTTCTCTTGCTTGGAGCATCACAGCTCATGTATGCCTAGGCCAGTTTCAATGCTAGTCCCTTCCAGAACACCATCTTTTGTCCTCATTCAGAAATTATTTTCCTCTCTTCTAAATATTGCTATTTTATTACTGGAGATATCAGGAGAGACATCAGTACACATGAAACTCAAAAGAATAAAATGCACTTGTTGTGTAATGTGAATCCAATAGTGAGAAGGGGAATCAAGAAGGTCAGAGAGAAGGTCCTGTGCTTCCTGCAAGTCTTGTGTTTCCTTAGGGCTGGTGAGGATATTAGTGAGGGGAAGGTTTGGGTAAGTACACACAACTGGATACTTTTGTTTTTGTCTTTATTATTTCTCTAGGCTAAACTGTCCTCATGATTGTCCAACTGCAAGGTGCACAGATGCTGCAGATGCTGGAGAAATCTTTGAGGAAGTATCTTCCAGAATCCTTAAAGGTGATCTCAGGAAAATCTGAGGGCAGCAAGGAGAAAGTGGATGTGAAAAAGAGCCTAACATGTATGCTTCACTTTCTGTGTGTATGTGTGCACAAGTTCACAAGTTCACGGTGTGTGTGTGTGTGTGTGTGTGTGTGTGTGTGTGCATGTGCATATGTGTGTGTGCATGCATGAGTGCATGTGTGTTGTATACATGCATGAATAGAATATATACATGCACGAAGAGGCCCAAGGTTGATGTTCTGTGTCTTCCTTTATCCCCCTTCACCTTATATACTGAGACAGGATCTCTTGCTGAACATGGAGCTCACCAATTCAGCTAGTGTAGCTAGTCAGGTTATTTAGGAAATTTCCCTGCCTGTGTCTCCCAAGCAATGGTATTACAATCAGGCTGTCAGCACTCCTCTGTGGTACATTATTTATGATTATTTATGATTTATTAAGCTTGCCTGAGGATTCAGAAAACAAAGTAAGTTTCAAGCTATAGAGATCAGGCAGTAGTGATACACACCTTTAATTCCAGCAGCCAGAAAGGTGGTGGTACACACCCTTTAATCCTAGGACTCAGGATTAACAAGTAGATGGATCTCTGTAAATCTGAGGCCACACAGATCTACATAAGATTAATTCAGTCCAAAAGAGAAACAGCTCACACAAAGATGATCTCAGCACCTGGGGTCACCTGCCTTTAATCCCAGCACTATAAAGGTTGGAACAGGGTCTTCAGTAGTCAGTATCAGGCATTCATTCTCCAGTCACATTGAGGATAGGAAGACATTCATTTAGTCTTAGGATTCTCTCTTGCCACACTGAGGAGAGGCAACGGTCTGAGGCTTGATGAAGCGCTTGTGGATCAGCCCTATCAACCTGAGCTAGAGGTGAGAGCTAGTGGCTGGATGCTTTGCTTTTCTGATCATCCACTTGGTTTGAACCCCAATATATCTCTGTGGGTTTTTTATTTATCATGTTACACTTCTTGGTTTCTGTGTGGGTACCAAGGATCAGAACTCTGAACTCGAGTCCTCACCCTTGTGTGGTAAGTGCTTTATCCACCAAGCCATCTTCCCAGCCCCTATGTAGTATTATTTTGAGCCAATCCATAGTTCAATTTTTCTATCATTAATTTACATCACCTATTGCCAATATTTGCCACTATATCTGTGTCATAGGTTAATAATAAGGAGATATTCAGGCATGGTAGTGCATACCTTTAATCTCTGCACTTGGAAGTCAAGAAGCAGGTGGTTCTCTGTGAGTTCAAGGCCATCCAGTCTACATAGTGAGTTCCCAGCTATCTAGGGATAAATAGTGAGACTGTACCTCTATAAAAAATAGAATGTGGAGATATAAAGAAGTAATTTAGACATTATGGTAGATAAGACTTCTCAGGAGATAGATACTTGCCTGCAAGCCTGACAGTCTGGGTTTGGTCTCCAGATCCCACATGGTGGCAGGAAAGAATTAAATCCTAAGAGTTATTATCTGATCTACACACACACACACACACACACACACACACACACTCTCTCTCTCTCTCTCTCTCTCTCTCTCTCTCTCTCTCTCTCTCTCTCTCTCTGTAAACGTATGAATGTTTGTGTTTGTGTGCATGCATATGCATGCCTTTCAGGAATAATATTTCTAGATTGTGCCACTCTACAAGAAGTTTTCTACAAAATGCATTTAAGGTAAGAGTGAGTAGATTCAGTCCTTTCTTTCTCTAGCAGATTTGCTATTCCCTTTTTATAAAGAAGAAAAATATTAGCATTCTTTTATTTGTAGATTTTTTATTAATAATAAGCTAATGGAGGATCCAATCCTATTACTTACCATGCAAATAAATCTGCTTCAAATCAAACTAAAACAAAAAATAAACCTGTTTTAGTAAAGCCTACTGTTGTAAGCCAAGCCCTTCTATGTAACCTGGTAATCCACAAGAGTCAGGAAGTCTTCCAGGCAGAAAGCATTTTTTTTCCTAGAAATTATATCATTTGACACTCTATGGACAACAAGCTTGGGTCAGTTTTATGTTGAACAACTATTCTCAGAAATTCTGAAGGCTAAAAGCGTATTTAAATGCTCTGTGATACAAAATTTTAAAATGTAAATTCCTCTATTCCTTATGTTAAAAGTGAATGTTAAACATTTTGAGAAAACTCTGGGTGTTTCCCAGCAGTGTTGTTGAGCCCATGCAGGGAAGTGAGGTGGCTCTCTCAGCTTCTCAGATTTTATAAAAGAATACCCAACTCTTTAATAACTTACTAAAGCACACACTTTCTCCTAATCAAAGTCTGGAATAGTCATAAAGAAATCATTCAATTTTGGGGGCCTGAACATTTTACTATATATGTTATGGTTCATATTTGAAGACAAAAATGTCATCAACTGAGGTTGGGAAAAGTTTTGCATGAGATTGTTTGGCCTAGATTCTTCCTTGGCTCTTTGTATTCACCAATTGTCACAATTTCATAGGAATAAATCTCTGTCCTGGCCACATCAGGTCCATTCTTCTTAATAAACTCACCATCTCACTTCCTTGCAGGTTTACGGGACTGTCTATCACATGAACCATGGAAACCCATTCAATCTAAAAGCCCTAGTTGACAAGTGGCCTGAATTTAACACAGTGGTTGTTCGCCCCCAGGAACAGGTAAGAAGAAGCCACATGTGAACGAATAGGCTTCTATGGTCACTCGTGTACAATCTAAAAAACTTATCCCATGTTATATTTGGGAATACACATGTATATACATAACAGATGTACATGTATTAACAATTAATTGGGGGAAAGGCTGTAAGTTTGAAATAGAGAAGGGAGCAGTATATGGGAGGTTTTGAAGGGAGGAAAGGGAAGGGGAAATGTTGTAATTACAGTATAATAAAAAAAAAAGAGTTGATCCAATAGCAGCCAAGAATATAATAGTAGTTTCTAGAGATTGGGATGGTATGGGAAATTGGGGTAATACTCATGAAAAGATACAAAATTACAGTTAAAGAGAAGAATAAGTTAAAGAGATCTATTGCACAGTATAGTGCCTAATTACATTTTATTCTGAAAATAATGAGAGATGCAAAGTGTTCATACCAAAAGTTTCTTTACTGTATATTTTAATTACCTAGGTTTATACATGTCACTCGTATATGCTTACATATCCATATGTTACACATTGGAATTTCAATTTGTTATGGACAAAATGTATGGCAATGTCCCCATCAAAACACATTGCCTAGGCTGGGGTCAGACCTTAGTGAGTAAAGTGCTTGGTATGAAAGCATGAGGGCCAAAGTTTGAACTTCAGAGCTCACTTGAAAAAAAATCATGTATGGCATTGTATGCTTAAAACCTTAATGCTGAGGAGATGAAATGGATCTCTGAGGTTCATTAACCAGGCAGTTAGCTTGTTAGGCACATTCCAGGCCAATGATAGACCTGGCCTCAAGAGAAGAAGATGGATGGCACCTCAGGAAGGACACCTAAGGTTCTCCTTTGACCTGCACATGTAACTACACACACACACACACACACACACACACACACAGCTTGCATACACATGTGTGTTCAGTACATCTCCTAATGGCATTGTAACCATTTTAGTTTGTGTAATCACAGTCTATGATGCCCCAGTGATTAAGAGCACTGGCTACTTTTCCAGAGGACCTGTGTTTAATTCTCAGGATGCACATGATAGCTCTTATCATCTGTGACTCCAGTTCCAGAAGCTCCAATGTCCTCTTCTGGCCTCCCTAAGCTCAAGCATGCATGAGGTACATAGATACTTGTTCAAGAAAAGCACCCAAACACATAATATGTTAAAATAATATGTAAAATGTTAAAGTATATTGGAAGTAGCACTACAATCATAAACAATAAACAGTGAGTATTATCTCTCCTCTCTCCATGCTAACAGGACATGGCAGATGACCTTGATTACTACACCAACACTTACCAGATCTTCTCTAAAGACCCCCAGAACTGTCACAAATTCCTGGACTCCCCAGATGTCATCAACTGGAAACAGCATTTGCAGATTCAAAGTAAGAGCAATGGGAAGTGGGTTCAGTCCCTTCTGTGCTGTCTCACAAGATTCCTATGTTCCTCTCTTGACATCATTAAATCTACCTGTAAAGAAAAAAGTATGAAATACAGTTCTTCAGAGAAACAGAACCTATGGAATACATGTATATTCATATATTATAAAAGGGCATTTATTAGCTTGGTTTACACAAAAGGGACTATGTAGACCAATAGCGGCTATATGCACATTGGCGAGGCAGAGAACTTGGTAGTTACCTAGGCCAAAAGGCTATGTACTTTGGTAGTCTCAGTTTATTGCTGATAGCCTGGACATTTCCTGGGGGAGTTATGGGTATTGTGCTCACTTTGGAAGGCTCAATAGACCAAATATGATATCAGCAGAGGATGGCAGCAGCAAGGCTAGTCAATAGACAATTTGGGGGCATTGCATTTTCCTCACACCCCTTCATCTGGCCTGCCCATTGGAAGGTGCAAACAAACTTAAGGGGTGATCTTCCTTCCTCAGTCCATCTTCTTCCAGACTCTTCCAGAGGTATATCTTCCAGATTATTATAAATCCTGTGAAGTTGACAACTGAGGCCAACCACTACAATAATCCTTAGTCCCAGAAATGTGTGGCACATTTTATAGATGTACCCAGAATCCTTAGAAAAAGTGGGTGCAGGAGTGCAGCTTCACCTCTGGAATCCTATGTCTGTAATCATACTCACAGTTCACAGTGTCACAGGGTACCTCTCAGGTTACTAATAACAACTGTCCTGATGATAAGCATGGTCTTCGAGTCAGACTCCTTATGTTGGTATCTATCTGCTCCTCTCCATCTGATCCTTAAGAAGTGTCTTGCCCTCTCTGAGATCATAGTCTTTGGATATACATATCAAAGTAATAGGAGTTCTTAAAATACAAGACATTGGAGTTTGAACAGGAAGAACCAAATGTAATCCTGGTGTCCTGGCTAGCCCTAATTGCCAACTTTGACACAAGCTGGAGTCACCTGGGAAGAGTTGCCTCTGTTGGTTAATTGCCAAGATCAGATTGGCTTGGAAAGTATGTCTGTAGGGCATTGTTTTGATTGCCAATTAATAGGGAGTGGGTTGACCACTATAGGTAGTACTATCCCTAGACAATTGGTCCTGGACTGTATAAGAAAACTAATTGAATGTGAATGACTCAGAGAGTAAGCCAGCAAGTAATTCTTCTGTAGCTCCTGACTTGAGTTCCTCCCCTTGATTTCCTTTAATAAATGGACTGTGACCTGGAAGTAACCCAAGTAAACCCATTGTCCCAAGTTGAGTTTCATTATGGTGTTTGTAACAGCAACCATATGAAACTAGAACAGAGTGATAGATCAGTTAACATTTCCTATCATAGAAAACTCATAATGAAGTGAACTAACAATTCAGTTTGGGCTTTGTAGCAGCTCATTACTGGTCTCTATTAGATTTGTTCATGTATCATATGTTGATTGGAGATCTCAGTACATGTTGTTTACCATAGATTCCTTCAATTGTGCAGATGATGGCTCTGTCTGTCAGTTGATGCCAGCTGTTGGTGTTGATGATGATACAATGTGTCTCTGGCCAGCTAGCCTAGGCTAGTTTATATGCAGTTGGTCTCAAAGTAACTAGGATTTAAAAAAAAATTCTGAAGGTCTGACACTGCTAAGCCTCTCCTTGCATATGTTTATATTCCCTTTGGTCAGATGGAGTATAGAAGGGAACTATTCCAGGGAACAGATGCAAGGAATTGTAGTTAAATTCTAAACCATTGCTTCAATAATCCACCACATTGGAGATGTGACTCAGAAGATGCTGGCTATCATATTTTGTAGCTCATCTTCTTTGATTTTCAAAACTACACAACTATACAGCTTAAAAAAAAAACTTAGTTCCAATCTTGATTTACTCGCAAAATGACTATGAATTATTCATCTCCTATCATGGTTTCATTTTTGAAAGACAGAGAGCATTATGCCAGCCATGACAGTATGGCTATTCACACAGCGGCATCAGCGTGACCATAACCAAGCTTTTATCTTAAATTTCACACTTCCCACCCTGTTGGAGAGCCCCCACCCAGGAGATCTCTAACCATTACTTCTCTCCTCAGAAGTTCACTATATGTTTCCTTATAAATCCATCTAGGTTCCCAGTCCAGCCTGAATGAAGCAATACAAAATCTTGCAAACTTTCAGTCTTTCCAAGTTAACCACTCAGAAAACATCCTCTTTGCAGCAGTGGAGACAATCAAGAACCTGTTCCCTTCCATGCTGGATACAAAGAATTTATTGCCAGGTGGTGTCAAGCTCAAGGCCATGTGAGTTTGATAAGAGGCTCCTCACATCTTTGTCCTACAACCCCCACTGCCTCGCCCTGGTTTTACTCTGGTCTTTGTGCCCACACTCCAGCAGATGAACCCCACCCATGCTCATCCTAGCAACTCTGGTAAAATTCAATTGGTCACACTACAAACACAATAATAAAAATGAAAGGAGAGGAAGTTTTTGAGAAGAGGGTTAATAGAGTGGGGAGGAGGGTAGGATGAAGGTAGTTAAGAGTGCCTAAAACTAGCATATGTGACATGTGTCCATGGAATTATTAAATAAGAAACATTTAAAAGTTTGAATTCCAATAGCGCCAGCAAGATAGTTCATCAAGTAGGGACTTGATGGCCAAGACTGACAAACTGAGTTACTGAATTCAATACCCAGGACCAACATGGCTAAAGGAGGGAACCATCTCCACAGGTTCTTCTCTGATCCCCAGGTGCATCCATACCCTCCTATTCAACACCACACAAAGTCATTAAATAAAGAAAATAAAAAATGAACAGGATAATCTATAAAAGTATAAGTCTGACCACATTCCTCTTTGTTCTCATTGTTGTAAGAATATAATTCTCTGTCCACTGCTTGACATTTATTGCTTTAGCTCATTTCCTCCAATCACACTGCCCTTCTACCCTTCTAGTGTAAGCCCAACTATACTCCAGAACTTTGCATCCGTTGATACCAATGTTCTACCCCTCAAGATAATAGAGGTAAGAACAAACATACAGCCTTATACTCACAGACTTTGCTTTCTTCTTGGACCCTCTATAGCAATCAAGACATGTTTAAACTTTCATCCTTGAATGTCACCCATGCTTCCTTGGTGAATAAATTCTGGCTTTTTGGTGGCAATGAACTGAGCCAGAGATTCATCGAACGCTGTATAAAGAAATTTCCAAGTTCCTGTGTCCTGGGGCCTGAAGGAACTCCTGCGTCTTGGACCCTAATGGACCAAACTGGAGAGATGCGAATGGGAGGCACCATGCCCGAGTACCGGGCCCAAGGTCTTGTCTCCTTTGTTGTCTATTCACAAGACCAGCTTATGACGAAACGCGGCTTTCCTGTTTATTCTCACACAGACAAAAGCAATATTATCATGCAAAAAATGAGCCATTCACTGCAGCATTTCCGCATGCCCTGTGCCTGGAACCAATGGAAGTGTGTGCCTGTGTGAAGATGGCCTTTTACACAGGATGATGTTGGGTGGGCCCTAGGATGTAATTGGATATCAGACAAGGAGTAGAGGTGACCAAAAAGAGAATAAATGGAAAGCATATGCAAAGAAATGGTGTTGTTTGTACTCTGGGGAAGCAGGATAAATGGCTGACAGATCTGCCATAGTTCCTGTTGTCAGACTCCTGTTAAGGTACTGGGTTTGAAGCAGGCCAGTGTCCTGCACTGAACTCCGGTAATTGAATCCCTTTTCCTCTCTGGGATCTATATGATACTCCCTTGTCAACTGTACAAAGCTCCAAATGGTTCCCTTGGAAGCCCTACTGCACAACTTGGAGACGTCTATTAACCTTGCTTTCTGGCTATTGTGTGTTATTCCTCTCTATCTGAGGCTTTTATGCCAGTAATCACCAAATTTATTCTCCTCATCAGGTCTTAAGAAAGTAGCCACCCCTCTGATGGCTGCCTCATATATATAAAAATACATTATACATGGATCATATAGTTTATAAGACACAATCTATATAAAATAGCAAAGGAAGATACTAAGGAAAAGTCTAACAGGTTTTACCAGCTCCTTCTTAGCACCAAGAAAAATGGTGCAATGTGACTTTCAAAGGCTTGGTTTGTCAGCCCATTGTAACCCTGAAAGAGTAAATAGAGTTTGTAGTTGGTTGTACAAGCATAAGCTTTATGGCTTATGCTAAGAAGAGCAGGTGATAAGTTATGGAGAGTAAAATATGGATACATCTAAATAGGAACTGAGGGCAGAAAAGCCCAGCCAGGACATTACTGTTACATCTGTTCTTTTTTTTTTTTTTTTTTTTTTTTAACTAACCCCAGTTCCCCCTCCCTTCCCTTCTCCCATCCCTCACCTTCCTGTTCCCACCTTCATCCACTCCTCAGAGTGGGTAAGGCCTTCCTTGGAGAGTTAACCAAGTCTGGGATACCAAGTTAAGGTAAGGCCAAGCCCCTCCCCACTGTATCAAGGCTGAGCAAGGTATCCCACCATAGGGAGGGACTCTAAAAAGCCAGTTCATACCTCTGGGTTAGGTCCCAGTGCCAATGTCAGGGTGCCCCCTAACAGATCAAGTCAAATAACTGTCACCCACATTCAGAGAGTCTAGTGTGGTCCCATGCATGTGGTCCCCAGGTGTCAGTCCATAGTCCATGAACTCCCACTAGTTTGGGTCAGCTGTCTCTGTGGTTTTCCCCATCATGGTCTTGATCCTCCTTGATCCATCTTCCTTCTCTTCAACTGAACTTCAAGAGCCCAGCCCATTGCTTAATTGTAGGTCACTGCATCTGCTTCAATCAGTTACTGTGTGTAGGTTCTATGATAAAAATTAGGACAGTCACTAATCTGAGTAAAGGGGAAGGCCCATTCAAAACCCTCTTCACTATTGCTAGGAGTCTTAGCTGGGATCATCCTTGTTGATTCCTGAGAATTTCTCTAGCACCAGATTACTGCCTACCCCCATAATGGCTCCCCCTATCAAGACATCTCTTTCTTTTTTTTTAACATTTATTTATTTTATGCAGGACATAATTATGCATGCCTTTTTTTTAAAAAATGAAAACAAACATTTATAAACAATATTTGGGAGTTTGGGCGTCATTCTTTCAAAGCTGCTTCCTGCTGGTAGGGGGCGCTGTCATGGGGGAATCCTAAGAAGATGCAGAAATCCTGGCTGTAGTGGTCTGCAAGGCTGCATTGTCCCATTGACGTTGCTTCAGGGGGGAAGACATCTCTTTCATTGGCCTACTGCTCTATCCCTCCTCCAACTCAGACTTCTTGATCTCTCATGTTCCCATGCTCCATCCCCTCTCTTTTATCCCCCTCACAGTTTACCTAGGAGATCTTGACTATTTTCTCTTCCTGGGGCCCTCCATGTGTGTCCCTCTTAGGTCCCCTTTTTACCTAGCTTCTCTGGGGTTGTAGATTGTAGCCTGGTTATGCTTTGCTTTACATCCGCTTATGAGTGAATACATACCAGTCACAGCTCTTCATATGACATTATGAACGCTATTAAGAACAGACAGTTATGTCACGGGAAGGCATGTTGTTGATGGGAGCAGCCAGAAAGAGCTCCTATGTTGGGACATGTTTGCTAATATAAGGATAGAAAAATTTAGCCTAACTCTCAACTGACCCCAGGAAGCTAGAAGTGTAAATTCCAGACCTTGTCCCCTGGCAGTAAGTAGGAAAAAGGTCACATTCTTTGCTGTGTACAAGAGCACCTGGGAGTGAGTGAAAACAGGAAATGATCTTTGTCACCCCACCTAGGAGCCCCCCCGCAAATGCAGACCTCTGGGGTAGGGGGTTGGATGGTTTAAATTGATTGGTCCGAACTGCGCAGGCTCTGGATGCTATGAGATGATTGGTTTAAGATGCACGAGCTTTGTTTTAACCCTATAAAAGCTATCTCAATTTTGTACCCAGAGTCCTCAGTCCTCTGCCCCTGCGTGGTGTATGGCCGTGGACCTCAGTGCACTTGGAATATAAAAGACCTCGTGCTTTTGCATCAAGACTGCTTCTCGTGAGTGATTTGAGGGGGCCGCCTTTCCTGAGTTGGGGTGTGAGGGTCCACGCTCTGTGGGTCTTTCACTAAGACAGTTCTCTGTCCCAGTAGCAACACTGGATAGCAGAGTGCCCTGCAATGAAGATGACATCCTTGTTTTTCATCTTTCCCTTGGTGTTATGTTACAGAAATGGAGATCCAGTCCTATGCCAAGTCCAATATAATGGCTGAGGCTTAATTCCTTGGGAAGTGAAGGCACAAGAGTGTTGTTGTATCCTGCTGGCCTGGCACTACAGTGATAGAAACTAGCCCCAAACACCTTCTGAGACACCTGGCCTAGCTCCGGTGAGCTAGCTTCTAGTCTAATCCATCCTTTGACTGACGAGATACTTTTTGTGTCTTTAAGTGAACTTTGTTTGGGACTTTCCCAAGAAGACAAAGGCCTATGCAAAAGTTGGTCCAGGAAACCCTAAAAACTGTGGAACCTACGAATTGAGTGTTTGCATGTGGCATTGTCTTTTTGAAAGTCTCATTCAAGTTATTCTGAGCATATAGGAATCAACCAGCTAAAGTGCAAATACATTGAAAAATGAAAATATTGCTAAAGTGCAAATACAGAGAAAAATGAAAATACCGGTGTAGGGAATGTACTTCAGTTCCTTGAAGCTGGAGTCCTTTGCAACCACAAAGGCTAAAATTCATTCTTAAAGTGTCTCTGAGTTTTCTTTCCACAGACTCATATGAACCCACACCCACACTTTGACATCTTGACCCTGGAGGCTCAATTGAGAGCAGGGTTTCTCTGTTTTGGTACCCTGAACATGTATCACTGTATGATCCCATATTCTGGAGGCTAAGATGTTTGCCAGGTCCCTACCCATAGGGTGCAAGTAGCATGCTCTGTCTCTGTTTTTCTAGTCCCCCTCTCTGTGTGTGTGTGTGTGTGTGTGTGTGTGTGTGTGTGTGTGTGTGTGCATGTACACGTGCATGCATGCATGCAGGTGTGTGCATATGGAGGTGAGAGTGCTTTCTATTGTACTTTACCCCACATTTTTGACACTGTCTCTCACTGAGCCTTCCCCTTGTCAATTTTACTAGACTGGCCCCAGGATGTTCCTGTCTCTGCTTCCCCAGCACTATGATTATAGGTAGGTACTGCTGTACCTGGCTTCTTATATGGGGCTTGGGGATCAGATGCAGCAAGCACAGCAAGCTTGCTTACACAGCAAGCACTTTATCAACTGACCTGTCTCTCTGTCTCTCATAACTTTTTGATAACTGAAACTATCTGCAGATGTTAATGTCCCTTGGAGACTGAGTGATCATGGGTTGAGAAACAGTGGCTGAGGGTTGTGGTCCTCCAATTTGAGCATGCTCCAGAAGCACCTGGCAGAGTAGCCAGGTGTTTGTGTACATCTGTAGCCCCAGATACTCAGGGGCCACAACCTTGGAACTAGAAATTCAAGGTAGTTTGGGAAGATGGACAAATTAGGGGACGAAAATAAGGAAAAAGGGGAGAGGTAAGGGGGTACGGAGAGGTAAGGGAGTACTAATAGAGGGGGGAAGGAGAGGAGGAAAGGAGTAAGGGAGGGAGGAAGAGAAAGTTTCTTATCAATTAAGACTGTGGGCTTCATACCTACTTTCTATGACTTAATGATCATGGTAAGAGCCCTAGATTTTATATTTCTAATGAGTTTTCCAGTGCTTCTGATGCTGTTGGTCTAGCAACCATATTTTCAGAACAATTTCTTTAGAAAAATAATGAACATTTCTTCCCCAGGCTAAGGTTATATAGCTAGGCCCTGTCTAAAACAAACAACCAGACATAAAAGATGTTTTTACAAATTCTTGAAAGAGAAGATAGAATATAAAAAAAATTAAGCTCATTTGTATAGGATAACTTGGTTCTTATGCTGCCTAAAATGAGTTCCAGGACAGCCAGGCCACACAGAGAAACCCTGTCTTGAGAAAAGAAAACAAAATAAAATACCTTGAAGTTGGGGACAAAGTCAGTAGAGTGCTCAGCTAGAACACACAAGAACAGGATTAGATTCCCAGTATCACATAAGCTGGATGTGGCACAAACCTACATGTCAGTTCTTGAGAGGTGTCTAAACAATGATCAAGATTCAAGATCATCCCATCCTTTGCCTCACAGTGAGCTCCAAGTCAGATAGTGATACATGAAACTCTGTCTTAAAAACAAGATTAACAGCCAGGCAGTGGTGGCATATGCCTTTAAATTCAGCACCCAGGAGGCAGAGGCAGGAGGATCTGCAAGTTAGAGACCAATCTAGTCTAAGGAGCAAGTTCTGGGAGAGCCAAGACCACACACAGAAAACTTGTCTCAAAAACACAAAACAAAACAAAAACCAACCAACCCAAAAAACAAAACATAACAAAAACAAAATAAAAAACAATAATAACAAAACTTCCTACGCATAACAATAGTGCTGTATTCTAATATACTGTATAATTTACATGCATTTGATTTTGATTATGATGGAGCTCAGTAATATATGCATTCTTTTCTGTGTTCAATACTGTCGAATAGTACACTTAAAAAGGTAATCTATATAATTATTTTATCATAAAATCATTCGTACACACACACACACACACACACACACACACACACACACACACACACACACTTTTATTTCTTCCCAATCTGAATCTATCTCGATGAAATCAGAGACTCACGGGTAGGGCGCCTCCTAGAGGAGAGCTCTTGCCTCTGGTTTAGGCGGTCACCAGCACCCCTAGCTTTTATTTAGTGTGCAGACTGAGCTTCAGCTCTCTGGCCCCGTTTCCTGTTTGTGTCTCTCTTTCTTCTGCCTCCCTTTTGAAATTACTATGAAATCCACAAAATGTCAAATTTATTGTCTTCAATGTAACTGACATTTACTGCTTTTGGTTTTGAAGGAGTGTATTTAATAAGTATAAGACAAAGCAGTCAGCAGGAGTGTCTGGCCAGTACATAGGGCCCAAGGGAGACTCTTCCGTGTGGACTTCTGCTTTCCCATTCCCACATACATCTTTGAAACATCAGGTGTAGTTGGGTCCTTTCTACCAGGGAATGGTTTGCCTCTAGCTCCATTCAAGCAAACCGTGTCTAATCTAATAAGATACTCTCCTTCACTTCTCACAGACTTTATTTTTTTTAAGGTTTTGATGTTTTCTTTGTCTCTGACTTTTTCCTATTGCTGACCTGTAGAAGTTCTTAATATATTCTGGACACTAAATCTTTACAGATAAGTGATTTGCAAATATTTTCTTTTCTTTTCTTCTGTAGTCATGTGTTCTTTCTGAATAGCTTTCTGCATTAGTTAATTTTCTTGTGCCACAATGAAACACTTAGCAAGAGTAAAGAATGGAATGTTTGTTTCGGCTAGTGGATTGAGGGTTTTGTCTGCTATTAGTAGGGGCGGAGAGCAGAATGAAGGAGCAGTTGTGGGTTGTGGTGGCAGAAATATGAGGCTGCTTTCTCACACTGGGGCAGGTCGGGAAGCAGAAAGGAGAAGGAGAATTAGGGTGTTGAAAATGGCTCTTTCAAGAATAATTGTGAATAATTGTGTTGGAAATTGCGGACTGTGTTGAGTTGGTAGATTGCTTTGGGCAGCATGGTCATTTTTACTATATTGATCCCATAGATCTCTTTTGATTTACTGGTCTGAGATTCTTTATTCCTTGTCTTTTCTTAGGTGTGGTTAATTTCTTCAGGTTAAAGTTTTTATTCTGGCATCCCTTCAGTAGAACTGGATTTTTAGATCGATACTGCTTAAATTTGATTTTATCATGGAATGCCTTTCTTTCTCCATCTGTTCTGTTTATATTTTTTTTTTCTGGTATAGCAGTCTGAGCTGGCACCTGTGGTTTCTTAGAGTTTGTAGAACACCTGCCCAGTCCTTTCTGGGTTTTAGAGTCTCCACTGAAAATCAGGTGTTATTATTTTTTAAATGTACAAACACATTGTGTCATTTCCCAGTATAGCAGAGTGTCCCAACCCATACATAGTTGCTAGCTGTACTTAGTGTCTAGACTGTGACATAGGAAATTCTTGAAAAAGTCTGTAGGTTTAGGTCTTAAGGACACTTCTCAGAAGAGCATGGTGGCTCATGTCCTTAATTCAAGCATGTGGGAGACAGAGGTGGATTTCTGTAAATTTGAGTCTAACCTTATCTACATTCCAGGACAGCCAGTAGTACATAGAGAGAGCTTGTTTCAAAAATGAAAACAAAACAAAACGAAACAAAAATAAACAAAATAGAAAATACAAACCTATCAGTTATTTTTTCTTTTATTAAAAATAAATTCTTATCCAACTTTAATGTAATGGATTTTTGTCTTAGAGTTTCCATTGCTGTGATGAACACCATGACCAAAAGACAAGTTGTGGAGAAAAGGTGTATTTTGCTTACACTTCAGCAGTGCCTTTCATCAGTGAAGGCGGTTAGGACAGGAACTCAAACAGAGCAGGATCCCAGAGGTAGGAGCTGATGCAGAGGTCATGGTAGAGTGCTGTTTACTGGCTTTCTCCTTATTGCTTGCCCATCCCACTTGCCCAGGGATGACACCAACCACATCTGACTGGGCACTCTCCATTGATTACTAAATGAGAAAATGCCATACAGCTGGATCTCATGGAGGCATTTCCTCAGCTGAGGCTCCTTCCTCTCTGATGACTCTACCTTGTGTCAAGGTTACACACAAAACAAACCAGTAGCTTTGTTTAACTTTATGTTTTATTCTTTAAGTTTGGTGTTAACTCTTAGAATCCTCTACTTTTCTAATTGAGAGACAGAAAGGGAGTGTATCTGGATGGGAAGGGAGGTGAGGAAGAACTGGGAGAAGTAGAGGTAAGGGAAGGGGGACTGTAATTGGGATATACTGTATAAGAAAAGAATCTATTTTTAATAAAAGGGGAGAGGGAGAAGTCAAGTGTTATTCTCTAATAGGTCTGTCTTTATATGTTACTTGGTCTTTTTCCATTCTAGCATTTAATATTCTTTCTTTGTTTTGTATATTTAGTACTTTGATTAGTATGTGCTGTGAGGAATTTTTTTTTGCTCCAGTTGATTTGGTGTTCTATATGCTTTTTATATCTTGATAGGCATGTCCTTCTTTAGGTTAGCAAAATGTTCTATGACTTTTGTTGAAAATATTAGCTGTGCCTTTGGCTTGTGTTTCATTTCCTTCCTCTATACCTATTATTTGTAGATTGTCTTATTCACTGGCTTAGATTTCCTGGATGGTTTGTACCTGGAGTGTTATGAGCAGTTTCCCACCAGCACTGGTCCCAGAGCAGCATCAGTTCCAAAATAACACACAGAAACTCTATTAGTTATAAAGCTGTGGGCCAATGGCTAGAGCTTCTTATTGGCTAGCTCTTTCTTAAATATTAGTCTAAGTTTTGCCATGTGATCTTATCTTACTGGAGAGAGGGTCTGGACCTCTTACTTCTCTCACTCACATCCTCCCATCTTGACTCCTCTTTACTACATGTCCCAGAACCCTCCTTGTCTCCTAGTCTCACCTATCTTGCTTTCCTATTGGCCAACAGGGCTTTATTAATTAACCAATAAGAGAAATGTATTTACACAATGACATCTTCCATCATCTCCTCTTTTCTGTCTAAAATGAACAGAAGAGCTTTAACTTAAACATAGTAAAATATATAACAAAACAGTTATCAAATAAGAACTATAGTTGACAGTATTTATTTAGTCCATTAACATTTAGCAAGATTTAAAGAAAATATCATGTATCCTATCTTTGTGAGTCTAAAGTCTTATATGTAACTTATCTTTAATTATAACTAAGGAAAACTATAACCATAACTATCTGTCTTCCCCTCCATCAAAGACCACAGAAGGATAGTATATAAACTCTAGAAATGACAGAGATAACTTGCTGCCTGCCTGAAGTTCTTCTGTAATGTTCCATCTTCAGCCTATAGACCATAGCATGTTTGGCAGACTCTTCAGCAAAGCAGGGAACTTTAAACTGTCCACCTATATTGGAACTTTGCCAGTCACTTTTCTCTGTGTCTTGTAAAATGTCTGGCAGACTCTTCCATGAAGCAGGAACCCTGTAGCACTGCCCATTCTTGTTTCAGCAGCCACTTTCCTGTGGGTCCTGTATGTCCAGTTTATAGAGCATAAAGTTAAACAGTCCAGACAAGAGCAGTTTCTTGCCCAGATGGCTAGTCTTGTCATATTAGGAATAAACTCCATAACGAGTTTCTTCAATGTCCATTTTCCTTTGTGATGTGTGTTGCCAGAAGCAGTTATGTCTCATTGTCAATAAAAACCCTAAACCATTTTAAATGCCATATTTTGTAGGTCTGTGAAAGGTTTGAAGAATGTCTATCTATTTGAAATATATTTTTATGTATATCTATAAAAACCTAGCAAACCTAACTATACGTTTTGATTCTTATGGATAACTATAATTTGTACTTAACTATACATTACATTTTTAAGTGAGCTATATAAACACAATACCTAAACAGGAGAAGAAATATACATATCACAAAATCGACCTTAAATTTGTATCAATAAATGAAAATCTATTCCAAAACAAAATATTCATTTCTATATCACAATCCTGTTTTTACCTTTAAAGAGATTGGTTGTGATCATTATCCATTTATAACCAACTCCATTTAAATGAAAACAAACATTTATAGACAATTTTTGGGAATTTGGGTGTCGTTCTTTCCAAAGTGCTTCCTGTTGATTGGGGATGCTGTAATACCAAGGGAATCCTAAGAAGATGCAGAAATCCTGGCTGTAGTCTGCAAGGCTGCCTTATTCATTCCAGCTGTTTTGAATGTTGGATCACCTGGGACATTGTTTCTGGGAGTCTTGCTTGATCAAACCATGTTAGTCTGGAAGGAATCCATAGCTTTTCATTTTCTGTGGAAACAAAAAGAAATTCTCTCCAGTAACCTGTCCTTAGACTTAAATTTTGAAGTCAAAGTATTTTTGAAACACATATGTTGGATTAATTTAGCAGCATTGATAATCAATTGTATTTTAGTAGTGGTAGCTCTTTCCTCAGCAAACAAGCAATTATAGTATACAATATAGACTGCACTATAGTATACAGTATCCAGACTCTATATGTATTTTCCATTTTTATGTGGCTTTTTTATTACTCTATTTCTTTTCCTTTTTTTTAATTTTCTGAAACAGGGTTTCTCTGTGAACTTTTGTCTGTCCTGAAATTCACACTGTACACCAGGTTCATTTTTAAATCAGAGATCTGCTTGCCTCTGCCTCCTGAGTGCTGGGATTAAAGGCATGTGCCTCACTGCCCAGTCACTTTTTGTTTTTAACCAAATATCCTTTTAATTTTCTCTCCTAAGCTTATGTATATTTTTAAACACACTTTAAAAACCTTCTAGGTTTTACTTTATCTGAATCTGTCTTTACTGTATATCTCTACCTTTTTCCCAGCCACAAGTCTTGTATCTGCTAAACAGCATTGCAAAAATTAAAGTGGTGTCTGTTTTAGCCATTTCCTCCCCCAATATGGCAGGGGTACATTTACTACCAGCACTGAGAGCTGTACTTATCATCTTGGTTTATGCTGCCATCAAGCAGCATGCTGCCAGCGTGGAGATGACAGTCATTCCTGGGGGCCCTGTTAATGACTGCATAGGACTCTGTACGAATGTGCAAAGGACCCTATTAAAGCAAGGTCTGCCTATTCTTTACTCTCTCTGTCACTTCCCTATCATGGTCCACCGTCAAGGCCCCCTCTTTATTACCCTTTTAGTAAACTTTCATGTGGATTTCTTTTATTCTCTGATTCATTCTCACCACCGCCACTAAACTACAATAGGACCTATATCCAGTAACTGATTGAAGCAGATGCAGTGACCCACAGACAAGTACTGGTCTGAGCTCCTGGAATTCAGTAGAACAGAGGGAGGAGGGATCATATGAACAAGGGGGTGGGGGTCAAGAGCGTGATGGGGAAAACATCAGACACAGCTGACCTGAGGTAGTGGGAGCTCATGAACTATTGACTGTTTTTATGCTTGCTTTTGGACATCTAAGATGTCTGAATGCTTAGGATGACTGTAATTCTAGATGTCGCTGACCTTGCTTTTTGGGTGGACTTCACAGTCATTAGTTTCTGTTTTCCTCTCTGGATCTTGGCTGTGGGTTGTTTGGCAGGGTTGCTTCTGATTCCCTGCCAGGTGTGACCGCTGGGGGTTCCTGGTAGAACTTGTTTCTGTGTTGGAAGCCTACATGCAAAAATGAGTATGGGCTAGCAGAATGTGGGGCTATTGGGGTCCATAGGAGAGAGGAAAGTTGAGTCTGCCACTAGGGTCTGTGAAATCCACAGGAAATAATGGAAGAGAAGAAAAAGAGGCCCCCTCAGGTGGTCTGATACAGGGCAAGGGATGAGACTAAAGAATTGGAGTTGGAGAACAGAAAGGAGAGGAAAAGTTCTCTACTTGCTTCTCTGGCCAATGTGGACAGCAGATTTTCAAGAAGAGAAGTTAGACATAGAGTAGGGGGCTGAGAGAAGAACTGTATTACCCTACGAAGGGGAGATTGGCTAGATAATGTGTATTGATGGTGGAGAACAGTAGCTAGGAAATGGAATCACCTGAGGAATGGACAATGAAAGCATAGAACATAAACTCTGTGGAATATTACTCAGCTATAAATAAAAATGAAGTCATTGTCTTTGCAGGTAAATGGATGGAACTAGAAAAAAAAAAATAACGTTGAGTGAGGTTGCCCAGATCCAGAAAGACAAACGTCACATGTTCTCTCTCATTGTAGGCCAGATTTTCAGATATAAATATAATACTCAGGCCTCATTGAAGAAACTTCTTTGTTTTCATAGATGAGAACATTACAGAAAACTGCAACCAAGCAAGAGAGCACTCAGGGACCTCTTCCCCAGATTTTGTTCCCCTAGGTCATGTCCGCCCCTTTCCCTACCCTCAATGGGCGTGGTCAGTACCACAGGTCCGGACAAAGTGAATATCTCACTATAGTTTATTTTTTAAAGAAGGATTTCTTTTATTATTATTATTAATAATAATAAATATAATAATATAATTTAAAAATTTTACATGTCGATCCCAGTTTTCTCTCCCTCCCTCCTTACCTACCTACCTACCTGCCTCTTACCCTTTTTCCCCCCTCACATGCACCCTGGCCACCCTCCCCTCCCATCCCTCCACCCCCATTCCACATGTAGGGCTATGCTATCCAGGTGGGGTCATGAAAATCTGTCAAGTTACTTGAAGTAGGGACTAGGACTTCTCTCCTGTCTCTAAATTAAGGGAGTATCCCTCCATGGGGGATGTGTTCACAAGGTTCTTTTGTGCACCAGGAATACATCCTAGTTCTACTGTCTGAGGTCCCTTGGACTGCTCAGTCCTTCTAGCTGAGACCCATATTGAGAGGGTCTGAGTCAGTCCCATGCTGGATTCCCAGCTATCAGTCTGGGGGGGGCGTTAACCCCTCCTTGTTCAGGTCAGCTGTCTTTGTGTGTTTCTGCAACCTGGTCTTGTCCTCTCTCTCTGCATCTGGATTCTAGTTCCACTCAGTGGACCTTGCGGACTCATCCCCCATGGAGGGATACTTCCTTTAACCTAGAGACAAGAAAGAAGTCCTAGTCCCTACTTCAAATGACTTGACAGATTTACATGATCCCACCTGGATAGCATAGCCCCACATGTGGAATGGGGGTGGTGGGATGGGAGGGGAGAGTGATCAGGGTACATGTGAGGGGGGAAAGAGGGTAAGAGGGAGGGAGGGATTGAGAGGAAACTGGGATCAACATGTAAAATAAAAAAAAATAATAAAATTAAAATAAATAAATAAAGTCTTTGTTGCTGTTTTATTGCTGTGAAGAGACACCATGATCAAGGCAACTCTCATATAAGAAAGCATTTCTTTGGAGAGTTACAGTTTTAGAGGGTTAGTCTCTGACTATCATGGTAAGACATAGGCAGGCATGGTGCTATAGCAGTAGCTGAGAGCATGACATCCTGATCTTAAGGAGAGAGAGAGAGAGAGAGAGAGAGAGAGAGAGAGAGAGAGAGAGAGAGAGAGAGAGAGAGAGAGAGGGAGAGAGAGGGAGAGGGAGAGAGGGAGAGAGAGAATGAGAGAGTGAGAGGCTAATCCAGGCTTGGGCTTTTGAAACCTCAAATACCACTCCCAGTGACATACCTCCTACATCGAGACCACACCTCCTAATCCTTTCTAAACAGTTTTACTACTTGGTGACTAAGCATTAAAATATAGAAGCCGATCAGGACAGAAGCTATGCTTAAGGAGTAGTGAATTTCTTTTATTTTTGTATTGATAAATGTATATTAAATAGGGATATTGTCTAATTTTATTTCCTTGACATTTTTGGCTAGAGTGAGTGAGGAACCATTTCTTAGTAATGTCTTTGTTCAGAAGAAAAAGCTTTAGGAAAATGTAAAGTGAAACTAGTTTCATTTGCAATTAGCAAACAGGAAATAGATAAGAAAGGTAGTGCATGTCTGCAGTCTAGCACCCAAAAGGCTAATGATGGTCTGGGCTATGGGAGACTATGTCTACACACACACACACACACACACACACACACACATAGCACAATGAAAACAATGCAAAGCTTTCTAAACTGATGAATGGAAGGAACAATATGTAAAGTTTACATTATGAAATATAATTTCATTACAAAAAAGATTCTCCCAATGATAAGGCAAAATACAAACAGACCAGAATTACAGTATTCTAAGTAAAAGGACTGAAACTGATAATTACATATTCTACAATCTAGGTAAAGCTATTGTAACGAAGATTACATTGTGTGGACCAAAAGAATTTAATATTTTCCTTAATGCCATAATTTTATTTTTCACTTATATATAATCATTTACTCATAGCTCATCCATACAAGTAAAAGTAAATAAGACGAAACTTGTTCTAAGATTGACTCTTGACACTTTATAACAGCTGTGGAAATATTACTTAATTTAATATTAAGGCAAGCAGGTGGAAGAATGTGACCACTTTGGAAACATATAATAAGGATAATTATGGTAGGATAACACGAATATACCTTTTACCAAATTGTATGCTATCTATATTAAAATGTTTATTTATTGCTGTTTATAAATTATACATTAATAGAAAAAAGTAGTAATGGGTGATATAAACATAGATAGACACACTTAAATCTTCTAGCTTGATCCCAGGTGGAAGTGTGTTTCTTTCTTAAGAAGGTGAAATGAGAACCTACAAATGTCCTCATGGGAAACATGCCCCAGAGAGTTAAATGAATCAATAATGGCTAACTAGTTTACATATAATTTTCTCTGAAGTCCAATGTTAGTTTAGAAGACCAGACTGTACACTGGCCACCTTTGATCATTATTCAGTCATCTGAATGTTGATATTTTCTTCCACACAACTGGTTTTCTTTTGAGCCAGATATATACTAGGAATATACAACCATGGTGGAGAAAAACACCTGAGATAAAACCTTTACTGAACACTCTCACATAAGTGACCAGTTAGCAAGCTCTCCTGTGTACTTTCCTATACTTGTGCTCTACAGACACAACTCTGTGGGTTATATGGGAGAAACAATGTTATAATCTTTACTTCATAAGTAAGGAGGAAATAGGAGAGCACTCTGAGGACACATAGAATACATTCTAATCTCATGGCTGGGATTTTGAGTGCCTTTTCTCTGGTTTTTGCTGCTCTAGAAAGTTCAGCAACTTTTGATTATGCCCTGACAAGGAGCCTCTCTGATGATACCCATGCATCACTCCTTGGAAGGACTTCTCATTGCAAACACACTGTTCAGAACTGACTGTCACTCTTGTGCAAGGAACAAGGTAAGCCTATATATTCACCATCTACTTTTAGTGCAAAGTCCAACTCACACAAAAGTAGTATTAGCAGAACCACTGTGGGTCATTTGAGCACAGAGTTCAAGGGCCTGAACCCTTTTCTAAAACACAGAGTTATATCTGTCTTGCAAATATTAAAATTTTGTCACTGGAGAGCTGAATGGTGGTTATGAAATGTCAGTGTCCTACTTTCTAAGAATCCTAGTGAAATAGTAAAGATGAGGCAGTGGCTGATCAGGTAGGAATTTGATTTTGTTTGTTGTGTTGACTTCTATTTGGAGAGTTATTTTTGGAGATTTATTTATTTTATGTATATGGATAGTTTGCCTGCATGTATGCAGTGTACAGTGTTGGTCAAAGACAAAGAAAGTCATTGGACCCAATTAGAACTAGAGTTACAGATGACTATGAGCTGGCACGTGCATGATGGGATTTACACTTAGGTCATTTGGAAGAGTATTTGGTGCTATTCACCACCGAATCATCTCTCCACTACCAACTTCATGTTGGAAATTAAAATAACAAGGCAAAATAATTAATTTCAATATTAAAGGGATTTTAAATGAATAAGCAAAAGATCTGACATTCATTTTAATTTTGAAAAAATTTCCCTTAATGCCATAATTTTATTTTTCACTTATATATAATCATTTACTCATAGCTCATCCATACAAGTAAAAGTAAATAAGACGAAACTTGTTTTAAGATTGAATCTTGACACTTTATAACAGCTGTGGAAATATTACTTAAATTAATAAATAGTCAATTGTCTTCATTATAAATAAAGAATGCTGTTATCTCTTTTATAGATTTTACACATAGACAACTACACTTACATGCTAACAAGTTACACATATACCAATTCCTTATTATATATTGTAGCACCTAATATATTTAGAAAGTGATTGTACTGTTAAGTCTTGCATGCAGCTCTCAATGGCTAGGCTTTTCAGGTGAGCTATTGAAATGGGGAGGAGAGGAACAATAAGAACCTGTAGTTTGTAAAGGTTAGATACATCTCTAAAAGCTTGAAATGCAAAGAAAAAGATTTTAAAGTATATTTAGAAAAGATTCAAACAAAAACTCAAACATAGATTTTTCACTAAAAACAAGACATGAATTTAAATATAGCTCACAATATATAAACGTTGATGATGTTTGTGTTTCAGTCAAGTCTTGGCAATCCTACACGAGAGAAAGAGAATGTACTCAAGCTGAAATCCAAATACACAAGGAGATATTACACAAATGAATGGCACATATGGAATCCATAAAACAATCAGATGAGTTACTGAAGGTCATATAAAAAAAACTGGACTGAGTGTAAACACAAAAAATGGGGAATGAGATTTCCAGACTTCAACACTCATCCACACATGATGCCCTACATATTGCTACAAACTTTTCTCAAATCTCAAAAATTATGAAAGTTTCATTTTAATACCTGGTGATGATGATGATGATGATGATGATGATGATGATGATGATGATGATGGTGATGATGATGATAACAGAGCTAGCAATTAATTAATCAACTTTTATAGACATCAGTGTTTTATTCACTTAGACAATGCATTTCTCATTTAATTTGGACAATAATACCTCAATATTAAATGCAGTATCAAATATCTTTATTTTGTGGATGTAAAAAATCTGACTTAGGAAAGTTGGGTTAGGGCCTGTGGTTCTTGGGCTGAAAGTTAAGGCTGGAATCCAGTTCTCCCTAAAATCAGAGTTCTCAACCTGATGCTGCTGGTACTCTACCCTTCTTTGCTATAATTATCTCTGTGTCTATAGAAATCCCTTCTGCTCCAGTCACCTCACTAAATCTGTAATGTTTGTGTCTTTTACTGAGTTCACTGGAAAAAGCCATAAGATTAAGGTGATCTAGCCAAGACAATGTCTCATTAATTGCAACTTGATTTGAATTTAGTTTACACCACTGAACTTGATAACCATTTTGTCTGGGGCCAAAGTTTGGCTTATAAATTAGTTTACTTTTTCAACAAGATTGTAATACTTAGTCACTGATATTCTGCCATATAAAAAAAGCACTTGCTATCTAAATTTCTTGAGAAATCAAGGAAATATATGCAAACATGTCTACTGGGAAGTCCATGTTATATTGCATACATGGAGGTATGCCAATAATTGAGGATGGACAAGATAAGATTTATATATTAGTTTCACAAATGTCACATTGGGTAATCCATTAAATTTTCAAAACTGTGCTGGGGAAATGGCCCATCCATAAAGAACACTTTCAGAGTACTTGATTTCTGTCACCAGCACCCACATCAGCTGGTTCAGAAACACCTATAACTCCAGCTCCAGAGGAACTGAAGACTCTGAATTCCACATGCACTTGCACATACATGTACATCACCTCACACAGACATCTACACATAAATAAAAATAAGTCTTGAGAACTATTACATTTTTAAAACATTAGTATATGTAAGACTTTAAAGCTGAAGTGATGAGCTTTGACTACACTTCATTAAATTGCATGAATTCCTCTACAAGCTGATATACAAATATTTAAACATTGGTAGATGTGATAGAGCACACCTTTAACCTAGAACCCAGTAGACAGAAACAGGCACATTTGAGGTCACCTAGGTCTGCATGAGTTCTAGACCATCCAGGAGTCCACACTGAGACCCTGCTCATTTCTACTATTGTTATTCTTACGATTACTATGTTTATGTGTATGATATATATGTGTGGTTGCAGGCATACTGTTGCATGTATATGGATAGCAAAGGACAACTTTCATGTGTCCTCCACCTTCTCGCCGTGGAATCAGAGGGTTGTACTCAAGTCATCTGTCTTGAGAGATGTACTTTTACCCAGTGCACCCATTCACTGGCCCTGGATGTTAAGAATATTTGGGATCCATGTTTTTGTTATAATGAATGATGCCTGACAGTGGTAAAAAGTCATTTACATTCCAATATCTTGACAATCTCGCTACATTTCTTTGTACAGAACACCTGTCTCATTGTTCCCAGATAACACTGATGAAGAACAGGACAGAGACGACAGAGTTCATCCTTCTAGGACTAACCAGTGCCCCAGAACTGCAGATCCCTCTGTTTATCATAATCAGCCTTATCTATTTCATCAATGTGGTTGGGAACTTAGGGATGATTGTGTTGATTCTCTGGGACTCTCGACTCCACACTCCCATGTACTGTTTTCTTGCTAACCTGTCTCTGGTGGACATCTTTTACTCTTCAGCTGTTGCTCCAACAGTTTTGGCTGGACTTCTTATAGGAAACAAAGTTGTTTCTTACAATGCTTGTGTTGCTCAGATGTTCTTATTTGCAGCCTTTGTCACTACAGAAGATTTCCTTTTGGCTGCAATGGCCTTTGATCGCTATGCTGCAGTGTGCAAACCCCTGCACTATACTACCACAATGACTCCAACTGTATGTATATGTCTAACCATGGCCTGCTATATTGGTGGTTTCCTGAATTCCTCCATCCACACTGGGGACACATTCAGGCTCTCATTTTGTGGGTCCAATGTGGTCCATCACTTTTTCTGTGATGTTCCAGCAGTTATGGTTCTCTCCTGCTCTGACAGACGTGTCAGTGAAATGGTGCTTGTTTATGGAGCAAGCTTTGTTATCTGTTCTGCACTCCTTCTGATCTTGATATCTTATACATTCATCTTCATTACCATCTTCAAGATGCGCTCAGCTTCAGGCTACCAGAAGGCTATGTCCACCTGTGTTTCTCACTTTACTGCTGTCTCCATTTTCTATGGTACTCTCATTTTCATGTACTTACAGCCCAGCTCCAGCCACTCCATGGACACTGACAAAACTGTGTCTGTGTTCTACACCATGGTTATCCCCATGCTGAACCCTGTAGTCTACAGCCTGAGGAACAAGGAGGTGAAAAGTGCATTCAAGAAAGTTGTGGGGAAGTCAAAATATTGCCTAGGATTTTGAGTTAAGTGTTTATCAGTGATTTGTAATGCAGCTTCAGGCCTCTCAGGTCTTCTCCAGATATCTAGTGACATTTTCAATTGATAATCATGTTAAATAGAATACCCTGCTCTTTTCAAGTGTTTATATTTTAGAAAAGGGAATCAATGGTGTGACAGCAAATAGCTGTTTTAGAATGGCTAAAGGGAAGTTTAACATGTAGATATGTAGAGTATTTAAAAAGGCACAGACTATTTTCTGAGTTGTTAAGACATTTTCATCTTTGTTCTCACTCTACAATTGCAGGCTCCATTTGTGGGCTGCTTGCATTATTTTCTAAAATTCCCATTTGAAGTGAATCTTCATTTTTTTTTAAAGGGGAATCAGATGATTTCTGCCACAGGATAATAAAAAACAGATATTGACCATTCTATTGAATTACAATCATATGTTCTTTTCATGGAGGAATTTTTATGGACTGGATATATGTGAAGGTCTCTAGTTAATTTAGTGTGCATATTTGTATGTATATACACACAGCTATACTTATTTCTGTATCCCACGATTCTGACTGATGATGTCAAACTAAACACAAACTCACTTTAATATCTGACTCTAACCCAGTTGTGCATTGAATCCACCCATCTCCATTTGTAATACCCTCCTCTGGTTGCTTGGAAACATGAGAGTCATGATTTTGTATTCATGAAGTTATTCATTCATCTTCACTAAATAAATAAAGAAATTCTATCATTGGCATCTTAATGAGAAATGAATTATGAAATAAAAGTGTCACATTGGATGGGAACACAGTACTTTTGCTGTCAATGGAATAACTTCTGTTTTTAATTGTTTACCGCTAGTATATGGAAATGGTTGATGGGGGATGTTCTTGAATCTTGACACTGTATAAGGATTTTTAATTAATGTATTTTGAGCATTAAAATTTAAGTTATAAGATCAAATTATCGGGCTAGAGAGACATAGCTCAGCGGCTAAAACCATTGGCTATTGTTCCAGAGGTCCTAAGTTCAATTCCCAGCAACTACATGATGGGTCAGAACCACTATAGTAAGATCTGATGCTCTTTTCTGGCATAAAGCTGTATGGGCAGATAGAGCACTAATAAGTAAAATAAATAAAATTTTCAAAAAAGATCAAATGATATACATATATATGTATATATAAAATTTTATTTTGTCAGTATCAGATAGTTGTTTTAATTTAGTTTTCTTGACTGTTGTTCTGGATTGACCTTCTGGTACATTTCAGCAAAGCTGATGGAAACAAACTATCTGCTTTGTGCCTGATGTTACAGGAGAGGCTTCGTCATTTCTCTCTTGAGTGTCACATTAACCATAGGGTTTAATAATTGCTTTTATGAAATTCATATCTAGCCCTTGCTATCTTTATCATGAAAGAAAGCCTTGACATGTGCTTAGTTAATTTAGCAAAGTGTTTTTATTTTTTCTTCATTGTAGTAATTTGTTTTATCATGTGGTTGACTTTTATGTGGTATGAATGAAAAAGTACCTTTTCATTCCTGGAGTGTCATAGTAATAGCTTGTAACTATGTTTAAACTGTAATGTATTTATTTTGTTCACATTTTTGGGTAACCATATCTGCATATTCAAGAGGGATATTGTCTGTAATTTTCTTTCTTTGATGTTTTACCCAGCTTTGGTTTAAAAAAAAATGTTGATTTCATAGAACGAGCTACAAAGTGTTTCCTAGTGTTGTTTTTGGTCATAAGGAAAACTTTGGGAAAATAAAAGTCATGCTAGCGTTGTTTGTAGTCAGCAAGCAGTGGAAACAGCTGAGCAAGGTGATGCATGTCTATGATCCCGGCACTGGGAAGGCTAAGGTAGGTCTGGGCTATAGAAAGTCCCTGTCTCAAAACATAAGGAAACAAACAATTCACAATAAAACATGGCATAAGTGTTGCTTAACTGAGGGACAAATGTTGTGCCAACTGTTTATCATACAATATAAATGCACAATAGAAAAGGTTTTATGACCAAGAAGGCAAAACTACAAATGGACCCCAAGTGTAAAAATCTAAGTCAAAAGGACTGAAAGCAATGACTACATTCCCAAGGGTCTGAATAAAACTGTCATCACAAAGGTAAACATATACAGGCAAAAAAGCTTCAGTGTTTTGAAGGTCTACTATATGAGAGAATAGCTGACCCTCCAAGAGCTTGAAAAAAATTAATGGAGGATAGTCATGGGAGTAGAAACATGAATATACCTTTGAAAAATGTGAAATATATATATATGTGTGTGTGTGTATACTAAATTGTTTATTTATTGGTGTTTATAAATTACACATTAACTGGAGAAAAGAGGAAATAATGGGTGATAAAAGATATATGGGTACAATTAAGCCGTGTATCTTAGATCTGGCAAGAGTTTAATTGCTTTTTTCTTACAAAGGTAAAATGAAGACCTACAAGTGCCCTCAAGGGGAAAATCCCCAGAGAGGTTAATATCTTCATGCCTGGCTACCTCATATGCACTACCCTCTGAAATTGGTCCTAGAGATCCACTTTAGAAGAGCCGGATGGAAAGGTGACCACTTTGGTTATTCTTCAGTCACCTCAATGTTGATATTTTCCCCCAACACTGGTGTTCTTCTGAACTGGAGATTTTCTAGGACTCTTCAACCATAATTGAGAAAAATACACAACATAAAAACACCTTCAGAGACGTGACCAGTTAGCAAGCTCTCCTGTGTACTTTCCTATACTTGTGCTCTACAGACACAACTCTGTAGATTACATGGGAGAAAGTGTTACAATCTTTCCTTCACAAGTAAGGAGGAAATAGGAGAGCCCCCTAAGAAGACAGGGAATGCATTCCTATATCATGGCTGGGATTTTGAGTGCCTTTTCTCTGGTTTTTGCTGCTCTAGAAAGTTCAGCAACTTTTGATTATGCCCTGACAAGGAGCCTCTCTGATGATACCCATGCATCCCTCCTTGGAAGGACTTCTCATTGCAAACACACTGTTCAGAACTGACTGTCACTCTTGTGCAAGGAACAAGGTAAGCCTATATATTCACCATCTACTTTTAGTGCAAAGTCTAACTCACACAAAAGTAGAATTAGCAGAACCACTGTGGGTCATTTGAGCACAGAGTTCAAGGGCCTGAACCCTTTTCTAAAACACAGAGTTATATCTGTCTTGCAAATATTAAAATTTTGTCACTGGAGAGCTGAATGGTGGTTATGAAATATCAGTGTCCTACTTTCTAAGAATCCTAGTGAAATAGTAAAGATGAGACACTGGCTGATCAGGTAGGAATTTGATTTCATTTGTTATCAGTTGATCTCTCATTGAAACTTAAAAAACATAAACTAAAATAATGAGTCTTTGAACCTAATAAAGGATTATAACTTAATGAGAGAAAGAGCTAATATTCATTTGAGTGATTCCCACACAAACCCCACAATATCATTTTAAATTTAGCCATAAACATTTTTCCACAGACTATACATATGAGTAAAAACACAGCTTTTTGTAAGGGTGAAAGTACTTAAATATGTAATCATCACTCTTCAAACTAGCTGTGGAAAACTAGAATATCACTTAATTGCACCAACAATGAATGATAAACAAAAAGTGGTAATATGTTTTATTCACATGCAAGCACAATTACATGCACATACAATAACACAGTTACTTCTTCATTAGGCTCTTGTGGCATTTTGTAACATCCAGTGTTACAAAATATGTGGCTGTGTGTGTTAAGTTTTGTGTAAATTCTTATTAGCTAGGCTTTTCAGGTGAGCTGCTGAAAGGGTTAGAAGAAATCTAAGAAGCAGTAGTTGGTAGAGGATAGATATACTTCTAAGGGCCTAAAATTCCAATTAAAGGATTTACGGGTAGTGTGTTTCTATTAGAAAAGATTCCATCAAAATCTTCAAAAATAGATTTTTCATGAAAATAAGTCATGAATCTAAATAAAATGCACAATGTATGAACTTTCAATTTTGGTGATGTTTGTGTTTCAATCAAGTCATGGCAGCCCTAATCAAAAGAAGGAAAATGAACTAAATCTGAAATAGAGATAGATAAGAAAACATTAAGCAAAAGGGTAGCTCATATGTATTACATAGAACAATCAATCCAATAAGCAGAGCATGAGTGATTGAAGTTTACCTAAAACCCACTGGACTGCATATAAAAAAAAAAGGGAAATAGGGAAATGAGATTCCCAGATGTCATCATTCATCCACACCTGATGCCCGACATGTTAGCACAAACTTTTCCCACATAACAAGAAGGGTAGAGTTCATTCTAATAATTGATAATGATAAGATGACAAGGAAGAGGATAATGTTGAGGAAGATAGCATAGTTATCATGCAACTCAGCTAAGCATCAGTGTTTTGTTCAATTAAAAACAAATTTTCTCATTTAATTTAGAAAACAAAACCTCCACACTGAACACATTATCATCCTTATTCTGTAGATGTAGAAAATATGGGTTAGGAGAGTAGGGCAAGGGCCATTGCTTCTTAGGTGCAAAACAGTCTGGCATGCAATTCTCCCCAGAGCCAAAGTTCTCTGCTTGATGCTGCCTGGTTCCCTTCCTTCCTTTGTTATTATTACCTATGTGTTTATAGAAGCCCCTTATGCTCTCATCATCATACTAGATCTGTTGTGTATACGTCTCTTACTGAGTTCACTGGGAAAAGACCCAAGACTGAGGTGATCCAGTAAAGGCAATGGCTAATTATGAAGCGCAACTTAAAATAATCTTAGGCTACACCACTGAATTTAATAACCATTTTTCCTGGGAACAATATTTGACTTTTGTCAACATGTACACAATATTTGGACTTTGGTGTTCTGAAATCTAAAAGAAAGCAACCACTGTTCAAATGTGGTTAGAAATATGGGAATATATGTGGAGAAGTATCTAGAGAGCAGTCCTTGGCACATTACACACAGAGAAGTCTGCAAATGCATAGGGATGGGAAATGATGACCTGGCTGATTTACAACTTTCAGAAATGTCCTGTTGGGTAACTCTTTAAATTTCTAAAGTACTAGCCCACAAATATGTAATACTTAAAACTGAAATGATGACCTCTAAAAATATTTTATTCAATTGACTGAAGTTCTTTTGGCAAAAAATATTCTCATTTAGCTATATGCTTTAGTTATGGAGAATCTTTTATTTTTGTTAGGAATGTGTGTGACTATAAGGTGTGTGGGTGTCTGTCCTGCAGTCAGTGTATGGAGGTCAGTGGACAGCTCTTGAGACTTGGTTCTTTGCTTTCACACTATAAGATCTGAATGCTGAATTCAGACTATCAGGTCTTGTGGCAAGCAAACTCAGTGAGACATCTCAATGGCCCTACTTGTAAAGAAAATTGGAACACATATTTTTAGTATAATGAAATAAGCCCTGCATTTGGCATGAAGATATATCAATTTCTTGGTAATCTTCTTTGTACTTAATTAACTCTTTTTACTTCTGTTTACCACAAGGCATCTTCTGATTCCCAAATAACACTGATGGAGAACAGGACAAAGGTGACAGAGTTCATCCTTCTAGGACTAACCAATGCCCCAGAACTACAGACTCCTCTTTTTATCATGTTCACTCTCATCTACTTCATCAACATGGCTGGAAACTTAGGGATGATTGTGCTGATTCTCTGGGACTCTCGTCTTCACACTCCCATGTACATTTTTCTTGGTAACTTGTCTCTGGTAGACATCTTTTACTCCTCAGCTGTCACTCCAACAGTTGTAGCTGGACTTCTTGTGGGGATCCAAGTCATTTCCTACAATGCTTGTGCTGCTCAGATGTTCTTATTTGTAGTCTTTGCTACAGCAGAAAATTTTCTCTTGGCTGCAATGGCCTATGATCGCTATGCAGCAGTGTGTAAACCCTTACACTACACCACCACAATGACTCCAGCTATGTGTGCTTATCTGACTACAGCCTGCTATGTTGGTGGTTTCCTAAATTCCTCCATCCACACTGGGGACACATTCAGGCTCTCATTTTGTGGGTCCAATGTGGTCCATCACTTTTTCTGTGATGTTCCAGCAGTTATGGTTCTCTCCTGCTCTGACAGACGAGTCAGTGAGATGGTCCTTCTTTATGGAGCAAGCTTTGTTATCTGTTCTGCACTTGTCATTATTTTGATATCCTACACATTCATCTTCATTACCATCTTCAAGATGCGCTCAGCTACAGGCTACCAGAAGGCTATGTCCACCTGTGTTTCTCACTTTATTGCTGTCTCCATTTTCTATGGTACTCTCATTTTCATGTACTTACAGCCCAGCTCCAGCCACTCCATGGACACTGACAAAACTGTGTCTGTGTTCTACACCATGGTTATCCCCATGCTAAACCCTGTGGTCTACAGCCTGAGGAACAAGGAGGTGAAAAGTGCATTCAAGAAAGTTGTGGGGAAGATAAAATATTCCCTAGGATTTTGAGTTAAGTGTTCATTGGTGCATTGCAATGCAGCTTCAGGGATCTCAGTTATTCTTCAGGTACCTGGTGTCATTTCCAGTCTACACTGATATTAAGTAGAATGAATACCCTTCATACCCTTCTCTTTCCAAGTGTTTGTATTTTAGAAAAGGGAAACAATGATGTAAGTGCAATAACTATTTTAGAATGGCTAAAGGAAAGTTTAACACATGTTTGTTATATTTTTCTAAATACTCATAATCATGCTGTTTATTTACCATTTCTACATGCTACCACTAATATACTTGTAAAACAAGAGACAAATAAAAGCCCATGAGAAGAAGTGTCTGCTTGTGACCCACTTGGGCACATACACAGAGGTGGAAAAGTATTAAGACATAAATGGAGCACTCCATTTTTGTTTTGTCTTTGTTGACTTTTTTGTATCTGTGTATGGTGTGTATGTTTGCATATATGCAAGTCTGCATATGCTTTGGCAAATGTGTGGATGGTACTACACATGGGGAGGCCACAGAATATATGTCTTTCTCATTGGTTCTCCACAGACATGGATAGCAAACTTTCTCTGGAATCCACCTTTGTTGCTGCTATTATTATTATTATTATTATTATTATTATTATTATTATTATTTTACACATCGATCCCAGTTCCTTCTTCCTCCCTCCTTCCATACTGCCCTACCACCTTCCTATCCCATCCCCCCCACTCCACAGGGAGGGTGATGCCTTCCAGAAGGAATCAACAAAATCTGTCAAGTCATTTGGAGTAGGGACTAGGCCCTCCCTCCTATCTCTAAGTTAGGGGAGTATCCCTCATGGGGAATTTGCTCCCAAAGTCCTTTCGTGCACCAGAGATACATCCTGGTTCCACTGTCAGAGGTTCCTTAGACTGCCCAGGCCTTCTGACTGAGACACATGTTCAGGGGGTCTGAGTCAGTCCAATGCTGGTTTCCCAGCTATCCGTC
Source organism: Cricetiscus sungorus (assembly GCA_030556225.1). NCBI lineage: Eukaryota > Metazoa > Chordata > Mammalia > Rodentia > Cricetidae > Cricetiscus > Cricetiscus sungorus. Next base: position 111,701,577 of record JANBXA010000007.1, read on the forward strand.
TGGGGGTCCATTAGCTCCCCCTTGACCAGTTCAGCTGTCTCTCCCACCTCTGTCTTTTGAGTGCTGATATTAAACATGGACCCCTATAGTCTCAGTACTGGTATTACAAATGTGTCTGTATGCTGTCCTGGCATTTATGAGAATTCCAACTCTCTTCCTAATACTTGCTTGGTGAATGATTTATCCTCTGATAAAGCCCCACTGATAGTATCCAATAAAAATAAGTTAAAATAGTTCATTGAGAAATTGGAATATCATTTATGATTGTTTTTCTTTAGTTGAATAACTAGTCTAATTCCTCTAAGTGGTGCAGATTTAAACATGGGTGTCCATATTTTTGGTGCATTTTATTGATAGAGATCTAAAGAATTTTATACAGTTTCAGCCTTTATTCCATTTTTATCCTTTTCTCATACAATGCATCCCAACTACAGCCTCCTCTCCCTCCCTTTTTTTCCAGCTAACTCCACCTCCCTTCTCCCCCAGATCCATTGCTTCCCTGTTCCCTTCAGAAAAGAACAGGCCTTTTAGTGAAATCAACCATACATGGCATAACAAGATGAAACGAGACTAGACAAACCCTCATATCAGGCTGGATGAGGCAACCCAGAGGAAGAAAAGGGTCCCATGAGCTATCAAAAGAGTCAGAGATAGTTCCAGTTCCACTGTTAGGAGCCCCACAAAAACAAACACAAGCTAAACAACCACAGCATGTATGAAGAGGTTCTAGAGCAGACCCATGAGGGTTCTATGATGGCCACTTTAGTCTTTGAGAGTACCCATGAACCTTGCTTAGTTGATTTTGTGGGCTGTGTTCTCCTGGTGTCCTCCAACCCTCTGGCTCCTACAACAAATACTTCCTCTTTATCTTATGTGGAGATCCAGGAGCTCTGCCAAGTTTTTATCTATGGGTCTCTGCATCTTCTTTCATCAGCTTCTTGAGGAAGCCTCTCTGATGACAGATGGGCTGGGCCCTGATCTATGAGTGTATCAGAATATCATTAGAAATCATTTAATTGACTTTTTGTTGTTTATTTTTAATTTTTATTTTATATATCTATTCCAATTCCCTCTCTCTCCCTCCCTCTTTCCCTCTCTCACTCTCTCATGCTCCCTTCCCTCCCCTTATCCCCCCACTCCACATGTAGGGTGATGCCTTCCAGGAGGGGTCATCCCAATCTGTCAAGTCATTTGGAGTAGGGACTAGGACTTCTCTCCTGTCTCTAGGTTAAGGGAGTATCCCTCCATGGGGAATGTGTTCCCAAAGTCCTTTTGTGAACCAGGGATACATCCTGGTTCCACTGTCTGAGGTACCTTAGACTGTCCATGCCTTCTAGCTGAGACCCATGTTCAGGGGGTCTGAGTCAGTCCCATGCTGGATTCTCAGCTATCAGTCTGGGGACCCATTAGCTCCTCCTTGTTCAGTCAGCTGTCTCTATGTGTTTCTGCAGCCTGGTCTTGTCCTCCCTCTCTGCATCTGGATTCCAGTTAGGCTCAATATTTAGTTATGGGTGTTTGCTTCTGCTTCTATCAGCTACTAGATGAGGGTTCCATGATGGTGAATAAGTTAGTCATCGATCTCATTATCAAGGAAGGGCATTAGATTCAGTTTTCTCTTCAAACCTATAATGGCTCCCTCTTTTATGGTCTCTCTCTCTCTCTCTCTCTCTCTCTCTCTCTCTCTCTCTCTGTCTCTGTCTCTCTCTATCTGGACCACCAGCCTATAATTCATACTGCCAGAGAAACTACGATACAAGGAGGATTCTAAGAGATTCATATAAGGTCCCTCAGAGAAGAGGAAAGGGACATGATCTCCAGAGCATATGGGAAGTGAGGGGAGCAGTGAGTGGAGAGGGATCTATGAGAAAGAGAAGGGGAGGAGAGGAAAGCACAGGGGACTAGGAAGATTGAGTCAGGGGAGTATTAGCCATTATAGGTTTAAAGAGAAATCTGGCACTAGGGAAATGTCCAGCGATCTATAAGGATGACACCAACTAACAATCCAAGCAATACCAGAGAGGCTATTTTAAATGCCCTTCCTTGCTAATGAGATTAATATCTACCTTATATGCCATCCTAGAGCCTTCATCTAGTAACTGATGGAAGCAGAAGCAAACACCAACATCTGAATACTGAGCAGAGCTCCTGGAATCCAGTTGCAGAAAGGGAGGAGTGATGAGCAAATGGATCAAGACCATGCTGGGTAAACCCACAGAAGCAGATGACCTGAACAAGAGGGAGCTCAAGGACCCCAGACTGAGAACTTGGAAACCAACATACGATGAAAACAGGCCCCCTGCACATAGGTGTTAGTTAGGAGTCTTGGGCAGTCTATGGGGCACCTGGTAATGGAACAGTGTTTATCATGTGTGTACAAATGTACATTAGGAGCCCATTCCCCTAGAGAGATACTCTATTAGTCCTGCCTCAAAGATGTGACAGACTTTGATGATCCCCCATAGAAAGCCTCACCCTTAGTATTGAGCAGAAGAGGTATGGGATGGGTGCCAGTGGGGGGCATGGAAGAATGGGAGGGAGAGGAAACTGAGATTGATACATAAAATAAGATTGTTTATAATACATATTTTTAAAGGGGGAAATGAGTTGCTATGGTCAGTTGTTGAATGAAGTTTTTGTCTTACCCAGTTCTGTAGTTGTTCAGTCCCAAATAAACACACAGAGGCTTATATTAATTATAAGATGTTAGGCCTGTTGCTCAGGCCTAGTTCTACCTAGTTCTTACAACTTAAATTATCCCACAATTTTTATCTACGTTGATCTATGTGGCTTGGTACCTTTTCTCAGTAAGACTCTCATTTTACTTTCTCTTCATCTATCTGGTAACTCTGTATCTGCCTTCCTCTTCCCAGAATTCTTCTAATCTGCTAGCCCTGTCTATACTTCTGCCTTGCTATTGGCCAGTCTGTGTTTTATCAAACCAATACAAGTGACAAATCTTTACAATATACAAGAGCATTACCCCACATCGTTACTCCTCTTTTTCTTTTCAAAACAAGAACCCTGAATATAATCACCTTAGTTTGTTGGGGGGGTTTTCATGACCATTATCTATAATAACTTGTAACCAATATACTAAACAAAGGGATTATCCATTTATTGTAACTATCCACATATGCAGGCTTTAAAAGTGCCCTGGCAATTTGTGTTTTCCATATATCCTCTCTTCAAGTACTTCTGAATGCTCAATGATGCTCATTTATCCCTAATATAGTTGTATCATCTCTTCTCACACACACACACACAATCTCTTCCCTCACACCACTCACATTGATCTTGATGTTATTCTCAAATACAAGAATGTCTCCACCTCAAGGTGCTTGAGTTTGCTGCTTCCTACTTGGAATTTCCTCCACTACATTCAGGTTTCTGCTTTAACAGATGGAGAGCCTTCCCTGACTTCTATATAAGAAAGCTAATGTGGACTGTCCTGTATGCAACAGATATGTGTTGCTTTTATTGGTTGATAAATAATGCTGATTTGGCCAATGGCCAGAGATAATAGAGATAGGCAGGAAATCCAAACAGAGAAACAGAGAAAAAGAAGGCAGAGTCCATGAGATAACCATGTAGCTGCCACGGGAGAATGATGTCTGAACATTACCAGTAAGCCACAGCCTCATGGTGGTACACAGATAAATAGAAATGGGTTAATTTAAATGTGAGAGTTAGTAAGTAATATGCCTGAGCCATTGACCAAACAATTATAATTAATATTAGCCTCAGAGTGATTCTTGTATAAGTGGCTGCAGGACTGACCAGTGGGAGAGAAACCAGTCCCATGGGACCAATAAGACAGAGAAAAGTATTTTCCTTCTCATTTACACTGTCTCTTCACTCTGTCTTGTCTTCACAGTGCTCATCAGCACCTCAGTTGCAATCTAAATCTAAGTGAGAGCATTAGCGTGATCTGTTTTAATAACATATGCCTGCTTATTACTCATGCCTGGTACTGCTAATGTGGCCAAAAGCTGAGACTAGACAGTTCATGGATCTAAAAGGAAATCATTGTTATTCTTGTATTGCTGTTTTCCCATTGCTTCTTACAGTGGGTGCAAGTGGAGTCTCTCTCTACCCTGCTCTCCTGGTGGAGGTAGGTGGATCAGGAGTTTGATGTCTGCAAGCTCTCTTGGAGGTTCCTCCTCTGGCAAAGAGCAGGTGATGGGGTCTAAAAACCAGGCGAGTGGGGCCTCAAGGTGGCCCTGCATGGATTGGTGGGTCCAGTGTCTTTAGAGAAGATCCAGGAAGTTCCATGGAGGTGGAGAGGTTGTTGAACCCATACTCTCGCCCAATGCTCACCTGGAGCAGCTGGCCAGCAGGACCAAGGGTGGGGGAAGGCAGGCTCTGGGTGGTGTATGGAGCAGAGTACCAGGACTTACTATCCAGGACCAGGATACAGGGGGGAGCTAGATGTGGAGCTATCCCAGGGAGATCCCAGGGGGGATTCGGCCTCAACTGGTCCCAGACTCCCCTCTGGCAGAGCACCTGATGCGATGGAATCCAAAGATCAGGAGAGTGCGGCCTCAAGGCGGACTCACATGGATAGGCTGGTCCAGTGTGCCAGAGCAGACCCAGGAAGTTCAATGGAGGTGGAGGGGTTTTTGGACCTGCACTCTGGTGCAATGCTCACTTGGAGCAGCATGGGCACCTTTTTCTTATTGGTCTTTTGTATATTTTGAATTCTGTTTTTATGCTTGGGTTGTTTTGTGTGTTTGTGCTGAGAGACAGGAAGAACATAAAGTTTGTTAGGTAGGGGAAGGGGAAAACATGATCAAAATTTTGTCTAAAGTTTTAAATAAAAAGCAGTGAAAATAAAAATATAATGCTTTTTTAGAAATGTTTGCATGGAAATTGATACGTAGAATATACGGTTTTAGCTTACATTTGACATTTATATTCTTTGTATGTGGATACTCAACTCTGATAACAGAGTTTGTTTCAGTCTGTTTGTACAACTATTGCAGAATAGCAAAGATAGTAATTTATAATAAACAGAACTTTCTAGCCCCATAGTTCTGGAGGCTATAAAGTTCAAGACTAAAATGCCAAAGTCTGGGGAGGGACTTTATGCTGAATCATTCATGGCTGAGGGCAAAGTGAGAGCAAAAAATTCCAATGACTTGTACTATTTTAGCTTATAATTCTGTCTATTAAACAAAACCAAACAAAAATCCTTTCTTTGACCCATTTCACTTATTTTTTCTTTTGTTCTTTATATTGATATTTTCAAACATCCCATTTTCAAAAGCATGGATTGTTTCTTCTACTTGATCTATTCTAGTGTCAATGTTCTCCATTACATTTTATTATATTTTTCTTTATACATATATTTTTATTTAAATTTGAAACAAGCTTGTTTTACATATCAATCCCAGTCCCAGCATCCTCCCATCCCCGCCTATTTCCCCCACCAGCCCCCATCCCATCCCCTTTCTGATCCCCAGGGAGACTGAGGCCTTCCATTGGGGGGTCTTCAAAGTCTGTCATATCATTTTCTCCATCACACTTAAAATTTTATATATATATATATATATATTTATTATTTTTCTTATTTTACGTATCAATCCCAGTTCCCTCTCCCTCCCGTGCCCCCCAACCCTCCTCCTGTTCCATTCCCCCCAACTTCACAGGGAGGGTGATGCCTTCCAGGAGGGATCATCAAAATCTGTCAAGTCATTTGGAGTAGGGTCTAGGCCCTTTCTCCTGCCTCTAGGTTAAGGGAGTATCCCTCCATGGGGAATGTGCTGGCAAAGTCCTTTCATGTGCCAGAGATACATCCTGGTTCCACTGTCAGAGGTCCCTTAGACTGCCCAGGCCTTCTGACTGAGACACATGTTTAGGTTTTCCAGATATCAGTCTGGGGTCACTTAGCTCCCCCTTGTTCAGGTCAGCTGTCTCTGTGGGTTTCTGTAGCTTGGTCTTGACCCCTTTGCTCATCACTTCTCTCTCTTTCTGCAACTGGATTCCAGTTTGGCTCAGTGTTTAGCTGTGGGTGTCTGCTTCTGTTTCTATCAGCTAAGAGATGAAGGCTCTGATCTTTAGTTAGTTATCAATCTCATTATAAGGAAAGGGCATTCAAGGTAGCCTCTCCTCAGTTGCTCAGATTGTTAGTTGGGATCATCCATGTAGGTCTCTGAACATTTCTCTAGAGTCAGTTTTCTCTTCATACCTATAATGGCTCCCTTGATTATGGTCTCTCTCTCTCTCTCTCTCTCTCTCTCTCTCTCTCTCTCTCTCTCTCTCTCTCTCTCTCTCTCTCTCTCTCTCACACACACACACACACACACCTTTTTTGCTCTTCTCCATTCATCCCCTGATTCAATCTTCCTGATCTTACATGTTTTCCCCTCCTCCACTTCTCTTTCTCCTAACTCCCTCTCCACTCACTGCCCCCCCCCAATATGCTCAGGGGATCTTGTTCCTTTCCCCTTCTGTGAGGGACCTTGCATGAATCTCTTAGGTTCCATATCCTAGTTTCTCTAGCAGTGTGAATTATATCCTTTGTTCTGTGTCTAAAATCCATGTATTAGTGAGTACATACCATGTTCCTTTTTTTGTTACTGGGTTAACTCATTCAGTACACAATGGAATACTACTCTGGAAAAAAAACAATGGAATCTTGAAATTCACAGGCAAATGGATGGAACTTGAAGAAACCATCCTGAGTGAGTTAGCCCAGTCACATTTTAAATTTTATATATTGTATTTCAGCTTCAGGATTTGTTTGATTTAAAAAACGTTTTTATTTTAATATGTCTTTAATATTTTCATTTTGGGCCAACTAAAGTAGAAATTATTATATTTCCACTTTATTTGAAGTTTTATTGTTTTCTAAAGGTTCTTTGATATTTTTAATTCCTTGTCAGACATTTTATACATCTCACTCTCTTTATAGGTTACTGCAATTTTATTTTGGCCAAGTGTTGATGGCTTGCTTCCTTGGTTATCCTTGACTTTGTAGTCATCTTTTGCAATCTGTGGATTTGAAGAAGCAGAGACTTACTTCAATCTTTACAAAATTGACCTATCTGGCAGTGCCCTTCAATAGCAAGCATATTTGGGGATCTGAACAGACTAGTACAGACTCTGCATCTCAGGGCCAACAGTGACTCTTCCAGCACCCTGGTGCTGCCATATTCTGGAACTGGTGTAGTAATGGAAGCAATCTGTGGCTGCTGAGGCTATCTCCATGCTGAGGCACACCCAAAGCCTAAGCTTTAAGTCACTGAGGACCACCTGCTGATGATCTCTTGTCAGGAACAAAAGGTTATAGCAGGAGGCTAGGAATGGTGCAAAGTGAAGATCATGTCTGCCTTGCAGAGGCTATGAGTTCCCATGTGATGCTAGGGAAGAGTGGAGACAGTGGAAAGGTGAGTGAAGCTACTGTAGAGTACTAGAACTGATTCTTGCATGAGAGACCAATGATATAGCCATGTCTTCCTCTTTTGCTCCTAAACTTTGTGGATTCTGGTAATCAATGTTCTACTTTTAGGTCATTTTGTTAAAGTTGCACTTTACTGGGGTTTCAGAGTTGCTAAGAGCATTTGCTGATCTTGTAGAGGACTGGGGTTTAGTCCCCAGAACTCTCATGTGGCCCACAACCATCTGTAACTTCAATACCAAGGTATCTGATATTCTCTCTGGCTTCCTCCTGGCACCAGGCACAGCATACACGTAGTACACACATACACATACAACACACACACACACACACACACACACACAAAGGAAAATGCTCATACACAGAAAATAAAAATAAATCCTTAAAATATGTATTTTATTTTACTTTGTATATATGAGAGGACATATATGTATGTAAACATGTGTATATGTGACCCAAGAAGCAAGAAAATGGTGTTAGATCACCTGGAGCTGGAGTTACAGGTGACAGTGAAATATGTGAGCCAGGAGCCAAACTCAGGCCCTAAGCAGGGGCAGCAAGCGCTATTCAGCCCCTCCATTGTCATTTTTGCTCCCACATTGGAAACAATACACGTTCTTTCTTCCCATGCCTCTAATGTCACCCAATGTACTTCAGTTCTATCCAATTTGCTGAAAATGACCGCATTTCATTCTTTTTTAAATTTTTATAATTTTTAATTTAAATTTGAAACAAGTTTGTTTTACATGTCAAGCCCAGTTCCCACCTGTCTTCCCCTGTTTTCCCCATCAACCCCTATCCCATCCCCTTTCTGCTCCCCAAGGAGGGTGAGGCCTTCCATGGGGAGTCTTCAAAGTCTGTCATATCATTTGGAACAGGGCCCAGGCCCTCCCCCATGTGTCTAGGCTGAGAGAGTATTCCTCTATGTGGAATGGGCTCCCAAAGTCCATTCGTACACTATGGATAAATACTGATCCACTACCAAAGGCCCCATAGATTGCCCAGGACTCCTAATTAACACCCTGGTTCAGGGGATATGGGTTGGTCCTATGCTGGTTTGCCAGCTATCAGTCTGGGGTCCATGAGCTCCCCCTTGTTCAGGTCAACTGTTTCTGTGGGTTTCTATAGCCTGGTCTTAACCCCTTTGCTCATCACTCCTCCCTCTTTGCAACTGGATTCCAGGAGTTTGGCTCAGTTTTTAGCTGTGGGTGTCTGCTTCTGCTTCCGTCAGCTACTGGATGAGGGCTCTAGAATGGTGGTATAGTGGTGAGCATAGTTGCCTTCCAAAGTTATTATTAATATATGAAAACTTACTATGACCATTTCATTTTGTGGATTTTTCTTTTTTATTTATTCTTCTCTCATATATTACATCCTCACCGAAGTTTCTCCTAGCTTTTTGCCTCCCAAGCCCTCTCCCCACCTCCCACCTGCCCCAGAATCACTCTTTTTCTTTCCCTTCAGTAAAAAAGCAGACATCCCTGGGTTATCAACCTAACATGGCAGAACAAGATACAGTAAAGATAGGTACAGATCCTTATGTCAAGCCTGGACAAGGCAATCCAGTAGGAGTAAAAGGGTTCCAAAAACAGGAAAAAGAGTTGGAGACAGTTTTCCATGTCCTCTGTAGTTTCTTTTTGTTTATCTTTGTGGTTTGGTGGTTCTCACTATTGACACAGTTTGGTTTTTTTCTTATTGCTATTGTGTATTTACTCTTCCAATGATTTGTATGCTTTTATGTGTTTTCACTTATTACATTTCTAGAATCTTTGTATAGGTCCGTCTGCTGGTGGTGATGCCCATCAGTTTCTGTTTTGGATATTGTTTGTCCTTCATGTTATTATTTTGTTGGATGACGTATTGTTGGGTGGAAATTTTTATTGGAAATGTCTTATTGTTTAATCCTGATCCACAGATTTCTGCTAAGAAATATTTTAGTCCCATCTGGGGTTCATTAGTGTGATCTGGTACCTTTTCATACACTTTACCTTGGACTTTTGATAGGTTCACTATGATACTTGTAAGACCTCTCCTGACAAACATATTTAGAGTCCATTGGCCTTTTTCAGTCAGAAAAATAATATGCTTTCCTTCACTCAACCATCAGACTGTCAGTTATTATTTCATTCTATAGGATTTCTACATTTTCCCTTTTCTATGTAAGACCTGGGAATTTGTAATACTTGATGGTGTCCACAAATTTTGGAGACTATTTTTAATTTTTTGTTTTTTTTTTTTTGCTTGTTATCCATCTGATTCAGAAATTTCTCCAAGATCAAAAATCATTTCTTTTCTTGGCCTTGTCTCTTAACAAAACTCTTACTTGTATTTTTAAAGTTTAATTTACTGAACTCTTCACTTCCAAGATTTTGTTAGGTTCTTTTTCACAATAGCTACCCTTGATGAATGTCACATTAATATCATTGATTGTTTTCTGGGAATTTGCTGTTTAAGTTCTTTTCAAAATATATATCATTGAAATTTATTAGAATATTCATTTCATTTGAATTCTTTTTTTGTTTGTTTGTTTTTTGATACAGGGTTTCTCTGTATTGCTTTGGGGCCTGTCCTGGAACTAGCCCTGTAGACCAGGCTGCCCTCAAACTCACAGAGATCCACCTGCTTCTGCCTCCTGAGTGCTGGGATTAAAGATGTGTACCATCAATGTCTGGCTCTTTTGAATTCTTTAACAAGCATCTAATCAATATCCTTTTCTTTTGAGCTTGTGGCTAGAGAGTCAGTGCATTCCTTTGAAAGTATCATTCTACCTTGTTTCTTCAATTTTTTTTTTTGCTGTCATACACTAATATTTTCACATCTAGTAGATCAGTGTTCTCTACCAATTTTGTAAGGCAGGTTTTGTAACTCTTTTTTCTGAAAATATGTCTTGGTATACCAAATTGTTGAAAGGTTCCATCAGCTTTGGATCCATTCTCTATGTACTTTTTCAGGTATAACCAATGGCTTTCGGTTCAGTGTGATTGGCAGTTGAGTCAGAGAGCTCAGTGTCCAAGCATGAAGGCACTCTAGCAGCCCAGGAAGGAGTAATACACACAGCAATGTGGTAGTATAGGTTCATAAGCAGTAGTTGTTGGGGGAAGGACACACTGAGAACGTGAACATCCATTTTCAGTCCCAAGAATGCTGTGTGTCACAAGTAGCCATCATGTTGGAGGACAAGAATGAAGAGTTCACATCTTTCCGTAAACCTAGCAGTGACATGAGTTTAGATTTTGGGTTGGGGCAATCTAAAGGGAAAACAATGATTGAGAGTAGAATGAGTATCAGTTTTCAATATCATTTGATAATGAAAAATTATGGCATAATTTATTACATAAAAATGGTAATATGAAAAAGAAATTGTAAATGTCATGACAATGATAGTATTGCTTGGTAAAATATAAATACACATAATTCCTCCTAGAAGCTATAGCAATACTATATACATGCTTTATTTCCATAATTAGATTACATGTTCTTAAATTACAGAATTACATGTATTGTGGCTTAGTCTATACTCATGATTGCAAGATTGTTGGTTAGAGTAAGGACATTTGCTAGTGTCATAACAGAAAAGCAGACGTTGTTTATTGAGATTTGATCTTAAGCAATTATGTGTGTGACTTAAAAGTCACAGTAAGGTTATACCTTCTGTCTGATAAAGAGACTGAAATACATATAAGAAGTCAGTTGTGGAGTGGAAATAGATTTAATGTGGGAAAGAACATTTGTCGGTTTTTATTTTGTGTGTGTGTGTGTGTGTGTGTGTGTGTGTGTGTGTGTGTGTGTGTGTGTGTGACTCTTGCTTTGGTGGTGTGGATGTCCTTCTAGGTTCCAATGTAAATATGGGCAAGTATAGTTTGTCAGTATGATGAGAAGCTGATAGCAGATCTGGGGACTTGCCAGCCTGTACATTATCCTTAGGTGAAATGTGCAAAGAAGAAAATTCTAGGACATGTTCTTCCTAGCTGAGTAGATACATCAAAAATCCCCCACATAGTAAGTTTTTAACATACATAAATTAAAATGATTTTAAGTAAAGTTAAATCATAAAAGTTTATCAACAATAATTAATTCTTGTTATGAGGCTGGGGTATAACTCTATAGTAGAATTTGTGCTTCAAAATGTGAGGTCCTAGGCTCAATTGCCAGCATTAAAAATATTGTTTTTTCTGATTAAATATATTTGATTTAGCAGTGAAATAAACTTCTTTAAAAGAAAAATGGAAACAGTTTTAAAATGTAAGAAATAAAGGTTTCTTTCTCAATAAAACAAAATGTAACAAAATTTTAATCAGTCAATGAATGGATGAATGAATATGAATAGTTTGGTAATCAAGTACCAGGGTAATTGTCAGAATTAGTTTAGCTTACAGTAAAGCTGTATTAGATGTTTTTAAACTTAAGCAATTTCCAGATTTAGAATGGAGATACTTTATTAAGAGGATTGTTGAAAGGTGTGGAAATGTGGAACTAGTATAATGGGGAGGGGTGCATTACTGGGGAGATACCTCAGAACATGACATCTGAAAACATTTGAGAAGTGAGAAGGAAAAGCATTAGGTACATTTGTGTTTCAATTAGAAATAAGTAATTTTCTGCTTACTGGTGTTGGCTCTGGCTGAGGATGGGTCAAAGGTCATTTGTCCCTAAGCTTGATCCAGTTAGTTAACAGGAACTTTGTTTTTGATAAATCAGTGAAGTTGAACAGAACAGTTAACCATTTATAAAGAGCAGGATGGCAGAATAGTGTTTATATCAGAGGATTTTTTACTGTAAGTTCAACCTGCTTTTGGCATGGATTCAAAGAGATGTTTTTTGGCTCAGAGGAGTAAAATATGGCCTGAGTCAGGCAATTAAGTATTTTTCTTCTCATTTTCCATTGGATATTAGCACATCAGTTCATTCTTTATGAGACCCCCTTTTGCAGATGTCATGTTCAAAAAACTTTATTATGAAATAATTTCATTTACATGACACCTGTCACAGAAAAAATTATAGGGAGAGTAATCACAATAGTTCCTTGGGACTTGGAGTTGGAAAAGGCCATGAGTGGGAAAGTAACACAGACAAACTTTTGGTAAGTGTTGGAAATAGTTTAAATTGTTAATATGTTGTTGGCTACACAAATATTATATGTACACCAATATCTAAAATTTGTGAATTTTCTGTATATTAGTCACTTTTATATGATGACTGAAACATATCCTCTGTACCCTTCTTCCAGTGGCCCCACTGTGGGAGTGGGCTTTGAGTTATCATTGTAAAATGAAAACTAGAAAACCCAGACATTGGGGTTAAATCTTCAAGCTGAAGATCAGAGAAGCCAAACCGACTAGTCAGTAGATCTTACCTCTACCAAGTTGAAATGGCTATCCTGTGTCCACAAATCCTCAGAGGAAAGAGGGTCTCAGATCCTGTCTCCTCCTCCTCCTTATATTTCTTTTTCTGCTCAGTCATACCACTCCTGTCTCACCTCCCTAGTGCTGGGATTAAAGGTGTGTGATCCCAAGTGCTAGGATCAAAGGTGTGAGCTCTGTTAACTTTCACTCTTCTGTAGGTCAGGGTGGCCTTGAACTCAGAGACAGCCACGTGCCTGCCTCCCTAGTCCTGGTATTAAAGGTGTGTGCCACCATTGTCTAGTTGCTATAGCTGACTAGTGTGGCTGCCTTTACAAAATGATCTCCAGTGACTTTATTAGATAACAAACAATATATCACCATGATTTCCCCTTTTTGTCTAATACAAAAAAAGGCTATAAGAAAAAAGTATACACAATAAATACAATATGTATATATGTAATATATGCAGGCAATAATTACATTTATATTTGACAAATTCAGAGAAAATATTCCATTATGTATTCTATCTTGGTGAACCCAAAGTCTTGTACCTAATTTACTTTCTATTCTAATTTATATTATAAAATTATCTTTTTATTTCTCTCAACCTTATATACTTTATATTTCTTTAGTGAACTTCCTTTCTGAGTCTGTACTCAGAAAGGTAAACAAAGAAACTATAATTATCTACTCTTCAACTCCCACAGAGACCCAAGAAGGAAATAAAATTAACTGAGTAAACAGGAAGTGTGATTAACTTCCAAAACATGTAAGAAATGACAAAAACAGCTGGCTGGCTGGAGAGTCAGTCACCCAAGGTTCTTCTGCAGTGTTGGGGCACTCATCTTCAGTCTATAGGCCTAGCATTGCTGACAGACTTTTCTGTGAAGCAAGATTTTTCTAAAGGACGGTCCTGTCTTATCTTGGCAAGGTTTGCAGTCACTTCTTTTGGTGTTCAGTTTGTCCAATTTGGACAGCACACTGTTGCAGTCAAGGCAAGAGCACTTTTCTTATCCAGTAGTTACTTTTGCCACAAAGAAAGTAAACTCCATGTGGAAATTTTTCAATGCCCATCATCTTCTCTGAAGTAAATTGGTACTGCCAGGAGCAGACATGTCTCATTTTCATAAGAAATACCTATGTTATGAAAACATTTTAAATGCCATATTCTATAGATCTCTGAAGTGTTTGAAAATGACCTGTCTATCTAAAATATCTCTGTTTGACTTTGCAAACATACCTAATGTGATTACAAGTTCAATTGTAATAGATGACTAATTATTCACCTACATTACTTTATTATCTTATATAATTGGTAATAATAATTTCAAGGACTAGAAATTTGCATTATAGTGTTAAATGGACTATATAGCTACAATACCTTGAACAAAATTAGAAATGTATGTACAATATGTCCTAAATTAATCTCAAATTTATATAATATACAATATTTGTATACAATACACACAAGTCTAACCCAATGTATAATATTTAAAACTGTGGAAATATCTTTCTTGAACAAATATAGCCTGCCTGAAGATCAGAGAATGGAACTTGCCACTAGCTAGACAAGAGGTCTTGAGGTCTGTACAGACAGACAGGAAGTGAAGTAGCTGGGAGGAAACAGGATATAAGCAGGGAAAAACAGGAACTCATCCTCTTGTCTGTTGAGATGCTAAGGAGGTAAGGTGTGTGGTCGTGTGCTCCTTCTCTCTGATCTCTCAGAATTTTCCTCTATATCCGACTCTGGGTTTTTATTACTTAGACAAATAAAGTTGGTGGAGCATGAGACTCTTACTCTCAGGGTTGTGGGTTAGTGCTCCATGTTGGGCACCAAAATGTAAATGGAGTTCTTAATTGATCTAAGTAATAAAACAGTCCAAAGTTTCTTCTGAGACTCACACAATCTCTTTACTATCACCCCTGCAAAATCAAAATGAAAAAGCAGATCACATACTTCCAACATAAAGTAGCACAGGATATACATTACAATTCAAAAAGGAATGAAAGGAAGCACAGTAAGGAAATACTAGACCAACGTATGGCTAAACTAGCTGGACAAACTCTAAACTCTGCATTGCCATGCCTGATATCAAAATGCTTTTCAGATCTCTAACTGTTTTCATTGTTTTTGACTATAACACACTTCTTTCTCTTGGATTAGTTCCATTTTCTGTTAGCAGATTTCCTTGGCAGGTATTTTATGACTCTGGCATCTCAAACGTTTTGGGATCTCCAAAGCAAGCCAGGCTTCACTTTTATAACTTCATACAATGGCCTCTCTTGGTCTCCATGCAGGAACACACATAACACATGCCTGGTCTCAGCAGTTTTCCACAGATGCGGAGGGAGATTGGCTATCCTGGGACTTACTGTATAGACCAGGCCACCCTGAATTCTGAAATCCACATGCCTCTATCTCCCCAGTGATGGGATTAAAGGCATGCACTACCACAACTTGCCCTAAGCCTTTCTTTAATTCCTTATTTTTCTAGAGGCCGCTATTACAGGAAACAACAATTGATATTCAAGGTGTCAATACACTATAAAATAATTTCTGATGGCAGGAAACTCATGTTGCAAAACCTGCAAGATATACAAACTCAGAATATCTATTACTTCTGCCTGTAATTTTTCACATGTTAGATTGCATTCTTTCCCTAGCTGCTATGGGGAATTTCCCACAGCCTGTATATAATTTGTGTGCATGTCACGAATACATTCCTGATCTACAGGGCAACTGAATCTGAATCTGACTCTGTGTGTTTAGAGCTTTCCCCCCCCCATCTTTCTCAGGCCTTATATGGCTCTCCCACACCTACACAATTAGGGCCAGCTCTATTGTGTCACCCAGGTGAGGTACAGGGACCACTCCTCTGAGTGTTGTAGCTGGTGAGGGGTAGTGGAAGCTCTCTTACACTTATTGCCTCAGGGCCATCTCCTTCACCTGTTCCAGGTATTGATGGGCAGGTGGGAGAGCCTCTTTCCCTTGTCCATGCCACCACAGGATAGATTAGAAATGGGGACAGCTCTCATATGGCTTTTATTGTGGTGTCCTGATGAGGTGTGGTGACTGCTCTCCTGAGTGTTGCAGCCGGTGGAGGTCAGGGATGGCTGTCATACCCTTATGACCACAGGCCAGCTCTTCCACCTGTCTGAGACATTGGTGAGTAAAGGGAAGGCATCACTCCTCTGCCCATGCCACCACAGGACAGAAGAGAAATGGGGACAGCTCTCCCATGCTCACAATTTCAGGGCTGGATCATCCACACCTGCCCTAACAAGGTTTGGTTTGCTTTTCCAAGTGTTGAAGCATGTGGGAAGCAGGGACAGCTCTCCCAGTCTTGCTATCTCAGGGTCAACTCTCCCACCAGCCTTAGGCATTGATGTGTGAGTTGGAGGAAGGGTAATTCTCCCCAGCCCATGCCATCATGTGGCAGATGGGGGTGGGGAGCTAGGTCTCCCATGCTCCCACTCTCAGGGTTGGCTCACCTGTGCTCTCATCAACAGGGTCATCTCTGCTGTGATGCCCAGACAAAGTTCAGAGATAGATTTCCTAGATGTTGCTGCTGGTCAAGGGGTCAGCTCCCTCACCATCTCAGCCTGCTCCCTTCCTCTCTCGTCTCTTCAGATATGAGTCTGTCCGTAGGTCTGGAACCATTCTGTCTCTCTCCCATAAAACACTATACCATACCTCAGCTCACTCTGATAGTGCCATCTGGCTGCTGAAAGGTACCAGTAGGTGTGTTTTCTCCTTGGAGCCCAGGGTGAACAAACTCGGGCCTGTGTGGGTTTCCTTGTTTTACTCATGTTTCCATGATGCTGTGCTGGGCCATGTTTCCTGTTCACATGGAGATCATTATAGTGATCATTATAGACTATGGTGACCAACCGTGTCACCATAGGCTCCTGGATGGTGTGTTTGGCTTTGTTCTGCGACCAGGCTGCATGGCATGGGGTGGGACTTTGCTGTAGTCCAGCTGTGGGCTGGGGTTAAGATCCTTGGCCCCTGATTGTATAATTAACTTTCTATAAAGCTCTTCATCCAGACATCTTTTCTGGCAATTTCTATAGTATCTATAAGCATAAAATACTAACAACTCTATACAAATGCCTTCAGAGTTGAGCAGAGACAAAACATTTCTTTTTGTCACAAGTATGAGTCCAAACTTACACAAGGATAAACAGACACTAAAAGAAAACTACATAATTACCTGCAACATAAGTAGGGATCTATAAATCTTCAACAAAATATCATCAAGTCAAATTTAGAAATACAGTATAAAATGCATCAAAATAGAGTTTATTTTTATTAGCATTCTGATATTAGTTAATATAATTAATCTCATGTCTACAAACTAAAAAAGTTATAATTTTTTTCTAAGTGGGTGTAGAAATTTGTTTGAGAAAAACTAATATTCTAGGTAAACACAAAACTCTTCTCAAGTTAGGAATAAGGAGGAATATCCTAAGCCTGACTGCAGGCTTTCACGACCATCTGCACCTAATGTACAAAAGAGTGAAAGTTCATCAGGGACTGCTGCTGTCTGGGGGGGGGGGCAGCTCCCAGCAGCACAGGACTTTGACAGGGATCCATGGAGTCAGCAATGCTAAACTTTTCTATCTGAAGGGGGTTGGGGGAAAGGCACTCACAAACTATCTTGATGACTTCCTTCTTCATTCTCTTCTTTCTTTATTCTCTCTCTCTCTCTCTCTCTCTCTCTCTCTCTCTCTCTCTCTCTCTCTCTCTCTCTCTCTCTCTCTCTCTCTCTCTGTGTCCTCTCATGTCTTTATTCATAGCTTTTATACCCCAACAGAATCTTCCAGGAAGTACAAGAGTCAAAACAGTTGCATCCCATTTTTCAAGTGAATGAGTATGTGTAAGGCATGTTTTTCATCTCCCTCACATGATTAAACATTTTATGTATTACAAGTGAAAAGCAAATTATCCAAAGGACCCACATACATTCATACCCAAGCAACTTGTTACAGATAACCATGTGGGAAAGTAAGGTGTTCTTGTCAGGTCTTCTACTGGCAGGCTGCATTTTTCAGTTATAAAGAAAGGACCAATTACTTTATTTACTTATCTTGAAAGGTAATCTTATAACTAATCTTAAAGGAATCACAAACCTAAACTTTAATATATGAAAAAGAAGCAGTCAGCTTTACTTTAAATCTTTAGGGTACATAGCCATTCATTAATAGTTTTTTGTTTGTTTGTTTGTTTTATAACAGGAGATTGAGGGCAGAAATGAGAAATGACTTAATCATCACCTTTGATAATCAACTAAACCTAGCAATGAGAGTACATCAGCCAGTGATAATTGGGCTGCTTTGTTCTTGTTCCCTGACCTTAAAGAGTTTCACATTCAACTATGTGCCTTTCTAAAACTTCCTTATATTTATTTTTAATCAAAATTCTGTATAAACTATTATTATTTTTAGATAATATAAATTAGACAATACACTTTAGGAAAGTGTCATCTTTTTTACAATCCACAGGTAAAAGCTGCATAGTAGAACAGAGTGTTTCCAAGAGAAAAACACACTGTATTACAGGCAGTGGAGATCTCCTAACATTCACTCACACCGTGCTAGACACCAGAGAAAGGGGGCTGTGGCAAACATGTAAAGGCACAGCAGAAGCAAAAGACATTCCAGGGTCTGTGGTCCTGTGGTCTTGCCTAAATGAAATTACCCCATCAGAAAATTTCCTTCTGGAGAGCTGATATATGGAACTTTGATTCCAACTTGCAATTTCTCTGGCATAGCCAATGGGAAGGGACAATATGCAATGACTATAACTTTTGAGGTAGAGGCAAGAGTACCAGGAGTTCAAGTTCAGCTACATAGTGTGTGCAATGAAAACAAACAGACAAAACCAAATAACGGCAACAGACTGAAAGGCTGAGTATACCCCAAAAGATAAATAACAAGGAAATATCATCTCTTATCACTACTATCAACATGGTATCATGTGACTTAATTTATACAAAAGGCAGGGAGTAACAAAAGAAAAATCTTTCAAAGATTCACTGATGATATAACTCTGTATCATGACAATAATGTAACAACAATGTATATTTTAGTAAGGTAGTATGACTCATAGATGTGGTTGTTAATTTTCATTTTTAATGAAAATTTGGAATTTCCTAGAAGACACACATCTGAGGGGGGGGTTCCAGAAACATTTAACTGAGGAAGGAAGATTAACACAAAATTTGGGTGGTACCAAATCCTGTGCTGGGGTTCCAGACTAAATAAAAATGGAAAAACAAAGAATTCATATGACAATGACCATGGTGGGGGTGGGGGGCGTCTCTTCTCTTTACTACCTTGGTCCAATCAGATATGAGGAGTCAACACATGCTGCTGCTACCATGAACTCTGCCATGCTTTTCCCACCACAATAGAGTGTACCCTTAAACCATGAGCTAAAATGAAACCTTTCTTACTTATATTAATATTGTTATCAGAGTAATAAAAGTAAGTACTAAAACTTGGTACCAAAAAGTAGAGTGTTGCAGTGATAAACCTGATCGAGTTTCATAGGACTGATTCTTGGGAGGGGAGGGGGGAGTTGAGAGCTGCAGGCTACAGAAGAACTAGAAAGTTGTCAGAAGAGCTTAATGGGCCAGTTTTGTGAGAGTGAGAAAAATCCTGGGAGAAATGCAGACAGTGAAGGTCCAGCTCATTAAGTTTCAGACTAGAATAAGGACTCTACTGAGATGTGCATTAGGGCCATTCGTGTTACATGCTGGCAAGTAATTTGGCTTTATTCTGCTGGTATCCTAGAAATAGAACTCACAGTGAATTTAAAAAATGTGAATCATGGTCTGGCAGAGGAAATTTAAAAACAATAGAACATTTGGGCTAAGGAGTGGCTATACTCACTGCCCTTTTCATATCTATAATGACAGATAGCAGAAATATGGCAAAATGTGCAGTTTAGTGAGCAAAATGAGTTTAAATGCTGCAGACAAAGTAGGTTTGGAAAAAACATTACTGATTATGAAAGATGTGGTGCCTTAAGGATAAACCTCACACTTTGCACTGGGAAAATAGGAAAGGTACCTTAAGAACAGGCTTCAGCTACTATAGGATCCAGCTTGTAAAGATGAGGCTTCACTTACAAATGGAAAACCTCAAGTAGCAATGCTGTTATATTTACAAAACAACAACAAAAACAATAAAACACCCACAGAGATGTTTTCCTGGGTTCTAGTAAGAGGAACAGGGCCACAACTGTGCCTGTATACAGTAGACAGTTGTGGCCCTGTTCCTCTTACTAAATATATCTTTTGTCTGCCAGTATTTACAAATCAAAATGGATATGTCCTAAATCTGTTAGAATATTTCCCTTCTTGTTTAGTGTACTCTTTCCTGATTTCAACCAATCAAGGTAGAACAAGTGTGAGTACAGGGGGTCCTCTGGATGGTGATTGCTGTGATGAAATGACATCTTCCTGTCTCATATGCAACCAATATGGAGATATCCAGCCTCTCTGTGCCAAAACTTCCTTTGCTATCATGAGTGTTACAGGCACCGCTCAGTAGTGAAGGGCACTTGCTGCTCTTTCAGAAGACCAAGATTCAGTTCCCAGCATCCACATGGCAGCACCATTCGTAACTTCAGTTCTGGGAGATTTGAAACCTCTTATGGCTTCTACAGGTGTCAGACACTCATGTGGTTCACTTAGATACATGCAGACAAAACACTTATACACACAAAATACAACAAATAAATCTTTGTCAAAAGACTGCTATTGCTGACTGCTTAGTCTGCACTACTGTGGGCTGTTTGAGGCACACACAGCCATGAGGCAGAAATATGGAGGAAATTCTCAGCTGCTCTATACACAAGGAGTCTGCTTTGTATGCAAATAGATAAGGAACTCTGATTTTTACAGACCTAATTCCACCCAACACCTCTGGCTTCGATTTGTTACTGCAGCAGGCAACTGGGAGGGGAGAAATGGAAGATAATTTCTAAACAATCACATAGCCTTCCTAGTCCTGGCCAGTTGTTTCCCCGTGGGCAGAGAAAATAAGGCATAAAAAGCTTAGATCACAAAATCAGGATCTCAAATTTGCACAGTCACCTTCCTGGGCACATATCAATGGAGAGAACTTGGATACCTCTGACCTTCAAGATAGCCAGAATTTTGTTTTCTCACTTCCCAGCAAAAAGCAAGTCCAGAGTACATCTCCACTCTAAAGATTTCTGTAAAACATTTACCAAAACACTGAATGCTAGCATTTCAGGGAAAACCTTCTGTTTGTTATTTGTTCTGAGAAGGCTCTCTGTGTGGATGCAGATTTATAGGTAAGGGCTTCTAGAACAGTGGTGAGTCCCTATCCTATCCCTCATACAGGGTGGGAAAAAGCAAATGTTGGTGGTTTTAGATAGTAAGTACTGATCTTTTTGTGGGTGCATGCACAATGAAAACGGGGCAATTTATTCAACTTAAGAAGCATGCATACTTACTAATATGTACTAAATGGAAATTTTTTTTTAAATTTTGAGATTATAATTTGATTACACTATTTCTCTTTTCCTTTTCCTCCCTTCAAACTTTATACCTGCACCCTTTCAAATTCATGGCCTCTGTTTAAAACTAATTTTATTGTATGTAAATGTTTATATACATACATATTCCTAAATATAACCTGTTCTGTCTGTAAAATGCTATGTTTGTGTCTTATGAAAGTATGTTTTGAGAGTTGACCATTTGGCAATGGACAAGCAATTGGTGTGCTCTTCTGTGGGGAAGGCAACCTCTTCCATGCCCAACTTTCCTTCCTGGTCTGTAGTTCTTGGTGTAGTTTTGAGGCCTTGAGGTTTTTTTCTCCATCCACTTTGGTGTGTTCATTGGTGTCAAACTTCTTGAGAGAACCATGGAAGTTTTCCATTCCAAACAGATAAGCACTATGGAGAGATTGTAAAAACTGGCTAGTACATTATGGAGAGATTGTAAAAACTGGCTAGTACATTCGGTTAGCAATATTTGTAAAGAAACATGATGCTCCAGCTCATGTTAATTCAGTCCCTCTGGAACAGGGGTGCTAGGGAGATGATGATGCCTTTAGTTCTTTACGAGGTAGCTCTTCCATTGGAAAAATACTTCCCAGGAGAATAAAATGTCTCAGGCAATCTAAGATGGAGTATGCTTATAAATATGAAGAATATAAAGTGATTTCACTGCTAATTGATGTTATCTAAACAAAGGAAACAAACTTACAAGATTTGGTCTATTTTGCTCATGTGATGAACTATTTGTAAAATTTTGATGCCATTTTAATTTATCTTTCTGTATTCATCTATATTCTAATGCATATGAAATGTGCATAAATTCACACATAATCTAAATCTGTGGACCACTTTGTTTTATATGTCTTATCCTTTTAATTTAGTATTTTTCTAGTTGTACATGTGTATCATAATTTTTATTGTAATAGTTCCTTAAAGTAGTGATGAACTGTGGACTTTTGATTATATAATCATCATACTTTTGATTCAATCATTGCAAGTTTTTCTTTTATTCCTTAAAGTTTTCATAAAAACTATTCTTTGAATTAATTTTCTCCAAATTGTTCTATCTGGGTATACTTTCACTAATGTGAAAACTCGATCTGAAAAGTCTTAAAACCACGATGGGTTTTATCCATTAACTATGCTGACTCCCCATTTCTACAGGCTCTTTAGGTTTCAATCTACACTATCAACTGGACATCATGCCTTTATCATTGTTGTCATTGCATTTGATCATTTATTATTTGTTTATTTGTGTGTACATGTGCCTTCACATTTCTCAAACACTCTCATGTTACTCAGTTTGCCCAAAATATAACAATGCCTGTGATTTTATACCAAATTTACTATGCCTTTTGTTTGTGCCACTCTCAGAACTGTTTCTAGAGGAAAAAGTCATATTGACTATAGGGATATTAGATGCCCACTATTTTGATACTCTCCAGGGCATTAGAATAAATGTAGGAAACACTTTTTGTTTTTTTCATTGAGTGATTAAGTGTTGCTACTGGCATCTACTAGAAGCCTAGGGATTTTGTTATATGGTCAGGAAGGTACTTAATTGCCTTCAAAAACAAAGAATAAATTGTCTTGGCCGAAATATAATAGAGTCCAATTAGAGTATCCCTGGTATAAGAAATAAAAATGCATATATTAACATACCATAAACGAGGAAGGGAATACTATACAGAAACTACAGACAATAAAAGAATAAGAAAATAGCAAGACAAGTAATACTAAATGCTACTTGAAAAACATAGAAACCTACTGCTATAGAGCTTCCTAGGATATATGTGTGTATGAAATAAATCTAAATTGAGTCTCCAAATTATATGGGAGACAGGGCTCCAAATAGATATCATAAGTCATCACATTAAAATTCCACTGCCAGGATTACATAACATCTTGTTTAGTTAGTGGCAAAAGGGGTCCCATGGAATCCTCAAACATCACAGGCTATTACTAAGGCTATTAGTTACTCTCTATAATCTTATGGCAAGGCCATATTGCTGAAGCTAATACTTCCTTATAGTATTGATCACACAAAAGTTGAGTTTGTGCATAACTAGAATTTTCATCCTTACTGAATAGTGTCTGTGATATTAGAAAATACTTTGCACACTACTAGAAGAAAAAGGTAATTGTCAAAATCACCCAGCTACAAAGTCTGTAACCTAAAACAGTGCATACCTCCAAGACACACTGGTACAATAATGGCACAAGCATTATGGGAGTAACCAATCACTTTTTAAAAATAGATTTAAGGCTGATTCTGTGAAGTGTAATCTATGCCTGATACTGCTATAATGTTCAAGAACCCAAAATTAGATAGACCATGAACTTAGCAGAAAACACAATAGTATTATTCTGCTAAAGGAACATAGCAATAGATGACTCCTAGTGACATACTGCTACACCCATAGATCAGTACTTCCCTCAGCTCACACTATAGAACACTCTTCTTGTAGCATATGGGAATTAGCACGGAGACCCAAAACTAGACTACATGGTGAGGATGAGAGATTTTGGAGCTCCCAGTCATAAATGGGACATCTTTATCAAACTCCTCCCTTCAAGACTCAGGGATCTATGTGCAAGAAATCTTAAGAGCCAAAGGGAATTGATGAATCCAAGGCAATGCTGTCCTTCAGACACAGCAGGACTAATGCATATATGAAGTCACAAAGACTGTGGCAGCATCTCAGAATGTACCTAGGGTTAGGTAAGAGAGGGGGTCCCTTCAGAGAGACAGAGAAGTGCAGAGAGCACAAGGCTCCACCTCCAACCAAGGAGCTAGCTATCAGAAAATGACAGCCTCTTTCAAAAGTAAAATCAATTTTCTCCAAGGAAGTGTCACTGGGCATATTAACTATTAAAAACAAGGTCTCTAGTATTTTTTTAACATTTATTTATTTTATGCTGGACAAATTATACATGCTTTTTTTAAATGAAAACAAACATTTATAAACAATATTTGGGAATTTGGGTGTTGTTCTTTCCAAAATGCTTCCTGCTGGTAGGGGGCGCTGTCATGGGGGAATCCTAAGAAGATGCAGAAATCCTAGCTGTATTAGTCTGCAAGGCTGCATTGTACCATTGATGTTGCTTCAGGGGGTCTTGCTTTATCAAACTACATTAGTCTGGAAGGGATCCACAGCTTTTCATTTTCTGTGGAAACAAAATTAGAAATCCTTTTCCCCAGTAACTGGTCCTTAGGCTTAATTTTTGAAGTCAAAGCATTTTAAATAAATATATTTATTTATATATATTAATTCAATATATATTGAATTAATTCAACAGCATTTTTCCTTCTTTTTTAAATAATAATATAATTTAAAATTTTTACATGTGGATCCCAGTTTCCTCTCCCTCCCTCCAACCGTCCCTCCCCCTCTCTACCCCTTCCTCTATTCCTCTTAATCTCTTTCCCCTGTGACATGCACCCTGGCCACCCTCCCCTCCCATCCCTCCAAATTCATTACACTTGTAGGGCTATGCTATCCAGGTTGGGTCACATAAATCTGTCAAGTCATTTGAAGTAGGGACTAGGACTTCTCTCCTGTCTCTAGGTTAAAGGGGTATCCCTCCATGGGGGATGTGTCCACAAGGTCCTATTGTGCACCAGAAATAGATCCTGTTTCTACTGTCTGTGGTCCCCCCAGACTGCTCAGTCCTTCTAGCTGAGACCCATATTCAGGGGGTCTGAGTCAGTCCCATGCTGGGTTCCTAGCCATGAGTCTGGGAGGCCCAAGCTCATCCTTGTTCAGGTCAGCTGTCTTTGTGAGTTTCTGCAACCTGGTCTTGTCCCCTCTCTCTGCATCTGGATTCTAGTTCGACTCAGTGTTTGGTTATGGGTGTTTGCTTCTGTTTCTAACAGGTACTAGATGAGGACTCCATGATGGTGGATAATTTAGTTGATGATCTTACTATCAGGGAAGGACATTAATGGTAGTTTTTCCATGGTTGCTTGAATTATTAGTTGGAGTCCGTCTTGTAGTTCTCTAGACCTTTCTTTAGGTTCAGTTTTCTCTTCAAACCAATAATGGCTCCCACTTTTATGCTCCCCCTCTCACCCAGACTCAATATATCTAGTCACACGTGTTTTCCTCACCTCCCCTTCTCTTTCTCCTAGTTCTCTCTCCATTCACTGACCCCCCATTTCCCATGTGCTCTGGGGGACTTGACCCTCCCCCCTTTTGTGAGGAACCATGTATGAATCTCTTAGAATACACCTTGTATCCCAGTTCATTTGGTGGTGTGCATTATAGGCTGATGATCCTTTGCTCTACTTCTAAATTCCATATATGAGCGAGTACATACCCTGTTCCCTTTTTTGTGACTGGGTTACCTCATTCAGGATGGTTTCTTCAAGTTCCATCCATTTGCCTGCGAATTTCAAGATTCCGTTATTTTTTTCTGCAGAGTAGTATTCCATTGTGTAGATGTGCCACATCTTCTTTATCCATTCTTCAGTTGAGGGGCATCTAGGTTGCTTCCAGGCTCTTGCTATTGCAAATAATGCTGCTATGAACATAGTTGAGCACATGTCTTTGTTGCATGGATGTGAGTCATTTGGGTATATACTTAAGAGTGGAATTGCTGAGTACTGTGGTAAGCTAATTCCCATTTTCCTGAGGAACTGCATACTGATCTCCAAAGTGGCTGCATGAGTTTGCATTCCCACCAGCAGTGAAGGAGTGTTCCCCTTTCTCCACATCCACTCCAGCAGAAGTTGTCATTGGTGTTTCTAATTTTAGCCATTCTGGCAGGAGTAAGATGGTATCTCAAAGTTGTTTTTCATTTGCATTTCCTCGATAGCTAAGGATGTTGAACATTTCCTTAAGTGTCTTTCAGCCTCTTTGATTTTCTCTATTGAGAATTCTTTCTTCAATTCTGTACCCCATTTTTTAAATAGGGCTATTTGGTGTTTTATTGACTAGTTTCTTGAGTTCTTTGAATATTTTAGAGATCAGCTCTTTGTCAGATGTAGGATAAGTAAATTTTTTTCCCAGTCTGTGGGCTGCCATTTGGTCTTGTCCACTGTGTCCTTTGCCTTACAGAAGCTTCTAAGTTTTAGGAAGTCCCACTTATTAATTGTTGATCTCAGTATCTGTGCTACTGGAGTTCAGGAAGTGGTCTCCTATACCAATTTGTTCAAGGGTACCTCCTACTTTCTCTTCTAAGAGGTTCACTGTGGCTGGATTTATGTTGAGGTTTTTGATCCATTTGGACTTGAGTTTTGTGCATGGTGATAGACATGGGTCTATCTGCTGTCTTCTACACACCATCATCAAATTGTGCCAGCACCATTTGTTGAAGATGCTTTCCTCCCTCCATTGTATTTGTTTAGCTGTTTTGTCGAAAATCAGGTGTTCTCAGATGTGTGGATTAATATCAAGATTTTCGATTCGATTCCATTGGTCTACCTGTCTATTTTTGTGCCAATACCAGGCTGTTTTTAGGACTATAGCTCTGTAGTAGAGCTTAAAGTCAGGGATGGTGATGCCTCCTGAAGTTCTTTTATTGTACAGGGTTGTTTTGTCTATCCTGGGTCTTTTGTTTTTCCATTCAAAGTTAACCATTATCCTTTCAAGATCCGTGAAGAATTGTGCTGGGATTTTAATGGGGATTGCATTGAATGAATCTGTAGATTGCTTTTAGCAAGATTGCCATTTTTACTGTATTTATTCTTCCAATCAAGAGCATGGGAGATCTTTCCATTTTCTGGTATCTTCTTTATTTTCTTTCTTTAAAGCCACAAAGTTCTTATTGTATAAGTCTTTCTCATGCTTGATAGGCATTACTCCGAGATATTTTATGTTGTTTATGGCTATTGTAAAGGGTGATCTTTCTCTGATTTCTTTCTCAGCCTCTTTGTCATCTGAATAAAGTAGGGCTACTGATTTTTTAAAGTTTATCCTGCTAGTTTGCTGAAGGTGTTTATCAGCTGTAGGAGTTCTCTGGTAGAATTTATTGGGTCGCTTATGTAAACTATCATATCATTTGCAAATAGAGACAGTTTGAATTCTTCCTGTCCAATTTGGATCCCCTTGATCTCCTTTTGTTGTCTTATAGCTTTAGCTAGAACTTCCAGTACAATATTGAAGAGATATGGAGAGAGAGGGCAGCCTTGTCTTCTTCCTGATTTTAGAGGAATTGCCTTAAGCTTCTCTCCATTCAGTTTGATATTGGCTGTTGGTTCACTGTATATTGCTTTTATTATGTTTAGGTATATTCCTGTTGTCCCTGATCTCTCCAACACCTTTATCATGCAAGTGTGTTGAATTTTGTCGAAGGCTTTTTCAGCATCTAGGGAGATGATCATATGGTTTTTCTTTTCAGTTTGTTTATATGGTGGATCATGTTGATAGATTTTCATATGTTAAACCATCCTTGTAACCCAGGGATGAAGCCTACTTGGTCATGGTGGATGATTTCTCTGATGTATTCTTGGGCTCAGTTTGCCAGTATTCTATTGAGTATTTTTGCGTCAATGTTCATCATGGATATTGGTCTGTAGTTTTTTTCTTAGTTGTATCTTTATAAGGCTTGGGTATCAAGGTGATTGTGGCCTTGTGCAAAGAGTTTGGTAATGTGCCTTCTGTCTTTATTGTATGGAACAATTTGAGGAGTATTGGAATTAGCTCTTTCTTGAATTTCTGATAGAATTCTGCACTGAAGCCATCTAGCCCTGTGATTTTTTGGTTGGAAGGCTTTGGATGACTGTTTCGATTTCATTGGGGGTTATAGGTCTATTTAAGTTGTTTGTCTGTTCTTGGTTTAATTTTGGTAAGTGATAGTTGTCCAGAAATTTGTCCATTTCTTTTGAATTTTCAAATTTTGTAGAGTACAGGTTTTCAAAGTATGACCTGAAAGTTGTCTGGATTTCTTTTGTGTCCGTAGTTATGTCCGCCTTTTAATTTCTGATTTTGTTAATTTGCATGATCTCTCTCTGCTTTTTTGTTAGTTTGGATAAAGGTTTGTCTATCTTGTCAATCAGCTCAAAAAACCAACTCTTTGTTGCATTGATTTTTTGTATTGTTTTCCTGGTTTCTATTTTATTGATTTCAGCCCTCAAATTGATTATTTCTAGGTGTCTACTCCTCCGGGGTGAGTTTGCTTCTTTTTGTTCTAAGGCTTTCAGTTGTGTTGTTAATTCTCTAATGTGACTATCCTCTGTTTTCTTCATATGGGCACTCAGTGCAATTAACTTCCCTCCTAACACTGCTTTCAAGGTGTCCCATAAGTTCAGATATGTAGTGTCCTCATTCTCATTGAATTTTAGGAAGTCCTTAATTTCTTTTTTTATTTTGTCTTTGACCCAGGTGTGGTGCAATTGCACAATGTTCAGTTTCCATGAGTTTGTAGGGTTTCTGTGATTTGTGTTGTTGTTGAATTCCAATTTTAAAGCATGGTGGTCTGATAAGATACAGGGGACTATTCTAATTCTTTTGTATCTATTGAGGTTTGTTAGGCCACCTAGTATGTGGTCGATTTTAGAGAAGGTTCCATGTAGAGCAGAGAAGAAGATATATTCTTTTGTGTTTGGATGGAATGTTCTATAGATATCTGTTAAACCCAGTGGAGACATAACTTCTGTTAGTTCTTTTCTTTCTTTGTTGAATTTCTGATTGGTGGTCCTGTCTAGTGGTGAGAGTGGTGTGTTGAAGTCTCCCACTATAAGTGTGTGAGGTTTTATGTGAGCTTTGAGTTTTAGTAGCATTTCTTTTTCGAATGTGGATGCCTTTGTATTTGGGTCATAGATGTTCAGAATCAAGACTTTTTGTTGATGGATTTCTCCTGCAATGAATATGAAATGACCATCTTCATTTATTTTGATTAATTTTGGTTTGAAGTCTAACTTGTTAGATATTAGGATAGTCACATCTGCTTTCTTCTTGGGTCCATTTGATTGGGAGAGCTTTTCCCAGCCTTTTACCCTGATGTAATGTCTATCTTTGTAACTTAGGTGTGTTTCTTGTATGCAGCAGAAGGATGGATTCTGTCTTCGTATCCATTCTGTTAGCCTGCGTCTTTTTATAGGCGAGTTTAGAACATTAATTTTGAGGGAGAGTAAGGACCATTGATTGTTAATGTTTGTTTGTTTTAGATTTGCTTTTGGCAGAGGTATTGTGAATTTATTTGTCCTTCTTTACCCTTGGTTTCTGGTGAAGTGGCATTATCTGTGAGCGTAGTTAACTTCCTTGGGTTGGAGTTTTCCTTCCAATACTTTCTGTAGGGCTGGATTTGTAGATACGTATTGTGAAAATCTGGCTTTGTCATTAAATATCTTGTTTTCTCCATCTATAGTGATTGAGAGTTTTGCTGGGTATAGTAGCCTGGGCTGGCATCCGTAGTCTCTTAGTATTTGTAGAACATCTATCCAGGACCTTCTGGCCTTGAGGGTTTCCATGGAGAAGTCAGGCGAAATTTTGACAGGTCTGCCTTCATATGTTACATGTCTTTTTTCCTTCACTGCTCTTAATATTCTTTCTTTATTCTGTACATTAGGTGTTTTGATTATTATATGTCGAGGGGTTTTTTTCCTTTGGTCCAGTGTATTTGGTGTTTGGTATGCTTCTTGTACTTTCATGGGCATGTCCTTCTTCAGATTGGAAAAGTTTTTCTCAATGATTTTGTTGAATATGTTTTCGGCCCCTTTGAGACTTCCTCACCTTCCTCTATGCCTATTATTCTTAGGTTTGGCCTTTTCACAGTGTCCCACATTTCCTGGATGTTTTGTGTTAAGGATTTGTTAGATTTACAATTTTCTTTGGTTGATGAATCTATTTCCTCTAGTTTATCTTCAGCACCTGAGATTCTTTCCCATCTCTTGGATTCTGTTGGTTATGTTTGCGTCTGTAGTTCCTGATCCTTTGCCCAGTTTTTCTATTTCCAACATTCCTTTGGTTTGTGTTTTCTTTATTGCCTCCATTTCTGTTTTCTAGTCTTGAACCCGTTTAATTGTTTTTTCTTGGCTTTCTGTACTTTCTTTAAGAATTTTATTCATTTCTTCCCATTTTTTGTTTGTTTTATCTTCCACTTCTTTAAGGGATTTTCTCACATCTTCTTTGAGGGCCTCTATCATTTTTATGACCATAATTTTTGGTCGTTCTCTTCTGATTCATTTTCTTTGTTGTGTTCTGGTCTAGTTGGTGTACCTTTCCTAGATTGTGGTGGTGTTATGCTTATCTTTCTGATGTTAGGTGTTTCCTTGTATTGCCGTCTTCCCATAGCTTCTTTTCAGTAGGTGTTGGTGGGGTTTCTCCCTCTCTCTATGGATTTAGGTGGTTCAGACGTTCGATGTCTGTAGTTCTGGGTGGTCCAAGCTCTCTAGGAGGTCTCTCCATAGGCAGGGGCCCGATGATGGGGGTCAAAGTTGAGGCTCCAGAAGAGGAGAAATGAGGCCTCTTTGACAGAGGCTAGCCTGCAGGATGTTTCATCAGGGATAGTTGGGTCTAGCTCTAGCCAAGGCCTCTAGCCAAGGTCTGGTGTTGGGGACAAAGGCTGGGCTGATACTCAGGATGTTTCAGCACTGATAGGCAGGTCTAGCTGGCACTCTCTAACTGAGTAGTGCCTCTTTAGCAGAGGTCCTGCTATGGGGATCAAGGATCCAGCCTGCAGGAACTCAGGGTAGACCTGCAGAGATAGGTGGATCTCTGGGAGGTGCCCAGAACTCAGTAGAAGACTGGTGGTGGGGGTCAGAGACCAGGCAGGTTGATCCCATGTGGATAGGCTGGTCTATTGTGCTCAGATAGGGTCCAGGAATTTCCCTGAAGGTGGCTGGATTGTTGGCTCCACCCTCTGGTTCAGAGCTCAACCAGAGAGTGGGACAGTGGGCAGGGTAGATAAGAGCTTAGGGGGAAGGCAGGCTCTAGGTGGGGGGTGAGTAGGGGTATATTGGAGCTCCAAGAGCACTCTCAGTGGGGACAGGACGCAGGGACAGGGAGATCCAGGACCCACCCAGGGATTTCCTGGGGAGGGTATAGGGGAGAATCCACTGCCCCAGTGGGATTTGACCCAAACTCACCCGTAGCCAAGACCTGGTGACAGGAACAAAGGCTGGGCTGATACTTAGGATGTTTCTGCACTGATAGGTGGGTCTAGCTGGCTCTCTCCAGCTGAGTATGGCCTCTTTAGCAGAGGTCCAGGGATGGGGGTCAATGATCCAGCCCCCTGCAGGAACTCAGGGTGGACCGGAAGAGCCCTAGTATTTTTGTAGAGATTTTTTGTTTTGTTTTTGTCTTGTTTTGTTTTTTGGCTTTTTAAAAATTGGTTTATTGCTTTTTTTTTTTATTAATTCTCTTTTTTTTGTTTGTTTTTTATTTTTGTTTCTTGCTTTTTTTAAAGAGAAAGAATATAAAGTTGAGTGTGTAGGGAAGTGGGAAGGATTTAGAAGTAATTGTTGGAGAGAAAACATGATCAAAATATGTTGCATGAAAAATAATTTTTAATAAAAAAGAAGAAAAATTGGGCTTCCCTGGGTCTGTAGCTACAGAGGGATAAAAACTACCATGTGACTGCATTGAACTGAGCTCATATCCTGTGTACAAAAAGTGCTCTTAACTGTTAAGAATATTTTCTCCAGACCTGATACCTTAGCTCTATACTTCTCTTTCAGTTAGGATTTTTCTGTGAATCCCTGGCTGTCTTGGAACTTACTTTGTAGACCAGGCTACCCTCAAACTCAGAGATCTACCTGCCTATGCCTCCCAAATGCTGAGATTACAGGTGTGTGCCACCACTACCTGGCAGTCCTAAGTGTTTTTAAGGATAACTCTTCCTTATCCCATTACTTTTATTAATAGCTATTGTTATTTAGTTGTTATTAATAGTTATTGTTATTGTGTACTTACATTGTGAGAACTCTATCTTTTGTCTCTAGGAGCACTTATTGTTATTATTTAAACAATATTTTCACTTATTCTTTGACATTTTGACAAATATATGCAATACATGTTTTTTCTCTATTTAAAATTATTTTTCATTTTACATACCAACCCTAGCTCCCCCTCCATCCCCTTCTCCTGCCCCCTGCATCCCTTTTCCACCCCTTATAGACTCCTCAGAGGGGGTAAGGCCTTCCTTGGGGAGTCAACCAAGTCTGGCTTACAATGTTGAAGCAGGACCAACCCCCCCCCCACCCCCTTGTATCAAGACTGAGCAAGCTATCTCACCATAGGGAATGGGTTCCAAAAAGCCAGTTCATGTACCTGGGATAGGTCCTGGTGTCACTGCCAGGGCCCCCCACCCCAGCAAATCAAACAACATACCTGACCCACATTTAGAGAGTCTAGTGTGGTCCCATGCATGTGGTCCCCAGGTGTCAGTCCATAGTCCATGAACTCCCACTAGCTTGGGTCAGCTGTCTCTGTGGTTTTCCCCATCATGGTCTTGATCCTCCTTGATCCATCTTCCTTCTCTTCAACTGAACTTCAAGAGCTCAGCCCATTGCTTGACTGCGGGTCACTGTATCTGCTACAATCAGTTACTGTGTGTAGGTTCTATAATAAAAATTAGGGTAGTCACTATTGTGATTAAAGGGCAGGGCCCATTTAAACACCCTCTCCTGGTCCCACTACCAGTAGTCCCACAGACCGCCCAAGCCACACAACTGTCACTCATGTTCAGAGGGCCTAGTTTGGTAATCCTGCTGTCAGTCCAGAGTCAGTGAGCTCCCATTAGCTCATGTCAGCTATTTCTGTGAGTATCCCCAAAATGCTTGACCCCTTTGCTCATATTATAGTTCTTCCCTCTCTTTGACTGGACTCTGGGAGTTCAGCCAAGTTCTTAGTTGTGGATCTCTGCATCTGCTTCCATCAGTTGCTGGATGAAGGTTCTATGATGATAATTCAGGTAGTCATCCATCTGATTAAAAGGGAAGACCAGTTGAGGCACCATCCCCACTAATGTTTAGAGTCTTAGCTGGGGTCATGCTTTTGGATTCCTGGGATTTTCCTTAGTTAGGATTCTCACTAGCCCCATAAATGACTCCCTCAAACAAGGTATCTCTTTCCATTCTCTCCCTCTCTGTCCTTCCTGTATCTCAACCATCCTGTTCCCTCATGTTTTCCTCTCCTCTCCCCTTTTACCCTCCCCTTCCTTCTTTGGCTTTCCCTTCTCCCCCACCCATGGTCCCAGTTTTTTTTTTTCAGGAGACCTTATCTATTTTCTCTTCACAGGAGGAACAAGGTATGTCTCTCTTAGGGTTCTCCTTGTTTCCTAGCTTCTCTGGGGTTGTGGAATATAGGCTGATTATTCTTTGCCTTACACCTACTATCCACTTATAAGTGAGTACATGCTTGTCTTTTTGAGACTAAGTTACCTCACTCAGGATGTGTTTTTTCTTTTTTTATTATTATTTTTTATTTTACATGCCAATCCCAGTTCCCTCTCTCTTCCTCCTTCCCTCCCTCTTACCCTCTCTCCCCCCTCACATGCACCCTGACCACCCTCCCCTCCCATACCCCCACCCCCACTCCAAATGTAGGGCTATGCCATCCAGGTGAGGTCATGTAAATCTGTCAAGTCATTTGAAGTAGAGACTAGGACTTTTCTCCTGTCTCTAGGTTAAGGGAGAATCCCTCCATGGGAGATGTATTCGCAAGTTTTTTTTTGTGCACCAGGAATACATCCTGGTTCCACTGTCTGAGGTCCCTTAGACTGCTCAGTCCTTCTAGCTGAGACCCATTTTCAGGGGGTCTGAGTCAGTCCCATGATGGATTCCCAGCTATCAGTCTTGGGGCCTGTTAGCTCCTCCTTGTTCAGGTCAGCTGTCTCTATGTGTTTCTGCAACCTGGTCTCGTCCTCTCTCTCTCTCTCTGCATCTGGATTCTAATTGTATCTATTTGCCTGAAGTGCTTATGATGTCATTGTTTTTTGTTTGTTTGTTTTTGTTTTTGTTTTGATTTTTACTGGTGAGTAGTACTCCATTGTGTAAATGTATCATATTTTCTTTATCCATTCTTTGGTTGAGGAGAATCTAGATTGTTTTCAGATTTTCAGATTCTGGCTATTGTGAATAATACTGCTTTGAACACAGTTGAGCAAATGTCCTTGTGGTATGAGTGTTTACCCTTTGGGTATATGCCTGCAAGTGGTATTGCTTGGTCTTGAGGTAGACTGAGTCCAAATTTTCTGAAAATCTGCCATAGTGATTTCCAAAGTGGCTCTACAAGTTTGCACTCCCACTAGCAATAGAAGTGTGTTCCCCTTACTCCACATCCTCTTCAGTAAAAGCTGTCATCAGAGTTTTTGATGTTGGCCATTCTGGCAGGTGTTGGAGGGTATCTCAGAGTTGTTTTGATTTGCATTTTTCTAATGACTAAGGATGCTGATCATTTAGTTAAGTGTCTATTGGCCATTTGAGATTCTGCTATTGAGAGGTTTCTGTTTAGAGCTGTACCTCACTTTTAAATTGTATTATTTGGTATTTTTCTGTCTAGTTTCTTGAGTTCTTTATATACTTTCAAGAGCAGTCTTCAGTTAGATGTAGGTTTGGTGAAGATCTTTTTCCATTCTGTGGGATGCCATTTTGTCTTATTGACAATTTTCTATGCTTTACAGAAGCTTCTCAGTTTTAGGATGTTCCATTTGTTGATTGTTTCTCTGAGTCTGTACTACTGGTGTTATATTTAGGAAGTGGTCTCTTATGTCTATGCCTTCAAAGCTACTTCCTACTTTATCTTCTATCAGGTTCAGTGTAATTATGTCTTTGATCCATTTGGACTTGAGTTTTGTGCATAGGGATAAATCTGGATCCATTTGCATTTTTCTTTATGTTGACATCCACTTATGCCACCATTTGTTGAAGATGCTTTTTCTTTTCCATTGTACAATTTTGGCTTCTTTGTTAAAAATCAGGAGTTCACAGGTGTGTAGACTAATATGAGGGTCTTCTATTTGATTCCATTTGTCCACCTATCTGTTTTTATGCCAATATTAAACTGTTTTTATTACTGTAACATTATAGTAGAGCTTGAAGTCAGGATTGCTGATGCCTCCAGAAGTTCATTTATTATATAGAGTTGTTTTTAGCTATTCTGGGTTATAGAATATGGGTTTTTCCATATGAAGTGGATATTGTTCCTTTGATGTCTGTGAAGAGTTGTGTTGAGATTTTGATGGGAATTTCATTGAATCCATAGATTGCTTTTGGTAAGATTGCCATTTTTACTATGTTGATCCTACCTATCCAAGAGCATGGGAGATCTTTTCATTTTCTGATAACTTCTTTAATTTCTTTCTTCAAATATTTAAAGTATTTGCCATACAGGTATTTGTTTAGAGTTACCCCAAGATATTTTATGTTATTTATGGTTATTGTAAAGGGTGATATTTCTCTGATTTCTTTCTCAGCCAGTTTATGATTTTTATATAGGAGGGCTACTGATTTTTTTTTAGTCAATCTTATACAACATATTTTGAACTTAACCATTTCCTACTACCTTCTTCCAGTTCCCTGGGGGGAAACCCACCTGTTTATCTCATGCCCACTTTTAAAATTATTACTGATAGGCTCTTGAGTCAAATTAGTGCTGAATGAGTGTGTGACCATCCACTGAACATGGGAGACCTACCAGTGTCCATATTTCCAAACAGAAACTTTATCTCTCCCTTAGCAGCCTTTAACTGCCAATAGCTCATCAGTCAGGAATGGGCTCCAAGAGACCATTACCCCATCCATGTTAAAATTTTAAAAGATTTAAAACTTTTCAAATTCATAGCTGTGCTTCCCATAGAAAAAAAATAGAGTTTAGTAAATAAATCCAGAAAAAAAGTAGAAGCTTTCTATGCAGTTCAGTGGGACAAGAGATGAGAATGAAATAAACAGAAAAGGGCAAAGGGAAATAACTTTCACATACACCTTGTCATTGATCATAAATGCAAGTTTAAAATAATCTTCAAATTAATAGTAGTAGTAGCAAATACTGGACCTAATATGTTAGAACATTAAATTCATAACATGTAGGGCTAATTGTATAATAATTAGTATTTAAGTAGATAAGAAATGTTTTAAATCTTATAATTTATTCACAATATAACCCAAAGAATTAAATAAGTATAAATGTAACAAAATATAAAATTAGGAGAACCTATGCCTAAACAGAGTCCACACTGGCTGCCAGAATGCAGGCAGGCTGCCTGCCTACAGAACCCCCACTTACACCACAGGCTCACACACTGATACTGGGACACTTTAACATCCCACTTTTACCAAAGAAGGACAGGTCATACAGACAAAAACTAAACAGGGAAAAATACTGGAGCTAACAGATGTTATAAACTAAATGGATCAGATGTCTATAGAACATTTACCCAAACACAAAAGAATATACCTTCTGAGCACCATACAGAACCTTCTCCAAAACTGATCACATTACTTGGTCACAAAGCACGTCTCAACAGATTCAAGAAAATGGAATAACCTCCTGCATCCTATCAGACCACCATGGATTTCATCAACACAGAAACAACAAAGTCTACAACCTTATGGAAACTATCTCTTAAGAACAACTCTCTACTAAATGAAAACTGCATCAAGACATAAATAAAGAATTTCCAGAATTCAATGAAAATAAGTGCACAACATACACAAACTTATGGGACACAATGAAAATTGTGATAAGAGGTAAGTTTATAGCATTAAGTTCCTACATTTTAAAACCTGGGAGAGATCTAGTGAACAGTATTCCCAAAACCTCTCAAATAAAAAGAAACAAGCAAATCCAAGAGGAATATATGGAAGGAAATAACCAAACTGAGGGCTAAAATCAATAAAATAGAAACAAAGAGAATAATACAAAGACTCAATGAAATGAAGAGTTGTATCTTTGAGAACATCTACAAGTCAGAAAATTCTTTATTCAAACTAACCAAAAGATACAGAAAGAATATCCAAATTAACAAAGTTAGAAATGAAATGGGGGACATAACAGCAGACACCAAGGAAACCCAAAGAATCATTAGGTAATACTTTAAAAACCTGTGCTCCACAAAATTGAAAAGTCTAAAAGAAATGTATAATTTTTTCCACAGACACTATTTACCGAAGTTGAATCAAGATCAGATAAACAATTTAAATAGCCATATAATATCCCCTAATGAAATATAAAGTTATTGTAAGTCTCCCAATCAAGAAGACGAAGGGAAGAAAGGAAGAAAAGAAGGAAAGAAGGAAGAAAGGAAGG
Source organism: Cricetiscus sungorus (assembly GCA_030556225.1). NCBI lineage: Eukaryota > Metazoa > Chordata > Mammalia > Rodentia > Cricetidae > Cricetiscus > Cricetiscus sungorus. Next base: position 111,739,044 of record JANBXA010000007.1, read on the forward strand.
AAGAAAAGAAAGAAAAGTCCAGAGTGAGATGGTTTTTAGCACAGAATTCTACCAGAATTTCAAAGAAGAGCTAATGCCAATACTCCTCAAACTATAAACAGAAAGAACATTGCCAAGTACATTTTATGAGGCCACAGTCACCCTAATATCCAAACCACACAAAGATTCAAAGGAAAGAGAATTATAGACTTATTTCTTATTTTCTTTGTGACTAGAGATGTGAAAATGCTTTTTAAAATATAAACCAAATCTAAGAACACAACAAAAAGATCATCTGCCATGCCCAAGTAGACTTTATCCCAGAGATATATGGGCCATTCTGCATACAAAAACTAATTTATGTAATCCATCATATAAACAAACTGACAGAAAAAAATCACATTATCATCTCATTAGATGCCCCCCACAAGAAAAACTTTTGAAAAAAATCCTATACCTCTTAATAATAAAAGTTTTGAAGACAGCGGGGAAACAAGAAATATACCTTAAAATAATGGAGGCAATTTATGGCAAGCTTATAGCCAATGTCAAATTAAATGGAAAGAAACTCAAAGCAAGTCCAGTAGGATTAGGAACAAGACAAGGTTGTCCATACTCTCCATATACATTCAATATTGTACTTGAAGTTCTAGCTAGAGCAGTTGACAACTGAAAGAGTTCAAGGGGATATAAGTTGGAAATGAAGAAGTCAAAGTATTACTATTCACAAGTGATGTGATAGTATATATAAGTGACCCAAAAAATTCTTCCAGGGAACTCTTACAGCTGATACATACCTTTAGTAGCAAAGTGGCTGCATATGACCACACAATCATATGACCTAAAAAGATGTGAGGAAAAGCTTGTGTAGATCCAGGTCCTACTGCTTAGCTATGGTCTGAATGTTTGTGCCTCCCCAAGTGTCCTGTGTTGGAGGTCTCACCAATATGATAGATAATAAAAGGAGCTGAAGTCCCTTGGGAGGTGATTGTGTCATATTTTTCAGATGTTATGAATATTCCGATGTCTTCATAGGTTAAGCTCCGGAGAGCAAGCCTACTACTTTCATCCCAAGAAGGCACAACTAGAGGGTGTACCTAACAGGTAGAAAGCAGAGTTCCATAGGATAAGAAACATACCAGTGTCTTGATATTGGACTTCCCAGTGGGAGAAATAAATTCCTGATGTTATGAGCCTGTGACTCCTGATTTTTAGAGGCCTTCTGGATATGCTGTGTAAAGTATCTTCCCACACCTGACTTGCTATTGTCTCTGCTATTTTCATCTAAGGTATCAGAAGAGATGTTCTACTTACAGGGTTCTCAGATGCTTCAGCTTCTGGAAAACTCCCTGAGGAAGCACCTCCCTGAGTCCTTAAAGGTGAGAGTAGAACATTCTCAGAGTAACTGAGGACCACACCTTGCTATGGCTGAGGAGGGACAGAGATCAAGACTCACTAAGCACTGACACCATGGCTCTTCTCCCATCTATGCTTATACTACCAGAGTAGAAAGATGTCTCAATAACATCACTCATCCAATATTTTAAAAAGCAAGTTACTGCTCTCCATTGACTAAATACATGTCACTGTTTACTTGCAAAGGATACTTCACAATTTTTGTGAGACTCTATCACAAAATGAAAACTTGAAAGAAAATTGGAGATATAGGTCCATAATAGTGTTTGCCTGGCTGAAGCAAGGTCCTAGTTTTAACTGCCAATAAGGGGGGGGGGATTTTCCTGACTCAAATAACTAATCACTATTTAGTTGAAATCATATTATGTATCAAGTAATACGGATTCTTATCTTATTTAAATTTTGCTTTAGTTGTGTTCATGAGGTGGCTTTATCAGGGAAAGATTTTTTTAAACTATAAAATAAATTAGAATGTGTATCATCATATGCCTTTTGTAGCATATATTATTTCAACAAAGCAAGATTTCCAGTTCTCACTACATAATTTTCTGTGAACTAGGATTTGACCTATAACATTTTCTCAGAAGAGATGAAGTAAAATTGTCTATTATAAAATATAAAAGTGGTGCAGAAGCCAAATTTAATAAATTGGCATTGGACTCACTGTCTAATCCCAGGCAGCCCTTGAATTTTTAACCTTACTGCCTCATCATCCCTATTAGCTGAGATATTAGGTATGTATCACTAAGCCTGACTAAATCTTAACTTAGAGGAGAAACAATGGTCCACACATATCAACAACCAGATGATGTAGACCTAAGAATGGCATAGTGTGGATCTTAAAGCAACAATCACCAAAGTGCTTTAAGGAGTAATAAGAAAAACATTTGCAATGAATGGAAAACATTTCTTGGCTTCATAGAATTTGTTCTGTGCATGAAAAGAAAGAACTCTATGAAAAAATTCTATTAGATTCTACAGTTTATGAGTTTACTCATAGATTACATCATTCTTTATATTTTGTTTCATTAATGTAGTTGTAATAAGCAACTAGATCCTAGAAACCATTTGAAATATTCATTTATTACATCTTTCCAACAAAAGAGAATGTAATTTCATAGTAATTGTTCTTGTTCTAGTCAAATACATTGTTTCCATATAGAGAAAACTCTCTATAGAGTTTTCTATCTCTTTGTGATGTGATGACATTCCTACTCTGTTGAAATATTTAGGCGTATGGGACTGTCTTCCACATGAATCGGGGAAACCCATTCAAGGTCAAGGCTCTGGTGGACACGTGGCCTGATTTTAATACCGTTGTTATTCGACCCCAGGAGCAGGTAAGTTGCAATATAAAATAAGTATGCCTGTACCTCCACATTTCTCGCATTTCTAGCATATGTCTGGCTATATGGTAGATGCCACAGCCTACTCATATCCTGAGAAATAGAAATAGAAATGAAGTGTAATAATGTTAACCAATACCTTGCCTGAAGGATAACACAGAGAAGTTAACAAAATTATATAATTCTATAAAGTGAATAAGAAGGGAACTTCACAAATATATAGTAATAACCCAAGGAGAATGTTAACTAAAGGTGCAGATCGTACACGTCATCCTCATCTTTGCTTTTGTTTTGCTTGGCAGCACTGGCTGATTTGAACTGCAAGCATAATTTGTCACTTCATTATTTCTTACATCTTGTTTGTTGGATTTAGAGACAGCTGATGGAAAGTCACATCAACTTAAGATCATGTGGAGACAAAAATAATAGCTTGATCTTTTATTGTCAACGTTAAAACATTTCCTGAGGGCTGGAGAGATGGCTCAGTGGTTAAGAGCACTTGCTGCTCTTGCAGAGAACCAGGATTCGGTTCCAGGCACCCATGTGGTGGTTGTCAACTGTCAGTAACTCCAGTTATATGGAATCTGACATCCTCTTCTGGTGTCTGAAGGCATGCCCATAAAATAAAAATAAGTAAGTCTTTATAGAAAAGGATATTTCCTAAGCTATGTTTGTGTATTGTAACAAGTTAGTTCTATTGTCAACTATTACCCTAGGGTGAAACAAATTTCCAGTTCATCTCACTCTGTTACAACTTCTCATTGTAATGTTGGATTGAAATGCTGCTCTGCCTCTATATCAGCTATCTCCAACAAAGTCAATAAAAGAAGGTAGAAAAGGGGATGGCTACAGGTGGTTGATGTTACAAGGAAAGAATCAAGAGTTTGGTCATGATTCCAAGTGGAAAAATTTTGCTAATGTGAAAATTGAAGATGACTTAAATATTTTATAAGGCATAGCAAGAGAATCAGTAGTTTGATCTACAGTATCATTATACAGTATATAAAATACTATGTAATATTTCATTAAAATTAGAGGAATAAAAGTATTCAGATTATACAGTAGTGGAAGTCATATTTCTGTGCTATGTTCTTTGATATTTAAGTAGTCCCATTACGGGTTTGTAAACTTGTGTGTGTGTGTGTGTGTGTGTGTGTGTGTTTGTGTGTGTTTGTGTGTGTGTGTGTACATGCACACACACTCATTGTTTCAGGAGGTTGTCACTTACTTAATAATAATAAGTGATTTTTGAAGGACTATCCAACTCATTAGCTTTATCATTGGTTTTCTATGTGTACATGTATATTCTGATTCTGTTTTCATTATAGACTTTAATACCAGAGTATCATAGCCAAAAGCAAGGGGTAATCCTTTAGCTAAATATTTTGCTTTGAGTTTGTTATTTTGATTATTCTAAATGAATTTTATAACACTATACTTTCCCTTGAGTTGGGATAATGTCTTTCAGTGTACTTTTACTTTGAATTGAGTCAAGGCTTTTTATCTTGATTTCACATTGTAAATAATTACAATATAAATGCACAGGAAGCATTACTGTTAATGTTTTCAAATTTCACAATGTAACTGGATACCAATATAACCAACACCACACCACCCACAAACATTTTTGTTTATTTATTTTTCTAAAACAGGACATGGTAGATGACCTTGACCACTATACCAACACTTATATAATATACTCCAAGGATCCCATGAACTGCCAGAAGTTCCTTGGTTCATCAGAAGTCATTAACTGGAAACAACATTTACAGATTCAAAGTAAGAGAACCTGGGCATGTGGAGGCTATTGTTACCTCCTGTGTACACATGGTGGAAGTCACTGTTCCTTTTGAACAGGTACTTTACATCCCACACAAAGTTTTGCAAGCCACAGATCCTTAGCATGCTGCTATCTTTTTCTTGGTGTCTACCAATGGAACTCTTAAGAGCTTCGGTGTTGCCAGACAGTGGTGGTGCATGCCTTTAATCCCAGCACTCCAGAGGCAGAGCTAGGAGGAACTTAGTGAGTTCGAGGCCAGCCTGGTCTACAAAGTGAGAGCTAGGACAGGCAGAGATACACAGAGAAACCCTGTCTGGTAAGAGCTGCAGTATTTGAAGTTTACAAAGGAAACTTCTTACCACCTCTTAAGATTTATCTTTTAGTATGCCTATATTTTATTTAGGAATATAAATATGGTAGCAATATATTTTACTATTCCATCTATGTTTTATTACATTGTCACATTTTCAAAGGAATATTTTGGTAAACAAGACTGCCTTATGGAGTTGCCTGATCTAAGACTGAAACCTGGGTGAGCCAGTTATTAGCTGTGTAGTAAAAGCTAAGTCACTTCTGCCATGGAGACCAAAGTTTTGCGAGGAAAAAATTATTGTAATGCTTTTCAAAATATAGAGTCCTTAAGTATTAAATGAGACATTTAATGGAAACTTCTTAGGAATCACCTATCTAGTTGTGTAGAATTTCAAATCTTCTCAATATCAATCCAAAATAACAATTATTTTAGCTTACAATTGTATGGGTAGGAAATCTGGATCGGGCTCAGCTAGGTGGCTCTGCTGGTCTCACTTAGATTCACACTATGGACTCAGTCACCTGCAGGGTTATTTGTGGGTTAGCAGGAATGGGCTCATCATGATCCCAAGGCTGGTATTTCATAACACTGTGCCAACTCTGAACTTCAGGGATGGAAGTGGAGTGGGTGACATGTGAATGTCATAGGATCAGGAACAGAGAGTGAAAGTCTACTTGAGTGCACTTTTTGAATCATGTTTATTAGATCACCCCTTCCCATGAGCCTCAACAAGGTTTATGAGGGAACCAAAGCCAAGACATGGTGAAGGAAATCATATTAGTGCAATAGAAAGGAACTAAGAACTTTATAGTAACAATTTAATGGATCAAATACATAGACTGTGTCCATTCAATGTCAGTTACCATGCTTCTAACTCATCTTCTTTGGTAGCTATAACTGTACTCTTAAATAGTCAGGGTTTGTGATACCATACAAAACTTAGATTTAAAAAAACATGGAGGGATATCATCTCTATCATATTAAGCCTGTCCATGATTTAATACAAGACTTGATGATTCTATGTTCATATTCCCTTTGGTTCCACCAGACAGCCTTTGCTGAATGTTAAGATGAATAATGGTATGTCATTTGCTTCCTCATTTTCTCCATCGAGGTTCACAGTCAAGCCTGGACAAAGTGATAGAACATCTTGGAGCCATTCATTTGGGCAAGGTCAAGCATACACAATGCTTTCTCTATATGATATTTGACACAGCAAAGAAACTGCTTCCTTCTTTGGTGGATACCAAGAACTTAGTACACAGCAATGACAAGCCCAAGCCCATGTAAGTGTTCCAGAAGTGGTTCTGCACCATTCACTCTCTTACTAATCACATATTTCCTGTATTAGATTTCCAAGGTGATCTTAAATGTCACCTTAAAACACGGGGCTAGCTGGGCAGTAGTGGTACATGCCTTTAATTCCAGCCCTTGGGAGGCAGAGGCAGGCAGATCTCTGTGAGTTCAAGGCCAGCTACAAGAGCTAGTTACATACAGAACATCATCCAAAGCCACAAAGAAACCCTGTCTTGAACCCTCCCCCCAAAAAACAAAACAAAACAAACAAAAAACACGGGGCTAAAATCAAAGCACATGTGATCTATCATTGATTTGGAGTCTAGGTAAAATTCAAGACTTGAGCAGGGCTATGTTACATTGGAATCCACAGAACAGAATTTCTTCTTATCTCTCCCAATACCCACTGCCATTCCAGGACTACCTTGGCTTTGGGACACATTGATCCACTCATAAAAACTTTCACATGGGCTTCTTTATCATCTGTGTCTTTTCCTTTTCCGCTTGTTGTGAGGACACTTATCAACAGATGTGGGATCCACCAAATGATCAGCATGAGTTTATACTGAAGTCCTAAACTTGTATATTCAAAGATTCCTTTTCTAAGCAAGATTATTTGCATAAAGGGCTGGCAAGATGGCTCAGCAGCTAAAAGTGCTAGCTGGCAAGTCTGATTACCTGAATTAAACCCTGGGACCTACCTGATGAAGAAGAGAGCCAACTCCAAAAAGTTGTTCTCTGATATTCACACAGGACCATGCACCATCCAAATAAATAAACAATGAATAAATAAATAAATGCAATTAAAATTTTAATTGCTTATACAATTTGAATGTGGGTTACTGTTTAACTTGCCATGCCCTCACTACCTCTGCTAGTTTTTGCCCTGGTAACTATACAACAAATATTCTGCAGAGTAGCTGTCTAGTCACAATAAAACTTAAGTTAGGACCATGTCTCACTTCTGCTTTCAGAATTAATTTCAAGTCTTGTATTAAATCATGGACAGGCTTAATATGATAGAGATGATATCCCTCCAGATATCCTCAGAATTAATTTCAGCGGTTTCTGACATACTTTTAAATATTTCTGAACTTCTCAGCCCTCTAAGAGGATTTTCATCTACCTACCTATCAGGCCTTACATTTTAATCTTGTTTATTCACTCCGAAGCTTCTAGCCTTTGTTAAAAAACATTACAAGTTCATATTAAAAATATGAACTGTCTGGTAGATATGAGTCTAAAATCAGAGGTGAGTTATTCTTTCACATGAAGTACTCTAATGGAGGTAATCTAAAGAGGACGAGGTTGATGTAATAGACTGAGAAAAGCTAAAATAACACAAACAAAATTTTGTCATTTCAATGTTATTTCCTATGTAAAATAAGAAAAAAGGTAACATTAGAATTTGACATATTGCTTCACTTCAGGTTACTTCAAGTTAATTATTTTGGTAAGGATTAAAGCAAAGAGAACCTCATTCGTATTTTCTATCTGTCTATTTGGCTTGCTTGTTCTCTCTTTCTCCTTCTGTCTCTCAGAAAGTCAATTAACAATCTATTATTGGTTTAGTGACATAAAGCATCTATGTGAATTATTTCATGCTGTTTTTAGTATTGAAACTGAATGCAGAAGTTAATGTACAATGATGTTATGCCATAGCTTACTACCATTTCTATTTGACCTTCGTGAGAACAGACCTCTAATATTAGCTCCTCTCTGTCAATGTGTCTCTCTTCTGTGCAGACCAATCTTTACACTAATTACATTGTTATCTAGATCTGCTCACAAATTACCTCAGCAGAGTCCTGGGGGAAAACACCTCAGTAAAAGTCACTCTTGCACAGGACTTGGGTTTATTTTACTCAGAGTACTTCTGAGTATTTGAAACTAGGTAATTTATTCTACTGACTTGTTGTTAGACTTATCCTCTAACAACAAGGAAAACCCTGCAAAAGTTGGGATTGTCAGTAGCTGGCACACAGTGGGTTTTAAACAAATATTTGCTCAGTGAATTTTCTGCATAGAACAACTAGAATAATAAAAAATATTCTAGTAAAAATGTTAATAGGTTTCATATTGGTCCCATTTTTGTTTAATGTAATGCAGAGTAGAACCGAAAGCTGACAGTGAGTATATGATTTGAGGATGTTCAATCTTACAACCCTTTACAAAGTTTTCTACCTGGAAGAACCCTGTTCTCTATGTATATTACATTGCAACCTGGAGAACACTCCCATCTAGAAGCTCTTGGGAAGTTTTGTCCTGCTATGAGCTAGAAGACAGCTTAACCCCTTGACAGAAAGCAGAATCCAGACTAGCTTCCTCAGCACATGGATGACAGAACCTGTAACTGGAGTTGAAGTAGAGTGCCTAGATCTACCTCCATAGTCCATTCCAAAATTACTCCTGAAGCCTACTCACACCACTGCAGGTGTCTTCAGAAATCAGGACCCAGTGACAAGGACCATCTTCATTCCACATTGCTGCCCTTCTTTGCATTTGACTTTACCTTTTGTGCACCACAGTACCTAAGGACCACAAGATATGGAGGTCTATGATGCTGAACTTTGGCTTTTCTGCTTGCTACATTTGTTTTTAGAAAGCTTGCTTCTCTGCAAAACTGTTTCCTTTTTCATAAAATAAGACCGGTCATATTTGAACTCCCTAACTGAAAGATCATATTTGAACTCTCTAACTGGAAAGGTAATGGTCACAGGCAGATAAACTGGAAATGTTACCTGGAGCATTTTTACTACCTGTTAGGCATGGAATCTGAGCCCGCATTACACTTCCTTGTTAGTCTACAGTGCAAGTTGCTTCTTGGCCCTGCTCACTAGATGAGGAAATAACAAAAGGTAAAGAGTAATTAATCAGCAAACTCATACACACCATGTTGATAGGAACTCAGGCAATCTGGCTACAGAGAACCCAATCTTAGATATTCTACTTTTTGCCTCTTAGGGCAATGTAAGGGGAAATAAATAAAATTATTGATAGCCTATGTGATTAAGGACTGTTTTTTTTTTTTTTCTGTTCTTCTCAATAGTAACAAAGAGATGTTCAAATTCACCTCCCTGGATGTTCCACATGCTGCGTTGGTGAACAGCGTCTGGCATTTTGGTGGCAACGAGAGAAGCCAGAAGTTCATTGAGCGCTGTATCCATACCTTCCCCAGCTTCTGTATTATGGGGCCAGACGGGACCCCTGTGTCCTGGTGCCTGATGGACCACACTGGAGAACTGAGAATGGGAGGCACCTTGCCTCAGTACCGGAGCCAGGGTCTCATTTACCATATTTCTCGCCACCAGATTCACACGCTAGGAAATCTTGGCTTCCCCATGTATGCACATGTGGATAAATCTAACTTCACAATGCATAGAGTGTCTGCCATGCTGGTTCATGTCCGCATGCCCTGTGACTGGAACCAGTGGAACTATGTGCCTCTATAAGGCTTGGAAAGAGGGGGGCATGCTTGTACATGAATAAATGGCTGAGTGAACAGGGAGAAGTAATAGTCATTAGGTTGAGGGGGGTGTTTCTAGAAAGCAGGGGTACACCAGGAACTGCACATACTGTTTCTTTGTCTTCATAATGTCCATGCATGTAACTCCATTTCCTCTTCATGCAAAAGGTAACTTTTTCCTGTTCCAATTCTGTTACAGGCCCCACTTTCTCAGGGTCCTTCTAACACAGTGGCCCTTAATCTTTTTAACACTGTGACTCTTTAATACAGTACCTCATGTTGTGGAGATCCACAACTGCAAAATTATTTTTGTTGCTACTTCAAAACTATATTTTTGCTACTGTTATGAATCATAATCTATATATCTGAGTTTCCTGATGGTCTTAAGCAACCCCTATGAAAGTGTCATTTGACTCCAAAATGAGTAACAATCCACAGGTTGAGAACACCTCTCTAACACATTTAGCTGAATTGTATTCTTCTCTATTTTGCTTTGCTGGCTTAGATTAATGCCCATTAGCCAGTAGGCTTGTTTTGTGCCCTACCCCCCACACACACACACAGACACACACACCCCTCCTCTGGCTTTCTGTAGTTTTTCTTTTATTGGCTGGAGAAGTAGCTTGTCATCTAAAAAGGTCTATTCAAAACCATTCTCCCCCAGGTCACTCCCTGGGTATTATATTGTTAGTGTGTAAAAACTACTACACATTCGCACGCAGATGTACAATGTGTGTGGTACAATAGTAAAATTGTTAGAAAAGAAACTGGGATCAGCAAGTACAGGTTCTGGCAGCCAAGCCTGGTAATTTAAGTTTGATTTCTAGGACCTACACTGTGGAAAGAGAGAAACAATTCCATCAAGTTCTCCTCTGACCATCACAGCTATTCTGTGACATGTACATTCACAAATAAATAAATGTGACTTTTTAAAAAAGACTAGTTTTGTGTATTTTTCAGTGATTTTGTTTTACTGTTAGTTCCCACACCAGGAAAGAGAAATCAGCATTATTGGTTGAGCTTTGTTCCTTTATCCTAATGTTTATATTTAATAAATCTCTTCTTTATGAAAGTTTAAATGCTGGAAGGCAAAGCACTGTAGGAAGATGATCCCTCAAAGCTTTTAGTTGCTAGTCCTGTGGCTCCAAGGAATTGTTGAAGTTGTTTTCCCCGCCTCAAGTTTTCTGGAAATGACAGAATATTTACTCTCTTTTTCAGTAATTCAACAATTTATGTCTCTAAAAAAAGTTTGTAAAAGCACATAGCTCTCACCCACAAGATATATATGAAGGACATTTAAAGTGGGGGCTTTTATCATTGTTTCTTTTTATCAAAGTCTTTAGTGTATTGAACTAGCACTGAGCTGTAGTTCTTAAATGAACATCACACATTTTTGCATTCTTTCCAATTGCCTGCTATATTTAGATGAAGATCACTGCAAAAATGCTTGAAGGAAAAAGGAAACAAACAAACAAACAACAACAACAAGAAAAAAGAAAACCCAGAACTTCCCAGAAATGTACAGCTTTTACATTTAAAACAGGCTCTGAGGTATACATACAGGTATGCCATCAAGCCCTCCCTACTCCCCTTCCATTTCCCCATTTCAAACCACTGTATGACTTCTAATTTCTGCAGAATTTCCAAAATTAAAAATTAAAATTAAAATAACATCACACTCTATAGCAAATCCAGGCTTTGTACATTTCAGATTGATTCTGTAAAAAATTCACAAATAGATCTCTGTGGGTTCACCCTGAGTTCCTGCCTGCTGGATCCTTGACCCCCATCGCAGGACCTCTGCTAAAGAGGCCCTACTCAGTTGGAGAGTGCAAGCTAGACCCGCCTATCAGTGCAGAAACATCCAGAGTACCAGCCCAGCCTTTGTCCCAGTCACCAGGCCTTGGCTACAGGTGAGTTTGGGTCTAATCCCACTGGGGCGATGTATTCTCCCCCACACCCTCCCCTGGAAATCCCTGGGTGGGATCTCCCTGCCCCTGTGTCCTGTCCCCACTGAGAGTGCTCTTGGAGCTCCGATGTACCCCCACCCACCCCCACCAAGAGCCTGCCCTCCCACTAAGCTCTTCCATACCCTGCCCACTGTCCAGTTGGAGAGTGCTAGCTAGACCCTGGTGCTGAAACATCCTGAGTATCAGCCTAGCCTTTGTCCCCAACACCAGACCTTGGCTAGAGGCCTTGGCTAGAGCTAGAACCTACTATCCCTGGTGAAACATCCTGCAGGCTAGCCTCTGTCAAAGAGGCCTCAGCTCTCCTCTGCTGGAGCCCCATTATCGGGCCCCTGCCTATGGAGAGACCTCCTAGAGAGCTTGGACCACCCAGAACTGCAGACATCGAACCTCTGAACCACCTAAATCCATAGAGAGAGGGAGAAACCCCACCAACACATACTGGAAGAAGCTATGGGAAGACGGCAATACAAGAAAACACCTAACATCAGAAAGATAAGCATAACACCACCAGAATCTAGGGAAGCTACACCAACTAGACCAGAACACAACAAAGAAAATGAATCAGAAGAGAACGACCTAAAATTTATCATCATAAAAATGATAGAGGCCCTCAAAGAAGATGTGAGAAAATCCCTTAAAGAAGAGGAAGATAAAACAAACAAAAAATGGGAAGAAATGAATAAATTTCTTAAAGAAAGTATAGAAAGCCAAGAAAAAAACAATTAAACAGGTGAAGGAAACGGTTCAAGACTTGAAAACTGAAATGGAGACAATAAAGGCATGTATAATTATGTCCAGCATAAAATAAATAAATGTTTAAAAAATAAAAAAATTCACAAGTAAAATAATGCATATTCATGGGAAATATTATACAGACTTTTCACATAGAAGTACATAATAAGATTTTTAAAATCTATTGCCATTCACTTAATTTTGCTCAAAAAAGTATAAATATGTCACCAGCTTCTCTTAACTTAAAAACTTAAATAAAAGACACAAGATGAAAATTACCCTTTGCTGCCTTCTTTTATAACTCTTTAGTGTTTTTCTGTCTTTGTGTGTGTGTGTTTGTGTGTATGTTTTTCCTTTTTTTCTTTTTCTATGTAGAGTTGGGTTTCTAGAGAAGAAAAACCCCTGCAGTAAAAACAACATGTTTAAAAAAAAAGAGAGATTCAAAGTTCTGATGAATTCTGAGAAAAAGCAACCCCAAGTGGTGAAAGATTACAAATATCTTCTTCACAGTCTGTCTTCACAGGGGTGACTATCCAAGTTTACATCCCCATGAATCCCTTTTGATCTAATGAAAGGCAAGACCTGGTTTCTCTAAGAATTCTCTAGAAAAGATGTTTCCACGTGATTGTATAGAGAAGTGATTAAGGTCCTTGCTTCCAGCTTGGGGCTGAGCCAGACTGTCTTTGTATACATACAAGTGTAATCTACTCAAATGCAGGCCATGCAACACAGCAGAACATTTCAGACCCTGATGGCTTTTACCAGCATCTACTGCTGGGTAGTGACCACAGTACTTTTCAGGCACGATCTCCCAGTTTATTCTCATTCTTTTTTTTTTTTTTTTGGTTTCCAGAACAGAGGTATGTAGTCAGAGAATCCTAGGCTGGGTCTTACTGGGTTTCAGCTACTGTACCTGTTCCTCAAGATGAGAAAGAAGAAAGTTGCAAAAACCTTACAACAAAATAAAAAAGAAATAAACAAATGCAGTTTCTCCTGTGTCTATAAAGGTGTGCTGCCAACCAAAGCCCTACTAATAAGCTGCGAAGGTGGAGACCCCAGTACTAAATCCTGTACTGGATGGAACTGCCTCTTCATAGTGACATGTCCCAGGTTATGGAGTACGGGTGACCCACAGGCATCCATCATTTGCTATAGGATTGCATCCAGAGAGCTGGACAGCCTGATTCTAACAGAGGCTGAGAGCAGACTCTTGCATAAAAGGACAGTGTCTCTTCTGTTTCCAGCTTAAGCCACCAACAGCCACAGCTTCCTGTTGACCGCAGGCTGCACAAATCACAGTTTGGCTTAAGTCACTTCCTAGGGAAATTTCCAGGTCCTTGTGAAACACATCAAGGAGTTACTGCGGCAATGAACACTGCAGAATGAGCATGTGCCTGAATGAGCATGTGCCTGCTCAGAAGGTGCCACAGTGCAGGGCTGTAGAGAGTGGTCTGCAAAAGGCCGGATGTTTGTAGAGCGCATCAGGCTCCTTGGCCGAGGCTGCAGGAGGAGTTGAGGCAGAGAGACAATCGCTTCTGAGTTAGAGCATAATGGCATTGTACAACTGCATGAGAACCACAAAGTGGACAGGAAGGCAGGGCGTGCAGTCCTGGATGACCAGATTGCGTGTGAGCCAGGATATGGCATTATATTGCTCCAGTACAAACCTTACAACATGAGACGTGGTCATGGAGTCCAGAGGGTGTGGAGCCCGCTGAGAGTTCCTGGCGTGAAGGAGCTTGTCTGTCTGTGCTACAGAGATGTTGTAATGGAGTGAAGCCTTTAGGAAGAGAGAGCACTAATTCCTGGCCTGAGAGCATAAAGAGAGGTTCTCAGCTTTGGCAGTTGACATAAATTACCCAAGGGCTGCTGCTTGAGCTCCTTTGGGGCCTCCGGTGACAGAAGCCACTTGCCCTGGTTCTGCTTTTCACAATGGGTTGGAGGGTTGTGGCTCGCAGAGATCTCCACCTCTGGGGGGAGAGGCACATGCGGTCAAAGTTTGGCTGCTGGTGGTGATGACTTTCCTGAGAGCTGTACTTGTTCTTAGCAACCTCCTTCCTACAGTCCTTCCCGGACTGTGCTGGAAGTGAAATTCCAGAGTTAGAGCTGGGGACAGAACCAGGGAGAATCTGGGAAAGGAATGGAGGTTCCCAGTCATTAAGATGCCAATGTCATTGTCCATATCATCTGGCAATGGCAGGCCTACAAACATATCACCATTTTGGGGGATTAAAACCAGCTTCATTGGGGTAGTTTACTGGAGTCACTTGGATGGTTGACAATGTCTGGAACACTAAGATGTGGGTGGGTTCAGGAAGCATCCTGAGGTGCTGAGATGACCACATTTTTAGTGTAATGCTTCAGCCTAACATGGAGCCCATTGTGATGGCATCATGAATGCAGGACCTGCAGCTCCTTTGTCCACTACATCTCTGCTTACATATCATACATATATATGTAAGATATATATGTAATTCTCTCTCTCTCTCTCTCTCTCTCTCTCTCTCTCTCTCTCTCTCTCTCTCTCTCTCTCTCACACACACACACACACACACACACACATATATATATGAAATAAAGACTTTGGGAGCACATTCCCCATGGAGGGATATTCCCTTAGCTTAGAGGCAGGAAGGAGGGCCTAGACCCTACCCAAATGACTTGACAGATTTTGATGATCCCTCCTAGAAGGCATCACCTTCCGTGTAGGGAAGAATGGGATGGGAGGGGGGGTCAGGGGGTATGGGAGGGAGGGAGGGAGAAGGAACTGGGATTGATATGTAAAATAAGAAAAAAGATATATAAAAGAAATAAACATGTGTTGTACAAAAAAATTAAAAAAAAAAGAATACTAAACATTGAGTCTCCAAAACTGACTCAAAGGCTTAGTGCATGTGTGATATTGGAGGGCATGCTCCTGCATCTGAGCTCCAGTTTCCACCATGTAGAATAATGTCCACTTTGCCTGCTACCACATAGGTGTTTGAGGAAGATTAAGTATTTTGAAATATTTTTAGCAGTGTAAATTTTATTACAACTCAAAAGAAATTATAAAATACATTTCTATACCAAATTAGTTGAAGTCAAGAACGCACACTATTTTGTCAATAGGATGGCAGACACTAAAGAATTGTCTTTCTCCCTGTTGGAGTTAGAGAACTTAGCTTTCAGAAGTAGCTAATCTGTGATGTGAATAACAGACATGTCTAAGCTTCTCTTTACAGTATAGGTGACACCATTCAACCTAGCTAATGGGGTAGAAAAATTCTGTGCAGTGTATTATAAGTTCTTATAAAGATGTGTACTTTAAAAAATTGAGAATTTTAGACTGGGAATTTGGGTCACTTGCCTAGTGTGCATAGTGTCTTGAGTGACTCAGGCACCACAAAAAATAAACTAAAAACTGAGAAATCTTTTGTGAATCAATTAGGGGGCATGTAATTCAGAGACTTATTAGAATTCTTGAAAGAGTTTTGAAAATTCAAAAGCCTTTCAGTGACAATGTTTTCTAGGTTAAAATAAAGTTTTTTGTTGTTGTTTTTGTTTTTTGTGAGACAGGGTCTCACTATGTGGACATTGAGCTCTGAGAGATCCACCTGCCTCTGCCTCTCAAGTGCTAAGATAAAAGGACTGGTCTGCCATGCCTGTCTAACACAGCTTTAAAATAAATAAACTAAAGATTAAGAAGTTGTACAGAGGAGAATGGCCATTTACCTAAGTTCTGCAGAAAGTGAGATTTTTTTTTTTTTTTTCAGTTGGCCAGGTTGCAAAAGATAGTCCAAAAGGATAGCTCCACCGTGCCAGCAGAGGGCAGCAGTCATAGCCAAGTGGATGTCTCCTGGGATAAATTCCAAGTGACTTTAGTCTAAATAATGCCTATTTTCTTTTATAGCTTAATCTTTGGGAAAATATGATGTCAAGACACATTGGTGGCTCCATCAGGTGAAAAAGAGAAAATGGCCTAGAAGAGGAGCTACCTCCCCAAATAAGGGTCTTAAAATAGAGTCTGCAAGAAATAAATCTATCTTTCCTTCCTTGTGTTTCAGGGATCACTATTAAGGACTGCAAATACACAAGGAATGCAAATGAAGTGGGTTTTTTTTATCATAAATCACTGTTTTCGGAGTAGAAAATAACAAGCAGAAATTTTAACTAGAAATTCTTAAAATTGTAATTCAGTGTCACTGTTCCCCACTTGTACCCACCAAACTTCCTTATTCTCAGTGAGGACTGTATAGAGGTAATTACCAAATACACTAAGAAATGAATGAATCAAAATAAAGTAAAATAAGGGCTCTTAGCCTGGTAGTGAGTTTGAAGCCAGCCTCGTCTACAAAGCTACACAGAGAAACCCTGTCTCAAAAAATCAATCAATCAATCAATCAAATAATCAAGGCTCTTTTAGCTCCATTTTACTTTACTTTTCACGTATATAATTTTGCATAGCTAATATTCAGCTATTACGTAATAAATTTAAAAATTCCTCTACCATACATATTGTAAGAAAGATTTTTATTTAACAAAAATGTTTAGAAACAGAGAGAATGTAAGAACTAGAGGATGGGGAGGAGAACTATGAAATGCTTTCTTCTGGATGTGATGTGTCTGCTGCACCCATGATCTCACAACAGCTGTGATTACCTACAAAAGACCTGCCCTAGACCGAGCAGTTAAAATCTCAGCATAGACATGAGAGAGGTTCATGAAGCCCCATGCTGTGAATTTATTGACAATTTATGGATGCTTGGGGAGGGAGAGTCAGTTTACCTTGGAGGGCGGACACTGCTAGGTTGTCCATGCCCCAAAGGATAGCTCCAAAGCCTTGTGCATCTGGAGAAAGTACTAATTAGGCTCAATCACACACACACACACACACACACACACACACACACACACACACGAGACAAGAAATTTGGAAGAGACATGCTGAGGTAAGGTCTAGAGGAATTGGGTGGTGGATATGATCAAAATATTTGCATGTGTGAAATTATCAAAGAGGAGGTAAAGTTAAAATTATATAAACATAAAGACTAGAAATAAAAGAATCAGAATGAAAATTATTTAATTTAATAATTAAAAGAAAAAATAAAGCTATATGGCAAAGCTTTTTACCACTATCTTAGTTACTTTTCTATTGCCATGACAATATACCAAGGCATCTTACAGAAGAAACAGTTTATCCAGGGCTTGCAGTTTCAGAGGGTGAGTCCATGAGCATCTTGATAGACAGCATGGAATCAGACAAGCAGGCATGGTGCTAGAGCAATAGCTGAGAGCTTACATCATGATTGGCAAGTAGGAGATAGAGATAGAACTAACTAGGAATGACTTGGGCTTTTGAAACCTTAAAGCCTGCCTACTGACACACCACTCCAACAATACCACCACTCCTAATCATTCCCAAACAATTTTACCCAACTGGAGAACAAACACTCAAATATATTAGCTTTTGAGGGCTACTCTCACTCAAATCACCAGACTAGTCCCTATTTTAGATTTGTATCAATCCTTTTGATAATATTTGCTATTGAGAAGAGAATAGGCACCAAAGCCATACCACACTGTGTCTACTCTCCTTTGATCTTGGAAACCAAGCAGAGTTGACTTTGTTAGTACTTATATTGGAAGAAAGGGGTGATGAATTGAGTTGCTCTCTCAATTATTGGAAGGAATGTATCTTTCTGTGCTTCTAGGAGTGGGATTAGAAGTCATGCTTTAACAGAAAGTTCTGCTGTGGGTCAGTAGATTTCCCAAAGGTTTACTTAAACTCATGAGAGAAGAGAGAGAGAGAGAGAGAGAGAGAGAGAGAGAGAGAGAGAGAGAGAGAGATTTATTAATTCCCAGCCACATATTAGCCACATAAGTGCTTTCTTCTATTGTGAATGCATACATAAAATCACAGTAAATCTTTATTCCTGCTGGTTGTGCCTTGAATGGTGAAAATATAATTTCATGTCTGATTTCTTTTGCTGTTTTGCTGAGAATAAACTGAAACATCACCTACTCTTGCATATTTGACATAATAACCATTTAGTAAATAATTGCACCCACTACTAAACTTTGCCATTAAATTGTATTAACTAGTGAGTTAATCACCATTTTCAACTTAGATGTACTTCAATACCACTTTGCTTTTTCCATAATCAATATGTCTTATTTATTTAGTAGCCTTGTCCTGAAAAGGAGTCACGACACCTAGCCAGATTACCAAGACTTCACTAAATATAGCCTCTTAATAGCTGCTCTTTCAGGGAAAAGAAGTTCAGTGGCCAGTTTTTAATTCTGTTTAAAAAAATGTCTCTGGAAACAAACAAATAAAACAGAAATCAGTAACACAACACAAAACACTGTGGACTAGAGACATGGATTGGTGGTTAAGAAGAAAGTGTTCTTAACCATGAAGACTAGAGTCTGGACCCAGCACCCACAAACACCTGTAACTCGTGCGCCAAGAGATTTGACTCCTCCTACTGGCTCCCACAAGTACCCAAGCACACATGGGTAGATACATTCATGCAGATACAGACACGTTTATATTCACACAAATAGAATAAAGTAATTTAAAAAAAATTCTTGGAAATTCAGCAAACGAGAAAAGGCCAAGTGTGCTCTTTCCCTAGAATTCTTTTCCAAAGCAATTTGGAAGTTACATGCTCCATTTTGTAATTGGCACGCTGTAGGGACTCATTTTAGCATGACTGCTGCCATGCTGAGTTGTAAATGTAATGAGTACCTCGAGTAAGCAAACTCCCAATTAAATGCTTCCTTTTATAAATTGCCTTGGTCATGGTATTGCTTCACCTCAGTACACAGTCTCTCTCTCTCTCTCTCTCTCTCTCTCTCTCTCTCTCTCTCTCTCTCTCTCTCTCTCTCTCTCTCTGTCTTTTTAGGTTTTTTTAAGTTAATCTTTCTCCAAAGCATCTGTTCTAGTTACTGTTCTATTGTTGTGATGAGACACCATGACCGAGGAAACTCTAATAAAGTATTTAATTGTGACTTTCTTACAGTTTTAGAGGTTTAGTCAATGGAGGTAGGCAGGCAGGAATGTGACTGAGAGCTCACATCCTGACCTGCAGATAGTAAGCAGAGAGAGACTGGGCCTCTCATGGGGTTTTAAACACTAAAGCCCAGCTTCAGTGTATACCTTCTCCAAGGTCATAGCTATTCCAACAAGGCCACCCCTTCCTACGCCTTCAAACTGCTCAACTAACTGGAGTGTAAACATTCAAGCATGTGAGCCTATGGTGGACATTCTCATTCAAACCACCACAGCATCCATAATTCTCTTTGGCCACCAAAACTTGATGTCTCCAAAATCTTTATAGACATTATATTCACATATTTCAGACAACGATTCTAGTTTGTTTTTAAAAATTCAATGTCAGATTTTTAAAGTTGATCAGGTAAGCCACCTGCTTTTCTTGTCTCTTGCTCTCTCTTGCTCTATGTGATAACAAAATGTCACTCGGAGTTGAATGTCTCATAAATAAACTGATTAAGAATAAGGTCAAAGATAAAGCGAGAACTAAGATATAACCTTTACCCAGGCATGATTCGGCCTCTGGTAATCTCATCTTTTGACTATTATTGGCCCCTATTGAGTGGATTGAAGTACTGTGAAGTATGCCCAATTGAGGATGTAGGTCTCAATTGTTTCCTTAGCCTGTTTCCTTCTAATAGCTAAAACACTCCCTTCATGCCTGACCCTCCAGTTGGTTCATCTCTTTCAGAGTGACCAAAGATTCTCAATCATGGTTGCACTTGCAGTTTCAATACATGAAGTATGAGACGTTCTCTATAGATGCTACCAGGATATGTTGAAGCTCTTTGGAGCTCTAATCCTCCATACTTCTTGCAGAAGAAAATACAACCAAAGCAAAGAGTGAAGCAAGAGAGTTCTCAGGTCTCTGCCAAGTCCCACTGAATTCTTAGAATATCTTGACTGAGAAGAATGCATTGACATACCTGAGAAGTTGGTCCATTCCAGTTTATGTTAACAATATGATTTATGGTTGAGCCATGGTTTGTATCACCTAAGACCTTGATCGTACTAGATTATTTTGACTTATAGGGTGGAGCTGACACTGGTGACTGGGAAACTTTTATCAGTCATATGTTCCTCCTAAGTCTCTGTGAGTGACTCCAATAAAAACTCTAGATGTCTAGTTTCAGCTGAGATGCTCTGCCCAAATACAGTTCCTGTGTGTTGTTGCAGACTCACGGTAGGATAATGAATCACTGACTGTGTGGCATCCCTTGGAGAACAAAACTGGCTCTTGACTACGTACCTTTGTTCTTTTGTTGATTTTAATACCCAATGTCCTTGCACTGTAATCACCATGGCTAAGGCATCTATTCTGAGGTCTGGGAATTTTCATAGGGAACTGTCAAACCTGAGATTGTTACTGGGGATTCCTCACATAACACATCTTTTAATTTTGTTTAGCTCCTTGTCCACTTTTGAATGTGGACTTTGGAATTGTGCCATGTAGTTCAGAATCCTATTCCTGCAATTTACTGGCTGAGCATGAGAAAAACAGCTTCCTCTTTTGGTGATGGTGCTTCAGTTAAATTGTCCATTTTTGTGGGCATCAATGCTCTTATTCTCATAGTTGAAAGTGCTTGGTATCTTATCTACAACACCTTAAACTCTTTTTTTGTTTATTTGTTTTTTTGTTTTTGTTTTTGTGTTTTTTGCCTAATTACAATTATTGTCACAAATAAACACTCCTTTTACTTTCCTGGTTTTGAATATCTTTCAAATAATATTACAATTTATGGTTACTTTTACTCTCATAAACAGTTCTTTTCTCCTAACTTCGAATATATATCCAACTTTAAACATAATTTATTTATTCTTTAGTATTTTGCATCAGTTTCTAGCTTAAAGCTTGTTCTGCATTATGTAATTATTGTCTTAATTATAGATCATTATAAAAATGATCTGTGTGCTACTGATCTCTACAATAGTTAACAAAACTCTCCAGTAGGCTAGACCTGCTTGCCACAGCATTCAGGAATCAGACTATCTCTGCCTCCCCTGTGTTGCAATTTAAAATGCTCATCTTCATGCCTAGTGTTTTTACATGGGGTCTGGGGATGCAACCCAATTTTTATTCTTGTAAGACAAACACTCTACCAGCAGAGCTGTCTCTCTAGACCTCACAAATTGTTATTTAAAATCTCACATACTCGCACAACTTAAGATCTTAGTGTGGTTTCTTTCTTCTCATCAATTGTTCTCCACCATGCCCCACTTTTATCCAGTGGAGCCATCGTAGATATATGGTGTATGATGTGGCAAAAAAGAGTGCAAAGCTGACAAATGCACAAATCTGAATGGAATTCTAATTACAATGATTTCTAGCAGGTTTCTTATTTTCCTGTCTCAATGTTGTCAATTCTAAAATGAGAAAAATAAGACCTCTGTCATCTCATGATTATAAAGATTAACTTGTATTCCACCATAAATATGTGGCAGTATTTCACATGTAGTATGAAATGGTTAAATAGCAATTAGTATAAGAGTTAATTATAATACTTACATGGAGTTAGGTAGTCTTCAATTACCTGAAACCCTGTCAGATGAAAATAAAGAGATGACTGTTTTCACTATGGCTCTGTGTTACTTTTTTTGCGGTGTGAAAAAACACCTTGACCGAAGGTAGCTTAAGGAAGAACAGGATTATTTTGGTTTATTATTCCAGAGGGTTAAAGGTCATCATGGCATGAAGCAGGAAGCTGGATGATCAAGTTCTATCTGCAAACCTGAAGCAAAGAGAACAAGAAGTAGGGCCAGGCTGCACCCACAAAGCTCACTCTAGTGACATATTTACTCCTGCAAAGCCCCACCTCCTAAAAGTTCCTTAACCTTCCCCCAGAAGCACAAAAAACAGGCAACCAGGTATGCAAATACATGAGCTGAGGGAGACATTTCTCCTTCAAACCACCACAAGCTCCAAAAATTTTACTAGGACAGCAGGTCATCACAGAGACTCATTTCTACTTACCATGATTCATTTTCCTTTGAAGACAGAGTTTTCTGTACCTCAAGATGTCCAATCAGATACCACCCATGGGGAACATGCTGTGCCTATTCTCTAATCCTAGCATCCTGAAAGCCTGAATTTATTTCAAGAATGCTATGTTGCCCTGTTCCTATGTTCTGATGCTCCTTATCCATTGGGCTGCTACAGGTCTCAGACTCCACATGAGACACCACAAACAATTTATCCTTTGAGTATTCATGAATGGCACTCGAAGAGAGGTTTCTTTCAGTCCTGAACAGGCTGACCGGGGAGAAGTTAGAGGCTGTGCACTGACTGCAACCCTCACATAAGACTCTGTCTGGTGGGGAGGTATATACAGTGTACCACACCTAACTTGAGAGTTTCTTTCTTGTTGAATGATTCCCAGACAAAGGAGTGTCTTAGGCTGATAACTTCATTGGTGCTGCCATCTGCTGGAGGATGAAGCCAACAGTGGGGTGGTACAAGCTTCCAAAATAAATGAACTGCTCACCAGCAGAGGAATTCTTTTTCCTAGAGGCCCCAGTGTTTTCTAAAAATGTCAGTGTCTTCTTAAACTAGGATAATAACCTAGTTTTTTTTTAATGTGTCATAAGCCAAAAATGACTGAATGGCTTCACCGCAATTTTGGCCCATGTGTATGCTCTTTTATATTAAAGGATATCCTGGAGCTAAAGTTACATGCAGTTGTCAACCGCCCTATATAAGTGAACTAAAGTCATGACTTTCGGAAGAAAGGAAAGCTCCATTAGCCACTGAAGCCACTGAGCCATCCTTCCAGACTCTGCATACTTTCTTAATTATCACCTCCATCTCTACTAGATAACCTTCAACCCAAGTAGCCACACAAATCTAGATAGTAGCCATAACTCTCTATACAACACATTTGACTAACAGAAATTTTACATCACTAGTTCTGATCCTTAACAACAACAACAACAAAGGAGCCCTCCCTGAATACTCCCTTAGCCTAGAGGCAGGAAGGAGGGCCTAGTCCCTAATCCAAATGACCTGATAGATTTTGATGATCCCTCCTGGAAGGCATCACCCTCCCTGTGGAGTGGGTAGGGGGATGGGATGGGAGGGAAGTTGGGCAGCATGGGAGGGAGGGAGAGGGAACTGGGATCGATATGTAAAATAAGAATATATATATATATATTATATATATATATATATATATATATATATATATATATGAGATCCCTCCCTGTATTGGTAACTTTTCTACTGCTGTGATAAAACACAGTGACCAGGGAAGTTTATAGAAGAGTTTTATTTGGAGCTTATAGTTCCATGAGGAATAAGAGTCCATCACTATCATAGCAGCGATGGCTGCAGACAGGCAATAGCTACTGGAGCTGGAAGCTGAGTGCTCACATCTCATTTCATAAAGAGGAAGCAGAAAGGGAAAACTCAAAACAGCACAAGTCTTTATTTAGCCTCAGTGACATACGTCCTCCAGCAAGGTCATACCTACTAACCTTCCCCAAACGACACTGACTGGGAACCAAGTATTTACTGCGCGGGCTGCAGAGGACATCTCATCCGGACTAGCACAAGTCTATTGACCATAAAATACATTGATTTCCTGGAGAGTTTACCAGGAGGCCAGGAAATGATAGAAGGTTTCCCCTCAGGGAGACTTATACAGGGAATGAACTAAGCAATTTCTGCTTCCAGCTGTGGTATGGGGAGGTATTGGGACAGTGCAATAAGCCAAGTATCTGTTGCTGCACAGTAGACCATGACAAAATTTGGTGGGTTGGGGTCTAGGAATATAACCAACTGTAAAGTATACAGTCTGTGTCCTCTTCCTCTTCACAGATTGCTGGATGGCTCGGGTTCCCAGAAGTGGAATCTTCCAGGTTGTTTTAGGTGTAGAGATGATGGCTCAGGTCTACCATATTGAATTAGTTAAAATGAATCATAGGACCAGAGCAGGTTTGCTGTGGAATGAGGATTCAAAGGGATATTCATATGGAAAGGATGACTAAGGAGGTACTGTTTTGGAGACCAGTAGGGATTCTTAGAGACTGGTCAGTGGTTAAGAGCACTTACTGCTCTTCAAGAAGAGTTAGATTCCCAAGATCCACATTAACCAGCTCACAATCACCTGTAACTCCAGTTCCAGGGGATCCAATGTCTGTGGCCTCTGCAGGCACTGGAATATGTGTGCATATATAGGCAATAATAATTTTAAAATTAAAAGGTATCTAACTGTTGATGGAAGAACAGAATATGATAACCCCAAATTAGATATTTCTATCACCCTCTCTTTTCAAGCTCAGGGAACATCATAGTATTGGGGGAAGAAAGATTATATGAGTCAAAGATCAGGGGAAATGTTGCAAAATTGTGCCATCTAGATACAACAGAGTCATTGTACCCATGAATTCACAACAGTGATGGTGATTGCATAAGATCAGCAAAAGATCAAGTCAGTCAACATTCCAGTGTAGGTGGCAGGAGGCCATCACAAGGCCCACCCCTAGCTAAGAGCTATTGACAGTTGATGGCTGCTGAAGAAGGGAAAGTCAGCTTTCTTGAAGGTTGCTCATGCCCCAGTGTTTATAACTGGACTCTCTCCCTCCCTCCCTCTCTCTCTCTCTCTCTCTCTCTCTCTCTCTCTCTCTCTCTCTCTCTCTCTCTCTCTGTGTGTGTGTGTGTGTGTGTGTGTGTGTGTGCATTTCACTATATCATGCCTATCATGCCTATAACTGGACTCTCTCTCTGTGTGTGTGTGTGTGTGTGTGTGTGTGTGTGTGTGTGTGTGTGTGTAAAAGAAAGAGAGAGGATAAAATTGGAGGAGTCATGAGGCATCTGGGGAAAATTAGAAGGGGAGGTCTGTGATGGATTATATATATATATGCATATATATATATGTGTGTGTGTGTATGCAAATATATATATATGCATGACATCCTCAGTGAATGGTTAAATAAGATTTTAAAGAGAATAGAGCATAAAGCATGGATAAAAGCACAAAGCTGATAAACATATAAGAAGTTGGGATAGCTTCAGCCATCAGGTTTAAAAAAAAATAAATGAACAATGGATCTGAAGTGAGGGTGTGTTCAGATCACCTAGGACCTTGACCATTATGCCCAGCAACTTGGCCTATCTTCATCCAGTATCTCTCAGAGCTCACTATGCATAGTGACTAGGGGCTACCAAATGCCATTTCCCCCAATATCATGAATATAAACATTGAAGATAGCACATCTTACCAGGGATTTGATAAGGTCTCAGCACACAAGATGAGAAGTTATGGGGAAGTGAAAACTTTTTAAGGCAATTCTGTCAAGAGAACAAGGGAAGGCTTTGCTGTGATTGTGCAATAGAACACCACAGTCTAAAGCTGGAGGGTAAAACAAGATAAGTGCATTCACTCTTAGAGCAAACACTGTCTTTGGGGGCTTTCCACTGAAGACTTGATGGATATTTTGGGAACTTCCTATGATGAATATGACATTGGTATGGATGAGAGTCTCTTGCAATTGTGAAGTTATGCTTGTTAAAAGAAAGTGTATAGATGTGCCAACTTAAGTACAAAGGCCAGAGGGCAAGGGCACACAGCGGAAAAGATAAGGGAAGTTAATCAGCAAGTCTGCTCCACATTCCTGAATGTGTGTTGAAACCTTGACTCAAATTGCAGAATCAACCCCTGGTACCAACCAGTTACAGTGATTTTTCTAGATGAAAGCACCAAGGACCTCGGAAGGAACAAACACCAACTAACTCAGAAGTAATAAGACTTTTGGGGAACTGTGATGCCTTGATGTTTTTCCAGGCCTGCTGTATCCTATATTTCTAATACTCAGTGTAGATTCTGTTGGGAACCTGCTTTCTCCAGCCCTGTTGGGCCACGCCCAACCCCCCCCACCTTTTTAATAACAATAAGAGGTGGGAATGTTGGAAACCTGCAGTCTCCTGACCCCGCCTCTGATGATGGGTGGGACGCCTATGGTCACATCAGTCAGGCTTTACCTAGCTGTTCAAGCTTTTACCTGGCGGTGCATGGGACCCGGTTATGCATGAGCAAGCCCCCCTTTTAAAGCAAGTGCCCCACACCCCGCTCTCTCTCTCTCTCTCCCCGCTTTTGGTTGGCCACCAGCTATCCCCCTTCTCTCCCCTCTCTCAATAAACTCCGCATGGGCACTGAGTCTCGTGTTTGTGTTTCTTAGGCAATAGCTGCAGCAAAAGAACAACAGATTTAGTGTAAACAATTTGCACTATACTTTCCCAAGTGCTTCCCAAAGCTCTTAGATCCAGTGGAATCAGTCCCAGTTTCCCACACGCCTTGGAAATGGTAGTTACAGGCATTCCTTTTTTGAAAAAAAATCTGTAATACCTCAATAATTTCACGATTTTCCTTGCCTCAGGAGTTAACTAGGCTGCTGATAATAACAGACCATTATTGGCATGTGAGTGTGACTTCTGCAGCCTGAGCTCTTTTAGGTGTGATTACTTTGGATGTCACAACTCATTTTTTGAAAGTTTAATTCAGGAAATCTTGATAAACTGTTATGAAAGGCTTAATTTGTAATCAAGGCCATCGGCAGGGACCTAGGGCAAGTTTTTGTTCTGAGGTTGCTGAGATTCTGGGTGTCCTTCAGGAAGCTGGGCCATGGTCTAGGAGGTTGCAATGACCCTCCAGAGAAAATATAATGCTGATATGAAATGTTATTTTTTGCACATTTATGTATTTTTAATTAAATGTATTCATTTACTTTACATCCTAGTGGCAGTTTCCCCTCCCTCCTCTCCTCCTATACCCTTGCCCTACCACTCCTCCTCTCCATCCTCCAATTCAATCCTCCTCTGCTTCTGTTCAGAAAGAGGCAGGCCTCCCATGAGTATCAACAAAACATGGCATATCTAGTTGAGTTAGGACTAAGCACCTTCCCATGTATTAAGGCTGGGCAAGGTAACCCAGTATGAGGAATAGGTTCCTAAAAGCCAGCCAAAACATTAGAAACAGCCCCTGTTCCCACAACTAGGAATCCCACAAGTAGACCAAGCTACACAATTGTCACATATATGTAGTGGGTCTAGGTTGGTCCCATATAAGCTCCCTGGCTGTCAGTCCAGACTCTGTGAGCTTCTATGAGTCCAGGTTAGTTGATTCTATGGGTCTTCTTGTGATGTCCTTAACCCTGTCCCCGGCTCCTATAATCTTTCCCCTCTCTCTTCAGCAGGATTCCCTAAGCTCAGCCCAATGCTTGACTGTGAGTCTGTGCATCTGTTTCCATCAGTTACTGATAAGAACTGGGTTAGTCACCAATACTCTGCACCATAGGCAGAACACACTGTAAATCAAAGGATGTGTAGTTGGACTGATGTCTATCCACTGAAAGTCTCACTGGGTCAAAGGAGATGGCCAGTTCAGGTTACATATCCATCATTGCTAGGAGTCTTAGCTGGGGTCATCCTTGTAGATTTCCTTTGCACCAGGTTTCTACCTGACTATGAAATGCCCTCTTTCCAGTCTTCTCTTTCAGTATTCCCCCACACTTCCACCCCTCAACCCGATTCCCATCTCCACCTGTCCCCACTCCACCAAAGAGATCTCTTATATTTCCCCTTTCCCAGGAGATCCATGAAATCTCCCATATACATCACAGCTTTGGGCCTCCTTGTTACTAAGCCTCTCTGGGTCTGTGGATTGTATCATGGTTAACATTTACTTTGCAGCTAAAATTCACTTTAAGTGAGTACATTCCATGTTTGACTTTCTGGATCTGGGTTACCTCACTCAGATTGACTTTTTTCTAGTTCTATCTACTTCAAATTTCTTAATGACATTTTTGATAGCTGAGTAATACTTCCTCGTGTAAATGTACCCCATTTTCTTTATCCATTCTTCAGTTGAGGGGCATCTAGGTTGTTTCCAGGTTCTGGCTATTATGAATAAAGCTGCTATGGACATACTTGAGCAAGTGTCCTTATGGTATGATAAAGCATCTTTTGGGTGTATGTTCAAAAGTGACATCACTGGGTCTTGGGGTTAATTCCCAGTTTTCTGAGAAATCACCTTATTGACTTCCAGAGTGGCTGTACAAGTTTTCACTCCCACCAGCTGTAGAGGAATGTTCCCCTTGCTCCTCATCCATGAAATATGATTTTGTGTGGTGCTTAGTAATGCAGACATGCTGGTCAGGGTTCTCCACTGACTCTTTCTTTCCCAGCTCTCTCATTTTGATGACTTATGGTCTTCTTAATGCTAAACCACAGAAAATACATGTATCCAATCAGATGAGGCACTGTGATGGCCAATGATATGTATTATGTTTAAATTACTGTGCCTAAGGGATCTATAAAACAAAAATGTCTCTAAGCCATAAACCCTACTTGCCCAAGGACAGAAAAATGTCTGGAATGCTGAGGGCTGTTGTTCATATAAGATACAAAGCCAGGTGTTTTTGCTTCTGTAAACAAGCTTGGTTGTCTCAACTGCATAAGATGTGTGTTTGATCACACATAAGCAGCAGGCACATAGGCAGGAAGTAAGTCAGGATGTATGCTTGCCCCTGATTGGGCAAAAGTGGGAAGTATGTAGCATTGTGGGTTTTGCCTTTGTAAACTCCTGTAATTTGCTGCCATACTCTAGAAATCCCCAGTATAGACCTGGCTAGTATTTAATAAAGCTTGATTAAAATTTGGCTCAAAAATTGTGGTGGTCTTGTGTGTGTATTACATATGTATGTATGTATGAATGTATGTATGTAATCAGGTGAGTTAGACCTATGATTAATTTTTGTGTGCGTGAATGTAGGTTTCTGTGGGTGTACATGTTTCTGTGGGTGCCAGGTACACATAAACAATGCCTCAAGGACAACCTTAGGTGTCATGCCTCAGAAGTCATCTACCTTGTTTTTTGATACAAGGTTTATCATTGACTTTGAGCTCAACAAGTAGGCTCAGCTGGTTAGCTAGTAAGATCCTCAGATCTCTGCCTTCTCAATGCTGGGATCACAAGTGCATGCCATCATAGGCAGCCTTTTGTGTATGTGTGTGTGTGTGGCAAGCACTTTATCAACTGAATATATCACAAGTACTCACCCTTAAGGATTATCACAAGAAATATCAGGAGATTGCAAAAAACAGGATTCCCTGGTGCCTTCAGAAGAAAGAGAAATGGCTTGATAATTAAAAAAAAAATATGCCTTATTTGTAATCAACACCTAACAATTATATATACTTCATACCCACAGTAGTGTGTGACAATTCTTTTCATTTATACAGTATGTGCTGACCATATCTGGGTAATTTATCAATCACTTCAGATATAGATCATTTTTTTGTGTACTCTTTGCTAGGTATTCTGAATTATTGCTAGGTATTGTTAATTATTGTCAATCACATTTTTTCCCCAATGTCTTCTTTAGCTTCAGCAGTTTTTTCCTACATATGGTATGCTGTAGGTGGGGATGATCCCAGAAGGAAGAGGGGTCATGGAGAAGCTAACTCAAAGCCTCCTTCACCTAGAATTGAGGGTAAGAAAAACCTCAAAATCCCAATTTCATGATGCAGTAGTAACCTTTGACATTGAACTATTAGCTTACCAGACTAAAAGTCCCTCAAATACCTCAACCTATTTGACCCTTAACTGGTATAATTCTTGTTAAATGCCTCTTTGATATCTTCCTCCTCCTCACATGGACAAATGTGGAAGAAAAAAGAGGGGGCAAGGAGGTTAAGTCACTCTTACAGGGTCTCAAAGCCACCAAGCTCAGAGCTAAATAAACAAATCCCCAATTCAACAGAATTCTTCCAAGTGCTCCCGTTCAACCCCTTCCTTTTTAATGTCTTCTCTTCCCCTTTTCCAAACACCCAAAAAATTTGTAAAACATATAGTTAGTTAACAACATTGTGTTTCTACTAAAGGAGGTGTCTTTCTTTGTTGTGGGATTTATTCTAATTTCCTTTCTGCTGCTACAGTAAACGCTCTAAACAAAAGCAACTTAGGGTAAGAAATGATTTATTTGGTTTATATTTCCAGGCCACAGCCCATGCACTGAGGGGAATCAGCACAGAAACCATGTCAAAACACTGCTTGTTGGCTCTCTGTGTGTCTCAGGCTCTGCACGTTTCCTTATACACACAGGACCACATGCCTAGGAAATGGCACTGCCTACAGGATGTGGACCCTGTAGTAACAATTAACCATCAACACAATCCCTCATTCACATGCCTGCAGGCCAATTTCATGAAGGTAATTACCAATTTGAGGCCTTTTGCTTTCAGATGATTTCAGGCTGTGTCAAGTTGGCCTTTAATGCTTACTAGGAGGGCACTACATTTCCATTCACAAGCCTTGCTGAATTACAAGACCTAGAGAAGCTCAGGATTTTGTTCTCAATACTTTGAAAACAAGTCACATGGGGAATTCTTCAGTTGTTTTAGCTTGTGTATTTACTTCTAAGACTAGTACGTGCAGAATTGACTATAGGGGATGAAAAATGTTAAAAAAAAAAAAAGCTTAAGCCATCTTAATTTTTTTCTTTTAAACATGAAGTTATTATTTAAAACCATGGTTCTCACTTAGAAATGTGTAGAATATAAAATGAGCCCCAATTAGTAGGATAAATATAGATCTAGTATCTAACCTGAGAAAGGCCATTTGCAGCCTTTTTTTAGTCCTAATTGATCAGACTTGCAACTTGCATAAGGTTAAATATTTTCACTTTCCTGGTGCTCATCTGAAGTGCTAATCACTTGCTTTTGTGTTCCTTATGGATCTTAGTAACAGTGTGCATAGCCACAGGGGACTTTGGGGGGAAGAAATGGGCAAGGTGAACTAAATTATAAGTATAGTTAAGGTTCAGGGACTCAGGGATAGCCCAGCCTTTCTGTGTTGTATCCTCATATGACCTGTCCATATCCCTTTCTTCCTCTGGGAGTCAGTTTCTTTGTGGGTAACAATTATATGGCCTAGTTCAATGCTTTGCCAAATAGCATATGTATTTGAGTCTGGCTGCATGCTTGCATTCAACTTTAGGTTTTCTCTGGGGAAGACACAGCTAGGTTCAATGGGTCTTTTTCACCTTATATAACCCCCTTGCTCTTCTAATGTCCCATAACAAATATTTGCCATCATTTTTTTAAGTAAAAGCTAAAAAGTCCTGTTTGAGCCTTTTTAAAAGGAAATCATACTTCTAACCCAAGGTCACCTAGGGCCTCTGCATCTGACTCTGAAGGCTGTGCAGCCTTAACATTTCTAACCCTGATAAGAACAATTGGGGGATGTGAGCTCTGGGCACTAACTGACCCCTCCTAATCTCTTAGCCTCAGACTTGCTGCCCAGGGCTGGTAAGAAAATATAGTTTTCTTCGCCTTCCTATTGGTTTCTTATCCAAACCTGTAAATGCAAAACTGCTATTTAGCCCAAAATATGCTTATTTTCTTTCATAGACATGGTTGAGAAATGCCCATGAACCTGACCTAGGTCCTAGAAGAGTGCTAACAGCAAAACAACTTTGCATGGGCTTATAATGGCATGAGGTGCTTGTGCCTGGTTCAGTGGACTAGAAAGTGGCAAAGCAGCGTTGATTCCTTGTTCTTGGTATGGGAAGGAACTCCAAGAGCAAAAACAGCTTTGCCATTTTCCCAACTAACAGCTTCTCTGCAGCAAACTACCAATTCCAAGTTATCTTAGCATGAGTCATTCATACTTATAATGAAGCTAGATTTTGAAAAGAACCACTGGAGTAGAAGAATACTACACTCTGGACTCAGACAACCTGAGATCAAATCCAGGTCTTGGCCAAGGTACTCAGCTCACCTCTCTGAGATATTAGCATCTGTACCACACACTGTGGAGACTGTTTACATACAATAGCTGAAGCTTGGAGAGCATTGTGTTGTTCTTAGTATGCAATGGATGAAGTGCGTAGGGTTAGTGAAGACATTTAGGAGAGTAAGGCAGTTCACTTGATGCAAAGACAAGGCACAGATTCCAGTTTATACCTCTAGAGGTAAAGGGCAGCATAAGTAACTTGACAGTGAGTCTCTCCCTAAACACAGTGGTTAGGAAAGATTCCTGCTGCAACTATATTTTACCAGTAGTATCCAATATGCCCGGAGATGGCTAATGTTGATTGTCAACTTTACAGAATCTAGAATCATCTGGGAGACAAACTTTTGGGCATATCTATGGGTGAATTTCTAGACTAAACTAATAGAGGTGGGGAAACTGGCCCTACATATTAGGGGTACCAGAACATGGGCTGGGGGGTCCCAGACTAAATAAAAAAGAGAGTTTACACTGAGCACTAATGTTCATTGCTCCCTGTTTGATGACTACGCATACAGTGAGACAGCCCCTAGGGCTGTCATGACTTTGCTACCATTATGGACTGTACCTGAAAACTGTGAGCCAGAATAAACCCATCTTTCCTTCCTTAATTTTTTTTCCTGAGGTATTTTGTCATAGTTACAGAAAAAGGGAACCAATGCATGCCCTTTCCATGAACTCTGTTTAAAATGCAAGTGCCCTAGGCAGCAGGGAGAAATGTCAAGTACAGATCAGTGTGGAAACTGCATTGACATCATATGAAAGTGGTTGCAAATGCCAGCCAGCACTGCTGTGTTCTGTGACCTTGGCACTCTACTTGGCCTTTCTAGATGTAAAAGATGGAAAGTAGGAGGTATGATGGTCTTATAGAGCATCTAGTTCATGAGGCTTATTTTGGAGTGGTTTATCTCAGGGAAAATAAGAAGTCCCTATAAGGTTTCAGAATGGATAGCACAAGGGAAAATCTTGGATTTGGGCTCTTGTTATTATGAAGCCAGGGCTTATGGTATACAATAAACCTCAATCTTTGGTTGTATTGAGCCTGCTTGAGATAGTCTACACTACCAACGTACCAGGGTTCTAGAGCATGGCACAGCTGCCACACGTTGCTGACACTGCCCTATACCTGACCTGTTCTACATTGTATGCTGAAAGCCCACAGGGAAATCCACCTGGAATAAGGGAGACATTCCAGCCTCAATGTTTCACAGGCTGGCCTAACAGGGAGAAGAGGGACTCAGCTTTCCAAGTCCAGAAGTAAACTTGTTCCTGGCTGTATCCAAGTGCCAGTTCATTCCTGAGCCTTACATCCACGGGCTTTAGTGGCAGGATGCTACCTGAAGCATGTGACAAGGGTTAAGGAGCTAAAATACTAGGTGCTTGATAAATGAGAATATTTTTCTTGTTATAGGGCTGAGTTCAAAGGGTCCTTGGGCTGTGTGCTTTTCATCATCCTTCCCTGGTACACTCCAAAGCCTGGAATCTGTTCAGGCTTCATTCTTGCATGTTTCTGATAAGAGGTATCCTTGTTATTCTTTCCACAGTAGGGCAACCTGGGAGGGGTTGCTCATTGACAAGGAGCCTGCTTCCAGCTAAGTCAAAACCCTGAGGCTGAGCATATTTTAAGTCACAGGTCATGAACTTCCCTTCTGCAGCCCCAACTCACAGCAGGAGCTGGGAGGCAGCTGCAAAAGGGAAGCCCTATGCCTTGTTCTTCCTCTGTAATTCCTGGTGCTCCTTGGGCACCACAGGATGGGGAAATCCTGGGATGTCAGGCTTCCCAAGTTATGAATATAGAACTCACAGATGCTAGGGTTGTACAATCTGTGCAATGTGGAACCTCATCATTGACATGACTTGAAGTGCTTCAGCATGGAGGATGTCAAGTGGCATATCCAGACCATGTGCATATAGTACATCAAGGGGAAGACCCCTAAACATCTGTGAGAAGCACTTGGACCACTCACTTAACTACATCCATGCATAGACAATTTTCAACAAAACAGGGCTCCCATTCCAGCTTCAGTGGTTAGCTGTTGATGGTGGTGAGCCTCAGGCATCACATCATAGAAGGAGCAAAAAGGCTCCAACAACCAGTAAGTGGACATCAGCTCTCTCTCTCTCTCTCTCTCTCTCTCTCTCTCTCTCTCTCTCTCTCTCTCTCTCTCTCTGTGTGTGTGTGTGTGTGTGTGTGTGTAAAATGTATTTCAGACTGTGGATGCAGTGGAACATTTGAAAGCACGTTTTTGGTGGATCCTCCATGACACCCAGTGAGGGTATACTTTTACACTTCTCTTTGATACCCTAGCTCACCACTGGAGATATTTCCCTTGAAGATTCTGTTTAGCTCAAACAAGCTACAGAAAATTGCCTTCTATAATTCTAATCAGAAATCTTTAGGGAGGTAGTTCACTTTTGAAATATTTTTAGAACATAGATTTCGTCATACCCTATAAGCTCTAACTTACAACAGCAGAGCATATAGGACTTTGATGGGAGATGTTATTCTGTATATGTGTTTCTCATACTGGTGAATTAATAAAGCCTGTGGCCAATAGGAAACAGTGGGGCTAGGAGACCAGGAGGAGGAAAGAGGAAGTAGAAGGAGGAGTCAAGATGTAGAGCATGGAGGAAGGAAGACGCTGGCCGTGGCTCCCGGATATGATGACCACGTGGAAATACTTAGATAAGTAGAAATGGGTTAATAATTAAGACAGAGCTAGCCCATAAACAATAATGGTAACTGGCCAACAGGATTGTATCAAATACAGAGTCTCTGAGTGTTATTTGGGGCTTACATGGCGGCGGGACCATGGCGGCAGGACTGGCGGCAGCCAGAGGGAAAAGCCTGCCATAACAGGCTTTTCCCAAATGGGCCCAGAGATTGTTTAGAGCAACCGATGTTTACAATCAATTCCTGAAACATACAAAGAAATCCTGGGGGCTGGGGACTGAGAAGCATCATTATGCATGGATGATCAGACCTCCCTAATTCAGGTGAGCCCATGAGTGTCCTTCATGTCTTCATGTTTCAGCTACTATAGTTACGAATTGGAATATATCAGAGATGTTTTTTTCACGACAATGTTGATACAAATCTTGAGTCTTGAGAGGAAGGGACAGTTGAAATCTAGGTCATGCTGGGGCATTTATTATCATTTGTACTTTGACTCTGCTGCACTTTGTAATTGACACCTGAGGGCTGGATGATTGGCAGCTCCCCTGAATTATTTCCTTGACTGTTTTTCTAAAATTTGGTCACTACACCTACCGCACTCTCTAGGATAAAATTCCAGTTAATTTTCACAACCCCTAAAGTTTGTACCCATCTTATTGATAAGAAAACCAAGAGTCTTGTCCTGCCTCAATTTGGTGTGTCTGCTTTGTTGACGCCCATGAGAGGTGCTCCTTTCTGAATGGAGATGGAAAAATGGATGGGAGGCTGTAAATGGGAGGATAGGAAAGGGGATGAGGGAGGAGAGGAGGGAGGGGAAACTGGATGGTATTTGAAATAAATGAAAAATCATTTAATTAATTAAAAAGATAACCAAGACTCAAAGCAGTTAACTGCCTTATACAAAGTCAAATGGTTAAGTTAGAAAGTGACTCAATTATCAATGCCAGCAATTCAATAATAATAATTTATAGTGCTTACTAAGTATTTCCAATTTTCCTTTA
Organism: Cricetiscus sungorus; assembly: GCA_030556225.1. Classification (NCBI taxonomy): domain Eukaryota; kingdom Metazoa; phylum Chordata; class Mammalia; order Rodentia; family Cricetidae; genus Cricetiscus; species Cricetiscus sungorus. The sequence goes on from JANBXA010000007.1 coordinate 111,774,844, forward strand.
CGAAAAGTATTTCTTCTAATTCTCTTTTTGAAGGCAACTTCAGGGGCTGGAGAAATGACTCTGTGGTTAGGAGCAGTTGTTACTCTATCAGAAAATTCAGGTTTGGTTCCCAGCACCCAAATGGCAGTTAATAGCCATCTGTAGTTTCAGATCCATGGGTTCTTATACCCTCTTCTAGCCTTTTTGGACACTGCAGGCATGCAAGGAAAACACAATACAGATTAAAAGAAAAATCTTAAAAAACACAAACCTTAAAGATAGCTTCAGTTGAGCACTAAAATATACTTATTTTACCAGGGAAGACATGGGGCTTCAGGAAGGGTAAGGAGTTTTAAGAAATGCTGTAGCTCGGAACAGTGGATCTGATCTGCGGTAAATGCCTACCCTTAATCATTCCCTGCACCTCAGTTGGCCCTATATAAAATGGAGGTTAGTATGCCAGGATCCTAGATAACAGTGGGAGAATTATTGGATGAAAAGCATGTTAGGACCTCGATTTTCAGCATTCGAAAGCTCAGATTTGAGATTGGTTAAACATTAAACTAATTTAAAAGTGGGAATCAGAGCAAAACCAAGACGGGCTGAAGTTCCAATATGACTACTGACTAGCTCTGTCTGTGCACAAACTGTCTCACTTCTCTGAGAACCAATCCCATATCTAAAGTAGGTGCGTAGGTTGAATTCACAATGTCCTTTCAAGGTCCATTCACTGAAGACTTGGTCCTCTGGGAAGTGCTACTGGGGGTGACAGAAACTTTTTTTTTTTTAATTCTAGATTTATTTTATGTGTATGGGCATGTTGCAAGCATGTGTGTATTTGGTGGGCAGAAAAAGGGTGCTGGAACCCCTGACGCTGAAGTTAAAGGTAGCTATTATGTGCCATAGATCCTGGGAACAAAACTTGGGTCTTTTACAAGAGCAGCCAGTGCTCTTAACCCCTGGCCCAATGACGTAAGCTTAAAAAAAAAAAAAAAAAAAAAAAAAAAGCAGTTACAGGTGAAAGTTAACATTGGCATATATGTCGGAAAAAGTTATGCTACAGCACTGAAAGGTTGGGAGCCCCTAAATTACAAGTGGAAGAAGTCAACAAATTCAAAAATGAGGTTCAGATGCAAAGAACTTTTGTGAGCGTCTGCCTTGAGGAGTCAAGTGCAGAGACAGTAAGAAAGAAGTGAGGGAAGTCTTTATTTAAAATAAATTCTCCATCTATTTCTTCATATCCTTTTCTTCCTCTTTCCCTCCCTCCTTTTCTTGTATTAATTCTTCTTCTTAAAGATCACCCTTTATTATGTACCAAAGAGAAAAAGCATGAAGGCAAAAATTATATTTAAAAATCTTTGTGAGCTTGGAGTATGCAAAGGTTTTTAGGTATGATATCAAAAGAACCTGTTGAAAACCAGATCAATAAATTAGATTATATCAAATTAAAAATAGAAATGAGGAGATGATAACAAGTCTGTGAAGTACAAAATCCATGTAAAACACCACTCACAGGCTCACAGGGCAGGGGCTCACAGGGCAGGGGCCTGTTTTTGTAGTGAGGTTTCTTTGGAAATAACATCTGCATTTGTTTATTATTTATAACTGCTTTTGTGGGACAATGAGTGAGTTGGATAGGTGCAACAGAATTCTTATAGCTCATAGGTTTAAAATATTTTTATTCTTTAAAAGTGTTGTTTGCCAACCCTTGATATAGTGCACATGTCCAAGACGTACTAATCCCTTTATCATGATAGTCACCCAATTGTAAAGTAGGAATACCACATGCACCATGGTCCAGTTCCCTCTAGCCTAGAGCAGCTTCCTTCTAGAATCCAGATCCTCCAGCTTATTCCATACTACTTTACAGAAATCATTATCTGTGGAAAAGATTGGTAAGCACTGGTATAAATGCATGTTTTCCATTATACACTGCCTTTGTCACTCCCTGTACCTGATTTTGCTTATTTAGGTAGCATTTGCTGAATTCTTTCCTCATACCAGGGAAGACACAGACCTGCCTTTCAAAAGCCCACACTGGAGGAGAAAGGCATGCATAGAACCCACCAATATGTAATGTTGTGAGAAGTATTATATAGTTAAGTACAAAAGAAGCATGATTTGTGTACCTAAATACTCTGAACTGGTCTGTGAGGACTAGGTTTCCCCAGGGAGGTCTGCAATGCAACCACAGATGGGTTAATCTCAATCTCTCTCTCTCTCTCTCTCTCTCTCTCTCTCTCTCTCTCTCTCTCTCTCTCTCTCTCTCTCTCTCCTCTCTCTCCCCTCTCTCTCTCTCATCTACCTATCCTATCAGCTATCTATCATCTATGTGCCTATATGTACATATTGTATATATATTATGTGGTTTCACACACACACACAAACATACCCATGACTTTTCCTTTGTAAATTAGGTACAGTAAGATACTAAGTGTCATCACTAAGGATAAAATGGATCAATCATAGCAATGTTCTATAATAAAAGTTATATTAATGTGTTGTCTGTTAAGAAACTCAAGATAAATATTAATGTGCTCAGACTATAGCTGACAATAAGCAACTGGATGGTGAAAAGATAAACTATGGTTAAAAAAAAAAAAAAGCACCACTGAGGTTTACCACTCACTGGTTCTGCAGCCTCAAGCCAGTCAAAATTGCTGAGCTTTGCTTGTTTCCTATGTAAAGTGGAACGAGCGTAAGGAAGGGGTTGTGATGAGGGTTACAAGAGCTGCTAAGTGTAGAGCATCAGCTTCAGTGTCAGGGCTTAGTGCCATTGGTGGCGGCAGCAGTAACAGTGTCAGTAGTCAGGAGTAGAAGCAGCCATGATAGTAGCTGATGTGCAAGAACGGCCACAACAAAGAGAGAAAGCGAGAGGACTGGGAGAAAGATACTGATCAAGGATCCTTTCACAAAGAAGTGGCATCATCTGTTTCTAGAAGCATGAACACAATTTAGTTACTGCTGCAGTTTGGACCTTAACCATCTCCAAAGGCCCATGTGTAGAATGCTTGGTACCCAGTCTGGAACTACTAGGTGGTGATGGAACACTTAGAAGGTAGGATCTGGTAGAAAGACTTTAGGTTATTATTGGGGGGGGGTCTGCCTATAAAGAGGATAGTAGAACCTTTTTATTTTATTTTTTCTGTCTTCTGGCATATGGCCATGAACTGGTGAGTTTCCTATAGTCTATTTCTATTACCTACCCACTTCCTTTTCTTCCTTCCTCTCCCTGCCCCCTACTTTTCCTCCTCTTCCTCTTTCTTCTTTTTAGACATGTTCTTACTATACTTCTCAGTCTGTCCTGGAACTCACAATCCTCATGTCAGTGACAGGATTATATATGTGTATGCCTCCAAGGCCTGCTACATTCTCATCTTGATTCTCTGTCACAGGCTGAGGACAATGGAACAAAACAATCATGAACCAAAGTCTACTGAAGTAGAACAAACATTTTTCCCTTTATAAATTGACCATCTTAGGTATTCTTTCATACACAAATTTGACTAACACAGTCATAGTTTATGAGAAGGATGAAGGGAGAAAAAAGAATGTGATGGAATCTTCCTTAAAAAATGCAGATTTTTTCCAAGATGAGAAATAAAAAGTAGAGGGTTTTCAGTACCCTTTCAGATTAAGGCAGGGCAATGGACTTGACCTCCAGTGCTTTCCTCCTGTTCTTGCATTCCTTTCTGTCTTGGACTATCGGCTCTATGTCTATTAAACAAAATTGAAATTCCTCAGCAATCTGTCTAAGGCTCTTGAGGGCTAAGCCTGACCTTTTCCTTCAGTCTTATTCTTTACTCTTTTCCTATTCTTCTACCTTGCACATTCAACTCAGCTCATGTATAAATCAGTATTGCAAAGTTCTATACACCATCCAATACCTAGTCCGAATTCTTGTTTTCTGCTTGATTTATTCCTTCTTTGGAGTGGCCGTTCCTTGGTTTCTACCTCTTTTTCAAACTCTATCTTTCTCTCCAACTCCCCCTGAGAACATTTCTGCCCCATTTCCCAGAATTATTTTTTTTTTCTGATTTAATCCATCGACTTCTGACTTGAAGCTCATTTTAACAATATAAATTCAATTATCTTCTGACTTAAAACTTTCCAATGATTATTTGTAAACATTACCTGAAAAATGCATGGATTCAAAGTAATGTTTATTGGCTTGCTACAACTAGGGAGGCAGCTGAACATGGAGGACCTTGGGACATTTTGGTATGGAAATGCTAAAGGTATTTGCTCTAGGATTCCGACTTAGATTAGCTAAATTTAAGGAAGGATTCAATAAAGTATGGTTTGTTCTAGATTCAGTGCCATCAGAAACCAATGGTGATCCCACCATTAGATATCTAGACACTGTTTTAGGTAGGAATATTTGCTCTTTGCTGTCTAGGAAGAATAGTAACTAAGCAGAATTAATCACACACTGACTTTAGAATCATATGTATGTTTGTGCTCATCAGTTTCCTTTCCATAATACATAACCTTGTCACTAGTGAGAGAAATAAATGTAAGCGTTGATGGCTAGAACAGAACTTGTGGCCTTCACAGTACTCTGGGATTATTACTCTGAGGTGCACAGTTCGGTGAGCAGAGACAATGTAAACAACCTCCTAGAATTATAAACTCAAACTGAGTTACCCTGAAACCCCAGTAACAGAACAAAATAGCCCACTTCATAGGTTTGTCAACACACAGACACAAATAAGCTCATGGTACCATTTATAAAGCATCATCTCATAAAATTGCATGCATGCATGTGCACACGCACACACACGCACGCACGCACGTGCACACACATACTTGTTTCTTGCATATTCAATCATCTTTGATTGCACTGCAAAACCACTGTACAAGCTCAAGCAACCATTAAAGGTGTTCCTCTCTTGGGCAGTTTTACAGAAATTCACCTATTGCCGTGGTTTCTTGTGGTCTTTGGGATTGAGTTGGTGTTCCACACAAGGGCTTCCATCAGCTTGATATATGGGATTTCACAGTTGGATGAAGGCACACAAAGATGGGCTTAGTGCTTGTTTAAAGATGTGACAGCTCAGGACATCTATGTTAGCTCATGTCATCAGGATGAGTGAGGGTGGTCATCAACACCTGGACTCAAACTCATGATCCTCCTGCTTTAGCCTCTGAAGCTCGGAGATTATATGCATGTATCAAGGTACCCGGTTCTTCTCCATCTCTTGTAAAACAGTATTGACACTTATTCTAGTACCGATGCTCTCCTTGTCTGTGATGGTAGGTTGTGGGTGAAGTCCGACCTTGAAGGCATTTAAATGTCTGTCTTCATGTGGTTGTAACAACAGAGAGTTGTCCTAGTTCCAGACGGTGTCCAATTAGACTCTACTCCATCAGCCAATCACAGCCTACAATGCCAGTTGAGGTTTTACCACATTCTTTGTGAAATACTCACAATTCTGCTTGAATCACCTTCCCCTCAACACAGCTGTTAGCAGCATTGTGTTTCCCCTGGCCTCTGGCCTCTTGTCCTTGGCATTCCTTCTCTGCTCAGTTGGCATCAGGCTCTTCAACCTTTCATTTTTCCTTGAAGACAAGAAGCTCTGTCCTGCCTTGGGAATTTGCATTCAATAGCATCTTTACTTAGATCTTCTTATGGCTGATTCAGATCTCAGGGAACTGCAACTGAAAATTAAGGCAGAGTAAAATAGCAAAACCTTCTTGAAAATGGTGAAGAATGTTAGACACAAATCATTTAATAGGGCCAGAAAGCAGATCCTGGTATTTTACATAACCCGATTTGTTGCTGAAGTTTTACCAAGCAAATACTGAAAAAAAAATAAATGCAATCTCCCAATTTCCCAGTTATAATTCTACTTTACTTCCCTATTCATCTCCATTGACTAGGAGAGTTCATGTAGATTCAGACTCAGCTGTAGAAGGAATGAAACCCTAGAGGACTGTCTTTTGAGGATTCTTCCTCTTTGCTTTTGTGGCCACTACTCTCAGTAACTCTCATTTTTTCTACCCAATTCTTACCAATATCTAAGTTATACTATTGTGTGTTGCTTGTCTTCACTCACCAGAATGCAAACTTCCGAACTAGAGCTATGCTGTATTTGTCTCTATGTACTAGTAGCTCCAATATTCCCATGTCTTACTTTGAGCACCAAACAGCATATTTTCAGTGAATTCTTCTGCCTCCCGCTGTGTTCAGCTCCAGTGCAGACACAGCTGCCTCAGATACTTCCTGGAACAAAGAGTTGATGCTGGTACTCCTGATCTTCAAAACTTTCATGGATTCTTTTCCAAGGTGTCATTATTTCCCTCCCTCAGTTTCATTCTCTTTGAAACTCTGAGGAAGCCCTGAGATTCAGCCACACTGAATGGTCACAGACAAGCCTTCCAGTAGCCAAGTCCTGACAAGTGTCATTGCATCTACCTGCAGTGCTCTTGCCTGCCTCTCCCTCCTATTATTATTATTTTCCTAAGGGCAAAATCCTCATTGTCCTTCAATGCCCAACTGCCAGGGTGCTCAGCTTCTAAAGTGTGTTTTCTGTTCTTCCATAGCTCAGAGTTATCCACATGAATGACTAAGCATTATTGACTTGCTATTATTCCCAAGGGAAGAGGAGTGTTACAAGTACAATCAATGATCAGCTATACACTTTCACTGTTTCCTTTGTAAAAACAAGGATCTTTCTATGTATCTTACAGACTCCCGAAGAAGAATATATGAGATAATGCATGGAAAGCAATTAGAACAACACCTGGCATAGAGTAAACACCACATAACTTATCTTCATTATTCCCTTCTGCATCAGCAGGAACCCAATGTAGTTTTGTCAAAATGCATTGCTGTTAAAATTGGTTGTACTTTGGCAGGCAACTTCCAAAAGTTGAACTTTAGAACTTAGCTTGAAAATAACAGCATTATTCTGGAGGGGGGGGGAGGACCTTTAGATTACAAGAAAACTTGTGGTAGGAGTGTAAAAAGTATCTGTGCTATGAAGGGTTTCAAGTACTGGAACCCTAGAGCTTCCAAGGATTATTAGAGGTACAGGAGCTCAAGAAGCTGGGTGTAACATAAAGACAATGAAACAGACAGCTGATGCTTTCTGAAAGCTGGTCTAATGGAGAGGCCAGGGCACAGTGCAGTGTGAGTGTGTGTGTGTGTGTGTGTGTGTGTGTGTGTGTGTGTGTGTGTGTGTGTGTGTGCAGACTTATACTGCATCTCATTCTTTTTGGAGCTGGGATATTGGGACAGATTTTGGAATGTCTATGATTCCCTCTCACTAGGTATCCAGTAAAGGGACAGGACAACTAAATAGTTTTGAGTTCCTTTCTGTATTAAGAGGAGGGTGTGGATATAAGAGGGATGAGTCTAAATGCATGCTTTAACATATCTTGGGTGGCGCCTAGGCTTGCATGTTTCCTTGGATCCCCAGTCTAGAGTCTGCCAGGTGTCTCCAGGGCCCGTCTGACTATATTAGAGGAAAACCCATCTTCTGTGTGCAGTGAACAGTCTGTGTCTCAAACTCTACAGAGATGTAGGATTCCTGGGGGTAGGGGTGGGGTGGGAGTGAGGTTGGGTTGGTATTTTGTAGCCTAAAGTCAACAAGATGAAAACTAGGTAATGACCCCACCATGTCCATCCTGGGAAGAAAATGACGATCTATGAGATATTCAGAGCACACTCCTCAGTCCAAAGTGTAACTTGAATCTAGATACTTGAGTTATTAAATATACTTGAAGCTCACATGCCATTTACAAGTACATACAATTAATTTGTCTGAACTGTGTAACAACCTGTGAGGTCAAGTATTTGTCATCTTTTCCATTTCATAAGTGAGGAGCTCAGAGAAAGTGACTTGTCCCAGGTTGGGAACTTAAATTGGCTTTGTTATCCTTTAGAACAAGTTAATACTGGTTTTGTCCAAGGAAAGGGAACTGTAGAGGTGCAGGGAAGATTTCAGAATTGGATGATCTTGGTCACCAGAGCTCTCAAAGTTTTGAGACTAGAATTAAAACTTTAGTCCTGTCATATGCCAGAGGAATAAACTTGAACAAATTAATGCCCACTGTCATTTCCCTCATCTGTGAAAGTAGATTGATATCTCAAAGGATTAACTATCACAAACCAGTGTCAAGCTGTCTCATATGCTAAGTAAACACGTTGTTCTTTCACACTACCTCAACATGCAGATGGAAGTACAGACTCAGCAATTTTATTTTCACCTGTATGGTTTGTAACAATTTAATTTCTACCTCTAAAATAACTGGAAAGAGATTCTTTAGAGATTTTTCTCAGCCAAAGGCTTGGCTGGGAATAAAATATTTGAAATTAAATTAACCTTCTTCATTTACAACCTAGTCAATTGAACTACATACTCAGAAGGTTGTAGGAACATTTTGCTTGGTGATGTAGGAGCACTCAGCCTTTTGCAGGCTTCCTGCCCTTGGGACTTTTGCCCAGTGGCCTGGCATCATGGAGATTTACCCAGCATGCTTGATCGAGCCTGGCCCTGGCTGAGAGGATTACATTTCATCCAGTGTTGAAATCACTTGAAATTCCCCTTGTTCATCCAAAGACACAGAAATAAAAGAAGCAACTTGAGGTCTTGATGAGAAGAGAACTCTATTGTTAGTCATTCTAGCATCTTTTATATTCCATGTGCCAAAAATAGATTGATCCAAGAAACAATCTTTTGTTAAGTATCTCAAGCACATGGATAAAAGAAAAACATTTCTTTTATTAGTGATAGTAAGAATTCTGTAAAAGCTCGTGTTGAGATCATTTTTACTGCCTTTTACTTTTGAATGCACCAGCATTCAGAGGGTTCATTTTTGACCATGGAACTTGAAGTTGAGGCCAAACCATCTCTTTAAAGAATTCCGTTATCAAACCACATTATATCACACACACCACAATCAACTGAAATCTCAGCTTAACCCCTATTATTCCTCATTTTGATGAAGGCCTGTTTTGTATGTTGCTAACCCTTAATAAAAGCAAGAAATGAACTGATGCTCTGGTACTCAGGGAGTGGGGACCCAAGGGCACATGATCAGAAGTCATTTGAAATTACTTTTCAGACTTTCCCCCTCTGGCCAGAGGTCACACCAGTGTCGTTCGTTGGGCTTTTATCCACAGTAGCCTTAAGTAACGGCAGTACCAGTGTTGACTTTATACTCTGGTATAATAAGCGATCACTACCCTCAATTCACAGTATATTAAGCTGATTCTTTTCCATGCTTGGCCTTGAGTTTGTGCTAGTTTGTAAGTCTTTCAAATCATCATCTTAAGGAGAATTTGTCAGGCCTGATCCATACAATTCAGGGAAAGAGAAGAAAGAGAATCTCCCTCCTCTGAGAATTCTTTTTGGGGCTGTAGGGCAAAATCTTTTTTTTTTTTTTTTTTTTTTTAAATGATGTGAAGGTTAAAGGTGAGGAACTGAATTTGCATATCTATAATTTTCTAGGGATTCTATCCATGGACAGGCCTGTAAAATAAAGGAATAAAATCTAAAGAATCTCATTGACTTTGTGAATCCTTAAAAACTATATCCTTCCAAATGCTGGGACTGGAGCTCCATGTAAAGTGTTTGCTTATTATGTGAGGCACCAAGTTTCATGTCCCATGCTGAAACCAACTCTGTACCCAAGCCCCGCAAGATCCTTGGTGTCATACAAGCTACAAAAATAATCAAACAACAAAGTATGTTCACAAAACCATTACCTGTATTAAGATATACCTAGGGCATTGGCACATTGTCAGCCCTTTATTCAGTCTTACACATTTCTGGTAAATATGATATAGTCAACACATTCATTTTTCCCATGGGTTTATATTTGTGTTATATGGCTAAGTACCTATTTAAACTTTTCATTCCTGCCTACCTCTTGAGACAGTCTATGCTGGGCCAGGCTGGCTTTGAACTCCCAAGTCTTCCTGCTTCTGCTTCCTGAGTGATGCTCTGATTAAAGGTGTGCACCACCATGCCCAGCTCCTCCTCCCTTTTAAGTTGTGTGTGTGTGTATACATGTGTGACACATGCGTGTTTGCACGCATGCTCAGGTCAGAGAGGGATGCCAAGTGTCTTCATCGATTATTGCCTTGTATTGAAACGGTGTTACAGGACACTGTTTTGGCAAGGCCATTGAGCTTCCAGGATCCATTCTGCCTCTGTTCTCCAATGCTGGCATTACAGCACACACAGAGTCATGATTTTACATGTTTTTGGGGTATTCAAACTCTGGTCTTCATGCTTGCAGGACAGTCTTACCCACCGAGACATTTCCTCATTTACTCTTCTGCCCCCTTTTTTTCTGAAAGTTTTTACACACTGCTGTGAGGTATATTCTAAGTTTCTTCTCAGGTATGTGTGTTTACATTCTATGTAGTCCAAGCTACTCTCTAACTCCCAATCCTTCATCTTCCTGTGTGCTGGGATGCTGTCATACACCAAGTTTCTTGAAGATGAATCTGACAACACTGGAGAGCAGGGCACTCAAGAGACTCCATTTCTGTGAGCTACAGGTCTGGGACATTTTCCTATTTCTGCTAATTCAATATTTGTACTTTCTCTGGGCCACTTTCCACTTGAAAGCTATATATATATATATATTCCTTCATATACACTGCTTTCTGAAAATCCTGCAGTGTCATGCCTGTGAGAGACAGAAACCCTAGAAGAGGGATCACTCATGATGTAGATTGTTCATAATCTTGCTATTTCCCATAATGAAATTTTAGACACTTTTCTTCAACCATGAACCTTGTTAGCATATACTTTATTAAATAGAAAATTCTGACAAACAGAATGTAATAATGAAATAAGCCCTTCTAAACATGAGAAATTATCTATACCAAAATCACAAATAGAATAAAACAAAATAGGCCTTTTATGGTGCTGGGTCCAGATTTTACTGTCTGTCTAACTTGTTTTCCTGAACCAACTCTTGGTTTTTTTCTCTTGGAGTTTATAATGTACTTCACCAACTCAGGGAGTACATTTATTTGTGGCTTTAATTGATCTCTTTCAATTCTTTATCTCACCTTAGTTTATTTTACACATACACAACTGTATTTTCACAAATGCATAGTAGAAAGCAGGGTCTCACTTCCCCTGAGCTCCTGCAGTTGATTGATGGAGTCCTGTCCCACACTTGATTAACTAGCCTGTATTGGACCCCTTGTAGGAGGATACAAGATGGTTCATTTATGAAGCAAGATGTCATGATTAGACTTGGGCTCCCAACTCAAGATCTTTCGGATTTAACTAAAGATAAGTAAAAAACAAATGATACTAACAAATCATTCAAATTCACAATGCACCATTAGTGAATACACAGGCCTCACTGCAAATGGGATGACTTCCCCAGGGATGTCTCTTCCCTAGTCTTCCAGTGTGGCTCTCACAGGAACATTAAAGGCAGAGTATTACTGTGTTGTTTAAGAATCTCTGGCATTCTCAGTGGGGACCAAGTAGACCTCATCATCCCCTCATGACTAAGCGCAGAGAATGTAAGGTGATGGAGATCTGTGACACTTTAACCTGAGCATTCCATCCTCTGTTGAGTATCTAGTTATAGCACCTATATATTACTGATCTGTTCACCTGCTATAAACAGTGATTAACTCAATATCCAAGTACATTAGTCAACACTAAAGCAGTCTGATATTGCATATCCTTTAGTTTCCAAGTGTGAAAGTAGAGTGGGCCCACTTTTTCCCCAAATGGAATCTGAAGACGCGTAGTTGCTGTTCTTTACTAGGTGTGAGCAACAAAGACTTGTGGATGGCCGTCTGCTGCTGATTTCTGAGGATGTGTAACAAGGGCTGCTTTTCAGTGCTAGGGATAGATTGCAAGACACATCTTCTAACCCTCTGAGACAAAGATGTGAAGTTATATAGAAAGTACATAAAGTCATGACACACTCATTGCCCCAGCACAGTAGACAATGCTATTTTTATTATGGTAGTTTGAATGGCGATAGTCCAGGACTTCCAATTTGTTTAGTCAGTCTTTGTCAAAGTCAACCAGAACTACAATTTCTCTTCTGCCTGTAAGGCCGTTAAATGCCTAGAAAGGTCACTTAGTAACAGGGATGTTAAAGCAGGAAGGTGGGAGGATAGTGCCCTTGTTTCTACTCGGTTAAACTAATACAAACAAAAACATGTGCACCCATACACATACACCCAAAATAACTCTGTAATTCTACCTTTTCATATGTGGTTCAATGCTACTTGATAAAATGCCTGTGGTCTAAGGTTTTCAAAAATTGATTCTGAAAATGAGGCCTCGGGGAACTACCTATATCTTACCAGAACAAAAGACGAGAGGAAAGGGCCAACTGCTACATTTGCTTATCCTTGGCCCCATAATGGCTCTCATGTGCTGAGATTCCCATCTGATGAGAAGAGATGACACGGAGGTCATGGATAGACCTCACGGTCCACTGTGAAAGCTCTTGAAGGACTTTCAGGCCCCACAGCTTCTTCTCAAAGAGGCCACCATCTCCAACAGTGACAGGCGTCCCATCAACCTCGTTTTCTGGGATCTTCTGTTCCAGAAGCACCATTAACTCCTCTAGTTGGTAGGCAAAGGCAGAAACTTGGAGCAGAAGAGTATGTATTGCCTGATGGAAGTCACCTTCAGTTGGGGTAAAATGTACTCTCTGATCTTCTAAAAGCTTGGTCAACATCCCATGGAAAGTACGGTATGCCTGGAGATTCTCTTGGAGTCTCTCTGCCTCAGTCATCTCACTCCAACGATCTGTGCTTGCCACTGGCACACCAGCCACAGAGTCCAGGTTGATATTTTTATTCAGGCCCTGATGCTTCACCTGGCCAAGAATATAGTAAAACACAGTATGTTCCACATCATCTCAATCCCTTCCTTCAATCACAAATAAAATCTCTTTCACTTCTACAGTCAATGATCCAAGTTGTAAAGAAAATGTCTTGAATGGAAATCCTTCATTTGGGGAGCCATGCTCCTATGGCACTACCTGAATTTTCCTATTCCCAATGTCTACTCTCAAGGTAAGATTGATCCCTTTGAATACAATAGAAACTGCCTTTAAAAGGGTAATATAGTCTTAAATATGGCAAGGCTTTTCAAAAGTTATCAACTCTTAGAGAACATAAATTTGTAATTTTATAGAAGGCCTAGAATATTAACACGTCAGGCCTTTAGATAGAGGCCCTCATGAGAACACAAGCCCAGAACTCTATGGTTAATTTGACATTTTCACAAGACTCTAGTGAATATTCTAGGCAATCTTTTTGATAAATCTATTTAGTTACAGGTAGAAAACTAAAATGTAGGTAGTCTATACTGTACAGAGAGAAACTACACATTTCTCCAAAATTACATGAAGTGCTTCTTAATCCTGCAACCCCTTTATTTCTAAAGCTCAAAAATTCTATGAAGAACCAAAACATAGAAAGCCAAAAACCAAAAACATAGAAAAAAGGCAATCAAATAATGTATCTTCTCATTCAAGGAAAGACTTGTTTCTTAAGCAGTCTAGAGGAAGACAATAAGGCTCTAAGGGAAAGGCCATGCCAAATTATAGGTGTTTAATATATGAATGACCATTAAGACTAGAAAATTGGTTATGAGGTTGGATAGTGTTGGGATGGTTTAGTGTTGGGTTAGAAGAGTTGAAAACAGACAACAGCAAAATAGACAACTTACATAAGATTCCATAAGAGCAGTCAGGTCTGAACGAATCTTCCTTGCTAGCCAGATAGAACGGCTACAGAGGTCCCGGCGGTGAAGGGTCAGAGGTGACTGCTCAGCGAAAGCCATCCCCTAAATCAACTGTCCCAGGAAACAAGTGAGCTGGTTTGCTTCTGTCTTCACTGGGCCAAATAAGAAATGTGACTCCCACAGACTAAATCCACTGGGCATTCTCTAATGGGATTGTGCACCCCCATCCCCACCCCCTGCCTGACTCAGAGGTGGCAACAAATTCCTGGCTGTGGATTTTTGTGCCTGTGGAATCAAAGGGCCCTTTTTAATCAGTCTTTTTTTTTTTCCCCTCTGCAGTGTCTGTCTCCATCTCTCTCCTCCACTCAATACTTAGCATTTGTTTTCATGTCATTGTTTTGCTTTTGTACTTAGCAACAAGGTCACTATCACTCTAATCCTCATGACACCCACCCCTGCCTAATGTAGTGTTATTTACACATATAATCTATTTTATTATACTTTTTAAATTCTAAATTTTTGTTTTAGTATGGCAAAATGTGTTGAGTTAGGTTATCAAATGCGTCAGATACTGTGCTGTAGCATTTAAACTTCATTTGATTCTTAAGACTAATTTCAGGCTAAATATTAGTATTCTTTGGGAGTAGCTTTCTCATTTGATGTAAGAAACTTTTATCAAAAAAGATAATTCAATAAACTAAAGTTGTGTTTCTGCTCTGGCCATTCAGTATATTCATCCCCTAACAAAGACTATACAGGTCCTTGGTAGCATCTTTCCATCCCTAGCCTTCATAAGGTTAATTAAAACTTGTTTAAAAATTAGGTAAAGGAGCATCTCTAATCTCAATCATGGTGCCTTCCTAGTAGCTACAGGATGTGGAAGGCACTGTTTAGGCCTGTTCTCTCCCAAAGGAAACACCCAACTCTAACTTGGTAACATTTCTCACGCAGTCTTACTCAAGTGACAACACGCTTCTTTTTCTTCCCAGCCCCAGTCATACTCCATGCTAAACAAGAGAATGAACAGGCTTTGAAATGAGGACAAAAGAGTTAAAAGGTGCTTACAGATCTGTCATTCTATTGTACTACACTCAGTGGGTAATGCTAATTGGCTTAAGTTTCATCTTCAAACGGGTCTGTGAGTGCCCCTATTTCATATCAGATGTTGCAAAGAAGTTCAAACATTTGTAATCTAAGGAGCAAATTAACATAGGCAAACAATAAATGAGGAATGACTGCCATTGAACTTTTATCAAGGTTACCCTATGTTTTCATTTTTAAAATTAGAACTTGACTCAGGTATTAAAAGTTTGTCAAGAAGCACTGAAGTAATGCAACCAAGGTTCCATCATCAAAGTGAACTGTACTTCCCAGTATCTTTTAACAGCCCCAAGTAAGCAACTGAAGCAACATTCAGAGTCTGCCAAACAGAGATACAAGGCATCTCAGCATTAGAACTGCTACCCAACCCTCAAAAAGAGCAACTAGCAGTATACAAAACCCTACCCTGGAGGCATCTGTTTTCTTCATTTAGCAGCATCAACTGTTTACTCTTGGATGACTAACTCAGTACAACCAAGGAAGACCAGTTGCTTCCAGGAAGACAACTTTTATTATTCTTCTTTACATACTTATTTTGAATATGATTAACTAGATTAAGAGAAAACAAGATTTTAAAAGCAAAGTATCCCTTTTATTATAATTTTTTTTTTACATAACTTTTAAACCTAGATCAAGTAACCACCTATCTCTCATCACAGGAAAAGGGTCCTGCACATTTCAACAGGCAAAAAAGGTTTTAGGAAATATAACTGCCCCATTACAATGTTCTGATTTTCTTGAGTATATGGAAAACTGGAAGAAAGACAGGAGTGAAAGTGGTCTGTGGTGAGGCTGTAAGACTTCAAATAGGTTGGTGATAGAGTTCACATTCTTCCTCCAAACAGGTGTGAAGGAGGTCCAAGTGCTCTATGACAATGTTTTCTGTGCTCACCCCCAGGACTCCCAGCCAGTGTCTGACTAAACCCTGTAAAATGTGTTAGGGTTATGCAAAATACACCAGCAACCCAAGCAAGGAGTATGCATAACTCCCAGAAATACCAAGTAATTATCACAACTATATCTATAAAATTTAGAACTGCCATTTGAAATCAGAGGGATGCCAAGTTATTTAAACGATAGTAAGATAAGAGCATGACATATCTACCAATTTTGAAGATTAAAACGACTCCTTAAAGGACAATTAAATGAGTGGCATGGGAAAAAGGAAATGGGAATGGTGCTTAGTTTGTTCATAACTTTTACTATGCTAGCACTTGTTCTCAAAAGAAAAAATGTAAAGTTCATGAAAACTACCTTAAAATTTATTGCAAACTGCTACAATAATTTGTCAGCAAATGGTAGCTATGAAGATGACCCAGCCCCCTTACACACTCTCCCCGAAATGAGAGGGTAGGATGTTTCTAATTATTACAACTAATTGCTTTCAAGGGGGAAGGGAGTGAGGTACAGAAAAGAACATATTTCTCCCCATCCCAGAAACAAGAGATGATTACAATGCAGTTTGCTTTTCTGTGGGTGGCTATATTTGATGAGTAACCATTCTAAGTGAAATTTATGGAGACAGTCTAAATGTGAAAAACAAAGGGTAAGTGTAGGACAAACATTAGCTAGAGAAATAGTATCACATATAGCAACTTTGTTGCAGTCCCATTTATAATTACTCTTACAGTATTTTCAAATCTGTGTACCAATGTACCAAAGTCAATGTAAATTTCAAACCAATGTACCAAAGTCAACTGCAAACTGTGGAGCAGGAAAGTCTATCTTTATGCCTTCTCTCCCCTCACCATGGGAGGGATGGCAAAGTCTGCAACACTCTAGAGGAAACAATAATGTGTTTAAGATTGTTCCTGTAGGTGTCTTCCTCCCTCCTCCTGGCATCCCAAACAGTGACAGTGGTGGGTGTACAGTAAGCGTCTTTCAGAGATGACATTTTTCTGGGAAAAAATTAAGCAAAGAAAATTTGATAAACTCCATAGTTTTAGTGTTTGTGAAAAACAAACCGTTCCTTATTTTGTTCTCAGTGAGACTCTCAGTTTTCCCAACAGTCATCATGTATTTCTGACAACATCTGGCCAGGTCTTCAATGGCAGATTCTGAAGCACATAGAGAGGGACTGCACTTCTAATTCTCAAAAAAAATAATGAGCTGAATTAGGGTTTTAGTCTTCTGAGAGGTATAAGCATACAAAACCACAATCTGTGTCTCCCAATGACAGAAATAAACAATTCACAATGCATTAAAATCCCTACTCCAAGGAAAATAGATAATTCGGGGAAAGGCAAAGACATTATCACAAAGATTTTCACCTTTGCTTTTGTCTATTCAAACTTTGTCTCTTCTAAAGAGGAAACAAGACAGTTTTCTCTTAACCAAAACTCTAGGACTCATCAATTTTGTTCCTTCATGAATGACATGGTCTGGTCTTCCACTAATGGAGAGCTGGAATGACCAATGACAAAACCAAAATCAAAACAAGGGGCAAGAGTTAGGAGATAAATGTAAAGAAATAGTGAAGCCAAAAAAAAAAAAAAAGGAAAAAAGAAATTCACAGGAGAAAAAAATCTTTTATGTGTGATTCAGACCTTGAACAACATTCCTCATCCCTTCTTCAAATTCTTGTATCTCAAAGAGCACACTAGTTACCATAAACCTATCAACCTTCCCTAAGGCTTCCAAAAAAGCACTAGGCTACTGTAGTGATTCTGTTAGTGCTGAGGACCAGCTTTCTTTAAAGGCCACTGGAAAACTATGATTTTAGAGGCTGGCTGTGCTTCTTTAACTCTAAGCCTTGCCTTCAAAGTACCTCTTGTAGGAAGGATCCCATGTCAGAATAATCTACTCTCCCAGCCCCATAAAACATAGCAACAAAGACCCCCCCCCCCAAATCAGACTTTCCATTAATAAATAAGGAATCTCAGGTTCCAAAACACAAAAACACACATGTTCAAAGTGCAAATTTCTGCCATTAGCCTGGGACTTTTCTCACTGACATAGAGCCCCATCTTACAGCCAAAAAGACTGTCATAGGGCATTCCCCTCTCTCTTGGGAGCCTGCTTCCAAGCAAGTGAGCACCATTAAGAGCCATATGGAGGTTTGGGAGGGGGACTGAGATGCTGGGATCCACTGAAAGGGAAGGGAGGTGGTCCCCATGTATCATCCTTCCTTCCCCAAACCCAGTGAGCAATGGAAGAGGGGTGAGAGATGTGTGCTGTTTTAACAGCATCCTGTTAAGGGGCCCTAAAGTGCCAAGTCAAGTTGCCAGCCTCTGGAAAATAGAATTATATAATATTTGAGGATAAGTGGTAGTTGTTGTAGTGGGAAGAAGCCAGAGCCATAGGGCAGCAGTAGAGGAGAATAGATTTAGATGATAGTAATATACTATTATGAGTTAAAAGCTGATCCAGAGCACATCAGAGTTACAGGTTGGGAAAAGGAGATCTGCCGATGAGCAGGAAGTCTGCTGCTGATGGCTGGAACCAAGTATGCTGCTGCTTTTTCAATGACCTTTCTGGTAAAGGCAACATCAATGTTTTAAGGATGAGGGAGGAAATTTCAGGGGAAGGGGATAGAGATATAGATAGACTGTGTGTTTGTGTGTGTGTGTATGTGTGTGTGATCCACAATGCAAAGAGCAGGCCCTTCAGTTATTTTACTAGATTTTAAATGCTTTGAATTTTTTTTTTTTTGTCCTTTTTATCTTTTAAATACAAAGTCTGCACTGTCCCAGTGCCCAAAGTCTTCCTTTGCACTAAGGTCCAGTAGAGTCTGAATCTTCA
Source organism: Cricetiscus sungorus (assembly GCA_030556225.1). NCBI lineage: Eukaryota > Metazoa > Chordata > Mammalia > Rodentia > Cricetidae > Cricetiscus > Cricetiscus sungorus. The sequence continues at coordinate 111,793,362 of JANBXA010000007.1, forward strand.
ATCAGAACCTCTGTGGTAGCACCGAGTATATCCGAGTTCATGACCAGCCCTTCAGTGCCCCCACTGCTGCCGCTTCCCACAAAGATCTTCCCGTCAGCCATAAGGCTCACCCGTTCTGTCCCACTGCAGTATGACTTCGACATCCCTTCAGCTTCTAGCAGTAGACACTCTCCAGATGCTGAGTTTCCCAAGGGCTCAGGAAGAAGAGGAAGCCCCTGAGCATCTGCAGGTTGTGCCAGGGGCTCTGGGTTAGTGCCCAAGATATCTGTGCTGGTGATGAGGGCGCCTGCATTGGCTGCCAGAGCTTCTGCAATCAGCACCTCAGGGTGGCTCTTTGCTTTGTGTGCTACTACGCTGTCCTTCTTCTCAAATTTTTTGCCACAGATATTGCAAGAAAATTGGTAGAAGGAGTCTGCATCATGTTTCTTCATATGCCAATTAAGGGATGCCTTTTGTCGACATGTAAATCCACAGATCTCACATCTAAAGGAAATCCAAAGGAAATGAACAATCAAGCAGAAAATTATTAAGTCAGGGGCTAGGTGGGAACTAAAAACATATATATATACATAGGCAGAACAAACTGGGTTCCATTGGTGGAATACAAAGTGGTTAAGGCAGAATAAATTCTCAAACTAATAAAAAATATATATTCACAAAGAAAAAGCTAAACAAAGAAAAAGAAAAAAAAGCCCCAATGAATATCTTGTCTTTAATTTAGTAAAAGTAAATAGCAGTGACACTAAAATGTTTTGTTTATAAGAGATGAGAAGCCTCCAAGTGAGCTAAATGCACTCCTGCCCAGATGTTCACCAGTAAGTAAATACTCACTGTAATGGCTTCTCGCCCGTGTGAATCATCCTGTGTACTGCCAGATTGTGGGAACTCTTGAAGGCCCGAGCACAATATTCACAGATATAATCCCTCTGATCTACGGAGAAAAATAATGTGGTTAATGTTCCATTAAGACACCTGCTAAGCATTTTCTGCAGTTTGCAGGTGAGCAAGTCTTCTGGCAGTTAGTCTCCAGCATATAATACCTTCTGCAAAAGACTAAATATTTTGAGCAAACTAAATTTAACAACAAAACAAGTTTTGATTTTATTTTCCATCCATGTATTCAGTAGAATAAAAATGAGCTTAAAAATATAATTCTAGAAGCCTATGTTACTCTAATACTCAAGCTAGGCAGAGACACATACAAAAAATAAAACTACAGGCCAATATCCCTGATAACACAGATACAAAAACTACCAATACAATATTTGTAAACTGAATACAGACATATCAAAAAAATATTCCACCATGACCAAGTTGGTTTTTATCCCAGAGATGCAGGGATGATTCAATATATGTGAGTGGACAAATCACATAAATGGACTTAAACTAAAAAATGACAGGATCATCTCAGTAGACACATGAGTCTTTGACAAAATCCAAAATGCTTTTATAATAAAAATCCTAAAGAGAGGGATTGAAAAGAACAACCTGAAAATAATAAAGGTCATTATAAAAGAAAACAGTGGACACTGTCTTAAAACTAGAAGTTTCCAATCCAAGGGTTGCAATTCTTTTGGGGGGGATGAAAGACACAAGGGCTGCTTATCAGATATTTACATTATGATTCAAAATTACAGTTATAAAGCAGCAATGAAAATTTTTTTTATGATTGGGGGTCACCACAACATAAGAAACTGTATTTAAGGATAACAGCATTATCAAGATTGAGAACAAACACCAATCCCATTAAAATCATGAAGTAGCACAAAAAGATTTTAAGAGGCAAAGAAAGGGCAAGACAACTACTGTGAGATAGTCTAAAAAACCAGAGCACACTGTGGGTGGGTGGATCTGGCAGGAGTTCAAGGGAGAAGTAGGGGTTGATTACAATCAAGGTATGTTGCCAAGAAATTCTCTAAGAATAAAAATATTTTTTAGAGGTCCCAGCTTAGAATGAACATCTCACAAATACATGGGCACGTAACTATAGCCACCTGATTATTTGAAGACGATGCTCTGCTACCTGGTATTATGTAAACTTAACACAAGCTAGGTTTTTTGAAAGAGGAACCTCTACTGAGAAAATAGCCCCAGTAGATTGGCTTGTGGTACTTCAGGTTATAATTGATGTTGTAGGGCCTAGTTCACTGTGGGTAGTGCCACCTATGGGCAGGTAGTTCCAGGATTAGCCAGTAAGCAATGTTTTTCTATGGCATCTTCTTTTCTTTAGTTCCTGCCCTTACTTTCTTTGATGAACTATGATGTGGACATATAAGCAAAATAAATCCCTTCCTCCCCACGGTGCTTTGGGCCATGGTGTTTAATACAGCAGTAATAATTTTTAATTATACAACAATTAAATTATTTTTGACTATAAAATTTAGATATAAAAGGATCCCAAGCATAAGCACTAGAAACAAGATGGCATCTTTGTGAAATGGTGCTGGGAAAATGAGCTATCTACTGAAATCAAACCCACATTTACCAACATGCACAAAAATTAATTCCAAATGAATCAAAGTCCTCAGTATGAATCATGCAATACTGAAATTGCTAGAAATAAACAAATGATATAGGTGTAGGAAAGACTTTCTGAATAGAAGTCTATCTGCCCAGGAATTAACACCAACAACTTATAAGTGGGGCTCTTTTAAAAGTTTTACTGCTGTGAAAAACACCATGACCATGGCAACTTTTATAAAGGAAAACATTTAATTGGAACTGGATTACAGTTCAGAAGTTTAGTTTGTTATTGTCATGGCAGGAAACATGCTGCCATGCAGGTAGATGTGGTGCTGGAGAGGTCTACCTGCATGCCACAATGAAAGGTCTACACCTGGCAGCAGCAGACAATGATCCACTCTGCCTAGTTTGAGCTTTGGATACCCCAAGTCCACCCACAGTGACACACTTCCTCTAACAGCATCATACCTACTTCAATAAGACTATACCTCCCAATAGTGCTAGTCCCTATGACCCTATGGGCCATTTTGCTCAAACTATTACAGGAGTCTCATAAAATCAAAGCGTCTGTACAGCTAATAAAACCAAGTGAAAAAGAAACCTATAGAACAGGCAAGAACCTATGCCTGCTATGCATTTTACAGATGATTAATATTTAGTATATATACATAATACAAAAAACAAAGAACCAAGAAAACTATCAATTTGGAAAAATGCGCTACAGATCTGCAGTAACAAGAAATAAAAGTGGCCAAGAAATACCACAAAACGTGTCCATCATCCTCAGAAATTAGAGAAATACAAAATAAATACAATTCCATCTTATCCAGAATGACTAACCAAACAACTGACAACAAATGTTGAATGGAGGAAGGAATAAAGAGAGCACTCATCTACTGTTGCTAGGATTGCGAACTGATGCAGATACTTTGAAAATCAGTGTGGAGAATCCTCAAAGAGATAAAAATGTATCTACCAAAAGGCCCAGCTATTCCACTCTGACATATACCCAAAGGACTTGACATCCTACCCTACAGGTACTTGCTCAGTCATGTTTACTGCTGTTCTACAGTAGCTAGGAAATGCAAACAAACTAAATGTCTTTCAACTGATGAATGAGTAATGAAAATGTGGTGCATATGTACAATGTTCTATTCAGCAGTGAAGAAAAATGAAATTTGCAAGGAAATTGATGAGAGTAGAAAATATATTGAGTGGGGTGACCCAGATTCACAAAAACAAAAATTCTCTAACACTTGTGGTTCCTAGCTCCAAATCTTGAGATACAAGTGTATAAACTGGAGTAACCAGGCTAGTCCCAGCACTTAGGAGGCAGTCAGCCAGATCTCTTCTCCTTCTCTTCTTTTTCTTTTTGTTTTTTCAAGACATGGTTTCCTCTGTAGGTTTGGAGACTGTCCTGGAACTCTCTTTGGAGTCTAGGCTGGCCTCAAACTCACTGAGATTTGCCTGCTTCTACTTCCCTAGTGCTGGGATTAAAGGTGTGCAACACTGCCGCCCGCCCAGATCTCTTCTATGAAACTAACCTGGTCTATATAGTGAATTCCAGGTCAGCTAGGGCTACATAGTTAACCTTGCCTCAAAAAACCAAAGCAAACCCACCCAAACCAAAAATCTAGGTATAAATAAGAAAACCAGACCCTTAGTCCCAGTTGTACCAACATTTCAAATCTTGAACAAATGGCTGTTCCCCATAAGATCACACATTTGAATGCCTGTTTCCCAACTGGCGAACAATTCAGGAAGGATCAGGAGGTGTGTCCTTGCTGGAAAAGACTCAATGGGGGTGAGCTTTGAGGCTTCAAAAACCCAAGCCAGAAACAGGAACAGTCTGTTGGCTTGCAACTTGTCTATCAGATGTGAGCTCTCAGCTACTTGCCCAGCAACATGCCTGCCTGCTGCTACATTCCCAGACATGATAATGAACTTACACTCTATCCTTGTAAGCAAGTTCCCCAATTAAATGCTTTTCTTTAATAAAAATTGCACTGACCATGGTGTCTCCTCACAGCAACAGAACAGTAATTTTAACAGACATTAAGTACATTTTCCATGGGATTTATTCTTTAAAACATCCACTACAGACTGTGGAAGTTGTTCACATTAAAAAAGAAAAATCTTACATGTAAAAAAGCCCAAATAAAAAAGAATACGGCTAAACTGGACAGCGGTGGTGTAAGCCATCATTCTCAGCACTCTGAATTTGAGGCCAGCTTGGTCTATTGAGCACGTTCTAGGACAGCCTCCAAAGCTACAGAGAAACCCAGTTTCCCTGTTTCGAAAACACCAACCAACCAACCAACCAACCAACCAACCAACCAACCAACCAACCAACCAAAAAACAAGTTTATATCTAAAACAGTAAAAAACATAACATTTCTAGCTGAATAATGGCCAGGTAGTATTTCAAATGAATGCAAATGTCATTTGCATTTCTTTATCTTACTTGCCACCCTGCATCTTCTATACCATTCACGTATTTCCTCCTTACATTGTAACTCCCTTCTTCACAAATCTAGCATAGTGTAGAATCAATGACATAAAGGATCATTGTACTGTTTCTATTACTTGGTCAGGGGGCCAAAGGACAAAGCTATGTTGAATAATTTGTTTAATAACAAGTACATTTTTTATTCAATTTAAAACTACTTGATGTAATCACAGTACAAACATGTAAATTAAGTTAATAAGTTTTCTTTCCCAAGTAGCTTTAACATGTGAACCAATTAGATACGTAAGTGGTTCACTCAGCTATGTTTTTCCTCAAATTTAAACACACACAGCAATCACCTTGGAGATACTAATGATTATGTTGATTCATCACATATAAGAGAATGCTAGCAAACCCAAATGGTGCCAATGCCAACTATTCTGTGTTGTATACTACATTTCTATGGGAACAACAGCACCACTCTGATGTCCCTCTTAAAAGTCTTATAAGAAATATTCTGAAGCCAGCTTCAAATATTTCAGTTTCCATGGAGCACAAAAAATGTGTAGGGCACCCACTTGATAAGTTACATTAAAAAAGGGGGATAAGGGTTCTGCATATACTAATTTCCAAAGGAAAAGATAACATTCTGAAATTATATTAACCAAATGTAAATATCTGAACCGGAATACATTTAAAAAGTTTTTCATAGCAGATTTGTGATATTTAGCTAAAATAGTCTAAGTTGACTGTCAGGAAGACTTTCAGTAAGACAAAAACAGTACAGAGGGAGAAAAAAAAAGTATAGCATATATTTAGGGAACAAAACAGCAGGATTTTCTTTTTAATTTTTCTTAATTGATATAATATAAAGACAAGATTATAGGCTTTGAGGAAATTAATGCACAAATTTTGTGGGAACTCATTCCGCTAATAGTCTTTGAGGTACCAGCTCCCTTTGGGCAAGGTCCCAAATGCTATGTGGACTGGGAAGCAAGCTGTCTCTTGGTGGTGATCTCTAATTTGTCATTCTACTTTGTTGTTCGTGGGTGATCCCCAATAAATACCTGACTTCCCTTTATTCTGGGCTCTCATGGACTCTATTACAATCATCCATCACAATTTAGTGTCCATGTGGCCAGAACATCAAAGGCCCCAACATGGCAAATTGCCCCCCAAGAGGGCACCCTATGTATTTCCACAGCCCCTCAGAGCTCTCAGGCTCACTGGGTTTAGTGTACTGCCCCTGACTCCCTGCTGTGTTGGCAGGCAGCTGGAACTTGCCTTAGTGGCTGCATGTCCCCTTTGCTCAAAGCCCCACTTCTACCCGTATCCACACCTGAAATGGACTCTATCTGCCTTCCTGCCTCCAGCCGGCTCCAGGGGCCGGTGCCTCAAAATTTATTGAATGAGTTCCCACAACACATAAGAGTTCATAGCCTGTTATTTTGCAAATGTATACTATGTTGCAAGTTCTATATAATATATAGAAACACATGTTTTCTCATTTCATGTTGTTTCCTGTACTATATAGTTAAGGAAAACTGAAAAGCTAAGTAACTTACTTAAGTGAGAGTATGTACATCATTATCAGGAGGGACATATTTTTTCAAGGGGAATTTTTAGTCTCACTGTCCAAGACTGAGGAGAGAATGTATGTAATTATCAAGTGTGTGATATATCCATTTAGGATTATATAGTATTAACAGGTGACTCAATTTATGTTGAAAGCAGAATTTCATTAAGATTGTCAGTGGCTGTAAATGAATAGAATTTGAGCCTATTCTGTAATACATTATTAGTCAGCTTCTGTTTTTGAGTTGTTTCCATAGGAATCAGCAAACAATAACCAGCTTTTATGATGTCCACAAATATAATCATCTTAAGCTAATTAAAAGAAAAATATATTAAAGCAAACCCCCTTTACTTTTTAGGTTTTATCTTTAATGTTCATTCTATTTTTATTCTCTAATAGTTACTACCAAGTTTCTATCTTTCTACCTGAAGCAGAATTGGCAAATTGCTTAATTCTTCTAAACTTCTGATTTCTTAGGTATAAAACACAGCTTAGTGCTGTTGAGTAGAGATTAGCATATTAGCTATATGTTAAGTTCACAGCTGACACAGAATATATGTCCAGTAAAAGATAAATACTCCCAGTACAGAAAAAAAAAAATTCTCAGAAGTCAAATAGTAAAAGTCCTAAAGCTCTAGCTGATCATACCCTGTAATATTCATTTTGTAAAAATGTAAATTATTTAGTTTTATATGAGTATGGTGTATATGAAGGACTGAAGTTGAAGTGTGTCTTTTGGGAGCTCTCTCCACTTCATTCACTGAGGCAGGATTGCTTAAAGAACCCAGAGTCAGTCAGACCTCCCTAGGGGAGCTATTTCCCAAGTGCTAGGATTATAGGAAGCCACCTGCCTGGCTTTTACATGGGTCTTAAGAGAATCTGATCCCTGGTCCTCATGCTTGTGGGGCAAACACTTTATTCCCAAAACACGGTTATTTCAAGAATAGAAAAATCAGTGAGTATCAATCCCAATACCTGGGAAACTATGGCAGGATTGTTGTGGGTATGAGGCCAGACTGGTCTCCACAGTGAATTTCAGGACAGCCAAGACTTCTTAATGAAACCTGATACCTCCCCCTTATCTCTAGCTTTTAAAACAGGTTCTATCTACACAGTCCAGTCTGGCTTTAGGTTTCCCAGTGCTGGGATTATAGATGTGTGTGACCAAGTCCAACTCAAAAGTGGCATATTTAAATTTTTGTATGTTTATATTAACACTTATTTTCCTAATTTTCTTCTATGCTTGTCAGATTAGGTCCTTTTAAGAAGACTTGTACTAGAAAAACCTTGGTTCATTAGCAGACTATATGCCCAAACTGCAGTTCTCTTGGCTACATGATAAATCTTTTACTTAGATATGTACCTGTATGATGTTTGGCATGTCGCAGAAGTTGTTTCTGGAGCCTGAAGAGTCGTCCACAGGAGGGATGAGGACATACATATTTTTTTTTCAGCAAATGCTGGTATTTAATGTGGTGCTAAAATAGCAAAAGGAAAGTGAAGAGGAAAAGTAAGTTTTCTCAACATTCTTTTTTTTTTTTTTTGCCAAATCAACTAAAAGAACTTAAGGACAAAGAGTAAAATGGTAAGGAACACAGGGTATGACCTGAATTCCAATCTGCACCTGTCACTCACTAGCAATGTGATCTTAGATATACTTACGTTCTAGTTTTCATGTGCAAAATAAAAATACAATAATGGGTATATCGAATGGCATATGACAAAACTCAAAAACAGTAGCTACACTTACTGTAACAGAACCATTTCTTGCCAGTCTTGTACATACCCAGAAACCCAGCTAATTAAATATCTATTCAGTTAAAAAAAAAAAAACCTTAAGAGATCTAAAATTTTAAAAAATCACTTTTGTATTAGTTTGTACTATCTCAAAGAAACTGCTAGTTTGAATGCTATATTCAATTTATCCTAGTACATATATTAAAGTTAAAATTTATTATTCTGTATCTTTGTGTATTATTACAATGATCTGTTGTAGAATTTGGGGTATATTGTAACACTGTAAAAATTCAAGAAAACTCCTGTACTTTGGCTCAGGATTTTTAGCTCTTCATTAGTATTTCTTTAATAGAATGAACTAAGGTTTAATTGTATCCGCCAAGGTTCCTGTGTTAAAAACTTAATTCTTTAATGTAATCATGCTGAGCTTAGTTTACATGTTTTGTCCTCAAAAATGAATAAAAGTTGTTAATAGGGTGAACTCAGATCCCCATTTTCTCCTCAGGCTTCCTTATTGTCCTTCAGTCTTATACTCTGTAGAGAAGTAAGAAGAACCCTCGCCCCCAGATGCCGGTACCACACTCTTAAGACTTGTAAGGGACTCAGAATCAAAAGCTAACACATTTATTTGTTCTTTAAATTACTAGTCTCTGGTATTCTATTAAAGAAGTGTAGTAAAGACGATTTATGCAATTTTATACTTAGGAATATTTTTCTTTGTATTTTATGTCAGAGTTTACAAATGGCACACAAATTGACATCTTAGGAGGCAAGTAATGGACACTGCATGAAAGACTGTCATGTGTAACAACTTCACTGACCTGCAAATAGCGAGGGTGAGCAAGAACAGTCCCACATCCTTCCATCTCACAACGCACATACTGGATTGGAGGTTTTTTTCTATTAACAAAATGTCAGAAAAATTAGCAAGAGAAGTGATATTCTATATATAGTGTGATAATAGATGTCTTATATAAATTAAACTATCAGTGATACATAGGTGATGGGAGATGTCATTCTGTATGTATGTTTCTCATAGTGGTTAATGAATAAAGCACTGTTGGCCAACAGGAAAACAAGATAGGTGGGACTAGGAGTCAAGGAGGATTCGAGGAGGAGGTAGGAGGAGTTTCAAGATGTAGGATCAATAGGGTAGAACACTGGGCCTTCTCTCTGGTAAGATAAGACCACATGGAAATACTTAGATTCACAAAAATGGGTTAATATGTAAGACAGAGCTAGCCAATAAGAAATGCTAGTAACTGGCCAATAGAATCATTTCTAATACAGCATCTATGTGTGTTATTGGGGGCTGGCGCAGATGTGGGTCCAGGCCATTGGATAAACTGCTCATAACACACAGGTTTCATAAAATTTATACTCAAGTAATCAAACTGCCAAGTGTTTGATAGTTTAAAAACAGCATGAATAAGGTATCAAGCTATAAAAAGGTAAAAAGTAGTGAGAATTTATTTCAGATGACTCAGCATCCTGCAATGAGAATGAAAACACACAATCTGTACATCACGAACATAATGAAACCACATTTCTGAAATTTTCAATAAGCCATACCTCCTTTGTTTATGAAAGCTAAAGTAGTCAAACACCTACCAAAGACCTAAGGCATAAAAAAAACAGGAGCAAAAATGCCTCACCTCCTTTTGGGCAACCGTGGACTTTTGTCATCTTTTCTCCTTCTCCCTCTCCTATAATTTAAGAAAGAACAGTTAACTAAATATTCTAGATGGAAGCTAATATAGGTAAGGATGGCTGGAGCACATTCTAGGGGCCAAAGAATAGCTGGCAGACACAGGGCATAACCAATCAACACACACAGACACACAAAACACTAAGCCAGATTTAATCTGAGGTAATTCCACTCAAATTATTCATTATCTTAGAATAGTAAGCTAGGCATTACTATGGAATAACTGGCTAAATTTCAGTGTTATTACTTGAAGGCTAGTTATAGTAAAGAGTTTATCATCTAATGCAACTAATTAAAAATGACAAGAAGTTAATAAAACATTCTTATTTCTGCAACAAAGTGTGCAGATTTTACAGAAAGATTTTACAAAATCAAGGCTTCTGCTTCATTTAACTTATTTGTTAGTTTTTGAGGACACATATTTGAGATTTTTTTCTGGCTTTCCTATTCCCTCTGTATCTCTATAAATACTGTCTTTTGCTCATTTGGACTTACTAATATATTGCTTTTGAGTAATACAAAACCAACACCAAAACAACCTTCCAAGCTTCTGAGAAGTTGTGCCAAAGAAACTATGTTGCTTAACATCAGCATTTTACACACTCATACATCCGTTTCATGTGTTTGGGTTTTTTTTATTTGAGAATGGGTTTCATTATGTAACCCTGTCTTGACTGGAATTAGCTTTGTAGATTAGGTTTGCCTTACACAGAGGCTTGTCTCTGTCTCCCAAATGCTGGGATTAAATGTATCAGGCCTCATGCCTGAATATGTATGTATGTATGTATGTGTGTGTGTGTGTGCGCACACACGTGTGCGCCCACAAAGGCACTCACATGTAACTTGAAGCCTGTCTACTAGTGGTTTTAAGGAAGGCTTCCACTTTAGTATAACTGCCTACTTACTTCCTAGGAGGCTCCTCATCTTCCCTAATTTCATTCTCTTCTTCTTTCACCTCTACTTCTACTTCCACTTTAATTTCTTTCTTTTCTTTCTCTTCTTTCACCTTCCCTGATTTTCTCCGTGGCTTTGGGGTTTCCCTGAAAACAGAAAAACATTTCAATACAAATATTCTAACAAAGCCTTCATTAAAGACAGTGTTATAATACAGGTTAAAACTTAGGATTTATTTATTATTATGTCATTGTAAAGCTGTGATTCTCAGCTTACAAACCACAACTTCCTATCAGCTGTCTACACCTTCACCCCATGCACACATATTATGCCCATAGATGAATACTGCTTCATACTGGCTACTTTTATGTCAACCTGATACAAGCCAGTCATCTGAAAAGAGAGAACCACAACTAAGAAAATGCTTCCACACGATTGTGCTGTAGGCAAGCCTGGAGGGTGTTTTCTTAAAATAGTGATCTATGGGGGAGAACCCAGCCTATTGTGGATGTGACCAACCCTGGGCTGGTGGTACTGGAGTCTGTAAGAAGGCAGGCTGAGGTAGCCATGATGAATAAGGCAGGAATCAGCGCCCCCCCTCGACTCCCTCCACAGCCTCTGCATCTGCACCTGTCTCTAGGTTCTCGCCCTGTTTGAGTTTCTGTCCTGACTTCCTTCGGTGAAGGTCAATAAGTATGGAAGACAAAGCTAAAAATAGACCTTTTCCTTCCCAACTTGCTTTAGGTCATCAATGGTCATCATAGCAACAGGCCAACCCATAAAAAAATTAAATCTCACTATAGTTGTAAAGAGAAATAAAAGATATTGAGTGAAACAATTCTAAACATGCCAGAAAACCTTATTAAAACATGTACACATCTACTAAATAGTCAACATTAAAGGCCATTAGATCAAAGAGAGTGCTATGAGAGAGTAAAATGTTATAGTTGCAAAACAACCACTCATTTAACATTATTTTTTATGCTTCTGTAATCTTGCAACAAAAATAAAACAAAATATTCAGTATATTCCTATGTATTTTCTATTAGCATGTACAGTAAAATTTCAAACATGCCTTTCAAGATGGGGCTTGTAGGTCTCATCTCTTGGGTCATCTTTGAATGGTATTTCCTCTTCACTGATCAGCATCTCTTCTTCCTCCTCCTCTTCCTCATCACTACTACAAATAAACAAACAAATGATAAATTTTGGTTTCAAGGACTGTTTAACAGGACTGAATTAGAATCCTGAGATACAGTCAAAAGTTCACATTACCCAAAATTTCCATCCTTATGATCTAATTGAACTACATCCTAAGCTCCTTTATTATAAGCATTACTTAGAACTCAGACTACACAAACAAAATATAACATTTTAAGTAAAATGAGAAACAATTGCCCGATGGTACGAAGAGTTAGACAACTGACTTTGTAATTCTATGTCTGATAATGCGTTATATCATAAAAGACTTAACCAACATTGAATCCCCAAAGTACCATGAAAACACTGGCAAGACACTTATATTTGTGGATCCAACACAGAATAAGTTCACCCAAAGAAATTAAGTTTTATGTTCCATTTAAAATCAAATGTGGAATATTAAGTGTGATATATTAAAAATGAAGTTAATTTAACAGCTGTCTCAGTCATTTAATGAATATGAATAATCAAAGATTTGTGAAATAAATTTTATACCTAATGCCACCGGGAGACTGAAGTTCTTCTGGAACATCTAGAAAATTAAACAGAAATTTATTGAGAAACACGAGATATTTTCTCTTCATAGCCAAAGATTAAGTGATTGATCACTGTAGCTGTATGAAGTAGTTCTCTAAATGGAGACTATCTGTAGCATATCTGAAACAAATCCCATCTATATTATTACCTGCCCGAAAATTAAAAACATTTAAGTAAATGCTCAGCATTACACTTAAGATTAAAGAACCAACTAGGTAAAGGAATAACCATACTGAATTTGTATCATACCATAATCAAGCTGATCTGTAATTGGTTCTGACTTGCAGACGAGTTGCAATGAACCAGTCTTGGACCTAGAGCTCCGAGTATTCTCAGTGTCTCGAAGGCGAGAGATAGATGTCCTGCTACTACTGCGCCAGCCGCGGCTAGGTCTAGTTGCAGAAATGGAAACTTCCTGAGGGGGGACAGAATCATCTTCTTTCTCTTCCTTGGGATCTGATAAAAGCAATTTAAATTTTTAGCTAACCAGTAAATAGCCACACACGTATACATGCAAAAAATGTTTACTGAAATAAAAACAAGATAAGAAATAAAAGGGATTTTATTTGTGGTAGAACGGCCCACACAGGCTTATTCATGTTTTCTTGTTGGGGTTGATGTGTCACTGGTGGGTGGGCTTTGGGGTTTCAAATGCTTAAGCCAGACCCACCTGGATGTAGAACTTTCAGTCACTTCTCCAGCACCATGTATGCCTGCCTGCATGATACCACTCCTCTTTCCATGACAATGGACTAAACCTCTGAATCTGTAAGCAAGCTCCAAGTAAATGCTTTCCTTTAGGAGAGTTGCTGTGGTCATGGTGATTCATCACAGCAATAGTTAACTCTAACTAAGACTAGTGTGGCAGGTAGGGTTTGTTTGATGGAGAAATATTTTTGAGTTATTATTTGTTGTAAATGTTGTTAGTGAAGTAGAGCCAATTAAACGTATGTAGAAGAATAGACTGATTAGGGCTGTGATTGCTATTAGTATAGCTACAATACAGTTGTTTTTTAATAGGTCAATAATAATAAGTCATTTGGGTGAAAATCCTGAGATAAAAGGAGGAACATGGATTAAGGTCAGTGAGACCATAAAAAAATAAACAAACCAAAAGCAATTGCCAACTAGAACTGAATGGTTACAACCTACTGCTGAAGACACCACACTCTGGCTGCAGAACAAAAATCAAGCTGGAAATTAATTGGATGTTTTGCCTCCTGCTGACTCAACTTTACAGGGTTGAAAGGTACTATGCATACTGCTGGGAAAGTCAACCCTCTCATCCAGTTATGAACCCTACATTCTACAATACTGACCTACAATACTCTCAGGCAAGATGTACTCCTTTACATGCTCAACCTATTTGGTTTCCTAACCAATATTGAGTGCTCAGCACTGTCCAGGACATCTATATCATCCAGTTCAAGGCTCAGGAAAGGGTGGAAGGAATATAAGAATCAAATTAAAGGAAACTGTGCTATAAAATACTATGGCTTGAATCTGATATGGCTGTTGCACTCATAAAAATCCACAGTGGCTTCGGTAGTTATCTGCTGAAGACTGGGGTCTTCAACGTTAGGTCTCACCTGCCTCTAAGGAGGGAGTTAATGCTTGCTGGGAGGGGGCAGCCATACTGACCTGTGACATAGCCATTCTATACGTTGCCCTTGTACCAATGCTCATGCAAGTAACCCGAATTGTTTGATATACATGTATGTGTACACACACAGCCCCTATATTAAAGGAGCACTTATCCTAATATTGCTACTCTATGTAAAATACTTTTCATTTCCAAGTAGTACTTTATTTACTAAACATGCACATAAAATAGACCCAAGAAATTTATTCATGGAATTCTAACCATTAACTCTAAGTTAAATTGAGAAAGTGGTCTTAGCAGAAACAAAACCAGAACTAGGGAAGGAAAAAAAAAAAAAATTGGTTGAACACAGAATTCTCAAGTGGAAACTTAAACAGTCAAGAAACAAATGTTCAACGTCCTTAGCCATCAGGGAAATATAAATCAAAACTACTTTGAGATTACATTTTACAACATCAGAATGGCTAAAATCAGTAACACTAGTGACAGTTCACATTGGCAAGGATGTAGAACAAGAGGAAAACTCATTGCTCGTGGGAGTGTAAACTTGTATAGCCACTATGGAAATCATATGGTAAGTTCTTAGAAAACAGATCCATTTACCTCAAGATCCAGCCAAACCCCTCTTCAGCATATACCCAAAGGACACTGCATCCTACCATAAGGGCACTTGCTCAACTATATGCATTTCTGCTTTATTCATAACAGACAGAAAGTGGAAACAACCTAGAGGTTTCTCAAGAGAAGAACAGATAAAGAAAATGTACATTTACATAATGGAGTATTACTCAACTGTTAAAAAGTACATCATGAAATTTGTAGGGGATGATAGGAGTAGAAAAAAAAAAAAAAACCAAATCATCCTGAAGTAACTCAGAAAGATAAATATTGTATGTGTTCATTTATATATGAATATTAGCTATTAAGTAAATGAAAACCAAGCTACAATCCATAGATCCAGGAAAGTTAGGTCTGGGAGAACACATGGATCTCTCTGGGAGAGGGAACTAAGATTTTTATGGGTGGATTGTGGGTGAGAGTGGGGGATGGGAATGGGAGGATCAGGTGGGGAGAAGGAGAGATGGGTTGAGGAAACCAATATAGGGAGGAACAGCTAGATCTGAGGGGCATCTGAGGGATGGTATAGAAATCTAGAGCAGTAGAAATTTCCTAAATTACATGATGGCAATCTAATGAAAACTCTAAATAATGAAGGAGATGAAATTCCAACTAGCCCTTCTTGCTACTAAATGAAGCATCCACTACTGGGAATTGCATTGTAGGTGAAAGGATCCCTTGGAAATCCCCCAAAACATAGTCTGTTGACAACAGACTGCTCTCTTTATACGGACAACAAGGCCCCAATACTAAAGACAACTCCCACATACATCATTGAGCATGAAAACCATGAACTGGTACCTACATAGAACCTTCACCCCTCCCTATGTGTGTTTGGAATGGAAAGATACTCTGCAGGCTACCAAAAGAGAAATGCATACATCAATGGTGTCCCACCTACCTGCAAAATTATGCTAGGATAGTGGTGGTACAAGTTTAGTGAGACTAATCAACCAATGTTTTTTTTTTTTTTGACTTAAGACCCGCTCCATGAGATAGAACCCACACTCAACACTGCCAATGTTTGGGTGACCAAGAACCACAGGTTAGATAGATTGACCTAGGGTAAAACGAAATACTACTGGTCTTAAAAAACACAATAACTCTTAATGATCTTTTGTTATACTCATAGATCAGTGCCTTAGGATTCGAACACCATCAGAGAAATCTCCGACAGCATGTAAGAACAAATACCGAGAGACCCACAGCCAGACATTACACAGAGAGACAGACCTTGAAACACACAGCTCTAAATGGATGTCTCCACCAAATCCCTGCCCTCAGGGTTCAGGGAACCCCAAGGAAGAAGAGACAGAAAGAGTTTAAGAGCTAGAGGGGATGGAGGAAAACAGGAGAACAAGGCCCTGCTAAATCAATTAACAAAGGTTACATGAATTCACAGGGACTGAAGCAACAGGCACAGGCCCTACGTAGAATATGCACCAGGTCCCCTGAGGTATGTATTATAGCTTTCAGCTTTTATTTTTTTGGGACTTCTAAATGTGTGAATGAGTGGGCCTCTGATTCTTTTCACTTCTCAAGAGGCTCTTTTCCTTCTGTTTGTTTGCCTTGTCCAACTTTGATGTGATGGTTTTTGTTTTATTTCACTGTATTTGGTTGTTATCTCTTAGAAGTCTGTTCTTTTCTAATGAGAGACAGCAAGGGAATGGATATGGATAGTGTACTGGTGGAAGCTTCACCCAGGCCCTGGCACCTATACCCAAAGAGTCTGGGATATCTTGGTGGAAGCTTCACCCCACACCCCCTGGCATCTATTCATATAACTAAGGAGTCTGGAATGTTCTGGTGGGAAATTCTATCCCAAGTTTCCTCCCCAATTTCTCTCCAAACCCCGCTACATCTCAGTCCACCACATGATGACCCCCTCCCCCAGAAATGCTTAAGACCACCCCCACAGGGTATCTAAACTGTCCCCCAGAAAACAGACTGATTTTTTGGTCTCTCTTTTCCATCTCCTCTTTGGGGGGCTGGAAAAATCATCCGGGAGTGTCCCATCCATTAAACATGGGCTTTTTCTAATTAAGTTTAATTTGGTCTGATTTGGACTGCTCCATCGGCAGACAGGTTATCAGTGTGCAGAAACTTTTCAGATAGTAAGGGAGGTGGGTAGGTACTGGGAGTAGAGGAAGAGGAATTGTAATCAGTATTTGTTGTATGAGGAAAGAATCTCTTTTTAATAATGAAAAAAATAATTGTGCCTCATTATAGGCCCAGAAACATAGGCCAAATGGCAGACGCAAACCTTTGAAACAAAGAGCCAAAATAAATCTTTCCTCTTTTTTAAAAAAATTATTATTCTCATTTTACATATCGATCCCAGTTCCTTCTCCCCTGCCCTCCCGTGTTCCCCCAACCACCCTCACCTCCCACCCCCCCCCCACTCTACATGTAGGGCTATGCCTTCCAGGAGGGGTCATCTAAATCTGTCAAGTCACTTGAAGTAGGGACTAGGCTTTCTCCCCTGCCTCTAGGTTAAGGGAGTTTCCCTCCATGGGGGATGTGCTCCCAAAGTCCTTTTGTGCACCAGGAATACATCCTGGTTCCACTGTTAGAGGTCCCTTAGACTGCCCATGCCTTCTAACTGAGACCCAGGTTCAGGGGTTCTGAGTTGGTCCTATGCTGGTTTCCCAGCTATCAGTCTGGGGCCCATGACCCCTCACCCCCCCTGTTCAGGTCAGCTGTCTCTGTGGGTTTCTGTAGCCTGGTCTTGACCCCTTTTCTTATCACTTCTTTCTCTCTGCAACTGAATTCCAGAAGTTCGGCTCAGTGTTTAGCTGTGAGTGTCTGCTTCTGTTTCCATCACCTACTAGATGAGGGCTCTATGATGGCATATAATTTAGTTATTAATCTCATTACCAGGGAAGGGCATTTAAAGTAGTTTTTCCACTGTTGCTCACATTGTTAGTTGGGACCATCCTTGTAGGTCTCTGGGCATTTCTCTAGAGTCAGTTTTCTCTTCAAACCTATAATGGCTCCCTCTACTACATTATCTCTTTATTTGTTGTTGTCTATTTATCCTGACTCAATCTTCCTGGTACCACATGTTCTCCTCCCTTTCTCTTTCAAAGTATCGCCAGCCTATAATCCACACCGCCAGAGAAACTAGGATTCAAGGAGGAACCTAAGAGATTCATACAAGGTCCCTCACTGAAGGGGAAAGGAACAAAATCTCCTGAGCATATTGGGAGTGGGGGAGGGAGGCAGTGAGTAGAGAGAGAATTAGGAGAAATCTTTCTTTTTTGTAAATTGTTTTTTCAGGAATTTTATCAAACAAATACTTTACTGAAATGGTATAGTATCACAATTCATGATGGTCAAAATGTGTAAATAACCCAAATATTTATCATCAACATCATCTAAACTATGAGTATTTTTGTGTCTACTGATCAAATAAATGGCCAACACAAGGGAGAAAAATTTATCTTTGTTCAATTCCTAATTATAGTTAGGCCTCATCTCCTCAGCCTTCAAGACACTGTGAGAAGTGGAGGACCAAACACCGAAAATATGTCCTTAAAAAAGGATGCAATAGACACCAGACAGAAAAAGTCAAACATTATATAATTCTGATTATATGAATGGGAGATGTCATTTTGTAAATATGTTTCTCTTATTGGTTAATGTTGGCCAATAGAATAACAATATAGGAGGGACTAGGAGACAAGGGGGATTCTGGAAGATGTAGTATAGGGGAGTCAAAATGTAGGACCAAGGGATTAAGAGGTCAGGACACTTTCTCTGGTAAGATAAGACCACATGGTAATACTTAGATTGATAGAAATGAGTTAATAACTAAAACAGAGCTAACCAATAAGAAGCTCTAGCCATTGGTCAACAGCTCTATAGTCTCTGTGTGTTAGTTTGACACTGACACGGCACTGGGACAAGGCTGATAGGAAACTGCTCATAACAAAATGGTGCCTACAATGCGGGAACTAAGAACTTCCACTTAAAACTTGACAAAAGCTTAAAAAGGGATTTTAAAAACAAAAGAACAGAGACAAGCAGAAACTTGCGCGATTCCTTTAAGGAAGGTTTCCTGACTTGGCATAAGAGGCAAAAATCCACAGGGCTCTTTTAAGAGGCCCTGCTAACAATTCAATAGTGTGTGCGAGTAGCTGGCAGTGGCAGTGACCACATCTCCAAGTTGGCAGCATGCTGCTTGATGGCAGCATAGACCGAGGCGGTAAGCACAGCTCTCACTGCTGGTGGTAAATGTACCCCTGCCATATTGGAAAGCAATGCTGTTGTTTAGCAGATAAAAGACTTGTGGCCAGAAAAAGATAACGATCACAGTAAAGACTAATTAAAATAAAAAGCTCTAAAAGTTTACAGTGTTTTAAAATACATGTATGCTTGGGAGAGAAAAAGTAACAAGATAAAGTGGTTAAAAAACAGAAAGAGTAACTGGGTGTAGTGGCACACAACATTTTAATTCCAGCACTCAGGGGGCAGAGGCAAGCAAATCTCTTTGATCTCAAAGCGAACCTGTTATACAGAGTGAATTCCAGGACAGGAAAAAGTTACACAGAGATACCCTGTCTCAAAAAATAAAAAGAATACAAGTAGAAGAAATACAGTAATAAAAAAGCCCTATGAAGATGGACAATACACAGTCTGGTTACTGTGTGCTATTGTGCTATCTTTGAATTGTTCAATTGCTAAGGAACAAGAACTGCTAAGATACATTTGATTATCAATGCTGCTAAATTAATCCAACTTATATATTTTAAAAATGCTTTGACTTCAAAATTTAAGTCTAATGACAGGTTACTTGGGAAAAGAATTTCTACTTTTGTTTCCACAGAAATTGAAAAGTAATGGATTTCTTCCAGACTAACATGTTTCGATCAAGCAAGACCCCTGAAACAATGTTCCAGGTGATCCAACATTCAAAACAGCTGGGACAAGGCAGCCTTGCAGACTACAGCAGGATTTCTGCATCTTCTTAGGATTCCCATCATATTATAGCATTCCCAACTAGCAGGAAGCAGTTTGGAAAGAATGACACCCAAATTCCCAAATACTGTCTGTTTTCATTTAAATGGGGTTGGTTATAAATGGTTAATCATCACAACCAATCTCTTTTTAAAGGAGGAGATGATGAGAGACGTCATTGTGTAAGTATGTTTCTCTTATTGGTTAATGAAGAAAGCCCTGTTGGCAATAGGAACCAAGAATAGGCAGAAGTAGGAGACAAAGAGGATTCTAGGAGATGTAGTAGACTTAGGTAGATAGAAATGAGGTGATATTTAACACAGAGATAGCCAATAAGAAGCTTTAGCCATTGGCCAACAATTTTATTTATATCTAATACAGTGTCCCTGTGTGTTATTTGGGGCTGATTCGGCTGTGGGACCAGGTTAGAGGGAAAGTGCTCGTAACATATGAAACATCCAGAAAAGAAAAAATTTAAGACAGAAAGTAGGAATTACTATTTGGTGTAGGGGATGAAATCAGGGTAGGGAAGAAAAGGAGAAATAATTACTCTTACATGGTATTGTGGTTCTCTTTGGTGATAATGGAAACATCTGGAAAGGTAGCTGAGAGTTCAGGATCAGCAGACAGCAGGAAGACCCACTCTGGGTCACATACTTCCTCCAATAAAGTCAGAACTATTCCAAAAGGGCTACAGTTCCTAATCCTTTCAAATCACTCCCTATGAGTTGCTGGGGCCATTTTCATTCAAAGTACCACACACATTGTCACAGACTATATGTTTTAATTGTTTTGTTATGTAATTCCTACTCCATTACACAAAGAGAACAGATTTGACAAAGGATACACACATTACCAAAAATAAGTCATGAGGAGACAGAGGCAAGTTTCATCTCATCCAAAGATGATGGGGGGAGGGGGAAGCCAGAATAGCTAAGGTAAAAGACAATGGGACAAGTGTAGTTTCATAGTGATCCAAGATATTGACACTAGCAACAGGAATATATTTTTTTCCCTATTTCTCTTAAGAAGCAAGATGGAGCTAAATAAAATTCCAGAAATTGCAGCCATTTGACCATGATGAAATAGATTAGATGAGGCATCCCAATATTTGGTTCTCTGACTTTCAGGTTACCCATTAATGTCAGGATTAGAACAGTTAAATATAGCTAATATCTGCTTAAGTGAAACAGATG
The DNA here is from genome assembly GCA_030556225.1 of Cricetiscus sungorus. Classification (NCBI taxonomy): domain Eukaryota; kingdom Metazoa; phylum Chordata; class Mammalia; order Rodentia; family Cricetidae; genus Cricetiscus; species Cricetiscus sungorus. The sequence continues at coordinate 111,814,302 of JANBXA010000007.1, forward strand.
TGTTTAGTTGGGTTTAGAAGCTGGTGTAAATGTCTTTTCAGATTTTAATTGTATCTTACAGAGAACTATCAAGCCTCAAACACCTACCTAGTAGTGCCAACAATTATTTTTCTCATTTCTCTAAATATAGTTCATATACTCTGCCAAGTAATCACATTTCCTATCTTTACAGACCAAGGAGAGGAAAGCATGTAATGAAGCTCCTCATGTACACACATTAAGTTATGGAGCTCACAATGGAAAATACAGACAAGTCCAAATACACCCTTCCCACTGTAGGTACCCAACCTCAGAAAAGAGGAATGAACATGAGAGGTCATTGTACACTTCCTTTGGATTTGATAATTTACAACTAGAAAAGGGTCAAGATCCAATCTAAATAATGCAGTAAGTTAAAAAGACCCAGAAGAAAAATTACCTTGCCAAAGCTGACTTAAAAGTATACATGATAATTTCTGTTTCAAAACGGAATGATAAGAACTTTTTTTCTGTGAACAAAACTAGGAGAAAAGGTCACAGACTTTCAGACCACAAGAAATTAAATAACCCATAGTCTTGTCCAGGTTCACTTATTCTTTTTCTACCCTCACCCCTTCCTTAGGCAGGGTTTTATGTAACGCAGGCCAGTCTCAAATTAAGTATTTGTAGTTGAGGATGACCAAGTCTGATGCTTGTGTCCCCACTTCCTGAATGCTGAGATTTAGGTGAGCAACATTATAATACAGGGAGCTGGGAATTGAACTCTTCAAAGTTTCCAGTATGCAAGACAAGCTACCAACTGAACTGCATCGCCAAATAGACAGGTCTCTTATTTTAAGTTAACTAGACTCTTTCCGTGTACGTATGCTAACACTTAAATTAGAATCTTCTAGTTATCTCTGTTTACTACTATTCAATACAGAAATAAACAGGAAAGTATAAATTTAATACACTTACACATTCTTTAGATAATATTAAAAGTTTAGGACAAAACAACAAAAACCTAATCAACATAGTCCCTCTGACTTTCACAATACCAACACTGCTTAATTAGTTTTGTTTCTTACAACGCATCAAAAGACTGGTTTTGCTTTCTCTTTAAAAGCAGCTCTTAATGGCCTCTTTACCTGACAATTATCTCAATGCTTAATAGATATCCCTGGACTCCAAAGGATAAATAATAGCTAGATGACAAAGCAGCAGAAAGCAAAGACTGTATATAAATATCCCAAAGAAAGTTAAAAAGGCAGTTCTAAATCATGTCAGAAGGCATGGCAAACTGCCATCACATTAAGAAGCTCCTGGCAAGATTTGGATTTTACCCTAATAATTATGAAATGAATTAAAGTAGGTAAGTGGCATGACCAGATCCTCCTGTCCCCTTTCTTTTTTTCTTTGAGAAAGGTTATTGTGTAGTCCAGCTAGCTTGAACTCTTTATGTAGCTAGGGTGGACCTGAACTGATCTTTCTGCTTCTGCCTCTCAAATGCTGGAGTGTAAGTGTGCCACCACACCTGGCTTCAGATCTGCAGTGTTTACACAGAAGTGGGGCTTGATGGTACTTTAATAATCCTAATAACACTAGGGAGGTTAAGGCAAAATGATCCCACAAATTTGAGGTCAGCCTAGGTTACAAAGGAAAACCCTATCTCAAAAAAGATGATGCAGTGACCTAGGTTTGGGTACATGAGGTAGGTGGTGGTGGTGGTGGTGGTGGTGGAGTAAAAAGGAAAAATGGGAAACACATATTACCTTATTTCATTGAATATTTTATGAAATTCTCAATAATGGAATTATTTTTTTTTTTTAAGTAACAGAATCAGGAAGCTAACAATGAAATAGGCCATAAGGAACAGCTTCTGAAAGGGCATTAACATTGGAGATATAAAAATTTTACAAAGGTACCTATGATGGTATAGATTTCTAGTGATGTTATTATACTGTAAATGTGACATAACTGAAACATTATCACTTTTTTAGTGGTGCATTCCTGTTTACAAAGCTACCTAAAGGTTGTCGTCATGTAATGATGCTTGTCTAGACATCTAAAACAAAGTAGCCGCATGCAAGAGATGGGCCCTTTACAAAGTTATGAGTTCCCAACAAGTACCAAAGAATAACAAGTACTCAGCCATTTCAGAAAAGACAAACCACTTTAAGACACTAAATTTATTATGGTTTCTTATGTAATTCAATAAAACAATGTACATTTCCTTATGTCTCAGTGCCTGCACTTTTAAATGAAAGGTTAGGCGAAACAACCTCTAAAATCATACCCAACTCATTGATATGGTCTTCAAATTCCAAGAGGTTAGATGGAATTAAAAAGTTTTCAGAACTAAGCAAGGTTTTGAAGGGTTTTAGAGTGCTCAGGGAACTTCTTGTTCAACAGAATATATACACACATACATACATGTATGTATATTTTTTCAGCTTGCTCTTAAAACCACTAAAATGACTTTGAAGGAATAAAAATCTTAATCACAAAATCTCAGTCACAAAATCAAAAGAACACACAAGGAACCAGTACAGCCATCTTTGAACACTTTATAAGACTAACTCTAGACAGCGATAAAAGATTCCGAAGTGAGGCAAAGAGACACATTATGCATTTAAACCATTCCAGAAAGGTTCAATAATTGAGTTAGAATGACATTTCTCAAAGTGAAGGTGTAAGGGAAGAATACAAAAAGTTTTCCTAAGTATAGTTTGACATTGGTCTGGTTAAGTACATGCCTATAACCCCAGCACAAGGAGCCTTTAGGGAGGATTTAGTTTGTTCCTTCGGTCTAGGCAAAAACAGAAAAAATTCTATCTCAAAACAGTTCTGTTCATAGAGATCCCATGCTACCATGTGTTTTATTAGTTAGGAGAACTAAAACAAAGCTCATCCCCTTATCCCATTTAGGAAGATATACCAAAAATTCTCTTTAAAAATAATGAACTGATCAATGGAAAAGCCATATCCACATTATTTTTTTAAACATATATATATACACACACACACACACACACACATACATACATACATACATACATACATAAATAAAGACAGGGCCTAAAACCATGTAGTACAAGCTGGCTTCAAACCAAGACTCTCATGCCTGCTAAAATTACTAAATGCCACTAGGCTTACATCAAACTCCTACTTTCAAAAGGTTCTTGATCCACATTATTAATGAGAGAAAATAAAGATCAAGTCATCCACATACTTACTTTGCATTTTCATACTTTACTAAAAAAGAAAAGGAGCGGCAATGTGAGAGCTCTGTCTTTTGAATACCACTCAAAAAAAATCTTTAAGAATAGATAGTAACTGTCTTTGTATGCTAATGAATAGACTGGTACTTAGTTGTTTCTGGGTAGCCTTAGGACAGTGAACACTAAAATTAAAGGCATGATGAACATCTGTCACTTTTCTGCCTCACCTACAGAAAGGGAACCCAGGCTTAAGTTAGCTACCCACTAACAGCCAATGATTAATTAAATCAATCACACCACTCCCTGAAGCTTCCAGGAACATCTCCCCTCTCCCCCCAAACTCCACTCCAAAAACTGGATTGAGCAAACATATGTTTCTGGAGGGTGGTCCATCAAGACAAGCTTGTCCTATGCATTTACATCATTTATAATTTCTTTTATATCCTAGTTGTTTCTCCAAGTTCTATGAATCACTCTAGCAAATTAGTTGGTCCAGTGAAGAGAATGTAGAAATATTTCCTTGTTGGTGGGACTGACTAGCAGAAAAACCAAGAACTTGAGATTGGCATTGGAAGTGGTGAACAATTCTGTGATAGCAACCTGTGAGATGGGATGCTACCCCAGGTAGGCAGTATTGGAACTGGGTATCAAAATGAATTCAACTACAGTAGTGGTTCTCAATCTGTGAGTTGTGACCCCGTGGGGTGAGGGTGGAGGTTGACTAACCCTTTCAAAGGGGTCACCTATCAGATACCCTGCATATCACATATTTACATTATGATTCATAACATTAGTAAAATTAGTTATGAAGTAGCAATGAAAGTAATTTTATCAGTGGGGGGTCACAAGTGGAACTGATTAAAGGGTCACAGCATTAGGGAGGTTGAGAATCACTGAACTAGAATAACACCAGCTAGTGTCTTATACAGAAAAGACCAGCTGCTTGGCATGCAAAAAGAACAAATCTCTACACAAACTCGTGTTATTTGACCTACCAGAAATTTAAGAAAAATTAAGAAAACAATTTACAAAAAGAAACACCCACCCACCCAAACAAACAAACAAACAAACAAAGAAACACTAACAAAACCGTTTGTTCACACAGTTCTGGAGAAGGTGAGTCTATATAGAGATGGCAGTCCTGCATCATGTACAGGGGATCACACTGCAAAAAACAAGCGAGGGAAGCAACCTAGGGCTTAGAAAGGCAAAGGTATTCTAAAAGTCATTCCAGCAATAGGGCTTTTCTGTGTGTATATACACTAGGAGGATTGAGACAGGAACACTCAGCTTCCCAAGTCCTGGGATTATAGACCTTTACCAACACATCCAACCAAAATCAGAAGTTCTATGGTTAATTAATCCTTAGTATTAAAATGATTGTGTTGTAGTGCATAGCTGTCAATCTGAACATCAATCTAGATCAGTTGAAACACGCTATGAGAAGAAATTCAATCTCAAAGCTATCAGAAACATCAAATTTCCAGCCTAGAATGTAGATTAAAAGTCTAAAACCAACAACTAATTTCTACCTTGCTGATTTGATCCCCAGTACTCAAATTTTTAACTGACAAGTAATTATATTTAGTGGTGTAGTAAATGTTTCTAATTTAACCTTGTCTCAGCACCCACTTCAAATGCATACTTAGCATTATAGTAGCATTCAACCATTAAACTTGATTTTTCTTTCTTTTGTCTGTTTATTTTAGAGACAGGGTTTCTTTGTGTGACCCTGGTTGTCCTGGCACTCACCATGTAGACCAGAATGACCTCAAACTCAGAGAGAGATCTACTTGCCACCACCTCCCAAGAGCTGGGATTAAAGAAGTGCACCACCACTTCCCAGACAATTTCCAATTTTTAATACCACATCCAAAATTCCTTAAGAGTGTAGTAGCTACAGATGAATAAAATGCCCAGAGATGTCTCTGAAGGCCTACAATTCCATGAACTTCCAGGTCACTCCTTCCCCTAGTCCTCTACAGCTGCTATTTGTTGCTCTTTTCTCCCTTACTAGCTAACCTTGTCTACCTATGCCACTACTCTCCAGGGTCTGTTAAAAACTCCTCCAAAGTGTGATTTTCTGCAGTAAGATCTAAGAGGAACTACTGTTAGGGAAATAAGATTCAGTGATACAATATAGGCTGATAGTGTTTATTTGGGGAGAAATCACTTACACCAGAAACAGATTGACTGCCATGGGTTCCTGCTCTAAGGATGCCCCTGGATGCTCTGTTTCCGACCAGGAAGTAAGAGATCGAGTTGCAGTCTGGGACTCCAGACCTAGCCCTTAGCCCCAATCATGTCCACACCTGTCCACAATGAGTGTGGTCAGTGCAACAGGTGTGTGTGGGGAGGTGGGGTGGATATCTCACTACATGGAACCAAATCCACTTTGCAAGAAACACATGCAGGTGGATTCTTGGTTGCCACTCTTTTGTCCCAGCCTTTGGCGATTGCCAGCTAAGCTGGAGAAACTTGGAAGTTATACACAAAGCATGGATGAATGTATTTTGTGTTTATATTATAAAGCTCCAATTAAGCTAACTAACAAAATTGCCATTTTATTAATTTATCATTTTTGTAAGAGCATTAAAAAGGACTTTAACAATCTTGAAATGTCTATTACATTATGACTTACTGTGCTAAAGTGCACTAAAATAAAGCACTGAAATGTATGCCTGCAGTCTAAGCAAACCTTGCACCCTATCATCAACAGATTGCTTCCCCCTAACTTCTTAGCTCTAGTAACCATTCTGCCACTTATATAACAGAGTAATTTACGACTCATGAAAGGTCAGGCAGTGGTGGTACACACCTTTAATCCCAGCACTCAGGAGACAGAGGCAGATGGAACTCTGTGAGTTCAAGGCCACCCTGGGCTATTGGAGAGTGACTAAGTCTAAATGAGAAGCAGAGCTCCCACCTTTGATCACAGCATGTGGGATCCCATGCCTTTAATCCCAGCTCTAGAAAGGAATATAAGACCGGAGGGAACAGAAACAGTCTATGCAGTTTAAGGTTTGGTGGAGACAGCATCACTCACACCTTCAGTCTGAGGTAGAGGTTAGAGCTAGTGTCTGGCTACTTTGCTTTTCTGATCTTCAGCTTTAATCCCAATTATCTGTCTCTGGGTTTTATTATTTGTGCTATACTCATGTAACATTGAAGTGATACAGCAGCATTTGTCTTTCTATGTCTAGCAAATTTCAAGTAATGTTCTCCACTTCCAGCTATAAAAAATTTCCTTTTTGCTAACATTAATAGCTATGGGGTCTGAAGTTACATAACATAATTTACTTTTTGATATTCTTATTTGCTGGTGGCAAGGCTTTACTTTGTAGCTCAGGTTGGCCTGGAATTTGTGACAATCCTTCTAAGCCATCTGAGTGCTCGGATTTTCAAGTATGAGCCATATGCCCATCAACAAACACTAAACAATAAAACCCCTACAACAGACCCAGAATGAAGTTTTCACCTTTCCCCAGGTGCACAGCTACCCATAATGCCAGCACTTCCATATTAAATACCCAAGCAAAAATCATGCCCAGAGTAGTTCAAAAAGTTTTCCTCAAGAAATTTCTACTTTCAGCTCTGATAAAAGCAACTGCCTTAAAAAAAAAAAAAAAAAAAACTTCTTTTAATAGTTACTCTAGTACTCATTACCTATCTATACTCCCTACACAGTAAAAAAACTTCAACGTGATTTCTGAATAAGGAACTCAGACCTTCCTTATTTGGTAGACATAACACTTTCCAAATAGAAACAATCATGTTTTCTTCTACCTATATTTGAGAAATCAGATTTACATTCCAAGAATCAGAGAAAGAAACTTGAAGGAACCAAAGAATCACCAATTTAAGTTACTGGTTCCTTTTCTTTCAAGTAGCGTAAAAATCCATTTTAGATGTGACTTTAATAGTTTCAAAGTGTACTTTATAAAGGACAGAAAATTTTTCACTTAAGTTACAGATATATAAAATATCATACAACACATATACACACTTAAAAGTGAACATTATCATTCTTTTACAATCCAGGTAAGCAAAAAAACTACAATCAACATCAACATAATATTTCATTTGCTAAACTGTAAATACAAATGATTTGTATTTACAAATCATTTACAAATGAATGATATGCTCAAATTATTCACCAAGCTAAAATCTTTGCACACATCTCATTCTTCAAACTATGAGAGTCCACCAATTATCAAGATTTATCTATACTTTGCTATTATTACATGTAATTTTTGTTCCTTCTTAAAAAGTGGCTAGCTTTAAAAATTAGAGTGGGTTTTAAGTTATAACCCACTATTGAGTTTCTAAATTAAAAAAATCAATGTTTTTTCCAAATCTGCTTGCTGTGCCATGTAAAGAGATTCTAATTCTTCCAGTAGTCCTACTGCACAAAGTCACCTTTGAATGGAAAACACTGAATAATCAGGCTGAAGTGTAATGCCCTTTTATACTACAAAACAGTCAGAGGTTTTCATACTTGAAAAGGAAGAATGAGCCTTACCTTTATCAGTTGCTATTTTTTCTATGCACCTGAAAAAAATTAAGAGTCAAATGTTAAATTCTATGAATTTCCTCAAAACACAAGTATTTATTTTATTCACTTCTAGAATAATACAGAAAGCATCTACAATATGTTGTTCAAAGCAAAGCCTAACTTTCAGCAGTGGTAGAAATACCCTATCTGTACTATATACTATAGCACCATAACTGAGGAAGTTCAGGTTTTTATACTGATTAATGTAAACTTAAAGAGTGGCTACCATAAACAGCATAGAAACAGAATATCATCTGAAATAGTTGCTTTTAATTATATTTATATAAAAAAAACACAAGGAAAATGTTGCTATTTTATTAAAAGTGATTATGCAAGAAAACAAATGTTCTTTTTTTATGCACGTATAGTAAAGACTAAAATGGCAATATCTAAGGTGTGCTCTAAAACACTTCTGTCTAAAAAGGGGTTAGGGAGGCAGGTATAGAAAGGATGTAGATGTCAGTAACTGCCATCTCACTGATAAATACTGAGGTTTTGCTACACAACTTCCTCTGCTTTGTACTTATTGAACAATTTTACTAACAAATTAACGAATTTAAAAAGTTCCTAAAATTGATCTGTAAGTCCAATAAAATTTTCTAAAAAGGCAATATATACACATCCCAAATAAATATTACTTATATTTTACAAATTAAATTCAAGTAAAAAGCTCAGAAAGTTATAAGCCTACTGACTGAAAAATACAAAGCCATCCCCATGATTTTAATTTGGGATAGTTTCTATGAAATGTAACTGGAAATATAGTATTGTGAATTTCATACCCCTCCCCTAAACCCAGAAGTAAACTGGTTTCCTTTTTGTTTTAAAGATACCACGCAGTATCTAACAGCTAAAGATTGCAAAGAAACTCAATGTAATTGAAAGATGTTTTGTGAAAGAAGAGCTGTCATTGTGACTCACTTTAAATGCTTAGTAACTATAATGACTTGACTTTAGTTCTGTCACAAGCTTCACAATTGGCAAGTAAGTGTGAACCACCTTTACTTTAGTAAATGGAACACTAAAAACACACCTGCTGGATGCCCCAGACAATAGTTCAATGTTCCTACCACCATCCTGACTGCCTGGCCCCTAGGATCCTGACCACTTATGAGTCCAGTGATATGCAGCTGAAGTCTTCTAGAAACAAAAAGCTCGTGTTTGTTTATTCAGAATATTCATCTCATCCACCCTTCTTACTATCCACAACCCTTCAATGGAACACAGAAAAAATAAAAGCACTTGGATGGCAGAAGACAACTGGCAGATCTGTCACTTGGAGGCACAGTATGGTGTACACACAAAGTTCCAGGCAAGGGCTACATAGTGAGACCTTGTTTTCAAAGAAAGAAATGAAGAAACAGAAAAACCAAAACCCAACCAAACACACTAAGAAAGAAAGAAAGAAAGAAAAGAGAAAGGAAGGAAGAAAGAAAGGAAGGAAGAAAGAAAAAAGAAACAGTAAGTCAAAGGGAAAAAAATGATATCCTTAACCTTCAAATTATACCACCACATGCTTTTTTAAGTATATCCACATTTGAAATAATAATCATAAATAAAATACAGAAAACAATGAGTTTAACTCTTAAATAACACAAATACAAGCTTTGCATAAATTGACTCTAAATCACTAGCTATTCAGGTATTTGTATACAATGAATCTAGCATTTAACTTTATGCCTTCCTCCTGAACATATTCACTGAAATCCATTTTCCTGCATTAATATTTTGTATTCTTTTAATTCTCAAAGAATTCAATGTAAGTTGTAACACAGTTTACAGCTGTAAAGCTTCTGTCACAAACTCAAAACATCCATGATAGAGAAAATACCTCTAAGGACGCTGGTGACTTGCTTACTCAAGGCCACTTAGCCAATAAGCAGTCAAGGTGAGACATCAACTCTTCATAGTGAACATGAAGTTCAAGCTTTTTTCCCACTATATAATTTGCCTTCCATTAGCAATACAGTGAATATTCAGTAAATATGTTCAGGAGGAATGCATAAAGTTAAATGCTAGATTCATTATATACAAATAGCTAAATAGGTTTCAGTTGATCCAAATATATGTTTTTGATATTTTAAACAATTTTTTATATTTTGCATTTCTTTCATTGAGAAAAAAAGATACAGGATAATTAATTACACAGATTTGTAGATAAAAAAGCAGGGACATGAAAAATGGATGAAAAGTAACTAGGGAGGGAAAGATTTGAAAAGACCAAATAATTAGCATAGATACTAAATTTTTCATCTCCCTTTTAAATGTGCTTTCATTTGGAAGAGATTAATCAATGTCAGAGTTCAGTACACTGACACTCAAAACTTCATGTCTCTAAGGATTAAATAGAAAAATAATTTTCAAAATGTTTTGTCACAGAACATCTGTAAACCATGTACACAAGTTTAATGAGTGTTAATCAACGTTCCCTTCCTCAGCAAGATCCTTGAAGACAAGACCAGGACTAATTTAATTTTCTATTGCCTAGAGGAGTAACAATACTAGTCTCAGTTACTTTTCAAACAAGGACTGCAAAGCTAGAAATATGTTGGGATTTCTCTGGTTTGTAGGTCACTGAGCAAGTAAAATGTGCGATAAAAATGAAAGTTCATTTTAAGAGCAACAAAGTTGTATAATATTAAAAACACAAGCAAGGGAAGTCTGAAGGCAATAGAAAGTAAAGATTTCCCTTTCATAATGAATATTATGATAAAACAAAAACAAGAAAATAATCATGTGCATCCAAGATCAACTGTTTCCACAATTACATTGTGGGATTCAAATGGTCCATCAGTACACCCTATCACCTATCACATAGGGAAAATAAAACACTACATATAATTGAACTTGATTTAGATGTACTTAACTCTCAAGTGGTAGGTAAGAAACCACTTTTAAAATACTTGTTCATGTAAGAATACAAAACCATGCAACTTTACAAAACTGACACAACACCACCACTACAAAGAACTGCTGTCTAGGCCATCAATACTGAAAACAGCGAGTTGAATTTAGTATATTGCTGTGTGAGATACTGTGTAAAATGGTTCCACAACGTATTAATACACACAAACTCAAGTCACAGAGGTTATCCCCTTATATAACTGTGCTCAGATGAAGAAACTGAGGGATACATAGGTTAAAGAATTTATGCCCAATTAAGATTAATGATTTACAGCTTTCCAAGTTAGTGAGTTAAATACATGTAAGAGTTTAAGATTTTTGTAGGCATGTACATACAGCAGTTGCAACTCCCAATTCAGCATAAAAATTTGTAATCACCAAATAAATTTTAAAACAAACTAGTTTTTCAGCTTTAAAAACGTCCTAGGTCTAAGGTAAGACAAGCCATCGCACTGCTGTTGGAAGGTTGCAGTTATGAAACCCGAAATTCTCGCACATAGATTTTCTCTGCCCCCTTTTCCCACTTGTAAGTCAAATGACATAAAATTCTTAACAATGAATAGCTAATTTGATTAAAAAGTGTAACTTATAAATTCATGCACTTAACTATTTTTAATTTAAACATTATTCTATCGAGCAATTTAAAATATTTATGCTCCTGGCAATCTGTTAAGGGCCTCTATTAGTTCAACGTAGTAATTCGGATCAATCCAGTTTTAAGAATGAAGTACTACGTCAAAAATACGCACAACCAAAAAGTACATATACTGCTTGGTAAAAAGAACTACACATCTAGTTCGATCATATAAAATATAAGTGGCACGGTCACGTTTTCATCCTGACGGTAAAAATGAACGTGACGATTTAGGAGGGTGAGAAAGCGGCTCGCAAGCTAGGTTAACAGATAGGGTCGGGCAAAACCACTCCTCAGGGATAGTGGGGTGCTGTTAGCTTCCTCGCGGGGATGTGATGGAAGACTGTGAGCGATAGGCTGACAAAGGGGGCGCAGAAGCCGGAGGACTGAGCAGAGGGAAGCAGAGGGCATGCAGCCCGCACAGGGTGACTTCGGGCGTGGGCTGGCGGCCACAGGCTGCGGAGCCGCAGGAGCCCGGCCGCCAGCGGCGTGACATCTGGCGTGCCTAGCCGGCAGGGGGCAGAGCAAGCGGGGTGTCACGTGGAGCGGGTGCTACGGGAGCCGGGAGGGTAGAGAGGACCAGAGGGGGGTCTTCCCCAAAGCCTCAAAGACTGCTACTCACTGGAGTCGCGGACTCTTCTTGCCCTGAGCAGGAGACGGGGGCTTCGTGGCCGTGAGCTGCTGCCCGGGGACGTCGGGAGGCCTGTTGCTGGGGCTGCTCCTCCGCCGGCGGGGATACTCGGCCTTCCTCCGGCGGGACACAGCGGCGGCGGCGGCGGCGGCGGCCGCAGCGGCCCGGCCGCGGTCCCGACCTCCCCTCAGCACGCGGCTGCTCGCGGTCCCTGCAGGCGCCGCCGCCGCCGCCGCCGCGCCGGGCCGGAGCTCGTCCGAAGCCGCGTCGGCCGCCGCTGCCTGGCCCCTTTCCTGATCCTGCTGCTCCGGGGATCGCGGCTCCTCCGTCTCCCCCGGCATCGGGGCTCGTCCGTCCCCCACCCCTGCTTCCCAGGCGGCGGAGGCGGCGGCGCCCGCGGCGCAGCTCCCCCCGCCCCCCCTAGGCTCCCGGAGAGTCCGGCTCCCTCACTCCCGAGCACCGCTCTCCCCCCCGCCCCTCCGCCCGCTCCTAGGGGGCCCCCCCCCCGCCCCCTGCCACTCAAGCCTGCGACCGCCGGCCGCGCGCACGCGTGCACCCGCACTCACACGCAGTGGCCCAATCGGGAAGGAGGGTCGGCCTCCTGGGCCCGCCCCTCAAGGTCTCACACGCAGTAGCGCACTAGGTGCCCTCCCCCACCCCTGCTTTCAACCAATCAGGAAGCGGCTCCAAGGGAGAGCGCGAGGTTTCCTTCCCCGCGCACCCGTTCTCACCGTTAAACGGCTGCGTCTCGCGACAATCCTAAAGTGACCTTTTTTTTTTTTTTTTTACCCCCCTGAGGCGTTCAGCTCAGGCTAGGGGCGGTGGGAGGGGCAGGGCTGGCGAGGGCGGTGGAGAGGACAAAACGCACCTTTACCAGCTTCGCGCGCATCCAACCCCCCCGCCGGCTGCGCGCGCACCTGCCTCCCTGAGGCGCCACTGTCCCCTCAAGGGCTCTTACTAGCCTAACAAATAGCCTGGACGTCACTCCGCTTCCACCCGGACCCCCACCTTCCTGCTCTGGCCTTCCTGCCCCTAGCGTCGCCAGCTCGTGAGGGGAGAAGGGGTAAATTATTTGAGTTGCCGCTTCTCCTTTAAGAAAAAAAGGCCCCGTCCGTTGCCGGATGAAAGTCCCTGAAAAAATGGCGGCGATAGACTAGGGGCGGGGCTAAGGGGACAGCGCGGGATAGCCTTGCCGCGCACGCGCACAGCTATCATACCCAACTGCATCCTGGGAAACGAAGTCCTATTTAGTCCGCTTCCAGGGAAAAGATGGGAAACCAGAGGCCGAGAGAAGTCTGGGAGTTTTTGAGAGATTCACCACGGGAAAGGTAGTTTTCTAGCCACAGTCCTAGTTTACGTCCCAGAGAGGTACTGCTTCCGGGTTAGGCCACGACGCCTGCGTACAACTGGCACACATTTTGAGCCAATTATTGGTTGGGGATGTTTGAGAGCGTAAAGCACTTCATACTGTTAAGCTTGGCGTTTCTTTAGTTCTCCGAAGTGCCCTCGTTATAGCCCCCACTTTGGTCTTGTCACTTGTCGTCTCCTCTGCGGCCTGCTGTCATTCCTCCATCTTGTGTTGATCCTCTGACCCATGAGGCCCTGGAGGGCAGGGACTCGTTCTGCTTCTGCCACTTCAATTATAATAAACCACGTAGGGACGAATTGCAAAGTTGTTTCCTAGTAGGACTTAGTTATCACTGAGCTGCGGTTGGTGGTGGTCCTTCAGCTGGAGCTGGAGAGAGGGCTAGCGTGATTATGCAGAGAAGCGAGCAGCATCTCGTGTTCTCCGCCCCGATATTGCCTGCCTTTGCGGTTTGTAGATGTTTCCGTAGCGCAGGAAGCACAGTCAGAACAGCAGCTTTTGACTAGCGTGTGCAATTAAGTACCTTCCTGATGGGTAAAGGGGGGTTGGGGGGGGGGTTTCCATTTGTTCAAGCCGCAGCTGGTAATTCTGCGGCCTCTGTGTTCCCTTCCTCTTACATTGTAAGCATTTCTTTCCCTTTTATACATTGTCTGCATTCCTTAGTTTCCTTTTTACACATTGTAATCAGGGAACAACTTGCAAGGGACACTTTACCCTTATTGATGGAAACATCCCCAATTAAAGTCTACATAAGAGGATGGCAATACAAGGTTTGGGGATCTAATTCTGAATTTTACATTAAACTGTAAGTGTGCAGTGAAATTCATTTTTCTTTCCAGCATTTGGCTCATTTGCCACACAGATAAGGCAAATGCTTTATAGTATGTATTGAGGCTTTGGCTCTTTCAAAGGACTAGTGTCATTTTCAGTTGTAAAAACTGACCGCGTTAGTAGGAAAGATTTTTCAATCTATTTGCAATGAGCACGTTTGGAACAGCACTGACATCCAATGGCTGCTTAAAGTAATACAAAAAGCAAGTGCTTAAAGTCCAGTTTGTTCTCTTTGTAGTTTTCTCAAGAATCAACACACTCATTTCTACAGTGGTTGTGCCAGTTTATATTTCTAACAGTGATGTATCCTATGGCTCTTAATTATGTGTGTATAGTCTGTCATGTGTTTTCATATACTCCTATTTTTTATTTCTTTTAGTCTTTTCTCCTAAAGTAAAATTTAAAATTTGCAAAAGAGTTCTTAGTAAAACGACCGACTCATTCCTTTAAATAAATGATCACTACACTCTAGAAGAAAGATAACATACTGAAGTACAATTGGATTGTATACTAAGTAGCAAGGCTATCCCTTTATTTTGCTCTTTTAGCCAGTTACTATTTGTGCCAGTTTCTCTACTGGTTAAACATAAGGACAAAATCCACCTTAATTATAGTTCTTTACCTACTGACTTCTCAAGGTGATCCTGTTATAATTACCCTTTTTTTCCTTTTGAGATGAACTAAGGTTTCGTGATAAGACTTTGACCTAGCTCATTTTTTTTTTTAAGAAATTGTTACAAGGCAGTGTGAGTAATTCAGATTTTAGAGCCTAGTATGGTAAGTTCTTTGGATTGATTCTTCCTTTGTCTGCAGATATTTGCATTTTGAATAACTGTATAAACCAATACTAGAGAATTCAAAAGTAAACTCACTTCTATTCAACTTTAAAGAACTTATAATCCGGGCCAGTGGTTTGCTCTGAAGATGTTACTTTGCTGACAAGTATGATGAGTTTGATCTGTAGGACCCAGATGGTAGAAGGAGAGGCTTGACTCCCACAACTCAGTGTCCACACACACACACACACACACACACTCACATGCACACAAATGTAATTTTAAAGAGTTTTTTGTTTTTTGTTTGTTTTGTTTTTTCGAGACAGGGTTTCTCTGTGTAGCATTGGAGCCTGTCCTAGCACTCACTCTGTAGCCCAGGCTCGCCTTGACCTCACAAAGATCCACCTGCCTCCCAAGACCTGGGATTAAAGGCATGGGCCACCAATGCTCAGCCGAGTTTTTTTTTTTTTTTTTTTTTTTTCTTCTTAACAGTTTGTTGGGGAAATCAGGTCAGCATGACTTCTCAATAAGAAAGTAGAGATAATGAAATGAAGTTGGTGCCGTTCAATCAGAAATTTTAAGGAAGGGGCCTATGCTTCCATGGTCCACTCTAGGGAAAAAAAAAGGAAGCCAGCAGTGGACAGTGGGATACTTAAACTTGGAAAAATTAAGCCCTTGTATGTGGTAGGTGTTTTAAATTTCGAAAAATCAACGTTTAAGCTTTAAAACCACCCTGGAAAATGTAGCATCAAAACCTCAATCTTGCACAGCCTGTCTTTCTCTGTCGGTACTATTTTTAAGAAAACTGAGCTACTAGAAAAGAAAAGAAAAAACTCAACAAATCAAAAGTGAGGAAGTGCTAAGCAAATTCAGGAACCAAAAAGGGTCATAGAGGCTGCTTCACACTGTCTCATTCAGTTCCGTTGTGGTCCCCTTCTTCACCACATGCCAAAGCAGTTCTTCACAATCCTCAGAACTAGAGCACTGTGGCTGTCAGACAATGGAAGAGCTGGGTGAGTGAGGGGCTTTGGAGGATGCTCTAAAGAAGTGTAGACGTGGATCCTGTCCATGTGTGATGATAGATTTTAGTGCTGAGAGATTTTGTTTTCACTTCTGTCCTCAGTTCAAAAAAGAGTGAGGCAGGAGGAACTATGATTGTTGGGGAAACTATGGGGTCCCTGTTTGCAGAGGCACAGTAGGCAGATGGTAGAGAGCTAACCACAGAACAGACACCCGGAGAAGCACCTTTAGAAGGAAATATAATTGAAAGTGGATTTCCCCTTGGCAGCTACTGGAGATCATAGGGTGGCTCCACAGCTAGGTGACTGGAAATAGAAGAAAAATAAGATTGGGAAATGGAGAGGAAATAAAATGAAGGGAAGGGATGGGAAGGAAGGAAGGAGAAAGGAAAAAGGAAAAGAAAACAGGAGGGAAAGTATAGGAAGGTCAGTGAAATAACAGTGCAGAGTGAAAAAAAAAAAGGATCTATAAAGGTTGCAGAAAGGCCTCATTCCTCTGTAGTTTAGAGAGGCATCATTTCTGTAGTGGTTCTTGGTTTTTATTTAGAGAAATCTTGACAGAGCAGATTACTTGGGCAGACATACAATCCTTACTTCCACTTTGAGGTCATGTAAGCAATAGTGGAAGTGTCAACAGCTGCCATGGCCAGAGAAATCACAGATTTCAAAAATTTTTGGAGCTGTAAAGTCTGCCTCCTTGGGACTCATTCCATACGCGTTGACATCTTTTATTTATTTGTTTATTTATTTGTAGTATCCTTAACATCAAGTTACTAACTTTCACTCTGTTTTCAAGATGTATTAATTCCACATTGTCTCTGTGTAGCTATGCAAAAACTGCCGACAATAACAAAATGCATAGCTTGTATATTGTCTTTAAAAAGAATTAGTGGGGCTTGTATTTTAAGGGCTGGAGAAACAGGAAAGAAGAAGAGGAGAGAAACTACAGAAAAAAGGAGGTGTTTAATAAATGCTGAATTGTTTTGGCAAGAAAATGTATTTTGATATTGTGGTAAAAGCTGTACTTTGGACTTTGGTGTAGAATCCAGATTTTTCTATATAAAAATTGTTATCCTTTGAGAATTTGATGCATGCATATCCTATGTGGGTACTGAGGAAATTTACATTTTTCCATGGAATTTTACTATTTTTTTCAGAGGGGATCTTATTTTGCTTTACCTTATGGACATTTTTATTCAAATTTAATTCAAAAATTAAAAGACAACTAATATGGGGAAAACTTAAAATACATTGAGATTGGTCAGTTTAGTGTTTGCAGCAACATTCTGAAATAGGTATTATGGGTTTTTTTCTTAATAAAGACAAAATATGTTGTTCACTGTCAGGTTCTTCTGACACTAACAGCAATTAAATGACAATGTTGTGGGTTGTTTTCCTAAGTTAGAAGTGTGTTTGTTCTGGTGACCAGTGGAGTAATAAACATTTTGTAAAAAATATGTATACTTTCATGTTTTCTGAGTAGAATAGCTGTTAGGGAAATTTTGTTCAGAGATGTAGAAAGCATTCAGCTTTAAAAGCTCACTGTGCAGATTATCCGGGTAGCTACACATCAAAGGACTGCTGATGGCTTCACCTCAGTGGTCTCTTCAGATTGCCACCATTTGCATGGAGTGTGGTGTCGCCCACCTGTAATCCCAGTGCTCTAGAGGCGGAAGCAGGAGGTTCTGAAGTTTAAAGTTGTTTCGCTGTTAGAAACTTGGATGCCAGCCTAGACTACACAAGAGCCTATCTCAAAAAATCTAGACATGGGAGGCAGAAGCAGTCAGATTTCTATAAAGTCAAGACCAGACTGATGTACATAATAAGTTCTGGGACAGCTAGGCCTATCTAGTGAGGCTCCATCTCAAAAACAAAACGAAACAGAAGGCAGGGAGTATCTACCAAGCACAACAGTTTACACCTGTGGTCCCAGCACTAAGGAGGCTAGGCTGGATTACTGCCCAGATCTAAGGCAAGGCTAGGATGGAGCTAGTTCCAGGCTAGCCAGGGCTAGAGTGACACTCTGCCTTAACTAATAGCAAGGGACCAGCTAGCTACCCCAAACGACTTGGGATGGATTTTTCTTTCTACTTCTGGAGAAATTGTATCCAGCATAAGCTGGCTCATGAGGGCAAATGCTTCCTCTCTGCAGTACTGCTTTGGATGTCAGTAGCATGTATTCACTCAGGTTTTACCTAAAGCTTTGCCATTTAGGGATGAGATCATTATGACCTGTGGAGACCCACAAGAGACTTCACTTGTGGGTGAAGGTTGATATTTGTTTCTACAAGTCAAGGACTAGGGAGAACTGCAGTTTTCAGTCTAGCTTCACTCACCCCCAGTAATCTTATCTTTGTCACACCGAAATTAGTCATCTAATTTAAATTATAGAATCCGCATGAAGCAAGAATAGCCTCAGGGTAGTGGTGAAATGTGCACTCATTGGAAACAGGAAGTGAAAGTCCTGTTAACTCAGGAGCAGAAAGGAGAGTTTTAATAGACTTAGCGAGCTGATGCCTCTAAAGATTGCTTCGTGCCAGGGGAGGCCTAGGTCCAGCCCCAAATGATGTGGCAGACTTTGATGAACCTCTTGGGAGGCCTCACCTCCCTGAGGAGTGGATGAGGGGGGGGTGGGATGGAGGGTTGGTGGGGAGCATGGAAGGATGGGGAGGGGAGAGGAAGCTGGGATTGATATGTAAAGTAAGATTGTTTTTTAATTTAAGTACATATTTAAAAAAAATAACAACAACAAAACATTGCTTCATACCTCTGCTGAATGGTACTCCTGTCCCACAGTCTTTAATATAAATGGATTCTATTGATCCAGGAAGGTCTCTGACTTCTGATTGGATCAAAGCTTAGAAAATGGAAAAGAGAATGACTGTTGTAACAGATGTAGAATAAAATGTTGGGACTCTGAAATTCAGAGTTGAGTCTGGCTAATAACATTCTGAGATAAAAGTTTTGTTTTATTGTGCGTGTGTGTTTTCTCTAAAGAAAACCCCTTTCATTGTAGAGAATTTAAAAATATACAGAAGAAAAGGAAACATTTTAATGGAATATAAGCCTTCTGATTAGTTTCCACAGTCATCAGCTCCTGACAATCTTCCTTCATACGGTTTTCAAGAAATTTAAGACATTAAATTTCTTTCTTTTTTTTTTCCTTTTTCTTTTCTTTTTCTTTTTCTTTTTTTTTTTTTTTTAATAAAGATGCTGAGCTTCCAGGGTGTTTTGGCTTGTCCACCAGAGAACCCAGTCTAGCTTGATCTCATTTTTCCTGTGTCTGTGTGTCCTAAATGTTTGTTCTATCTTCATTCCTTAACACCCGGGATAGATCAAGCCCAGAAGCTACACAGAGCAAAACAATAGCTGTCACTTTTGTGTGATTTTGTATAAATAAAGCTTTGAAGTTAGAGGCCTGTGCTTTCCCTTTTGCCAGCCTTCCTGTGTAGGTCTGGGTCTGCCTATCAGTAGCCTGTGTTCCTGTCTTTGTATGTTCAGGTTTTGTGTACCAAGGTCTGCTTGGGTGCCTGCTCAGTGGACTCTGTGCCAGTCAACAAACTGAGTCTTATCTAGACACTAAATTTCTTACCTGTGAAATATTTCAGCCTTAATCTATTACATAAATATGTATATGTTTATAAAGACAACCATACTAACACTGTCACACCCACAATAGCTAATAACCTTAATGGTGGCTCCTCAGTGTCATGAAATGACATTAGCACAGCTAAAATGAACTAGTCACTTTAATGTTAATATTTTCAAATTCCTAAAATTTAATATTATTGACTATATAGTATTAGATATTCTGTAAAAAAGTTTAAAATTTTATTATTTTATCATTTGTTTTCTTATGCATATACAACCAATGCTAACCACTAAATTCTGATTTGCCCAAGAGGATTTATTTTTGTACTTGCCTTTAAGTTTTTGATTGCAAGTTCAGGAAAATCTCACAGTAATGCTATGTTAATTGCTTTACTTTTTAAAGTTTCTTGACTTTTATTTTTTAATTAAAGTTATGATCTAAATTGAAAATAGTTATATGTCTCTTAGGTCTCTTATTATATATATGTGCCTCTTCTTCTTCTTCTTCTTCTTCTTCTTCTTCTTCTTCTTCTTCTTCTTCTTCTTCTTCTTCTTCTTCTTCTTCTTCTTCCTCTTCCCCTTCCCCTTCTCCTTCTCCTTCTCCTTCTCCTTCTCCTTCTCCTTCTCCTTCTCCTTCTCCTTCTCCTTCTCCTTCTCCTTCTTCTTCTCCTTCTTCTTCTTCTTCTTCTTCTTCTTTTTTCTTATCAGTTTACTTATTGAAGGACAGTCTGGCCTAAAGAGATTAGTCTAGTTCGGTTATTTCTGAAATGGTGTACTAAGGTCAAAACTTTGTGATATGGGTGATTGAGAAAGTTCTACAGAAGATATCTTTTGTGAAAACAAATAATATTGTTTATAATATTGAGAAATACGCAACCTTAACCGGGGCATGTGGCTTAGTGTCACGTTAACTTACCTTTGTCTAGTGTACATAAGTTCCTGGGTTCCTCATTGTAAAGAGGAAAGGCAGTGGGGTTAAGACAGTTTTGGAGCTGCCCCATGATGTCACACCTGTGTAATTCCTCAGAAGTGGAGGCAGGAAGATTATGAAGTTTAGGCCAACCTGGCCTACTTGGTGAATTTCAAGTCAAGTTGTTCTATGGCAGCCTCTCTTAAGAAATGGGTAGGCCAAAACTCAGTACTCTCCTAATATGAAATATATGATCATGTTTGTTTTTTAATGGCATGATAAGTTCATTTTCTTTATTTGAGAATTTCAGAGCTAGTCAGGTCCTTAGACATCACACAGTCCAATGCTTTGCAAGCTTATAAAAACTAACGTATATTTTAAAAATCCACTGAAGTTCAAAAGACGACACTAAATTGTCTTGAATTGCAATTTGAAAAATATTGTTCCATCCAGTTGCTTCATTATGTTGATGAAGAGAGACCATCAGAACATGCTATGCTTAAGATGACTCAGACAATCTGGTGATGATGGTAACTTCAACTTACATGTTGGTGCGCTCAGATAACTCCCCCTGGAGCACTGATGCTGCGTTCAAGAGCCTGTGAGAGCTGCTCTTTCTCTCTCTCCTGTATAAGAAATAAGGGCAGTAATGTCCTCTACCTCAATGTGTTAGGATAACATTCTTCATATACTGTGATTGGCATAGGTTAATACTTTTCATTAATCATTGTGACATTACAACAAGGCACTAGCAAAATGCTTGTGAAGTCTATTGGCATTTTCCCAAGAAAATGGTAAAAGAAGTCCTAATTAATTGGATTGCTACATCTTGCTTGATTGTACAACACTTTAATTTTTTTCAACTTCTTTTTCTTTTTACATCCAGAGAGACTAACAACAACAACAACAAAACACTAATACTTGACATTTTTTTTTCTTTTTGTTATATTCTCGGGCTAATCCTTCAGATATTAGACTAAAAAAGTCAGGATTAATGTTTGGCTTCCCTGCTGTGTGGGATGAATTGTATGAAAGAATTAATTAAAAAAAAAAAAAAGAATTTTGCCTGTTGGTCTATTTTGAAAAACCTTATTTTTATCTAATATGAAGTACTTTGTGTGTGTGTGTGTGTGTGTGTGTGTGTGTGTGTGTGTGTGTGTGTGTTTGTGTTCTACCCAAATGGCTAAAATACTTAGAAGCCAAATTATAAGAAGCCAAATTTGAGAGAGACTATGAAATTAAATACAACCATAGGAAATATCAAATGGATCATGATCTCCTCAGACATATTCTAGGACATGCCACACTCCTGAAGTGAGGTACAGAGGGAAGGAGTTATTTGCAAATTGTTATTCAAAACAAGAAGAGAATATTTAAGAAGAAAACAACTCTGGAGATGCACAAATTCTACATGAAACTACTTTCATTTCCTGTGATATAGATGCCTTATTGGAGGAATTGGAACGTTCTACTCTCCAGGACAGTGATGACTATTCAAACCCAGTTTCTTGTCACCCGGGTCAGCAATCCAAACAGGAGAGTGAGCTTCCCAAAACTTCAAAGAACTTGTCATCTCAGAGTCACACAAGTCCCTTGAAGGTAACATTTCATCAAATATTGGAGTATTATATACAATATTTGACTGTATTTCTGAAAACTGTATCCCACATAAAATTATATTAAGGGAGCAACATATATTCAAGACACAAAAAAGTATCATTTCAATATTAAAGACACTTGCTTTTGGAAAGAGGAGAATTGAGGACATGACCATAGAGTATGCCTTTGAAATTCTATTCTAGCAGAGTATTGCCTGATTCGTGCTTGCTACTGTGATGTTGCTCTTTGGCTATCAGAAGTGCCATGTTACGGTGTGACTGGAGTCATGCCCTGTAAGAGCAGGATAACCTTGTATTTTAGTCTAGTCTTCTTGGGGTGACTGTACAACTATTACTTTGTTGGGTTTTTTTGTTTGTTTGTTTGTTTGTTTGTTTTGTTGTATTCTTCCTGCTGAATAGATTCAGAGAGCAATTGTTGAAATTCTTAGACTATAGCCATAGTATCCTCATGTTCTCCTGCATAAATAACTGCACTTTATTATCACATAGCAGCCTTATGGAGGCCTGACTTAGGATAGACCATGGCAGTCTTCTGCCCTCTCTCTGGCAATGGTTTCCCAGCTCATTTGCAGTAGACGGCACAGTGTGGGTACTGATCTTTGTGGATGACCACATCACATCTTTTTTGTACCTGAAAGAGTCCCGAGCCTTTGTTTATTTTCCTGACATCTCGCTGATTTCCTTTCATGTAATATTTTCAATCATTTTAATGTTTTATTATTGGCATTTGCATTAATATATGAATATGATTATGGCTAACTCCAAAAGTGATTAAGAATGACTTCCTGATCTTGTTCAGACAAAACCTCAGTAACATCACACTTTTATGACAGTATTCAGGGAGATGACTGAAGTCTAAGGGTGCAAACAGAAGCTAACTTCTCAGGTCTTAGGTAGTAGCAGAAGAAATATGCTGACCACTTGGTATGCTGCCAATCACAGTTTGCTATGGGCTATGTGATGCACACTTTGAACATCTGGAGTCAGTAAGTGATAAGGAAATCACACTTAATGACGTAAAGATGATGTCCAAGAAATAGAATTTAGTATTTTTGTCATCACAAATATTATATACTGTGAATGTTATTAAAACATTTCATACTTGCATTTGTAAATTTCTAAGTGTTTTATTTTTCTTAGCACTTAAGACATCTTCATGTTATTAACCTTTTGTCAGTTGGATTAAAGCAAAACAGAAACAAAATCTTTAGGATTTATTTTCTCACAGGAGTTATGAGGACTGTGTAATTTGCATAAAAAGTCCTTTGGTGTTTGCTAGTCACAAGTGGGAGTGAGGAGAGATTTCATTGTCCCTCTGAAAATTAGGCGACAAGAAAGATAAAGAACTAGCATGTGCTTTCGATTTGATACTTAACTTCAGAAGCATGTTCTGAAGATGTCAGTTCATGCACAGCTGCAGGAAGTGAGTTTGCAGATCACTGTGATATGCACGTATCCACTTCTAGAAAACCACTTGTGTAAACATTTTTTTGCTCATTTTCAATTCCACATTTCATCTACTTACAACCAAAGTGGAAGTAGATTGTCTCTGAATCATCAAATAATGTCAGTCTTAAATCACTGCCACCAGAGGTGTCAATTAGAAAATTAATTGACCCAACCTCTTTTATTCATTTTTCACCCAATATACATCCTCAAAATAAAACCTCTGAAAGTTAATTTTCCTGTTAAAAATACAACAAGCAACATTAGTAATGCCAGTACAGTGAGTTGAAAAAGTATTCAAGATCACAAAATTTTCTGGTAAGAATAAGAAATCAGACTGTGGAACACAGCATCAGGGTAATGTGTTCTTACCAACTTAAATCCAGCAGAGCAGAAATGAATTTGGAGCTGGTTGTAAAGTGCACACAATTCTTGACTTCATCAAAACAAACAGCAGCATTCTGCCCACCAAAACTGAAATTATCAAGACTGACAAATGCTATGCTAGTCATTTCTTTTCTTAGGAGTGATATGAAATATGATCTAAGCACAGCTATATTAATTTTCTCTATGTGTTGGCTTTTATTCTCTGGGTTTTGGAAATGTCCCACCCTCATTTCGTAAAGCTTAGGTTGCACTGTGTGTGAAATCAGCTGGAGAGCTGTAATCAAATTATCCAATCAATATAGAATGAAGAAAGTGATTTTTTAAAATCTGAAATAATATCCCATTGAGATTAACAAAAGGAACAGCTCCAATTTTTCCTCCCAAAAGATGAGAACTCATGTAGCTCAAGTGCTTAATTTGAAAATGTGCTTCTAAAAAATCTAGACTTTGATGGATTTTTAAAATTTTATTTTATTGGACACATTTATAAACCAAAATGTAATCAAATTATGGAAGTCAATGATTTTGCTCTTACCTACCCCTTACAAGATAAGTTAAAAGAATCACAAACAGAGACAACTTCAAAGTTTGGGCTTAGTAGAATGTTAATGGAGAAAGGTGCTGTGAATGGGGGTGGCTCAAAGAAGTCACATGGGAATATTGTCTTGGACAAAGGGGAAGGCGAAAGGCCTGGGGGCAGGTGAGAATACAAGAGAGGTAATGGGGTGAACCGAAAGCAAATATTGCCTTTTATGTTATATGTCTTTGATTTATTCTATATATAAAGACAAAACAGAGACTTGTGGAGTGGAATTAACCAGAGGGAGGATGAAGGGGACCAAGGAGGGTAGTGGGAAGGCAAATACAATTAAAGTATATTAATATACATGTATGAAAATGTCCTACTAAAGTCCATTATTTTGTGCAGTAGAAAAATTAATTAAAGAAGATATCTTCCTGAATGTATTTACACATCTTAGTAGAGAAACCAGAATTGAGAATATGTACCATAGAGCAGAATGTGCCCTCAATGTTCAGGTTCGTCAGCATTATAGAGATCACATCTCTACAAAAAAAAAAAAAAAAAAAAAAAGCACTATGCCCAGGTTAAAGGTAACATCAGTCTCAGATCTACTAACCAAACACAAAAAGGCAGCTTTGAAGAACATTACAGATTCAAAAAATGAAAGCATCATATATATTTTTAAAAATCAGCATTTTAAAGGAAAGTTCCTAAATCAAAAGGTTAGAGCCAACAATAACCAAGCTAGTGATTAAAGTATGTTTCTATATATTTTGTGTAACAGTTTTCTTACGCTGTTTTAAGTGTTTAAGTAATTAAAAATGTACTTAAGAAGTTTCGCATCATGTGTATAGCTATATGTTGTTTTAAGTTATTTGGGGGAAAGCTGTGTAGAAAATAAGTCCCTCCAGCATGGTGGCTTGCATTTGTTATCCCGGCACATTCAGGAGGACCAGAACTTCAAGACTAGTTTCAGCTACATACTGTCTGATGCTGGCCTGGGCTGCAGGAGACTCTTCCCCCCACCCCCCCCCAAAAAAAAGAAGAAGAGAAAAAAACAAAGAAAGTTTAAAAAAAGGAAAAGAGGTTTTGAGCATAATTATTTTATTTCAATTGTGATTATTTTGAGACATATACCATGTAACTCAGGCTGGCTTCAATCTTGTCTCAGTTTCTCAAGCTCTGTGGTTAAAGGCATGAAGGCATGAGTCGCCACGCCCTCACCATGATTAGAATTATTTTATAGGTCCACCAATACAACACAACCAAGTGTTTTTGGCTAGGGGACTGTAGTACATATATTTGTAATAGCATCACTTACAACAGAGACAGATAACTGCCAAGGGTGCCTCCAGATGCTATCTGTCTCCCATCAGGAAGCAAGAGAGTGCCTCTTAGTCCCCAGACCTAGTCCTCCCAGGTGAGGTCCATACCTGTCCCCACCCCAATGGGTGTGGTCAGTGCAACAGGTGCCGCTGGGGTGAATATCTCACTACATTGCACCGCCACACCAGGTTTATACAGTGCTTGGATTAGAATCCAGGGCCTCGCAGATTCTAGGCAAACATTCCACCAACTGAACTACATCTTCATTTCCCAGAGTATTTGGTTTGAGTGTGATTGTTTCATGTTGTGGTTTGGGTATAACATCCTAAGCCCTGGAACATATCAGTTACTCAGTATCTGTTGAGTGAATAAATAGATGGATTGCTGTTCAGCCACATCTTTGATTGATAAATTATCACTTTTTGTAAGGAAAGTTTGAGCTATAGCCTTCCCCTAGGCACCATTGTGTTTAAAGGGCTTTCCCCCCAGCCATCATATTGTTTTTATCTTCCTAACTGAGGATGGTACAACTCTTTATATCTTTGTTTTTAAAGCAGGGAGGCTAGTGCTTGTTCAGGTGCCAACTTCCCTGTTTAGAATTTGTTTTTTCTCTTCACAATGGGAGGTAATTCTGCCTTTGGAAACTTTTAAGCAATATACTAATTTTTACTTTTATTGCTTATTATTAATAATTGTTAATTATTGCTTATTATTGTTATTTGCTTTGAGACAAGGTCTTAATGTTGTGCTCAGCCTAGTCTCATACTCATGCTTCTTTTTCCATAGCCTCCCCAGTAGCTTGGATTACAAGTGTGTACCACCTTGCCATTCTAGTTATCCCCTTTGGAAGCTGGAATCCTCCCTCACTATGTTGATAAGCACTACCATTCTAATACAGATGTCATTGTTTGTTCTTTTCTGTCACTTATGTCTCAGGTGCAGCTTATGTATACGACCAATATCCAGGAGCCCAATGTCTACAGGTATGCTTTTGTTTCTAACAAGTAATTTCAAAATTTAAAGTTATCAGGTAAGTATTATTAGTATTTGCTATAACTTGGTTTTATAATATTATTATTGGACTTTTTCTATAGTGTGTCTCTTCCTATAGTCTTTGAATGGAGGCAGAACCCTTCTAAGCTGACTTGGCAGC
The DNA here is from genome assembly GCA_030556225.1 of Cricetiscus sungorus. Lineage (NCBI taxonomy): Eukaryota > Metazoa > Chordata > Mammalia > Rodentia > Cricetidae > Cricetiscus > Cricetiscus sungorus. The sequence continues at coordinate 111,841,152 of JANBXA010000007.1, forward strand.
TTCTCAAGGTATCTTTCCTCCACACAGGTGTCTAGGCTGGGGTGCAGGGGAGGGGGGGTAGTCTCTACATTTTCTTTACCACCGGAAAAGGATGAAAATTTGTTGCAGACTCAGCACAGATGTTTTGGCACTTAAGTTCCAGGTGTGATGCAACAGTGCTCAAAAGAGGAAACACACCTGAATAAACTTAAGCAAAGGTCCAACAAAGTCAATGCTAGGACTAAGGCTACATAAAGACAAGAAGGATTCATCACAGACAAATGAATGTGTACTTCTACTTTCTAGGTCTGTTTAAAGTTTATTTAGGTAGTGTAAGAGTGTCTCTTTAGCAAAAATTATACATGGAATATATTCACTTTCTAAACCATTTTCTCTTAGTTAAAGAGATTCTGCAGTCTAAAACAGACTGGAAACAGAAAGACCACCTCTTTGGTTTCTTTCTTTAATTGTATCTTTCATTAAAACAAATTCAGTTCTTTTTTAAGGATTTGTGCTTGGCACAGAGTGTTTCACTGCACTATCTGGTCTCAGAATCACAGCACATAGAGCACATATGGGAGGCTGAAACAGAGAAAGGACCCAAGGTACATGAAGTCATTTAAAAACTTCCCAGTTGAGGTCACTTTCTACTGTGGTGGGAGGGACGCTAGTTTAATAATACACATTGCCTATTTATTCCAGCTTGAGGAAGTAGTGGGTGAACACTTCTCCATTGTCTTCACCTTCCTGTTGTAGTTAAAAAGCAAACAAGAAAACAGTGCCCGTATTCAAGAGGCCTCAGCAAATGTGTTTTCTTAAGATGTCAATAGAAATACACATGAATACTCAAATGTATAACATGAAAACCAGTCTGAGCACCAGATACTTTCCAGTATGTCTGAAATTGTGATCAATTATTTGATCACAATACTATCTTATGGACATCTCCCTGCTATAGCGTTGGATCACTGGCCTCCATCCTTGCTTTTGTTTTTGTTTTTGTTTTTCTTCTGTGCTTTGTTAGTTATGGCCAGGCCATTTTTGTGAAGGTCTTTCCTTTAACTTGTTTTTCTAGATTTTTGCTCCCCCGCAAGCTTATAGCCAATTCTATGTATAGACGCACACTAACAGACTACCCCCTCAGCACGCACACACACACACACACACACACACACACAGCCAGCTATCAGAGATAGCCTGACTGTAAGCATAATCCATGGGTGTGTTCATCAGTCATGTGGTATAGAACCTCCTCTTTTTTTCTAAAATGTATAAGGGACTCCCTCTGCCCTGTGGATCTGAACTCTCCTCAGAGCCACCACAGTGCTGCCTTCTGCCTATTGATCTATGGCATTAATACTTCCTTAAATAAATCCTATCCAAAAAGCAGTCAATCCTAAGATTGTTCTTGAGCCCTAACTCCTAACCTTCCATGTTTTAGGGATCTGGCACTAGTGGTTAGATATTCCAGGCTCCAGGACAGTTGGCTGTCATGAACTGGGACCAACAAGATGCTGGAGAGAGACTGGTAGATACAGAGTAGGAAAATGCAGGGCATTTGCCCTGGTCCTGGCTCTTGGCTTGCCAGTATTTCTCAGCAGCTGCATCCCTGTCAGCTGAGCATAACAATCTGCTGGCATTCCAGCGCACTGAACAGAGGCCCTGCTCTCTGATGATGATGTCATACATTTTGTCCTTTTAACTTAGGGGTGGTGATGACTTGCTCCTGTGGGTTTCTGGTAATCCCAGTGTCTTTCATTTTGCTTTTTAGCTCTCTCACCATCTGTGTAATTGATTTTCTATATTAATTCCATTTGTTTACTCAAACTAGCTTATGTTATCTGGACTTGAATGCTTTTACTGGTATATTATCCATTACCGAGCCACACTTAAATTGGATATATGTGTGGGGGAATGATATAAAACCCATCCATAATTATGTGGGACTTTTTTATAAATTTCCTAGGTGGTTGTAATTTTGAGCTCTGAACAGTAAGTAGCACGCCAACACAGGATGCTAAACTCAGAAGCTAGATTCCCACATCTGTTTCCACCATATATTCTGGGTTGCATAAATGAGCTGCACACTGCTCCCAGTAAACTTTGGAAGTGTGCTTAGTAGCAACTGTGACTGCAGCACTGGGATGTTTTTAACCACTATACATTATTAGCAATATGGCAGTAGTTTATAAGCATATTTACTACATGAGCATAAAGAGCAGTTCCGGTACTGTGGAGGAACAGCTCACAGAACGTAACAGGATTAAACATAGGAAAACTCAGCACGATGAAGCTCCTTTGTTGGGAAGTGTACATTCTGTACATTCTTTCAAATATGTGTGTGTTGTGATCTGTATTATTAAATTACAAAGTAGCTTGTGGCTCATGATGTAACAAAGCACTTTTGCTATGTTTAAAAGGCCAGAAACAGATCAGATGCCTCTAATGTGAAGTTTCTCTCTTTGCAAGAATATTTCCTATAATGGGACTTTAATTTGTAACTGTCAGCTCTTCAAGTTTTCATTTTCCATGTAGAATAGTATATTGCTGGGTCAGCTAATGCTAGAGAATCCTGACAATTGTCCCTTCTTTTTATGTGCTGTACATGGACTCTAGTTTAAAAGAGTGTGGGAATTTCTTTGAACATGAACAAATTTTCTACAACTGTGAGGTCAGGACACTTTATAAATAAGCAGGCCCAGGTAAAAATCGACATGTGGAGCTGGGGAGATACCTCAGATGGTAATACTATTTAACATGTGTTTTAGTCTTTGGCTCTTTTAGAGGGACCCGCCACCCAGTTCCCAAATGGATCACTCAAAGTCTTATTATTACTTATGAGTGCCCAAGCTTATCTTGGCTTGTTTCTTCTCAGCCTTTCTTATCTTTAAATTATCCCATTTACCTTTTGCCCCTGGGCTTTTATCTTTCTTACTTCTGTGTATCTTACTGCCCTTCTTACTCCTTGGCTGGCTGGGTGACTGACCCCGATGGCCTCCTCTGCTTGTTCTCTCTTTGCGCCTCCCTTCCTTGTTTCACCTGCTTACAGTCTTTGCCTGCCAGCCCTGCCTATCCTTGTTCATGCCTGACTGTTGGCCTTTCAGCTCTTTATTAAAGCTGTCAGGTGTTTTTGTTTGTTTGTTTGTTTTGATATTTTTTAAAAATTTAAATTTGAAACAAGCTTGTTTTACGTGTCAATCCTAGTTCTCTCACCCTTCCCTCCTCCCCTGTCTTCCCTACCAGCTCCCACCCCATCTTCTTTCTGCTCCCCAGGGAGGGTGAGGCCTTAATGGGGATCTTCAAAGTCTGTCATATCATTTGGAGCAGGGACTAGGCCTTTCCCCATGTGTCTAGGCTGAGAAAGTATCCCTCTATGTGGAATGGGCTCCCAAAGTTCATTCGTACACAGGGATAAATACTGATCCACTACCAAAGGCCCCATAGACTGCTCAGTCCTCCTAACTAATACCCTCCTTCAGGTGGTCTGGGTCAGTCCTATGCTGGTTTCCCAGCTATCAGTCTGGGGTCCATGAGCTCCCACTTGTTAGGTCAGCTGTGTCTGTAGGTTTCTCCAGCCTGGTCTTGACCCCTTTGCTCTATACTCCTTCCTCTCTGTAACTGGATTCCAGGAATTCGGCTCAGTGTTTAGCTGTGGGTGTCTGCTTCTGCTACTAGATGAAGGCTGTAGGATGACATATAAGGTAGTCATCAATCTCATTTTAAGGGAAGGGGATTTAAAGTAGCCTCTCCACTATTGCTTAGATTGTTACTTGGGTTCATCCTTGTAGGTCCCTGGACATTTCTCCAGTGTGAGATTTTTCTTTAAGTCTGTAATGGCTCCCTCTATTATGGTATCTCTTTTCTTGCTCTCCTCAATTCTTTCCCTGTCTCAATCTTCTTGTTCCCACATGTCCTCTCCTCTCCTCTTCTCCCCTTCTCTTTCTCTTAACTCCCTCTCCCTTTCCCCCATGCTCCCAATTTGTTCAGGAAATCTTGTTCCTTTCCCCTTCTCTGGGGGACCATGTATGTCTCTCTCAGAGTCCTCCTCATTTCCTAGCTTTTCTGGTGGTGTGGGCTGGTAATCCTTTACTCTATGTCTAAAATCAGTATATGAGTGAGTAGATACCATGTTTGACTTTTTGTGACTGGGTTACCTCGTTCAGGATAGTTTCTTCTAGTTCCATCCATTTGCCTGAAAATTTCAAGATTCCATTGCCCCCCCCCCAAGTAGTACTACACTGTGTAAACATATCACCTTTTTTTTTTAAAAAAAAATCCATTCTTCAATTGAGGGGCATTTAGGTTGCTTCCAGTTCTGGCTGGCTGTGAACATAGTTGAACAGATGTCCTTGTTGTATGAACGTGCATCTAAGAGTGGAATTACTGGATCTTGGGACTCCCATTTTCCCATACTGATTTCCAAAGTGGCTGTAGGAGTTTATACTCCCACCAGCAGTGGAAGAGTGTACACCTTTCTCCACATCCTCTCCAGCATAAACTGTCTTTGATATTTTTGATTTTAGCCATTCTGACAGGAGTAAGATGGTATCTCAGGGTTGTTTTGATTTGCATTTCCCTGATGGCTAAGGATGTTTAGCACTTTCTTAAGTGTCTTTCTTTTAGCCATTTTAGATTCCTCTATTGAGCATTCTCTACTTAGTTCTGTACCCTACATTTTAATTGGATTATTTGGTGTTTTGATGACTATTTCTTGTGTTCTTTGTATATTTTGTATATTTTGAAAATAAGCCAAAGTGGGATTGGTGAAGATCTTTTCCCATTCCATGGGCTGCTGTCTTTTTTTTTTTTTTTTTTTTTTTTCTTGTTGACTGTGTCCTTTGTCTTACAGAAGCTTTTCAATTTCAGGAGGTAAAAAATTAGGTATTCATAGATGTCGGGGGTTAATATCAGGATTTTCAATTCAATTCCATTGGTCTGCCTGTCTATTTTTGTGCAAATACCAAGCTGTTTTTAGGACTATAGCTCTATAATAGAGCTTGAAGTAAGGGATCGTGATGCCTCCTGAAGTTCCGTTATTGTACAGGATTGTTTTGGCTATCCTGCTTTTCTTTTTTGTTTGTTTGTTTTTTATACAAAGTTGAGTATTGTTCTTTCAAGGTCTGTGACGAATTGTGCTTGGATTTTGGTGGGGATTGCATTGAATCTGTAGATTGCTTTTGGCAAGATTGCCATTTTTACTATGTTGATTCTACCTATCCAAGAGCATGGGAGATCTTTCCATTTTGGGGTATGTTCTTTAATTTCTTTCTTTAAAGACTCGAACTTTCACTTGTTTGGTTAGCATTACCCCAAGATATTTTATGTTTCTATGTAAAGGGTGATGTTTCTCTGATTTCTATCTCAGCCCCTTTATCAACTGTTGTATATAGTAGTTTATAATAGTTTTTTTTTGTTTTTTTTTTTTTTAGTTAATCTTATATCCTGCTAGTTTGCTGAAGGTGTTTATCAGCTGTAGGAGTTTTCTGGTAGAGTTTTTTGGGTCACTCATGTAAACTATCATATCATCTGCAAATAGTGAAAGTTTGACTTCTTCCTTTCCAATTTGTATCCCCTTGATCTCCTTTTGTTGTCTTATTGCTCTAGTTAGTATTTCAAGTACAATATTGAAGAGATATGGAGAGAGTGGGCAGCCTTGTCTTGTACCTGATTTTAGATGAATCACATTGAATTTCTCTCCATTTAGTTTGATGTTGGCTATTGATTTGCTGTATATTGCTTTTATTATGTTTAGGTATGTTTCTGTTATCCATGATATGTTCATGACCTTTATCGTGAAGGGGTATTTGATTTTTTCAAAGACTTTTTCAGCATCTAATGAGGAGTTAGGAGAAAGAGAAGTGGAGAAGAGGAGGGGGTAGCAAGGTATGACATACCAGGAAGATTGAGTCAGGGGAAAGAATAAAGGAGAACAAGAAAAGAGATAGCATAATAGAAGGAGCCATTATAGGTTTAAAGAGAAATCTTGCATTAGGAAAATGTCCAGAGACCTACAAGGATGACCCCAACTAACAATCTAAGCAGTAGTGGAGAAGCTACCTTAAATGCCCTTCCCCGTTAATGAGATTGATAACTACCTTAAATGCCATTCTAGAGCCCTCATCTAGTAGCGGATGGAAGCAGAAGCAAATACCCACAGCTAAACACTGAGCCATAATCCTGGAATCCAGTTACAGACAGGGAGAAGTAATAAGCAGAGGGGTTAAGACAAGAGTTGAGAAACCCACAGAAACAGCAGCCCTGAACAAGTGGGAGCTCATGGATCCCAGACTGATAGCTGGGAAATAGCATAAGACTAACCCAGACTCCCTGAATGTGGGTCTCAGTTAGGAGGCCTGGGCAGTCTATGGTACCTCTGACAATGGAACCAGAATGTATCTCTAGTGCAGGAATGGACTTTGGGAGCCCATTCTCCATTAAGGGGTACTCCCTTAGCCTAGAGATACGGTGTAGGGCCTAAGCCTTACCCCAAATGACTTGACAAACTCTGATGATCCCTCATGGAAGTCCTCACTCTCCCTGGGGAGTGGATGGGGGATAGAATGCGGGGGGGTCTGTATGGGACATGGGAGGTAGAATGAACTGGGATCGATATGTAAAATAAGAAAAAATATTAAATAAAAAATGCCTTAATGGCTCTAAGTCTTTAACATTACCCATTGCCAATTGATATGTAAAATAAGAAAAATAAAAAAAAATGTGTTGATCAAGGAGAAAATGTAGTAGAAAATAACCAAGATGCTGATAGTTCTGAAGTCATAGAGTCCTTGTAGATTACAGTCCAGATATTTATTCTAAATAAAATCAGAATTTAGATTTGGAGATTAAAAAAAATAAATATTCAATTCCACTCACTTGTTCATGTATTTCTTGTGCTGATGGTTATACATTTATTTTGTTATACACAGATTTTTTACTAATTGAGTCCATTAAATATATTTCTGACACTTTAAAGTGTCTCATGCAATATACTGGATCTTTACAGGTAGGTGTAGGGGTCAATTTCTGGATATTTTAGTCTACTCCTTTGTTCAGTTAGCTCTGTTACCATTGCACACATTTAATTATTGTTGTTTACAAGTGTTAATTGATGATTGTGTGCTCCTAATTACTTTTATTTTATAAAATGTTACCTTTATTAGTACAACTTTTATCTTCTGAAATTTGTTTCTGTTTTTGTTACTTTTGATACAGTGTCTCTATTTCCTTGCTTGCTTTGGAACTCACAGAGATATACCTGTCTCTGCCTTAAATTTGGAAGGATTACAGATGTGTGCCACCATGCCCAGCCTTTTAAACATTATAAATTTTTGGGAGGTGTCCTAGCCTACAAATTTTATAAGTAATCTTGCTGATAGTTCAAATAATTCCTCTGGGATTTTTATGAAATTTTATTGAATTTGAAGTGGGGAAGTAAAACATAGTGTACATCTCCATTTATGTGAATCTTCTCTCTGATTTATGGTACATATTCAATGTTTACGAAATAATATATAGGGTACATATAGATAGTGAATGTTTCCTTTAATGAAATGTGGCAATGCATTATGATAAAAATATAATTTATATTCTAAGAGATTGGAACTTTTGCTGTATTTCACAGTCAGTATTAATAGTATATCTTGAGGTCACTTAAGACTTAACTTGCTGCATACTCAGCCTGTTTGTTTGACATTCTTTCAAGAGAACAATGTAACAACTGACCTTACTTGCCTTGAATTTCCCATGTAATCAAGTTTGATAACCTAAGCAAATGCATAGCTGTAATCTTAATGTACTTGAGACCTGAGAAATGCTTGTGTGTTGTGATAATAATTTGCTAAAAACAGAACAAAGGCTTATAAAATGAATATCCACTATACATATTGAATAAAACATAAGGATATTGCTTGATAACATTGTTTTTTTTATTATCTGGGTCAGTTTGTGAGGGTGACTTAATCCCTTGTAAAACTCTGTGAAATATTTTGTAAAGTATTCCTCATTCTTTACTCATGCAGTGCTCTTTGTCATTTTCAAGAACTACACAACAGAAGCAGTTCATTAGAAATGATGTAAGACACAAGGAGAGCAAAGTAGAGAATTCAAACATAGGCTCACTCTTGGTCAAATGATACCAATGAGAAGTGCTTTATTGATTTCTGTCCTTAGTGCAACAGGAATGAGTTACTGGTGACTCTGAGGTTATTAATGTGCTTAAGCTGATGTAATGAACAAATTTTTAAATTTAGTAGTTGTTAGTATTTAGTTGTTTTTACTGGTTTGTCTTTGGAGTTCTGACAAGATACGCCCTCAGCTGCTGCCACTAAGAGCACCATATGTTCCTTTTTAAAAGAGCCCTGCCCACCTCCCATCCCTCTCTCTCTCTTTTCCCGTCTCTGTCTGTTCCCCCTCCCACCTCTCCTTCTTCTTTCCTACTGCTCCTTTCCCCGGAGACCACTCTCCTCCCCTTCCCACTTTTTATGATCCTTTTCCAATAATAATAATAATAATAATAATAATAATAATAATAATAATAATCCCTCTGCTTGAACTCTGTTGCATGGTATTTTTCTTCTCTCAAGATGCTTTTTAAAAAAAATTACATCAGTAGTAATCTCAAATATGCATAATTTTATTTTTAAACCCCAACTTGTACATTAGATCTCTAGATACATAATGCTACTTTGGATCCTCTGGCCTTTATTTCATTTCTTGTCCACTTTCTGACTCCTAGAAACCATTATTTTATTTTACATTTCTATATATTTAATCTTTTAATATTCATTTTATGTTTTTACCTTATTTTATTTTGTATAATGCCCTTTAGGCTTATCTATGTTGAACCAAATATCAAGATCTTTTTCTTCTCTAAGATTGAATTATATTCATTATCTGTGCCATTGTTACAGTTTCACTTTCTTAATTCATTAATTCATCCATCTACAGACATTTTGATTACTTCCATATCTTGGGTATGTAAATAACACTAGGATAGGATCACAGAAGAGGGACTGCTGGGTCATATGGTAGTTCTATTTTTCATTATTTTAGAAGCCTTCATATTGTTTCTCATGGCGACTACATGAACCTGCAGAGCACTGGAAGTTTACATTGCTTTCATTTCTCTACAGAATTTGCCTCATGTTATTTATGTTGGGTATAAAGTGGTATCGCATAGTAATATTGGTTTGGCATTTTCCTGGTAATTGATCACCTTTTTGTATACGTGATGACTGTTAGTCATTTTTAGAGGAATATTTATTTAGGTTCCTTGGTTACCTTTAAAACTTTTTATTGTGTATGACTAAAACTTTTTAAAAATTCTATTAAAATAAAAGCTATGGCTTTAAAGTTCTGTTTTAAGGTTTCTTGTATTGTAGTAATTGGAAACATATTTAGCAATTTTCTTCATATACTCAAGAATAGACTGTTATCTATCTATAGCTGTCTGTCTATCTGTCTATGTGGCCAAGAAGAGACAGATACATAATTCAGAGAGGTCTTATTCAAATATTTAGAATGGCATGTATTTTAAAATACTCAGTGTCTCTGGTTTTTAGATTCTTATTATAGATTAATAGGTAAAATTGTATCCTCTGATACTTTATGTGTGACTTAATATTTATTTGAGCTTTCATGTGTTAGTATAACTTTTTTTCTTCTCTCTTTAGTGAGGTCCAAGAGCCAAAAGAATCAGTACTACCTCCTAAAACCTCAGCAGCTGCTCAGCTGGATGAGCTCATGGCCCACCTGAGTGAAATGCAGGCCAAGGTGGGTGCAGTTTGGAGGATAAAATCTGCATTCCAGAGAGGCACCAAATTAGACTGGTAGTGGTTGGTTCCTCATCCCCTGCTTGGGAATTCTAAGGTGGTGTTCATTTTCCTAGATCACATTTAATTCAGTAGAAAAACTCATTTGGACATGAAAGATAACTATATCTATATCTATATCTATCTATCTATCTATCTATCTATCTATCTATCTATCTATCTATCTATCTATGTGCCTTGGTCTTGAGGAGATTGGGGTCTTGATATAGCCAGTCATAAAATCTGCAATGATTTTAGAATAAAAGGCTTGTGATTTTCCAAAACGAGTGGAGCAAACTCTAGGGATTTTGATAGGTTAAGTGGATTTTATCAGAGCAATTGTGATAATGGATTTTAGGATGAACACTGAAAAGGAGGAGAGGTCTGGACACATAATGTTAAGAGTTGGAGAGATCCCTGAGTGCAGAGGCTACACTGAAGACATGATGATACAGAATCCATTAAGGATATATATCTGAGCAGGCCAGGAGCCAGTGGGCAGGCTGAGACATGGGGCAAGGGAGGTCAAGGTTGAAGGATGAGTTCTGAGACCATACTGAGAAAAAAAAATGTGTGTGTGTGTGTGTGTGTGTGTGTGTGTGTGTGTGTGTGTGTGTGTGTTTGTCTATAGAGTAAAAATGGCAAACTCATGGGTCCTGGCAGAGAGCAACAACCAGACCAGGAGTCTTAAGCATTAATCAAGGACATAGATCTAGAAGATCTAGAATACTTAATACAGAGAACCCAACCTTTTAAGTTAAGATGCATAGCTGTGAAATCAGTATGATATGCTTAAGGCAAGTTGTTAAACTGTGTATGGTATAGGAGGACAGGGACCGTATCAGTACGAGGCTCCCAAAATCCCACATAGTACCTATCGCACAGTAAGAAAGTGACACATAGTTGTTGGAGGGACAAAATGAGATTCTCTTATGGCTAATACTCTATAATTAGCTAACATCTACACCAACATTGAATGAAATGGCTTGTGCTTCATAGTTGACGATGCTAGAAAAACAATCATTAGGAAATTCATGCTGTATTTTTTTGTTAAGGTGTGTCTTTGTGTACTTAAATTTTAACTTAAAAGAGTATGCTTTAAAACTAAACAACACATATACATTACACAAAATCAAAAGTACAAAAATGTTTACAGTAAACCATTTCCTTATCGTTTGTTCTGGATTGTCTCATTCTGCCCCCTGCAGGGCGTCAGGACATACTGCATTTTACATATGTGTGTGGAAGTATTTTGGAATATGCAAACAAAGAGACATAGATGGGGAGAATAAATTGTTATATTTTTAACTGTTAGCTGTTTTCACATGTAAAATTAGTAACTATTTTGGTACCTCTAGACATTAATCCTTTGGCTAGATACCTCTCAAACACTAACTTCCATTATATAAAGGGGAGGAAAGAAATCTGTGTGAAAATCATTTTTTTTTGGAAGGGAAATGACATAATGGGTGAGAATATTATAGGCAGTGAAGATCAAATCACTAAAGGCCTGAAGGCGGATATTAGCAGAGCCGTTCAGGAGAATGTTGGGAACCCACCTGCTTCGACAAGAAGGCTTTTAAACTACGGAATAGAAAATGAGATTGGGAAGACAAAGTGAGGGTAATGGGTGTGAAGCTGTTAATATACGTTTGATGATAAAATAATTTGATGGGCAGGCAGTGGAGAGCCACTGTATGTATCTGACTAGATAAATATTAGGCAGGTAGATAGTAGCAACAGCCCATGAAGAAGAGGACATGAAATGATGAGGAAAATAATTAGGCTGTGTGTCTGTGTCTATGTAAAACCGACTTGAGTAATTTATAATAATAAGTTTGTATCTGTCTTTGAATAAATGCAATCTCACTACCTCCTCCCTTAACACTAGCTTTAAACATTATACAAATCATTACAAAGTGTTATAATCTTCTTCCCTCATTCTCAGATTTGCCACCCTTTAGTCAGACTTATCACCTTAGGATACAGATCAAACTTTTGCCATAAAGGTCCTAGGTGACTTTTGCTTTCTCCTCACACTTTCCTGTATGTTCGTTCACTCTTAGTGCTTTTGTTTTGGCCCTGTTGATCTTTTAACATTTCTTCCAGTGTGCCAAATGGTTTCATCCCTTGGAGCTTCTTTCTCTTTTGGAATGACCGCCTCACTAATGTAGGTATTTCTGGGTTCTTGAGTTCATATACTCAAGTATTGCTTGTGCAGAGACACTTTCCTCTAAATAATTTCCTACTGACCACATCACCCTCCATCACAACTATCTCTTATATAACATACAACTTTTCTGTATTTGTTGATTACCTGCCTCTCATAGAATGAAAATTCCATGAGGCAAGAAACTTTGTATGCTTGTATACTGCTTCATAACAAGTTCCTAGAATACTGTCTGTGACAAATTAGGTGCTTGGCAACTAATAAATAAGTAAAAGAAAAAGATGACTAATTTTCACCTGGGGTCACTGCAAGAGCTACAAAGAGTATAATCTTCATACACTTGATTTTTTTTTGGCAGACAGAAGATTTGCAAGTAAATGACAAGTGATTAGATTTCATTTTGCTCAAGGAATTTAAAAAGAGATGGAAATAAAAGTGGTGTGTGTGTGTGTGAGTGTGTGTGTGTGTGTGTGTTCATGTTGTGTGTCTCCAGTCCTTGAAGGAAGGTTAAGGGATGACAACAAGATCAGTCATCAGAGATGAAAGGATAGGTTGTATAGCAAATGCCAAAATGAATAAAGGTGCACACAGGCTGATTTCTATTTATGGTTCTTTCCTTGTCCAAGGTTTCAGTAACAGCAGATGCCAGCAATAAACACTTACCAGACAAACAGGACCACAAGGTGTCATTGGACTCAATGCTTGGGGGTTTGGAACAAGAACTCCAAGATCTTGGGATTGCCACGGTGCCCAAGGGCCACTGTGCTTCCTGCCAGAAGCCAATTGCTGGGAAGGTAGGGTGATCCAGGATGTTGGTTCAATCAGTCTCGCTGTGTGTGTGTCCAAGAATGGCTCTTTTTCTTTTATTTTAGTAATTGTTAACAGCAATTAACTGCTTATAGCATTCTAGACCCAGAGCTAAGTGCTCTGTAAATATTCCTGCATTTAGTAGTTGAATCAGCCTTCAAAGGAGGTTTTATTATCATGTCTTTTGCAAAAACAAGAAAATCAAGAGCTCAGAGACATTGTCTGGCAAGACCAAGGTCTGGTAAGAAAAAAGCAAAGAGAACATTTGAGTCCAGGATTGTCTAGCTTCTGAGTTTGAATTCTGCTGTTACTGAGGTGGCCTTTCTCACTGCCCCCTCTCTTCAGAAATTTCTGGAGTTCAATTCTTTTTCCCCTTATAGGTCTACTTCTGTTTTGTATTTTCTTTTCTTTATTTGATTTTATTATTATTTTTTATTTTACATGTCGATCCCAGTTCCCTCTCCCTCCCTCCCTCCCTCCCTCCCTCCCTCCCTCCCTCCCTCCCTCCCTCCCTCCCTCCCGCTCTCCCTTCCTCCCTCCTTCCCTTTCTCCCTCTTACTCTCTCTCCCCCCTCACATGCACTCTCTCCTCCTCTCCCATCCTCCCACCCCCATTCTACATGTAGGGTGATGCCATCCAGGTGGGGTCATGTAAATCTGTCAAGTCATTTGAAGTAGGGACTAGGACTTCTCTCCTGTCTCTAGGTTAAGGGAGTGTCCCTCCATGGGGGATGTGTCCTCAAGGTCCTTTTGTGCACCAGAAATACATTCATTGCAATTCCAGCTAAATGTAACTTTAAACAGAGATACAGAGACTTACTCTGAATCATTATCACCAAATCCACAGCACAGGGCTTTCCAACTGATCTCTGGAAGGTTGAAAGGCAAGGTGTTCAAATCCGAGGCGTAAAATCTGTTTGGCTTTTTGATTAGTCAGGATGGCACATCCATCCTTTAAGCATGGTCTCAGATGTGTAACCTAGGTCTGGGCCTTGTTATTGTATAACTCAAGTTGTCTACATGGAATGCAGCATGCAGAGTGCCCTCTAGAGGTGCATTCTACTGCACTGCCTTGTCAGGCTCTGTTATATCCCCAGGTGATCCATGCTCTAGGGCAATCCTGGCACCCAGAGCACTTTGTCTGCACCCACTGCAAGGAGGAGATTGGTTCCAGTCCCTTCTTTGAACGGAATGGCTTGGCCTACTGTTCCAAGGACTACCACCACCTGTTCTCTCCACGCTGTGCCTACTGTGCTGCTCCCATCATGGATGTGAGTATCTCCCTACCCTGCCAGCTTTCATGAAGTGTCTGATCACTCATTAAGAACACCAGCATATTTTACAACTTCGACGCCTTCTAATACTTCTCCATGTGTCTTGTTTCCAGAAAGTGCTGACAGCAATGAACCAGACATGGCACCCAGAACACTTCTTCTGCTCTCACTGTGGAGAGGTGTTTGGTGCAGAAGGTAAGAGGGGAGGCTACAACCAACCCCAGGGTGAGAGATGAGAAGGCGAGTAGCACTGTTCCTTGGGGACTGGGCTCTCTCCTGGGTTTCTGTTCTCAGCACTGCCACTTACAAGCCAATCCCATGTCTAGATGTCATTTCTCTACCTTTCCCTAACATCGCTATCTTTAACTTGATTTTTTTTTAAAGTAAAGAAGTGAAAATTCATCATTTAAAGGCAGATTGTGGTCTCAGGAGATGGCTTTGTAGGTGAAGCACTTGCTGCACAAATATGGAGAAGACCTGAGTTTGACTCCCTAGCATCTGCTTAAAAACTAGGCCTGGCAGCACAAGTGACACCAGTGTTCCTACCAGACATGTGAGACAGACACAGGAGAATCCTTAGAAGTTCGTAGGCTACCTAGCCTAATGTACACAATGCAAACAGAAGAGACTGTCTCAAACATGGAAAAAAAGAAGTGCCATCAGAGGTTATCATGGCTTCTATACATGAATCATGGTACATACATACACAAACATGAAAACATATACACTCCCCACACACACATTGAGTTTCTATTAAAGTTATGAACCAATTTTTTTCCCTTGGAATTAAAATTTGAGTTGCTTTCCTCCAGTTTAATTTTCACCATACTTACTGTGAATTTAGCTGATACAACCATAAAACCCTTATCAAAACAGTAAGCTGCATCTGCTAATAAGTCTGCTCCATTTTATATTGTTGGTGATCTGGCTGGCAAGAGAGATCAACCTTCTGCTCCAACCTGAAATGCTTTCTTCCTTCTAAGTAGTAGTCATTCTGGTCCTTCTCCCGAAAGTCCCCCTGGCTGTTACTGCCTTTCTCTTCAGATCCTCTGTTTCTTCTTTAATTCCTTCTTTGAGTGTATTTTGATAACTTCATACTCCTGTAACATGCATCCTGATAACTATAACTCCCTCTTTAATCCCTCATCTACCCCATTTTACCTCCTCCCTCCTGACAAGCACACTTTCCACACAGATGACTTTTTGTTGCTGTTTTTTTTTTTTTTTTTTTTTGGTTTGATTGTTGAGACCCACTGAAGAAGAGAGCTTCAATGGCAGAGATGCTGTCAAATTGCCAACTCTTCTTAATTCTCCTTTCCCCTCTCCCAGTAGAGAACTTGACTCATTTCTTAGGTATGCTAGAGCACCCTGAGTTTCTATCTACTAAATAGTTTCAAATAATCCATGTGTTTTGTGACAGAGTAGGGCATCAGACCTTCCAATGGCTGTTCAGACTTTGAGCCAGTCCTGTCTAAACCTGAGGAGGACTTTGTATTCAGTTACTGGGAAATCTCATGCTGAGGACCCCAGCACTGAAAGTGGATATCCCCTTCAGCCTTAGTTCCCGAGTTAGAGGCCACTCCTGAAATTTATATTATAAAAAACAAACAAATAAACACAATAGCAACCACCAAAACCCCTTACTGATATTGCATAGTGGAATCTCTTCCCTCTTTCTCCTTTTCTTTGTGATTCCTTACCCATTTTTTATTCTGTCACTGCCTTTGAATTGCCTCAGCATAGATTTCTATAGGAATTATATTTTATGTACAGTGGGAACTGTTTGCACTCATAATTCTTAAGATTACATTCAGCTTCCATAATTGAGAGGTTTACATTAAGATTTTATCTTCATGTTTTATACTACCCAAATTTTCATTGCATTTTCATTTTGTCTGTGAGTTTGAGCATGCCATGATGTACATGTGACAGTCAAAAGACAAAAAGCACAAGTCAGTTCTTACCCTCTGCCACATACATAGTTCCCAATGATTGAACACAGGTCCTCAGGCTTGGCAGTAAGTGCCTTTGCCCATTGAACCGTCTCACCAGCCCTGTTTTATCTTTTTCATGTGACCCATTTTAACAGTTTGCAAGGATTTATTTTTCTGAATAGCCCTGCATCTTTTTTATTGTTCCTTTTGTTTTTGGAGCAGCAGAGTGTTTGTAGCTCGGGCTGACTTCAGGTTATGTAGATAATGATGACTCCCTACACTTCCTAGGTTCAAACATGCGTATGAATACTGGAGGGAAACTATGTATAACGGTGTGTGTGTGTGTGTGTGTGTGTGTGTGTGTGTGTGTGTGTGTGTGTGTGATAAGGCCTGAAGCTTGCCAAGTAGGATTGGCTATCTGTTGAGCCCCAAGATACCAACTGTCTGTCTTCCCATTTCTGGATTACAAATATGTGTCACTATGCCTGGTTTACTTATTTGTTTGTTTGCTTGCTTGCCTATTTATTTGTTTGGTGGGTTCTGTCTGGGGATCTAACTCAGTTTCTTGTCTTGTGTTTACAAGGCAAGCACTTTGTTGAGATATCTGCCCTAAAATAAAACTAGAAGGTTGAAGGGATAGAATTTGAACTCAGGTCTCATTTCTGTATGTTCCACACCACACTTTTGCTAACACATTCTAACTTCTGTTTGACTTAGATTCAATTCTCCTATTGATAGATCTCCTTACTTTATGAGTATCAACTTGTACTTTACTGTGCAGTAGAGCCAGAAGCAGTAGCACTGATATAATGTACTAACAAAGTTCTTTGTAGTGATTTGCCTGTGTACTGGAGCTTGTTCATTGCACTTAATAAATCAGTAGGTCTTTCATGTCTACATTGCACTTTAATTAGGCAGTTTTTTATTGAGTAAATCTAAGTCACACTAAAATTATCCTGTTTGCCTGTATCAGTAGCAATAGAAATATAAGAATTAATTAGAGTAAATTAATAAATAACCATTAAATGCAGAATGCTTTTCTCCAAGCATAATAGCCATCCTCTCCATCTGGGCAGGGGTGGCTACTTGCCTGAGACCCTAATCGGGCTTGTTGGCTGTAGGTATTCCTTCATAAAAAAGGCTTAGGAGGGTCACTTTCTGGACAGCTGAATGTGATTCTGCTCTAGTGGGGCATGGTCTCATACTCTCTAGAGGTGCTAGAACATACAGTGTGTGTAAGGTTAGTGGAAGAGGAAACTCCATCTATGCAGCTATAGGAGAGTTATTATCCATGTTCAGAAAGACTTCCTGGTGGTGTGCGCCTTTAGGGTTATACTCTCTCTATAATCTGAGTGAACTCGGTGATGCCCTCAGTTGGACTTTGGTGGAATCGTACATTGATTTATCATTGAGGACCTATGAGGAGAGGGTGGACAGCATTGTTCATTGCTAATTATGATATAGAAATTGCCTGGAAACAGCGAAGAGCACATTTGAAGAACAGCCATAGTTACATTTAAAAAAAAAAAAAAGTTCAGCTGTTAAAATGACTGGGAAGCATTTCTAGTTTCATTGTTCTTGAGTTGGGTTCCTCCTAACCTGACAGGGTTCATTGGGTCATTATGATTTGAAATAAGCATGAAATTATACTGAAAACAAATAGTAATAGAGACATATGGCAATGGACCCATTTATTATCTAGAACCTCCTTTTGGTTTATAGTTCCATCCTTTTCCGTGGCTTTCTTGCAAATGGGTCTCCTGCTGTATGGTCAGTCCATTAATTAGATAGCATCCTGACTTTTATCCTAGGTTGCATAGACACATACAGAGTTTCAATAATGACAGTTAAACCATGGAACCTCCTGGGAAATTAAATTCATCTGCATTCTTCTTCAGTTCAGAGAATCCCTCTTTAAGGCTCAGGTTTCTAAATGCATTGGTCCTTAGCATTTTTCCTAAGGGACTATGTCTTTGGTGCTACCCATCTTTCTTTTTAATTGTTCATTATCTCAGCCATGCAGGTGCGCTTTAATTTCCCCAGTGGCTAAGAGTCACATTGGAGTGATAACACTCTTCCTGTCTCTGTGGTAACTTTTAATTGTCAGTGTCTCTCATTCATTCTCTTGAGGTAATTGGCCCCAAAGAGAGCCTTTGGGACAGTAATGCTGAAACTTTCCAAATTTATTGGGTTACTAAGTATGGGGACATTATAGCAAGTTTGGTGGATTGCTTTGATTCCCCTCCCGAGACTCACCTAAGTTGACATGGAGGCTGTTACTCCCTTACTGTCTCACTCTGGAGACCAAGTGCTCTGCAGATTCCTAAATGGGGTTCATACCTAGGTTAGGTGGCATGCCTTGCAGCTTTCTTAATCACCTGGCATTTAAAAAATTCATACTCTTTAGTACCATCCCAGACACATGATATAAAAACTGGGTAGGAGGGGATGGGGTAGGAAGGACCTAGCAATAAACATTTTAACAAATTCTCAGGGGAGTGAAGCATGCTGAAGTTAAAAAGAGTACTGATTTACACAAAATCAAAAAAAAAATGTTCATGGGTCTTTTTCCCTCCTTAAAGGTGTGTGGGGTGGGTGTGTTGACATTCACTTTTGCTTAAACAGACTCTAGACATCTTTTGAATGGGTCATAAAAGAAAAGTAAAGCAAGAGGAATAACAGGGCAAGTATAAAATTACTAGTTTGGATTCTTGGGTCCATTGGCCATTTTTTTTTTTTTTTAAGAGAAGGAATAACTGAGTGAAGCAAGCGACATCTAACAGTGGCAAGAACTAAAGGCAAAACGAGCAGCTAAGTGATTTGGGTCGTACCCCCCTGACTTCCTAGTACACTTCTGTGATCTGGCTGTTATGATTTTTAGAGTGTTTCTTGAGTAGGCAGCTTGATCAATCCACTAAACACACATTGTTGCATACCACTAGACTGGTGAAGCACAGGGTGGATCTCACCTTACACAGATTTGGTTAGGATATTCACACTTAGTTGACCTATCAGTTCCCGTGGGGAGCTCAAGTTTAGGATGCATTTAAGTTAGGGGTGGGATATGAATATTATCTCCTCCACTGAGTAGTTTGCAATGGATAACTTATCAAAGATAATTACTATTTTCTGTTATTGTATTTTAAAATATTTTAAACATTGGGATAATGGTAGCAAGACCAATGGTATCTAGTTTCTCTCAGAGTTAATGTTCAGTGAGGGAAGGAAGACTATAACCATGATTAAAAATAAAGCAAGTGCTATAAAGACAATGAAGACAGATGATTTGACAAAGAAGAACTGGGTTGATGCCTCTGAGAAGATGATCATCTGAGCTGGCTCACAGTTATAGCTATGTCAGGGACAAAACTTCAGGCCAAGGGAGCAGTTTGTATCCAGGTGTTAAGGAGAAATAGCCCTTAATATTTAGGCTATGATCCAGGTTCAATGCTGACAGACACCTGTATTATCTCCTTTTTTGAACATGGAGATCCTAAAATTGGGAGAGGTGACAATAATGGCCTTACGTCGTCTTCTAATGTAGCTTTAAAAGACTCAAAGACTACAACTATGAATCTTTTATTTGTATCTTTTTAGGCTTTCATGAGAAGGATAACAAGCCATATTGCCGAAAAGATTTCTTAGCCATGTTCTCACCTAAGTGTGGTGGCTGCAACCGCCCAGTGTTGGAAAACTACCTTTCAGCCATGAACACTGTCTGGCACCCAGAGTGCTTTGTGTGTGGGGTTTGTATGCTCAATTACCTTCACTTTTAGGGAAAATCGAAGAGTATTCTTCCCTGAGAGAACTAGTTGTTACTTAGTAAGATGGATTCTAGTCCGAGGTGAGGAATCCATGTTAGTTTTATTTACTTAGAAAAATAGCACACAGTGCCCATTGTGGGCATTTGCTGGTCAGTTTTGTAAATGTGTAAATCTAGCTTGTGTTTGTCAAGGACCTGAGATAAATCCTACAACTGGCAGGTATCTGGCAGGGATTTTGAAGATGAAAGTTTTATTTGGTGGCATTATCTTTTGATGTGCACTCTTGACATGCATTTCTTTTGCCTGTATTCACTCAATCCTCAGGACTGCTTCTGCAGTTTTTCTTCTGGCTCCTTCTTTGAACTGGATGGCCGTCCATTCTGTGAACTCCATTACCATCATCGGCGAGGGACCGTCTGCCGTGGCTGTGGGCAGCCCATCACTGGCCGCTGCATCAGTGCCATGGGGCACAAGTTTCACCCTGAGCACTTTGTGTGCGCTTTCTGCCTGACACAGCTGTCAAAAGGCATCTTCAGAGAGCAGAACAACAAGACCTACTGTCAACTCTGCTTCAATAAGCTTTTTTCACAGTAGTCCCCTTTGATCTACATCTGCTTCATGTTGCCTGTAAAACCGAGACCAAGGCAGGCACGAGTATACTTTCTTCTCCTGACCTTCACTCAGTGGGCTGATAGGGTACAAAGAATAAGCAAATAAGGAAATTTTTATATGTTATTAGGCTTATAATCTTATTTTTGAAGATACTTATTTTTTAATTGTATGTTTACATTTATATTTAGATCATGCTATCAAGACGCTCTGATGATATATTTCTCATGTGCACATTTTTTTTTCTCATATTTTACCTCTATAGCTGCCTCAGATCTTCAGGTGTGGCCCCAGAGTCTGACTCTTTCTTTTCTCTTAGGAGTCATGACACTACTTTTAAGCCTTTAGTGCCTTCCCTCAAGGCATTTTGCTATTTTAAGAGGAAGCATACTTTAACTGACATCTGTGATGAATAAAGCAGCTTGTGGTTTTGGTGACTCACTGTCATACTCATGTGATAGATAAACTTTGCTTTCTATATTGTAGAACACCAGGTACCATTTGCAGCTAAATTTATACCCCATCTCTTCTTTCCTTGCATACAGCAGATATACTCCATTTTAAATCAGAAGAAGGTAAAAGAGGGGCCTATTGTTTATAATACTTCTCTTTAGTTTGGGCCTTTAGACATTTTAGTTTTCAGACTTTGAATTATTATATTTGAATCATTACAAGATAACAAGGCTTTAAAAATTTGTCTTTACTTAATCTAAAAAGATCTGGTTGTCCATTAAATACCTTATAAATGCTTTTCAAAAATGAAAAATGAAGGATGTGTCTCCTTCAAACTTAAAACTGCCTCATGAAAACAAATGACAAATGTCAGTGCATAGCTTCTCTGAGGAAAAATGTTACAAAATATTATGTGATAGTCCTTTAATTGGACAGGAAAGCCAAGCCACAAACAATTAGTAATTTTTCTCTCAAAACACTTGAGGTTAATTTACAGAAAACTTTACAAGTTGCTGAGGAATCCAATTTTCTTAGATCCTATTGGTTTGTTTATAAAGTAGGCTGCATATAGAACCATGCTTCTGTAAGTGAGGCACATTGGGGATGGTGTGATTTATTTTCTTACCAAAATTATATGATTATTTTATTATAGCAAAAGCATAAGGGTTTTTTTTTTTTTTTTTTTTTTTTTTTAGAATTTAATCTCTAAATTCTGAGATTACAGGCAAAACCCCCTTTATTGGAAGTTGCCTCTCCCCACCCCCCCAAAAAAAAATTAGGAATGAATGTGTTATTTTAAGGTTGGTATGAGAATAGTACTTCTTAGAGATTTAAAGTGGATTAAGTGATTCTTGTTAAGATTTACTGTATGTCTCATTTGTGAGGATGGATAAAGAGGGAGTTTTGAGAGTTAAAAAGCAGTAGTGACAATGAACATATGTGTGAGGCCACAGAGATATGGAGCCATCTGGCCTTCTGTACTGTTAGCAGGCTGAACATAGATGAACGATACACTTTCAGCTTCTTAGTGTCTTTTTCATGGTCTCAACTGATGATGCTATAGTCGGTGTGAATAAGGCAGTGTTCACAGAAACTTTGGCAGTTTGACAAAGTAAACTTGAGGTTTTAGTACAAAAGAAAAAAATGTTCAGGCTCTGACTGCTTTTGTTTTTCTTTGAAGAACTGACTGTTTTGAGATCTTTTACAATCTAAATAATTAATAATATGAGAAATGTCAGAACTCACACGCATGCAGTTAGGAATGAAAGCATCCTCTGGTAGGAGAGGTGCTTATGTTTACTCTGAAGGAGAAGCTGTTTGGAGACACAGCCTTTCTACAGGAAAATGACCTTCAGGTAAATATTCTCCTTAAGAAGCAACCCCCCATAACAGAAACACATCATTTAAACTGACTGACCACCTAACTTCTTTTCTTAGTTATAATTAACTCCTGAGTGTTCAAAACACAAAACCCTTCTCCCAGGCAGGACTTTTTCATCTTTGGCTATATGTGTACAGAAATTTATCATAGACTCAGAGTTCTGCTGTTGAGTATGAGTTCCCACCTGGCCCACTATTCTGTGAAATGTTGCATTCTCCAGGATGATGCTTTGACAGACACAGTTGCTTTTCATTACAAATTTGGTCATGTGATTCTCTCATGGTATGTGGTGTCTGTCACATGTGTTTTCCTGTGTTTATTACTTATATGAGGAAGAGAAGTGCTTTTTATTTTCTAGTTCTTAAAAAAAAAAACTCGGATGAGCCACTCTAACTAGACTAGAATAGGTCATGTTCCTATTAGTGGATATGAATGTATCTATATATTGTTGGGGGAATGGATTGTACAGTTGGCATAAGACAAACTAGAATGTTTCACAAAATAGAAACCAGATGGATTAAGAGTTCTAAAACCACACAGGCTCTGTGAAGGTTATGGGAACACTTAAAAATCTGTGTGTTATTGGCAAAATGAACATTTTAAAGATATTCTTAGTTTCATAGAATTTCCAAAGCAAGAAAGTAGGTGTCACTTGTTCCTTGACACAACATATCTGAAACACCAAAGTTCAAAATCAAAGGGAAGCCAGCAATTATGGTATCTTGAGAAACACATGGCAGAGGTACTTAATACTTTTAGGAACACAGCATTAAGAAGTACTGGAAAGATAGCTCATTGCATGCAACTCAACCATGAGGACCCGAGTTTCATCCTAGAATCCATATAAAAAGCTGGTATGCTGATGTACAGTTGTAATTCCAGTGTAGGGAAAAAGTGGAGGTCAGTGGATTCCTGGGACTCAAAAGATAGCTAACACAACTCAATTGGTGAGAGGCCATCTTAAAAAATATTACATATGCACAGACACACAACATATACATACACATACCACCCCCACACACCATCCACACAAAACAAACACCAAAACCATATTTGATTTAGAAAAAAAGAAACAAAACCAAACAAACAAATAAACAAATTCAAACATACAAAACAAAACAAAACAAAACAAAAAACTCCAAAAAACCCAAAGCAAAACAAAACAAAAAGCAAAAGACAAACAAAAAAAAAAACCAAACCAAACCAAACCAAAACAAACACATATTTAAAGACCAGGAGTCACTTCTTTTGAATATAAGTTACAAGCAGGTCTTCAGTAAGGGAAGTAGCAACACTCACTAAAATACAAGACTGGAAAAGCTTCTGTCTGTCCCCAAGACATGAAAAGTTGGTACTAGAGAGAACTTGCCACCAGTGCTGCAGCTAAGTTCTGGGACCCCAGAGTATAAGGGAGATGGAAATCTACTAAGATTCACAGGACTGACACATCTATTTGCCACACAACTTAGAATGTTTCTGGTGGGCAGCAAGGACTCAAACCTACTCTGTGAGAAATGAGACAGTGCATGTGCGACGTTTCCTGCCCCAGAGAGAAGTACACAGTGCCTAAATTACTATCATGTGGGAAGATAGACCCTGCCTTCAGGATTCTGGAAAATTGCATAGATTTTTCCTTGCATCTTGATGAAGTAAAATCCACATTCCTTTCCTATCTTAGACACCACTTAATCTTAAAAAAAAAAATGTATTATAGAATTAACATCTTTGCTTGAGATACCTACCCAATTCCATTTAGGGCTATTTCAGATCACAGGTGCTGAACAAATATTGTCAATACTGTACAACCCAAAACTCAAAGAGAGCTTTGCTCTCTTTAAACTTTAACTCAGAGGGGTATTTGATTTTAGACTATAATGCATTTGGATTTTGAAGTGTTGTGCTGAGGATAAGAAACTGATATAATTGAGAACAGAGATGGGGAATCATCAAGTGGAAGTAAGTGGAAGTAAGGTGGTGGTTGTTTTTTTTTTTGTTTTTGTCTTTGTTTTTTTCTTTCCTTGACCCAGTCATCATGCAGAGAGGGAGAGCCCTTGTAATACTCCACCCTAAATGGGAGTTTGCATCAAACCCCTCCCCCCAGAGTTCAGACATACCCATGAAGAGAAGGCAGAAAGAGTATAAGAACCAGAGGGGATGGAGGACACCAGGAGAGCTAGGTTCTTTAAGTTAATGTGATCAAAACTCATGAACTCACAGAGACTGAGGCAGCATGCACAGGGCTTGCACAGGTCTGCATCAGGTCCTCTGCATATGTATTATGGCTTCTAGTTGAGTTTTTATGGGACACCCGAGTGAGTAAACAAGTGGGTGTCTAATTCTTGTGCCTTGTCTTGGGCTCTTTTCCTTCTGTTTGTTTGTTTTGTCCACTTTTAATGTGTTTTTGTTTTATTTTATTATATTTGATTATCTCTTAGAAGCATATTTGTTTTCTAGTGAGAGACAGAAAGGGACTGGATTGGAAGGGAAGGGTAAGTGAGGAAGAGCTGGGAGGAGTAGAGTTGAGGGGAAATCATAACAGGCTATATTATGAGAAAATAATCAATTTTCAATTAAAAAGCAAACACAGAGGAAAGTAAAGTAAAGGAAATGCATGACACCATGAAAAAAAAGCAAACCTTTGATTTATAGGCATACACGAGGGAGAATAATCCAAGTCAAAGACATAAATCAGATTTTCAACAAGATCATAGAAGAAAACCTCCAAACTAAGGAAACACATTCCCCTACAAATGTCAACAGCACACCGAACAAAAACTAGACAAAACCAGAAAAGTATACACAACAAAGAAAATACACTAAAAGCTGCAAGAAAGGAAATATGTCAACGTAGAAAGTAAAGCTATTAGAATAACAATTATTTCTCAGTGAAACATTGAAAGCTAGAAGAGCCCGATGTTGTTCTTTTGATGCAACTATTACCTAAGAAACACAAACACGAGACTCAGCGCTCACGTGGAGTTTATTGAGAGATGGGAGAAAAAGGGGGTAGCTGGTGGCCAACCGAAAGCAGGGGAGAGAGAGAGAGAAAGAAGGAGCAAGAGAGAAGGGGTCTGAGAGAGAGGGGGGGGAAGAGAGAGAGAGAGAGGGAGAGAGAGAGAGAGAGAGAGAGAGAGAGAGAGAGAGAGAGAGAGAGAGAGAGAGAGAGAGAGGGAAGGAGCCAGAGAGAGAGAGAGAGGGAAGGAGCCAGAGAGAGAGAGGGGGGGGAGAGAGCAATGGAGAAAGAAAGTGCATTTGCTTTAAAAGGAGGGGCTTGTGCATGTGTAACTGAGTCTTCTGTGCAGACAGGTAAAGCTTGAGCAGCCAGGTAAAGCTGGGGATTTTGAGTGGTTCCCAACACCCAAAGCATTCCAAACCTAAAAGACTGTGATAATGGACTGAACCTCTGAATTTTAAGAGAGCCACCCCAGTTAAACGATTTTCTTTATAAGTGTTGCAATAGTCGTGGTGTCTTTCCATGGCAATAAAACACTAACTAAAAGAGACTGACTAATATACCCAAATGATCCACATTTATGCAACAAGGACATCTGTTCAACTATGTTCATATCAGCATTATTTATAATAGCCAGAACCTGGAAGTAACCTAGATGCCCCTCAACTGAAGAATGGATCAAGAAGATGTGGCACATTTACACAATGGAATACTACTCAGAGGGGAAAAAAAAACAAAAAACAAAAAACAAACAAAAACAATAGAATATTGAAATTCACAGGCCAATGGATGAAACTTGAAGAAACCATCATGAGTGAGGTAACCCAGTCACAAAAGAGGAACATGGTATGTAGTCACTCATATATGGATTTTAGACATAGAGCAAAGGATCATCAGCCTATAATTCACACTGCCAGGGAAACTAGGATACAAGGAGGAACGTAAGAGATTCATACATGGTCCCTCACAGAAGGGGAAAGGACCAAGAACTCCTGAGCATATTGGGATGGGGAAGGACAGTGAGTGGAGAGGGAGTTAGGAAAAAGAGAAGGGGAGGAGAGGAGAACATGTGGGACCAGGAAGATTGGGTTTAGGCTGAAAAGTAGCAATTGGAAACTATGGAGAAGAGGAGCCTGGGAAATAAAATCTGTGTCTTTCGTATCTATATCCTGACTCCTCCTTCCAAGACCACCTCTTTATTTCTACCCACTATGTAAAGAATGCTACTTTAAGAAAATTAAAATAAGGAAACACATACTATGATCTTGGGACTTCTGGTATCTTAATTCAGAGCTGGCTTCAATAACTGGGCTTTGTGAAGCATGAAAAATGAAAAGAACTGTTTGGTGTCTGAGGTACTTCAAGTTCAATGAGTAAGAAAATTCCTGAAGCTGTGTAATGCAAAGGTAATTCAGAGGCTGCTACAGTTTAGGATGAGGCCTTGAGAGTCACACCAAACTGAGTAAGACAGAACTCCAAGAGATTGGTGCCTGTTTAGACCCAGGATCCTCTGAAAGGATCATCTCCAAGAAATCAACCCCAGTCTAGAGCTCAGTGACAACCAAACATACAATCAAAACATTTCCTGAGAGGACTAAGGCATTACTTAGAACAGAGAAAAAAAAGATACCATAATAGAGGGAGCCATTATAGGTTTGAAGAAAAAATTGAATGTAGAGAAATGTCCAGAGACCTGCAAGGATGACCCCAACTAATAATCTGAGCAACCGTGGAGAGGCTACCTTAAATGCCCATCCCTGATAATGACTTTGAAGACTAACTTATCTACCATTATAGAGCCCTCATCTAGCAGCTGATGGAAACAGAAGCAGACACCCACACCTAAATACTGAGCCGAACTGGAATCCAGATGCAGAGAGGGAGGAGTGATAAGGAAATGGGAACAAGACCAGGCTATAGAAACCCACAGAGACAGGTGACATGAACAAGGGGAAGCTAATGGACCCCCAGACTGATAGCTTGGAAACCAGCATTGAACCGACTCAGACCCCCTGAATGTGGGTCTTAGATAGAAGGCCTGAACAGTGGAACCAGGATGTATCCCTGGTGCATGAAAGGACTTTGCTAACACATTCTCCATGGAGGGATACTCCCTTAGCCTAGAGGCAGGAGGGAGGGCCTAGTTCCTACTCCAAATGACTTGACAGATTTTGATGATCCCTCCTGGAAGGCATCACCCTCCCTGTGGATTGGGGGGGGCATGGGAGGGAGGGAAGGAGAGGGAACTGGGATCGATATGTAAAATAAGAAAAATAATAAATATATAAAAAAGAAAAAATAAAATTTGTAGGATTAATAAAATTATTTTTCAAAAACTGTGTGAATGTGAAATGAAATCACAATACAGACAAGGGCTAAAATGTAGTTGATACCCTATATGTATTAATTCAGGAAATTAATATTAATAAAACAGCATCTTATGATTATTGTCAGCTCTTTGTCATAGCTAATTCATAATTAAGTTTACTAGAAAACTAAGTGTTTTTGTTCATAATCCTCTCTGTTCTTGAACTTGTATAATCTCAGCTGGGTTTATGAAAAGTAGCGTTTTTTGTTGTTTGATTTTGTTCAATTAAAATTTTCTCCCCATTGTGACTTAGGTAAAGAGCCAGCTTCTAATGCAGGAAATCTATGCAGTGAGGGAAAAGTGTGTATATTCAAAGATGCTTTGATAGAATTTTCTTTTTAATCTTAGCTTACAACCAGAAGCAATTGATTCTCCTTTGTTCCCTGAGGAATCTTGCAGGAACTTTCATATTATAGTAATGCCTTAGTCCTCTCAGGAAATGTTTTGATTGTATGTTTGGTTGTCACTGAGCTCTAGACTGGGGTTGATTTCTTGGAGATGATCCTTTCAGAGGATCCTGGGTCTAAACAGGCACCAATCTCTTGGAGTTCTGTCTTACTCAGTTTGGTGTGACTCTCAAGGCCTCATCCTAAACTGTAGCAGCCTCTGAATTACCTTTGCATTACACAGCTTCAGGAATTTTCTTACTCATTGAACTTGAAGTACCTCAGACACCAAACAGTTCTTTTCATTTTTCATGCTTCACAAAGCCCAGTTATTGAAGCCAGCTCTGAATTAAGATACCAGAAGTCCCAAGATCATAGTATGTGTTTCCTTATTTTAATTTTCTTAAAGTAGCATTCTTTACATAGTGGGTAGAAATAAAGAGGTGGTCTTGGAAGGAGGAGTCAGGATATAGATACGAAAGACACAGATTTTATTTCCCAGGCTCCTCTTCTCCATAGTTTCCAATTGCTACTTTTCAGCCTCTTTTACTTAGACAAGACAACCATTGACTTAACTGTTACTAGATGGGATATTGCCACCAAATAGTGCTCATTAAACCAGAGAAACAAATTCAAATGCTTGACTCAGTGTAATCAAGTCATAGATAATTAATTCATAATTAATTAATCTTTAACACTGCTATTGAGCACACAGAAGGTGAATTTTCCCTTATTTGCCCCAGTTAATTTTTGATTGATGGTGGGAAGTTGACTTGCCTATAATTCTGCTGCAAATAACCATGAAACTTATTATTCTAGCCAAGCATGATGGCACATGTCTTTCATGTTGGTTACTCATTCATAAGGCTGAGACAGTAGGGTCAGTTTAACAGCTTGAGCAACATAGCAATACATATTGCCTGTTGGAGGGTCAATTACTGCTTTTACATCTTTGCACAAGTAAAAAAAAGGCTGAAAATAAAAAGCTCTAGGAAATTTCTCTAAGAGCACAAAAAGGCATGAAATGAAATGAATGAGGGTATAACACATCCAAACAGGACAGAATGACTATGATATCCTACTCTTTTGTGTTTTATAAAAAGGGTTCCTCAGCAAATTGATAGTAGTGGCTACTTTCTAAGGCAAACTGAGGTCAAGCAGAAAGTACTCTCCTAATTCCCATTTCTCTCTCTTTTCTCTTTCCTCTTCTGAGCCTGCTTCCTGCACCTCCCCCCAAACCCTGCCATTGTATTATTAGGGACAGGCAAAATCTACATTGCAAATGCTTTCAGAAGAGGAAAAAAAATAACTGAAGGAGGGCATGCTGCAAAGTAGGACACATGCCTTTTTCTAGTCCTGACTATCTCTAAACATATTATTTCTTCTGAAAATCCTTGTATGTAAGTCTAAGGCAATGTTTTGGCAGAAAATGTTACCTAGACAAGATAACTATAGCCTGTTTGCTATTGATTTAAAAAGCACGGACATTTATTTTCATATTTTGGCATTAATGTTCTATTCAGTTTATCAACTGTTTATTTCTGTGTGCAAGAGGTGGGCTGAGTGAGTCAAGATGGAATTAATACCATCACTGTTTCCAGGGTGTTATATCAAGTTGAAGTGCTGGGTGACTGTATGGCTAAATGTGTGATAATGAAGACTTAATTGCTTAGAGGGTACAAAAGGAAGAGGACTGAACTGCAATAGGACTAACAGCAAAAATTTCTACGCACATATATACTGATTATATATATATGTACATATATATATATACATTAATATAATTATGAAATGATCACTTATATATTTAAAACACAAATGCTAAAAATACTAAATCTTGTCATTAAGTGTTCTATGTTTCAGGAACAAACTTATTAAGAATATTAGAAATTAGATTTAAAATCTCTGGATTTAGTCTGAAATTGACAAAGGTTTTAATTCCATTTCCAATACTACCTTTATATGAGTTCGATCAATAGCCTTTTAATTATTGATTAGTAGTAGGAGTTTGGTTTTATGATAGCTTTTAAGTACTCATGAAGACATGTCACTTTTTTCATATCAGGTGGGTGATGTGCTGATGCTATAACAAGGTTTGTGGGAGACACACGTCATGGAATGGTGTGAATCATGAACCAAAAAGGGACTCAGATATCCAATTTAGTAAAAAAAAAAAAAAAAAAAAAGTACAAAATATACTGCTACTGGAAATAACCCAGTGCAAGATGGAAAATTTCTCTGCATGTTGCAATTTGCAGAGAATTGTTTTATTTTCCTTTTATTGAAAGTAGATTTTTTTTTCTACAATATATCCTGTTTACCGTGTTCCTTTCCTCTACTTCTCCCAGGTCCTCCACACCTTCCCTTCTATACATTTTTACTCACTTTCTGTCTCTCATTAGAAAAGATCAAGCTTCTAAGAGATAACAACAAAATGTGAAATAAAATATAATAAGATAAAACAAAGACTATTACTACAAAGTTGGACAAGGAAAACCAGCAGAAAGAATAGAGCCTAATAGAAGGCAGAAGAATCAGAGAGCTACTTGTTCACACACTCAGAATTTCCATAAAAACATTAACTGGAATCCATAATATATATGCAGAGGAGTTTATGCTAACCCACGCAGGCCCTGTGCATGCTGCCTCAGTCTCTGTGAGTTCATATGAGCTTTGGTCAGTTGGTTTAGAGGACCTTGTTCTCCTGGTGTCCTTCATTCCCTGTGGCTCTTACACTCCTTTGCATGTTCCCATCATCTCTGAGGGAAGGGATTTGATGAATATATCTCATTTATAGATGTGTGTTCAAGGGTCTTTTTCTCTGTGCATTATGTCTGGCTGTGGCTCTGTTTTTATTTCCATCTGCTGTATGAATAGTCTGTGGTGATGGCTGAATAAGGCAATAATCTATGAGTATAGCAGAATATCATTAGAGATCACGTTATCATTTGATGGGAGATGTTATTCTGTAAATATGTTTTTCATACTGGTTAATTAATAAAGCCCTGTTGGCCAATAGAAAAGGAAGATAGGAGGGACTAAGAAACTAGGAGGAAGGAGGAAGTAGTTGGGAGGAGTCAAGATGTAGAGCATGGAAGAAGCAAGACACCAGCCACAGCTCCCGGATAAGATGAGCCACGTGGAAATACTTAGTTAAGTAGAAATGGGTTAATAATTAAGACAGAGCTATCCCATAAACAATAATGGTAACTGGCCAACAGGATTTTATCAAATACAGCGTCTCTGAGTGTTATTTGGGGCTCACGTGGCGGTGGGACCATGGCCGTAGGACTGGTGGCAGCCGGGCTGGCGGGCTGGCGGGCTGGCAGCCGGCAGGAAAAACCTGCCATAACAATCATTACTTTTAATTTTTTTAAGACCAGCAGTATTTGGTTATACCCTAGATTTCTGTGATATCTAGCCACAGATTCTTGGTCCCCAAGCCTTGTCAGGGATGGGCTCCATCTTGTAGAGTGGGCTTTAAGTCAAATTAAATATTAGTTGGCTACTTCCACAACTTTGTGAAACCATCACTCTAACATATTTTGCAGAAAGGACAGCATTGTAGATCAAAGAGATTGTGGATGGGTTGGTGTTTACATTCTTCTTTTGGTAGAATCAGCCCCAAAATGTTGATTTGAAGATAAAAATGTGTTAAATTCAAGTAGAGATTTGGGAGTAAGATATAGTGAATAGAATAATATATCGATTTTTATAGTGTATGTGATATAATTATGCACATATTCAAATTTCATAAAATTTCTATTGAGACCATATTATTAAGGTGGAATGAGGCAGAGAAGGAAGAATAGATTCACATTATTTTACTTTAGTTTTCTCTTTCTGATTGTTGAAATTTGAGTAAATTCTTAAAACCGATGTTGCCAGATACAACTACACATTAATGTGAACACACATGTACTTTGAATTCAGAACTACAGAGATAGATCTGATTTTGACTTTTGTTAATTTTGTACTCTCACTTAATATTGCCAAGTTATTACCTTCCTGAACTGTAAAATATGCACATTGTAATAATCTCAAAGGATCTAACACTATAATAAAACTAAAGGGTGGACTATGTGTCTTACATGGTACATTTTTGCATATATGTTAGTGTCTCAGTCTTCAAAATATCCTCTTTTAAAGCTTCATGATTCATTCTTTTTACTCATCAGGCAAAATTCAAGCTGACTTCAATGGAGAACAGCACAGAAGTGACAAAATTCATCTTGTTCAGGTTGACAGATGACCCCAAACTTCAGGTTCCTCTACTCCTGATATTGTTATTCACCTACCTTGTCACTCTGATTAGTGATGGAAGATGATGGTCCTCATCTTCTCAGATTCCCATCTCCATACTCCCATGTACTTCTTTCTCAGTAACTTGTTCTTTGTAGATCTGGGATACTCATTGGCTGTAGCTCCCAAGATGGTGGCTACACAATGGCTGTGCAGCTCAGTTTTTCTTCTTTGTGGGTTTTGCCACTGTTGAGAACTATCTCCTGGCCTCCATGGCTTATTATTGCTATGCAGCAGTGTGTAGGCCTCTTTATTACACCCCACCATGACAACAGGTGCGTGAACCGTCCTTACCATTGGCTCTTAGGCCTGTAGCTTCCTCAATGCCTCCATTCACACAGCTGATACTTTCAGACTCCCCTTTTGTGGTTCTAATAAAATAAATAATTTTTTTTTTCTGTGACATGCCCCCACTCCTGGCCCTTGCATGCTCCAGTACACATATCAGCAAGCCTGTTGTCTTTTTCATTGTGGGATTCAATATCTTTTTTACCTTCTTGGTAATTCTCATCCCCTACTTTTTCATATACATTGCTATTCAAAAACATGCAGTCTTATGAGGGATGGAAGAAAGCTTTCTCCACCTATGCTTCCCACCTCACTGCTGTGTCCATCTTCTATGGCACAATCATCTTCATGTACTTGTAGCCCAGTTCTGGTCAGTTCATGGAAGCAGAAAAAAATAGCATGTGTGTTCTACACTGTAGTGATTCCCATGCTGAATCCTTTTGATCTATAGCCTGAGGAACAAAGAAGTGAAAAGTGCCCTCTGGAAAATACTCAACAATATTTACCCTCAGTCTTTTAGTATGAGTTGGAAGTAGGCAGGTAAGTAAGAGATACATCTCCTGAGCCACTGAGATTTTTGAAATCTGAAGAATTTCAATTCTACCTTCCCCAAGAATAGTGATTATTTCAGCTCCCAGGGAAAGATATAATAAGCAGCATGTGGAAATGTTTCATTCTAAAGGATGATCTTCTGTAGAGCAATCATAACCTGGGAAATTTAGAGCTTTTGTGAAGGGGATGTCTTGACGTTGTTTAACCCAGATCAAAGCATAAAGGTGAATGTGGTAAATTTCAATTGCTCTGTTTCTATTTGCAAGAAAAATTTACTATTGAACTTAGTATAAGGACCATGTCTTCACTTTTGTTTATTTGTGTTTTCTGTGTGTATTTTAGCATGCATTTGCACATGTGTATAGGTGCATATTCTTGAGTATATTCATTTAGAGGCCAGAGGTCAAATGTGGGTTCTGTTTTCCAATTTTTTTTTTTCATTTTGAGGCAGTGTCTTTCACTGAATCTAGAACCCACCAAATTGGCTAGTGAGCTCCCCAGATCTTCCCATCTCTACTTCCTCAGTTCTGGTGCTATAGGCATATACTGCTCTGTCACACATATTCTTACACTTGTATGAGTTACTCCCAGTCCTGTCATTTTAATTTACTAGTCAGCTAGGATGTACATTTTTGAGTCTATGGTTTAGAAAGCTAAAGTTTCTTTTGCTATTAGTGATTCTTTTAATTGTACATATTTATGGATTATGTGATAAGATAAATCTATACAATGATAACATCAGGGCAGTTAACATTTGTGCCTCTTTATTCAACATTGTTTGATTAGTACTTAACTAATACTAATGAAGGATACTTAATAGCAATGAAGTATCCTTCATTATTTTGAATGATGTAATGATGTATTAAAGAATGGTAGGGCTTGGGCTACAGATCAGATGATTTAGGATCAAATCTTAATTCTTGCCCTCTATTCCCATTTATTTTCTTACTTCTGATTCATAGTTCTATGCTTTTGTATTCTCCATTTGCTGAGATAGCTTTGGTAGCAAATAAAAAGTGACTTGGAGCAATATAGCAGTTTCAATGGATGAATGACTTAAACTTCAACCTGAATATACATCCTTTCTTTAGAGAGACTTCCCTGCATTCTGTGCTTTTGTTTTCTGCCTAACAAATTTAACAACACATGCGGAAAATGTGGAGAAAACAGGCAATTATTCCAGGGGTCATGAAAAAAGATATTTATCTTCTAAGTTGAATTTATTGCATTTGTCAGAGCTATCAAGTTTGGCAAATCTAATATAAATACATATAATAGCTCTTTATACATTTGTTTTTGTGTTTTCAATAATCCCTTCATTTCTGCCTAACTGTTTCATTCTGGTATTTTATAAATAGGTGTTATAAGAATGAAACTGACTCAGACTTCCTTAATGTGGGTCTCAGTTGGAAGTCCTGGGCAGTCTAAGGAACCTCTGACAGTGGAACCAAGATGTATCGCTGGTGCACAAAAGGACTTTGGGAGCACATCCCATGGTGGGATGCTCCCTTAGCCTACAGGCAGGAGGGAGGGCTAGACCCTAATCCAAACAACTTGACAGATTTTGATGATCCCTCCTGGAAGGCACCACCCTCTCTGTAGAGTGGGGAGGAAAGGATGGGGGGATAGGGAAGCATGGGAGGAAGGGAGTTGGAACTGAAATCATATGCTATGTAAAATAAGAAAAAATATATACTAAAATGTCCACTCTATTAAAACAAGTACAACATAAAAAAGGAATGAAAAAATCTGCTGGATTTATTTCTTAAGATAAAAGTGACTCAGAGATGCACAGTGCAAGCCCACCCTCACTCATGTCTGCTCCATGAGCTAAATAGTGTGAGCAAATGTATCTGCATGGGAGTGAAGTAGTGATTTATTTTGCTTCTTACATAATTAACTGCTTGATCACATTTATAGTTATAACTAATGTAGGTTACTGCATAGTGCAAAACTTAAAAATCTAAACAAGAGCCAGAGGCCCAGAATATTGGCAGGTAGATAATATCCCCTAGACATGACAGGGGGATATCCCAGTTAACTCTTAACATTGTTCTATAAACAAGGCCAACATGATGACACTACCAGTTGACATGTCATATACATGGAACAATAGCAATTAAAGAAGAGCTCACACAAAGGTGATCTCAGCTCTTTCTCTTAGACTGGATCGATTTTGTGTAGCTCTGCATGGTCTCAAACTAACAGAGATCCATCTACCTCTGTCTCCCAAGTCCTGGCTAGGCTAGCTTATGGCTAGCTTTGCATTCTGAACCTTTTAATCCCAAAACTAGAGAGGTATATAAGGAAGAAGCAAAGTCAGTCTTGGGCAATTAACCTCCAGCCACTTTGAGGAGAGCATAGCAGTTCATTATTCTGAGGACTAGTGGAGAGCAGTGCTGTTTGGAGATGTCATCAGAGGACACAATTGACCCTTTGTTCTGAGCATTGGTAGAGGTGAGAAACCTCTAGGGATTAGCTGCTTTGCTTCTCTGATCTTTCAGCTTGAACCCCAATATTTATCTCTGGGTTTTTAATATTTGTGTTACAGGGATTGACAGCCTTTAAAGCCCAGGACCTACTTACTGCGCAATGGAGTCCTTCTCAGTGTCACATAGAGCAGAGGAATGCTGGATTGGGAACTGGGTCTGGAAAGCAGCTATTAAAACATCAAATGCATTCTAGTCTTCATCTATTTTCCTTCCTCCACCCTCCACTGGCTTCCACTTTCCTTTCTGCTCCTCCTCTCCATTTCTTTTGTCTTCTTAAACTCTTTCTACTCTAACTCTAAGCAAGAGTTTCCCTATCCATTGGCATTTAAAGCTCCATGAGAAATTAAAGTTCAAGATCTAAATTCTAAAATTGTTAGGATACATAGTAAATTGAGTTTCTAAGTGTATTTCTTTATAGCTTTATACTGCAGCAGAGGCAGAAAAAGTCTGGCTCTTCTCAGACTTACCAGTCTAAAGGCTTCTAGAATGCTGTTTTCTATCAAACTCACCCCAAACAAAAAAAGTTTGAGTCCAAGGGCTACTTAAGGATGCTAATTCTACTGTCAATAGTTGGGTGGAAATTCTTATTTTTGCCAGATATGTGATCGCAAGGAGGTCATGTAGTCTTTACATTAAACGTGTAGGATAAATTGTAAAGATAATATGGAATAAAATGTGTACATGTCCATCATATTGACAGTGTTTTCAGATAATGATACTAGCTATTCAGTTAACTGTATTTGTATATCCAACTTTGGCTTCTCAGCTCTGTTACTCTCTCCCCACCATTTATTTTTACTTGTGCTTAACTTTCTGGTCTAAATCTCCCAGATCCATGGCAGGCATATTTCAAGATGACATTATATAGGTATTTTTTTTATAGAAGCTAGTCAGAAAGCATCTTATTTCCAGCAAGATTGTGAATAGAGTTTGTATTAGTGTAGGGTAGCTTTGCTTTTGTAAGTGAGAAGACTGTCAAATAGAAGGTGGATGCCCATTTGGTTATTGAAGTCTAATTTTTTTCTTCAGGGAGGATCTAAGAGATGAGAAACACTATTGGAGAAGCCCTGCCACACAAAACAGTGTCTAAAAGGAGCAAGGGAGATTTCCCACTTTAAACTCCCCAAGCAGAATGTAGAGCACACACTCCAGGGAAATAATTTATTATTAACTTATTAACACCAAATACTAAAACTGTTATAGTACACAGTGAATTCCATTTCTAAGTATTTATTTTGTGATTCTATACCCCAGGAGAGGTAGAAAAGTCTGGGTCTTCCAAGGCTACAGTATCCTTTTCAAAGAAATAACGACAGTTGAGTTATTTAGAAATGAACTTTCCAGTGGTGGGAAATATGAGTTAGCAGTTAAAATCACTTGAGGCTCTTGCAGAAGACTCAAGTTTGGTTCTCAGCACATGATAGCTCACAATCACCTATCTAGTTCCAAGGCCTCTGACATCCTCTTTTTGTCTCTGAAGGGACTTGCATCCACAAGAGGCCCATGCACATATGCAGGCACACACACACACACACACACACACACACACACACACACACACTAAACTAAGTACAAGTTTGCACTTCCACCAGCAGTGGAGGAGTGTTCCCCTTTTTCCACATCCTCTCCAGCATAAGATATCATTGGTGTTTCTAATTTTAGCCATTCTGACAGGAGTAAGATGTTATCTCAGAGTTGTTTTGATTTGCATTTCTCTGATGGCTAAGGATATTGGGCACTTAAGCGTCTTTCAGCTATTTTGGGTTACTCTATTGAGAATGCTCTCTTCAGTTCTGTACCCCACTTTTTAAATAAGGTTATTTGGTATTTTGATAACTATTTTTTTGAGTTCTTTGTATATTTTGGAGATCGCAGCCCTCCGTCAGATGTAGGGTTGGTGAAAATCTTTTCCCAGTCTGTGGGCTGCCTTTTGGTCTTGTTGACTGTCTTACAAAAGCTTCTCAGTTTGAGGAGGTCCCACTTATTAATTGTTGATCTCAGTGTCTGTGCTACTGGTGTTATGTTCAGGAAATGGTGTCCTGTATCAATTTGTTCAAGGATACCTCCTACTTTCTCTTCTAAGAGGTTCAGTGTAGCTGGATTCATGTTGAGAATTTGATCCATTTGGATTTAAGTTTGGTGCATGGCGATAGACATGGGTCTATTTGCAGTCTTCTATACACCATCATCCATTTGTTGAGGATGCCAGCACCATTTGTTGAGGATGTTTTCCTCTGTAGAGAGCCGCGAAGTGCTGCGCCTTAAAGATGGCGCTGGCTTCCACCTTCCACCTCCTCAAGGGTGAGCGCTCTCTGGCATAAACAAGCCCTTATTTGGTTAAGTTTGTTCAGCCTGTCTGCTTCCACATTAGAGTAGCCTATTTGCAGGGTCCACGTAGTTCACTGGGGTTGGTTAGTGCAAGGGTATTTAAGTCTGTGCAGGGGTCCTCCGGCTCTCCTGTGGGTCAGAAGAACATGTTTCAAGGATCCTGATTAAAACTGCATGAAGAAGATCTTCCCAGAGTCGCGTCTTCCTTGCTGGCAGGGGTAGGTGCGTACATTCCTCCTTCCATTGAATACTCAGGAAAATGTGAATCAGTCTACCACAGGACCCGGAAATTCTTTTCTTAGGCATATACCCAAAGGATCCACATCCACACAACAAAGACATCTGTTCAACTATGTTCATAGCAGCATTATTTGTAATAGCAAGAACCTGGAAGCAACCCAAATACCCCTCAACTGAAGGATGGATAAAAAAGATATGCCACATTTACACAATGGAAAACAAACAAACAAAAAAGCAATGGAATCTTGAAATTGTCAGGCAATGGATGGAACTTGAAGAAACCATCCTGAGTGAGGTAACCCAGTTACAAAAAGAGGAACATGGTATATACTCACTCATATATGGATCACCAAGCCTATAATTCACACCACCAGAGAAACTAGGATACATGTGTGAACCTGAGAGATTCACACAAGGTTCCTCACAGAAGGGAAAAGGAACAAGATCTCCTGAGCATATTGGGAGTGGGTGGGGCTGAGTGGGTGGAAAGGGAGTTAGGAGAAAGAGAAGGGGAAGAGGGGAGAACATGTGATGTGAGATTAGCAAAACAAAACAAAAACAAAACAAAACAAAAACCAAACCAAACCAAAAACCAAAACAAAACACCAAAAACACTAAAAAGATACCATAATAGAAGGAGCGAAGCAGACACCCACAGACACCCACCACACTGAACACTGAGCCAAACTCCTGGAATCCAGTTGCAGAGAGGGAGGAGTGATAAGAAAATGGGTCAAGACCTGGCTACAAAAACCCACAGAGACAGTTGACCTGAACAAGGGGGAGTTCTTGGACCCTCAGACTGACAGTTGAGAAACCAGCATTGGACCGACTCAGAAGGCCTGTACAGTTTAAGGGACCTCTGACAGTGGAACCAGGATGTATTCCTGGTGCACAAAAGGACTTTTGGAGCGCATTCTCCATGGAGGGATGCTTTTTTTAGCCTAGAGGCAAGAGGGAGGGCCTAGTCCCTACTCCAAATGACTTGACAGATTTTGATGATACCTCTTGGAAGGCATCATTTTCCCTGTGAAGTGTGTGTGGGGGCAATGGGATGTGAGGAGTGTTGGAGAGCATGGGAGAGAGTGAGTGAGAGGGGACTGGGATCAATATTTAAAATAAAAAATAATATATATACATAAATAATAAAATTATGTACATTATTTAAAAAGTTTCCTTTGTTGTATAAATTGCAAAATTAAAGGAA
This sequence comes from Cricetiscus sungorus, assembly GCA_030556225.1. NCBI lineage: Eukaryota > Metazoa > Chordata > Mammalia > Rodentia > Cricetidae > Cricetiscus > Cricetiscus sungorus. The sequence goes on from JANBXA010000007.1 coordinate 111,880,447, forward strand.
GAATGTTTCTTGACAATTGAAGTTAGAATTTCAGTCATATACTTTTTTGTTCCACCAACTGCTCACAAGAAATTTTATAATTAGTCTTAAAGACACAATTCTCATAATTAGAAAGAAAATAATTAAAAAATCTACAAAATTATCTACACCAATCTGCCTTACAAAGAGAAAACCTAAACTCTACAGTTTAACTTGTTTAAACTCATCAAAAAGCAAATACAGATTGGTTTTTCTGTTTTTCATTTGACATAGGTCTTGGTGTGTCAAAAGATAACCTTAGATTTATCTTAACTTACATTTGCTCATCATAAGGTATAATCTGGGGCTAATGAGGAAACAAAAGCTTTGAGAAATGTACTTATCTTCTTGCCATTAAAAATAAAAACATGATGATCTGTAACATAGTTGTTGCTTTCTGTGCTTAGCATGTTGAGAAAAGACCATCTAAGGTATATTCCAGTAAGTTTCAAATAGACCTTCATCTGTTGAATTTTTTGGTATTCATGATGAGTCCTTGTCATAGAGAAGGTACTCTGCAGGATGTTCAGATGTTAAGAGGTAATTCCTATGTCAGCAAAGCAAAGCCTGTGTACATTTGACTGATATAAAATATTTTGAGGCTATTGACTCAATGTTCAGTATTCTTGTCAACAGAATTATTTTCTGTAGTCCACTAAATGTGAATGGACCAGGGCATGTTTGTTTTCAGTCTTGGTAGCTGGAGTTAACTGTTTAAGCATAGCAGCCCACAGAGGTATCAAGCACTAGCCAGTATTTACTGGCATGGACTAGAGGAAAGGCATGGTATAAGGTCTCTACAGGAAACTGATGTCACACAACAGTTTCTGCTTCAGTAACAATTTATAAACAGTGCACTAGGACAAAATTACATGTATGGACAGGTGACAGGTAAGGGCATGTATGATACTGTCAAATTAGCAGTGCAAGAGAGGATATGAAAGCAAGGGGTTTCAGGGAAGAAAAAGAAACTTGTGTACAGGGAAGGGCCCTAAGAGAAGGTAGAAGTTGAGTCAGACTCCAAATGGATAACATCGACAGAGCCTGAGAGTCCCAGATAAGAGTCATAACTTCTTTGTGAAACTGATACAAATCACTTATCTCTGAGCCAATTTCCTCCTTGTCAAAACAGCGATAGTAGCACCTCCAAGCCATCCTCAAAGTTGCTGTGAGGGTCAAATAGAATAATGGGTGGGAAAGTATTTTCAGGAATGCTCTCCTCTTTCCAACTCTGGTACTATTGTTAGTCTCAATATTAGCAAGAGAGGTGAATGAAGAAGTTTGCACCAACCATCTAAATTCAGGTGTGGAGGTAGACTTGCTTAGGACCTATTAGGTGGATTTAGAACCATTAATTCATCAGTTTATCATTTATACAGGCAAGTGAGACTAGTGCCTATCCCTACAGAGGAATTTTTCTGAATAATTCCACCAATTAACTGGCAGGTCACTCTGGCAAGCTTGACCATACTTTTGTTTGAAGAATTATGGACTTTGGGGCTGTGGATTAGAAAAAACAGTTGAATGATTTAAGTGGTGCATAATAGCTATACTAGTAGGAACATGGAAGACAGTGGTGATGAATGTGATTTGATGAAGTATAGGGGTCTCAAGATGTTTCAGAGGAGAAGAATTTTAGTATGTTGCCTAAAGATCATTCTTGTGATATTTTAGTGAAGAATACAGCTGTCTTTTTCCCTGTCAAAGAGACTGCATGAGGCTACGGAAATGTCAAAACAGCCTAATGAAGACTCTATCATGTGGTTATTAGTGGCAAATCTAATGAAGATTTATAAAGAAAAGGAGCAAGTTTGGAAAGGAAAAATACAATATGTACAATTTGAGGAAAAAAGGAATACTAGGATTGGAGATGTGTTCAAGGAGATAAACAGATTTAGAAGTGTAATAAAGTATGTGGTTACCCCAGAGTAAGATCCCAACAAGCCAAATTTCACCTTTTAAAATGGAATTAAAGAAAATCTTAGAGCTGGTGTGATGTTGCACACTTTTAATCCCAGCACTCCAAAGGCAGAGACTGGTGGATTTCTGAGTTTGAGACCAGCCTTGTCTACAGATACAATCTCAGAACAGTCAAGCTTAGGCAGTGAAGGAAACAATCAAAAACAAAAGTGGGTGAAGATGTAATTGAATGAGAGGGCCATGATCCAGGTCCAGTAAGCAGTAGAAGTTGGAAGCTTTGACCATATGGTTCTAGTTTTAAGGATAGAAAAAACTCATGATGGAATTTACCTCCAGTTCTAAGGAAAGCTGATGAGGCCAGTCATGTGGCTGGGTTGTCCCTGAAAGGAGACCTATAGAGACCTCCATTCTGTAAGACCATGAAATTGATTAGCTTCTTGAGTTATTTGTATATTTTGGAAATCATCCCTCTGTCAGATTTGGGGTTGGTAAAGATCTTTTCCCAGTCTGTGGTCTGCCGTTTGGTTTTGTCTACTGTATCCTTTGCCTTACAGAAGCTTCTCAGTTTGAGGAGGTCCCATTTATTAGTTGTTGATCTCAGTGTCTGTGCTACTGGTGTTATGTTCAGGAAGCTGTCTCCTGCATCAATTAGTTCAAGGGTACCTCCCACTTTCTCTTCTAAGTGTTCAGTGTGGCTAGATCCATGTTGAGGTCTTTGATTCATTTGGATTTAAGTTTTGTGCATGGCCATAGACATGGATATATCTGCAGTCTTCTACACACTATCATCCATTTGTGCCAGCACCATTTGTTGAAGATGTTTTCCTCCTTCCATTTTATACTTTTAGCTGTTTTCTCAAAAATCAGGTGTTTGTAGGTATATGGGTTAATATCAGGATTTTTAATTTGATTCCATTGGTCTACCTGTCTATTTTTGTGTCAATGCCAACCTGTTTTAAGGACTATAGTTCTATAGTAGAGCTTCAAGTTGGGGATGGTGATGCCTCCTGAAGTTCCTTTATTGTACAGGGTTGTTTCAGCTATCCTGGCTTTTGTTTTTCCATATAAAATTCGGTATTATTCTTTTAATGTCAGTGAAGAATTGTGCAGGGATTTCAATAGGGATTGCATTGAATCTGTAGGAGTTTCCTGGTAGAGTTTTTAGGGTCACTTAGGTAAACTATTATATCATCTACAAATAGTGAAAGTTTGACTTTTTCCTTTTCAGTCTGTATCCTCTTGTTCTCCTTTTGTTGTCTTATTGCTGTAGTTAGAACTTCAAGTATAATATTAAAAAGATATATAGAGAGTGGCCAACCTTGACTTGTTCCTGATTTTAGAGGAAGCACACTCAGTGGAAAAAAATCCAATAAAATATTGAAATCCACACTCAAATGAATGAAACTGGAAGAAACCATCCTGAGTGAGGTAACCCATCCACAGAAAGACAAGCATGATATGTACTCACTCATATGTGGATTTTATACGTAGAGCATAGGATCACCAGCCTACAATCTACACCACCAGAGAAACTAGGAGACGGGGAAAGGAAGAAGAACTCCTGAGCAAATTGAGAACATGGGGAGAGAGAGAGGGGATGGAGTTAGGAAAAAGAGAAGGGAAGAAGAGGAGGAGCAAGGAGAACATGAAGGATTAGGAAGACTGAGTTTGGGGAGGAATAGAGCAGAGCAAGAAAAGAGATACATTAATAGAGGGAGCCATTATAGGTTTAAAGAGAAATCTGGTACTAGGGAAATGTTCAGAGATCCACAAAGAAGACTCCAACTAAGAATCCAGGGAGTGGAAGAAAGGCTGCCTTATATGCTCTTCCCCTCTAGAAAATTAATCCTAGAGCCTTCCTCCAGTAGCTGATGGAAGCAGAAGCAGGGCCCCACACCTAAACAATGAGCATACTCCTGGAATCCAGTTGTAGAGAAGGAGGAGGGATGAGTGAAGGGGTCAAGAAACCCACAGAAACAGCTGACCTGACCAGATGAGAGTATACAGACCCCAGTCATAAAGCTGGGGAACCAGCATTGGACCAAACCAAACCCTCCAAATGTGGGTGCCAGTTAGGACCTGAGCAGGTTATGGGATCTCCGACAGTGGAATCAGTATTTATTCCTAGTGCACAAATGGACTTTTGGGGCCAAATTCCTATGAAGGGATACACTTTCAGCCCAGATACATGTAGGCCTTCCTCTACATGATGTGACAGACTTTGATGATCCCTCATGGATGGCTTCAATGTTCTTGGGGAGTGGGTAGATGGTGAGATGGGGGAGTGAGTGGGGGGCATGCAAGGATGTGAAGAAAAGGGAACTTGGATTAATATGTAAGATAAGATTGTTTTTAAATTTAATAAATAAAAAAGAAGATAAGAAAATCCTTACAATTTTTATACATGGTAAGGATTGAAAATCATTCCAGGTACTTACTTTTAATTTCTGCACTCTGGAGGCAGAGGCAGGCAGATCTTTGTTAGTTCAAGGCCAGCCTGGTCTACTAGTATTAAGATACTTCTAGATCAACCAAGGCTACACAAAGAAAACATTGACTTGAAAAAACCAGAATAAAAATCATGACATCAGGCCATGTAATCATTACAGATTTTACTCCATGGCCATTGTGTAGGTCTATAAATGATTTGTTAGTTTGAGATAATATCATTGTTGCTGCTAAGTGAGTATTAACATGTATGTGAGAAAAGTTAATGATCAAAGCAATGCTATTCTTTGGGCTACTCCCTTTAACATGAGGACAACTTCAGTTAGGTCTAGCCTTTTCCTCTACCATCATGTTCCCTGAGCCTTAGTAGGGGGAGTACTTTTGTAGTGAATGGTGGTGTAGGTAGAGATTCATAGCTGTATAAGATGTAGAGAATAAGTGATGGGTAATAACTCAGCTCTAAAGGAGATGTTTATACTATCTTCTCTATAGACATATATTTTTTATAGTTCTTTAGGCTTCAGAGTCCAAGACGTAAGGACTATATCTGGTGAGAAGGCATCTCCCAATGACAAAGCCTACATACTAGCCCAAAGCAGTTGCAACAACAAAGATCTGGTATCTTAATACTGTTTCAATAGCATTTAAATTTGAATGGGTTTTGGAAAAGCCTTGGGTAAAATCCTTGAAACTCAGATCCTTTTCCCATGTATCTTTCAGTTTTTCATTTATTTGGTATGATCTTTCATATAATTTTCAGGGGACCATAATTAGGCTTTATTAGAATATCTTTCTATAGAGAAATTTCAGATATCAATTTGAGCAACACTATTTCTTCTCTATCATTTTTCTATAAACTGTATTCTAAATAACTTGTATTTTTATGTTTCTTAATGTTTATTCCTTAGTTTCTGTTTTTATATAATATTTAAACATTATGAGTGAAGCCGGTATTTGCTTTTTGTGTGTCTGGTTTGGTTGATTTTGTCACTATGGATGGAGTTCACTTGGATAAACTGATATTTCTGCTCAATGTTTCAGACATTTAACATGAACAGATGAAGTTCTGAAACTCTCTTTATTTAATAACAGACTCTGTGCCCCTATGTCTTAATAGTCATGTTGAGTCATGGTCCTGAAACTCATGCTGAAGCTTGGTTTGTGCATTTTTTAAGGAAATCATTACATGTAATTTAAGTGTACCCATGTTCTTCCATAGAAGCAGAGCTAGATCCCCATAGTTCCTGTAATCACCTGATAACCAGTCAGCTGAGATAAAGTTTGTAATCCTCATGGGGTATTTTTCTCCCTCAGAGCTCCATAGCTATATAATTACCTCTTTGTTCCTGTTTAATCTTTTAAATAATCACCTAACTACAGTTGTCTTCATGTTAGAGGGAAGAGCCCAAGGACTACACACTTTGTCCATTAATTTATTCACAGACATGTTAGTAGATACTTATAGCAACAATAATCTTCTCTCAAGATGATACAATATTTAGAGCCTTCAACAATCACAATGGGTTAAATAATCACATAGATTGAGGTCATGACTCTATCAAGTATAGAGATTGTAAGTATTCTCTTATCTTTTATAGAAAAAGTCTTCAGAGTGAATATTGTTTAAGGTATAAGTGGATGAAGTGATTATCAGGAAAGACAAGACCAGATCACATATTTGTTGATTTCAAGGACATTAGTAGCCTTTTTCTTCAATGTCTTTTGCCAACTTCCAGTTAGCTATTAGCCTTTTGAAAATGTACTAAAAAAGACTCTCCAAATAAAAATGTATTCTTTCTTCCAAGGCTTGAGACTTGATCCTATACAAAGGTGCTAGTCTTGAATGTTACATTGTTCAGGGAGAAAGGTAAGTCTCTATCTCCTTCCATGAAGTTGTAGGGAGTTCAATCATGGCAGCTAAAAGGCTGAGCTTTGTATTTTTGTATATTTGACTTTCATATCTTTAATTTCACAGGTCAGTTTCATAAGATAGAATTAATGTGTCTAAATAGCAATGAGTTTTTATTAGAATATATATGCTTAATGTGATATATAGAGGAAAATAAAAGATTTTGGTTCTTGTTTCTACAACATAGGCTTCTACTATTTTGAGCAAGTTAATTAACCCTTTGTTTCCATTTTATTTTTAAATCAGAAAATGTGTTAATATTAGTTATCCAGACTAATTCTAGCATTGTTGCATTTATGGAATGGGGGCAATATAAAATGACATCATAATCTGGGAGCTCATCATCATTAAAAAAAGAGAAACAGGAGGGATAGAGATAATCAAACAGGAGAGAAATTAGGCCTAAAAGCCAGGTTTGTACATTATAGTGCAATAAAGTAGATATAAATTTATGCAAGATACAACTAATTATGAGAATCCTAACTCCTGATCTTAAGTTCTATTTCTTCCAGTTAGAAACTTTTCTTAGTTTATGAACTAGTGATTGATGCACTAAACTGTATATGAGATTAACCACCGTTATATATCTCTGAGACAGTGGGAAAATAATGATTTCTACTTAGGAGTGAGAATGAAAATAGCAAATAGTATCCATTTCTTTAGATAATCCAAACCATGAAACCCATGGAGTTAAGGGATATGTGACATATATCTGTAGAGCTGTCTAGGTCTGGAAATAGAGCCAACAGCCTGGTGAACCACAGGGAACAGTTTTAGTTTCCTTGGAGAGAATGGAGGAGCCATCAGCATCCAGCACAAAATGTGGCTTATGGGTATTATGAAAAACTGTTTTTTTATGTTAAGTTTTTAGGACTTTGAGAATGCTATAAAGTATTGCAGATCAATTTCTTGCCACTAAACTGAATTTCTGAAATAAGTTTATTTTCATAAAGATACAAATTGGCATTCAGATTTTATCTCCACATTCATGTTGACTTTAGGCAATATATTTAACACTAAGACAAACAGTCAAATGAATTAGCTTCTTCTACTCAGTTTAGTTTATATATAAAAAATTTACAATAGAGAGTAAAGATTTACTTGAAGAATAACTTGTTTTTAGAGTTCACTTGTTATTTTCTTCAGTTTTCACATATGATTCAATGAGAGTACATTTCAGTTTCCATATATGTGAACTGGTACTAATGATTCCCATGACTCATAAGTACTGATGATAAAAATAACCGACTTGTATAGATAGTCATGATCACTTGTAACATCAGTATACATAAAATATCTGCCTGTTACAGTTGTATATGATTGGTCTTCTAGTCTGACTCTTGACAGTAGTAGCAGGAGTTGTCTCTGACTCTTCTGATGGCTTTTGGGACCCTTATCCTCATACTGGGTTGCATTGTCCAGCTTTCAATTTGACATGCCAAGTTTGGTTGATATCCATGGGAGTCCTGCCCTTCTCTAAATAGAAACAGAGAAGTAGATGGGGTGGGGAATAGAGGGGAAGTGGGCGGCACTGGGAGGAGATAAAGCAAATTAATAAATTAAGATAAAGTTAAACATTTTACAATAACAAAGTAGTAGAATTTTACCAACATAGTAATGTTAGAAGATGAGAGACTGGGGAAGACTGCAAGAAAGCTTTGTACCTTGTGTTATTCTTTGAAAAATGAGTTGGTATGAAAAGCATTAGCATTTTAAAAGGATCTTTTAATGCTTTTTCTTCCTGAGAAAACATAATACTTTAATCCGTAGACAGTTTCCAAATCACATTTGGCGGAACATGCCAAAAATCCAGGCATTCTGGAGTCAAGAGCCAGTAGGATTGGTGAAAATTCAAGGCCAGACTGGTTAATGTGTTTGTAAACAAGCAAAACCAAATGTTGCTGACCATGGGGGTCCATCCCCAAGTCAGCACCAGGGTAATAAAGAAAAAGCCTCAGAGTAGTGGGACTTAGAGCAAATTCTTATCTTAGGGTAGCTAGACTTTTTTATCTGAGGTGACAAGCAAGCAAGCGAGCAAGCAAGCACAGGCTTTCTGCCGGTAACCTAAGAAAAAGAAAGAAGCACACATTTTCCTGATGGTGACCCCCTTTACTTCAACTTCAGTTGACTTCCTTTCTTGACAATCTCTCTTTACATATGAACATGTCTCTTCTGTCCTGTTACATATTTCTATATTTAGTTACAAGTCTCCATACAGCTTCTCCACGTAGCAGCAACTCTTTGATCTCTCTCTCTCTCTCTCTTTGTCTCTCTCTCTCCCTTCCTCTCTCCCTCTCTTTCTCTCTCACACACACTTATAGATCATTCATTCTTTACTCACTCTCACTCATTCATTCTCTCACACTTCTCTCTCACAGCAACCTTCTCTCAACACTGCCACTCCTGCTCTGTTTCCTCTCCTCTGCCTCCCTACACTGCAGCTGCGTCTCATGCCTCTGCCTTCACGCTCTCCACCTTTCTGCCCTCTGCTTCTTGCTCTGCTCTCTTCTTCCTGCTACTCTCACAGCTAAATTCTGGACAACTGTAAGTTATTTTTCAGGGCCTGATCCCTACTCATAACACACATTAAGTTACATAGTTTCTCTCAGGACAGGAGTGCCAGAGTGCCTGGCCAGTGAGCAAGTGAGGATTCCCAGACAGTAAGTTAACATTTGTCTGAACCTTGAGGTTGGAGAGTATGTGCAGACTAAAGTGCTTCAAACTCTGACCTTGAATCAGTAAAACAAGACCCAGGAGAATGACCCCATGCGTTTGTTTCTAGGGGCAACCAGATATTGTCTCCAGGGGCAACCAGCCTGCTTTGAATTTGCTCTGAAGTCTAATGTTAGCTGTTTGTGGGACCGAGAATCCCGTGTCAGTTTGAGTAATGTAAAATGTTCTAGTATTTCTTTTTTTATTTAAAAAAATTATCTTTCATTTTACAAACCAACCACAGTTCTCCCTCCCTCCCCTTCTCCCACTCCCCCACCTCATCTCTTCCCAACCTCTATATACTTACTCATCAGTGGGGGTAAGGGTTTCCTTGGGGAGTCAACAAAGTCTGGCATATCAAGTTGAGGCAGGACTAAGCATCTCCTTTCTGTATCCAAGCTGGGCAAGGTATCCCACCATAGGGAATGGACTCCAAAAACCAGTTCATGTACTCAGGATAGGTCCTGGTCCACTTCCAGGGTCCTGCCCAACATATCAAGCCACACAACTGTCACCCAAATATAGAAAGCAGATTCCCCCAGATTCCAGTTCATAGTTTGTGAATTCCCACTAACTCAGGTTAGTTGTCTCTATGGTTTTCCCCATCATACTCTGGAACGACATTGTCATATGATCCCTATACCCTCTCTTTAACTGAACTCCAGGATCTCAGCCCAGTACTTGGCTATGGGTCACTGTATCTGCTTCCATCAATTACTGGATGTAGGTTCTATGATGACAATTATGGTAGTCACTAATCTTATTAAAGGGGAGGTCCATTTAGACACCCTCTCCACTATTACTTGGAATCTTAATTGGAGCCATTCTTGTAGATACCTGGAAATTTCTCTAGCACAATGTCTCTCCCTAACCACATAATGGCTTCCTCTATCAAGGGATCTCTTTCATTTTTCTTCCCCTCTGTCCCTTCCCCAACTTGGTCTTGATCCATCATGTTCCCATCCTCCAACTCATCCCTTCTATCCTTCCTCTCAGTATACCCAGGAGATTTTAAATATTTTCCTTCCCTGGGGGCCTTCCATGTTTCCCTCTTAGGGACTTTTTACCTAGCTTCTCTGGGGTTGTGGACTGCAGCCTGGATATCATTTGCTTTACATCCAATATCCACTTATGAGTGAATATATGCCCTGTTTGTCTTTTTGGGTCTGGGTTATCTCACTCAGGATTTGTGTGTGTGTGCGTGTGTGTGCGTGTGTTTGTGTGTGTGTGTGTCTGTGTGTGTGTGTGTGTCTGTGTGTGTGTCTCTCTCTCAGTGTGTGTATGTGATCCATTTGCCCGCAACTTTCAACATGTCATTGCTTTTACTGCTAATATACTACAGTGTAAATGTACCACATTTTCTTCACACATTCTTTGGTTGAGGGGCAGCTAGGTTGTTTTCATGTTCTGGCTGTTACAAAATAATGTTACCATGAACATAGCTGAGCAAATGTCTTTGTGGTATAATTCTTCATCCTTTAGGTATATGCCCGAGTGGTATTACTGGGTCTGAGGTAGATTGATTCCCAATTTTCAGTGAAATCACCATCCTGATTTCCAAAGTGGCTGTACAAGTTTGCACTCCCACCAGCAATGGAGGGGTGTTTCCCTTACTCTACATCCTCTCCAGCATAAGCTGTCACCAGTGTTTATTTTACATTTCCTTTTTTCAATTTTTATTTTTAGATTTCATTTTATATTCCAATTACAGTTCTACCTCCCACTTCTCTTTCCACCTTTCCTTCCCTCCTCCCACCCTTTTGCCTCCTCCCAGCCCCCTTACCTCCTGCCAGGCCCATTACCTCCTCCTATCTCCTTGCCTCCTCCCATCCTCTTGCATCCTCCCACTCTCCCTTGATTCTTCCCACCCCCCTACATCCACCCTCATCCTTCCCAGTCTACTCTTCCTCGTTGGTACTCCATGTGGCATCAACATAGTGACACCAGTGTTTTTGCTCTTAGCCATTCTAATAGTTTTAAGATGGTATCTCAGAATCATCTATTGAGAATTCTGTTTAGATATGTACCCCATTTTTAAATTGGGTTATTTGGTATCTTGATGTTTAGTTTCTATTCTTTAAAATTATGCAGATAGTAGAAATCATCCTTTTGACCATCCACATCCATGTTTGTGCCCATCAAGTATAAAGAACACCACCACAGGGCTGTGGAAAGAACCCTACAACTGTTCTTATTAGGGATGCATAGTAATGGTATTTGCGAAAGTTACAGGAACAAGCCAGCATCCAGTTAATAACCCCAGAGCTTTGCCAAGTGGGGGGTCACAAATAACATCTTTCTAGTTGGCTTTGCCAAGTAGGACTTCCCAATAATGTCTAGTGGGTTGAATTATTAAATACTAATTGTCACTTCTGTGCAGTCCCACTGTCCTAGGCAACTAAATAAACCAAAAGCAAAAGGAAACTTTCTGTCATTGTAACTAATAATGACAAGGGACCAGTAAAGGCCTAAAGAACATTTGTAGTTATTATTTTCTTCTTTTCTGTTTATATTTTAATTAAAATAAATATAATTACATAATTTCCTCCCTCCCTTTCTTCCTTCCAATCCTTCCCATCTTAAACAACTTTGCTGCTTCTCTAAATATTTTTCTTTGTTATTGCTTCACATACATACACTTACATACACAAATATGCTTCTATGTGTGTGATTTCAGGGCTGACCACTTGGTATTGAATTACCAGTTAGGGAGTGTATCTGAGGAAGACTCTCCTGCTAACAGGTAGGTATGAGTATAAATATTGAGAATGTAGTTAGGAATAATTAGTTGCTTTAGTAAAGTGGCAGTAATAGATACTTTCCTAAGATTAATGATCTTGCTAGCTCCTGGTAGTTGGCTATGTCTTTATCACCAAGCATGAATTCCTCACTATGTCCAATTAGAGAGCTGATGGCTGAATGCCTGGTATTTTGTTGTTGTTATATAGTCTATGTTTCTTGGTAGACATATTGTCAGCTCAAGTGGAATAATTTCATTTAAACTTTATATGTAGATATATAGATAATATGTATCACATGTAACCAAGGTAAATAAACAATAATATGATTCCTTATGGCCTTTCCAGGCATCCTTAGTGTTATTTTGCCATCCTACCTCCCCCTGTGCAAGTATAAGTCCCTTCTCATTTTACACATTTATTCATTCAAATAATGTGTATTCTTTTAGACCTCATTTTTATTGAGATATTTGTTTAAACTTGATTTCAGATGTAGTAAACAAAGTTGGTAAAATATTTTGAGACAATTCCAAATCTTTTTCAAAAATTGAAAAATGTCCATCTGCAGTATTTATTCAAGTGAATAATATTTAACAAAGGGTATCTCAGTCATTCTGCTCTGGATAAACTTTCTCCATATTAAAGACATCTGTATATAAAAGCTAAAACCTTTAGCAATGTAGTAAATGTTAAGCACCATTATTTTCTAGATGCCTTATTCCTAATACATAGTTTTATTTCATATTTTCTTATTGTGATAAATTGCATATCTTGTGGATTACATAAACCCAAGATAATTTTTGGTAAGTGATATTCTATTTAAGCATCTTTAATTATCATATGACAGTTCTTGACACAATGGGAATGATGAGAAATTAGAAGTAAAATTAATTTGTCTCATCACATTTTCATATAGTGTCATGGCCTGATTGGTTTCATAGTCAAATTCATATGTTGAATCAATTACTTCCAAGGTGAGATTCGGGGTGTTGAGTATTAGAGAGGTGGCTAGTCCATGAGAAAAGAACTCTTACGAATGAGACTAATGTTTAACTAAAAAAAATTTGGGTAGATGGTAGAGAGACAACAGTGTAATCTTGTGAACGGGGAAATGACAGTAGCAGTCAATGGATTGCCAAGGCCTTAATCTTGGACTTTCTAGCTGTCAAGACAGTACATGATGGGTTTCTGTTACTTATACCCTGCATAATTTATGGTATTTTGGTATAACATACAGAAGGCACAAGATATTAGGCTATTCTGGTGTAGAATAAGGGATGCCTTTGCTTTACAGAGATAGAAGTGATTTTGATATTTTCCAGTAAGTAATTTATCTGAAAATCTCGTGTCAGACTTTTTTCTTGCCTCAATTCAGTCATCTGTGGATTACTAGATTGAGATATATTATGTCTTCTGAAAAACAGTATAATCTACCATTAATTTAAACTTAAAATTTGCTTCCATGACTTGCATAGATCAGGACGCAGGAAAGGAACACTTGGACAGAAAGAAAAGACATGGAGAAGAAAAGCAGTCTCCCCTCCAGTTCTCATCCTCATCTCCTTTCTCTTTGCTGCAGAGAAGCCACACAATCCCCAATGGAGAACAGTACAGAGGTGACTAAGTTCATTCTAGCAGGGTTAACAGATGACCCAGAACTCCAGGTCCCACTCTTCATTGTCTTCCTTCTCATCTATCTCAGCACTGTGCTTGGAAATCTGGGAATAATAGGGCTGATTCTGCTGGACTCACGTCTCCACACTCCCATGTACCTTTTCCTCAGTCACCTGTCTCTGGTGGACTTTGGTTATTCTTCAGCTGTCACACCCAAAGTAATAGCAGGTCTCCTTTCAACAGATAAAATCATATCCCACGATGCTTGTGGCACCCAATTCTTTTTCTTTGTGGGCTTTATAACCACAGAAAGTTTCCTGCTGGCTGCCATGGCTTATGACCGCTATGCAGCAGTATGTAAGCCCCTGCATTATACCACAACTATGACCACAAATACATGGGCTTGTCTGACTATAAGCTCCTATGTCTGTGGCTTCCTGAATTCCTCCATCCACACTGGGAACATTTTCAGGCTATCCTTTTGCAAATCTAATGTAATAGACCACTTCTTCTGTGATGCCCCTCCTCTCCTGGCCCTCTCATGCTCAGATACCTCTGTCAGTGAGATGGTGATTTTCATTGTTGTGGGTTTCAATGATATCTTCTCTGTTGTAGTCATTTTGATCTCCTATTTGTTTATATTCATCACTATTTTGAGGATGCACTCATCTGAAGGACGCCAGAAGGCCTTTTCCACCTGTGCCTCCCACCTCACTGCAGTCTTCATCTTCTATGGGTCAGGCATCTTCATGTACTTACAGCCCAGCTCCAGCCACACTATGGGCACTGACAAGGTGGCATCTGTATTCTACACCATGGTGATCCCCATGTTGAACCCTCTGGTCTATAGCCTGAGGAACAAAGAGGTCAAAAGTGCATTACAAAAGGCTGTGGAGAAAGTAAAATTTTCTATAACTTTTATATTTTAATTATATAGAATCTACACGAAGTCAATTTTATCTACCTCAGAGTAAGCCTCGCTCAGTTCAGCAAATAAATTTACTTAGTAGCAATTTCTATTTACCACTTAAAATATGTAAGATTTCTCTAATTTATCTTGTTTCATACTGGTAGAAACGGAGATTAAAACTAGTGCCTGGCATGTGGTAAACAAGTTTTTTTTTTCCGCTGAACTAGACCAAAAGTCCACATTTGGGTATTTTAATTAGTAGTATTTTATATGCTCTGGAAATACTCTTTCCTCCTATATAGCATATTGTTGCTGTTGGTGACATTTAGTGAGTTCCTGATTTACTTAATTTGTATTTCTTATTTTATGAGATTTAATATAAGTATATAATTTTTCTCTTTCCATTCTCTCAAAACCCTCCATATATTTCTCTGATTATTCATAGCTTCTTTTTCTTTAATTGTTGATACACTAATATATATATATGTATATATATTAGTACAGACTGATTGATTGGAGTAATTCTATTTGGATGTATATTTTCAGACATGATGATTTGGTATTGGGCAACATTTGGTGTTCCCTCTCTTGGGAAAGACTATTTCTTTTGCTAAAACCACTCCTTAGCTCTTTAAAAAACCATTTCTTATGTTTTGAGATTGCAATACATAATACATCATTTATTATTCCATTTATTCACCTGTACCCTCCCATAGACTTGCTCTTCTTCATTCTCTATCTTTCAGTTATTGTTATTCCATCTACCATCTCTGTCTGTCCATCCATCTATATAATCTATTATTTCAAGGGATTTCTCATATCAACATTATGTAAAATGGTTTGAACCATTAATTTTCTCATCCTCTTCTGCATTTGCATATCTTCAATATGCCAATGGTTTAAGGTCTTAATTTTTATATATAGCTGAATTTAACACTAAAATGTGCCTAATATGAATGATGAATATTTTTGTGGTGTTGGTTAATGCCAATAATTCCATCAATTGAGTGGTGGAGGAGGGAAGGTCAGCCTCAGCTGGTTTGTGAACATAATGACACATTGTCTAAAATAAGGTTACATTCTTCCAAGACTTTCTATAGACACACATAAGTCTTGAACATATGAAGAATTTTCATGATCCCTGGCATGCCATGAGATGTTTCAGTTTTCCTCATAAAATTCCTTAAGGTTGTACAGTCTCCACTCTGGAGGAGAGACTAGTGTTCTTCAGTTGTTCTGATTAAAGAACAAACCTGCTCATGTAGAGTCTGGCCCCTGCTTTCTTTAATTTCCAAATCACCCCTATCAATTCCAAATTAATACTTGGTGCCAATACTTGGAGGATTTTTAAGATCATGTACCCCAGCCTTTCTTTCTGGACAACTTTTCCTATCTCCCCTTAATTATCTCCCCCTTTTTTTTGATAACCATTTCTCCCCTTTTTTCTGATAACCATTTCATCAAGAATATGGTTGCTTTCTGGGCTTAATGAAGGCTGAAGAGCTACCAGTTGTGTCCTGAAAACACCTGGCTTTTTGCAGCTTTTGTCTACATTAGCAGTGTAAGGAACCTTCTTAGGTTTAATTGGTATGTCACATAAATTCAGCTTGGGTCTGTTTTCTCATCTTCCTCACTCTCTTGCACTTTATCTTCTAACCTACAGAACAAATGCCTTTCACTGTTTGACCACAGTACATTAAACACACAAATGAAGGCAAGTTTGGGTTCAATTACAGACATCCTAGACTGACACCCTTGTCCAGACTCCAGGGATTGTCCAGTCTTCTGACTTTGCTGTTCAGCGTTGGGTTTTGCCTGAAGCCAGATCACTAGAATTTTGGACCTTAGGGGCTAATTCCAGCTTCCAGAAATTGGCTTTGCCTGTTGCCAGATGCTCATTTCAGAACTTAGCCAACTGGCCCTCAACAATTTTCTGGTGTCCACGGTGATTCATTGCCAGAAAATGACAACATCCTTACTCTGCCTAAAATGGGGTTTAATACCTCCACTTGTACACACATTTTGATTGCATTAAAACAAACCTCAAAGCATTAGTTTGCCTATTGATTAGGGTCCTAATTTCCCATACACATTCTCTCAGATGTTAATCTGGCTAATAAGCCCTCTCACTTTCTAAATTTAGCATATTAATTTATGTTAGAAAATTGTTCTGTACTGTTTCAGTGCATGAGATGCTGGAAGATGGGATTTGGTTCCAGAATCAAGCATCTTTATCTCAAAATATCCTTGAATCTGCTGTCTTGGGTCAGGTTGAACCCTTGGCCCTGTGACTAAGAAAAAAGAGAACAAAATGGCCCAATCCTTCCCTCATCCTGGAACAGGGCTGATAACATCCCTTAAGATGGAAAATTACAGAAGAACTTCGGATGACTGACAAGGCAAGATGTCTCTGTCATTCTAGAGTTTATGTATTATCCTTCTGTGGTCTTTGATGGAGTTGAAGACAGATAGTTTTGGTTAGTTTTCCTTAGTTAGGATTAAAGACATGTTACATATAGGACTTTAGACTCACAAAGATAGGATAGATAATGAAATATTTTCTTAAATCTTATTAAATGTTTTAGTTGATGATCTCACTATTAGGGAAGGGCATTTATCATCAACTAAATTATCCACCATCATGGAGCCCTCATCTACTACTTGTTGGAAACAGAAGCAAACACCCAAAACCAAACACTGAGTCGAACTAGAATCCAGATGCAGAGAGAGGGGACAAGACCAGGTTGCAGAAACACACAAAGACAGCTGACCTGAACAAGGAGGAGGTAATTCCACCCCCCCAGACTGATAGCTGTGAATCCAGCATGGGATTGACTCAGACCCCCTGAATATGGGTCTCAGCTAGAAAGACTGAGCAGTCTTGGGGACCTCAGACAGTAGAAACAGGATCTATTTCTGGTGCACAAAAGGACCTTGCGGACACATCCCTCATGAGGGGATACCCCCTTAACCTAGAGACAGGAGAGAAGTCCTAGTCCCTACTTCAAATGACTTGACAAATTTACATGACCCAGGACTTGCAGAAGACAAACATAGAAGACTGCTGAACCTTGCCAAGTCAGGGTAAGACAGCCTTTCTACCTCTCTGCTTTTGTTGTGGTCTGTCAAATACTCTTGGCCTTACCCAAAACTGGCTGTACCAATGTTGCTGTGAGACCTTGGGTGTCTGTCCAGGTAGCTTACTGTTTCTGTCCTCTCTGCACTTTTTGGAAGTTGCCCATCTGCACTTCTTGTCTACCCCAGTATCATTATTTTCCTTCTCAGGTCTTGATGAGGTTGTAGATTAAACTATCACAACTATTATTCTCTCTTCCTAGTTTGATATATTAGGTACTAGACTTATTCTTTCCAGCTTAGGACAAATCTATTGTAAACTCCGTTATGCCTTCACCCTAGGACTATATATGTAGTTGGTTTTGTTCTTGATTTTCATTTTCTTAGAGCACACTTGTTATTCACTGTTTTGTATATAGTTTTGTATCAAGCTTACGTCTTTTCTTTAGACTAAAAGGGGAAAAGGGGAATTGTAGTGGGATATTCACTTTGTCTGCTTCTGTGGCACTGACCACACCCATTGTGGGGTGGAGCCAGGGGCAGAAGTGACCCATGGAACTAAGTCTGAGGAGGAGCTGGGGAACACTCTCTTACTGGTGGTACGTGGAGAGAAGAGCATCCTGTTCCAACTGCAGTGTTCATCTGTCTATGTTGTGAGTTATTTCTCCCTGAATAAACATCTATTTGACCTATTTGTTTATCCTGATCCTTATTAAACTGCAATATCACCCAACCTGGATAGCATAACCCTACAAGTGGAATGGGGGTGGGGGGATGGAAGGAGAGAGTGGCCAGGGTGCATGTCACAGGGAAAAGAGGGTAAGAGAAAGGGAGGGAGGGAGGAAGAGAGAGGAAACTGGGATCAACATGTAAAACTTTTAAATTATATTATTAATAAAAAATAAAATAAAAAAATCTTAGTAAATGTTAATGGACAAAATATTGTTAACTGTGATTCTTATTTGATAACTGTTGTGTGATATTTTGCTATGTTAAAGTTAAAAATCTTCTTTTTATTTTAGACAGAAAAGAGGAGATGATGGGAGATGTTATTTTGTAAATATGTTTCTCATACTGGTTAATGAATAAAGCACTGTTGGCCAATAGGAAAGCAAGATAGACGGGGCTAGGAGACTAGGAGGAAAGAGGAAGGAGTAAGGAGGAGTCAACATGGAGAGCCTGGGGAGAGCAGCACACTGGCCTGCTCTCCAATAAGATGATCATGTGGAAATATTTAGATAAGTAGAAATGGGTTAATCATTAAGAAAGAGCTAGCCGATAAGAAACAAGTACCTGGCCAACAGCATTATATCAAATACAGTGTCTCTGCATGTTATTGGGGGCTGGCGTGGGGGTGGGACCAGACAGGCGGTGGGGAAAACATACTCGTTACACTCCAGAGCTTTTTTTTTTTCTTTCTTCTCATCTTTTCTCTAACTCTGAGATAAATCAAGTGCCACGATTCTAGTTGTCCTATCAGTTACCTATGGACTCAGCTTCCTTGAGCTGAGACAATGAGATTCCTTTCTCTGTTCTATTATTTTCCTATTTTGTCCCTACCTGCCTCAGTCATAAGCACCATTTCTTCTTATATCCATACTAACCTATCTAATGAAATGTAGAGAGCTTCGAAGTGCTGCGCCTTAAAGATGGCACTGGCTTCAGCCTTCCACCTCCCCAAGGGTGAACGCTCTCTGGTGTAAACAAGCCCTTATTTGGTTAAGTCTGTTCAGCCTGTCTGCTTCCACATTAGAGTAGCCTATCTGCAGGGTCCACATAGCTCACTGGGGTGGGTTAGTGCAAGGGTATTTAAGACTGTGCAGGGGTCCCCCGGCCCCTGCGGGTCAGAAGAAACATGTTCAAGGATCCTGATTAAAACTGCATGAAGAACTTCCCGGAGTCGCGTCTTCCTTGCTGGTCAGGGCAGGCATGGCACAATGAAAGTGTCTTTTTTTTTTTTTTTTAAAAAGAGTGTGGTAATCCATATTTAATCCGTGAAATGGTGGCTCTCCTAGGGACTCATGCCCCGATTGGGAGTAGGCTCACTTTACCATGGGACTGAGTTCACATTGAATAGAAAGTACACATATAGTTTGCTGTCATCTCTTGTGGCTTCTTTAAAATGGAAACAATGATGCAAATTGGCTGCCACATTTCTTAATGATATCATAAAAAAGTCAAATGTCATGTGACCTCAGCGCCATCTTGGTTAATGTCACCACATGTCAGAAACACATATGATTCCATCCATAACACTTTATGGTTCCTTTGAGTCCTCTGGGGATCACTGCATCCTCTTTGTACTGAATTAGGTAGAAAACATTAGACCTCCAAAGAGTTTGTTTTGTAATTTTAATGTTTTAAATTTTGATATTGTTTTCACATGATACATTTACTTCCAACACTTGTATCCTAACAAAGGGAGTTAATATTTTGAGATGCACATGCCCCAAAAGAGGCTCCAAGTATAAATTGTCAAGTACTAGACAAGCCCCTGCCAGTAAAGAGCTGTTACCTCCCATAGGCTCTGACAGATTTTAATTCCTACTATTTCTCTTTAGTATCTCCAGGCCCATGTCCCTCTCAGTTGGATAAAATGTATGTATCTCTTCAATACTCCTTTGTTCCACATATGTTTGCTTTGTTTCTGTTCATCCTAAAATGTATTTGCTAAAATATCTGTCCTCAGGCTCTGGAATGCAGGCTTAGTGACCTGAATGTCTTAGATGGGCCAAGAAACTTCTGACAGGAAGGTTGATTTGAATGATAACACCTGTGGGCTGACATGATCCTGGACACTTCTGATAAGGGTATCAACATATCACCCCTACTGCTATCTACCACTTTGAGATTACAACGGAACAGACTTACAAATGGAATCTTCTATCTCAACAGTTTCCTTTTCTCTCTTCTGAAATCTCCAGGCACACTGTTTCATGTGCCCACAGTTTCCCCTATGCCCTCTGGGGGTTGGTGTGGGGAGGCAACACAGATTACTTGTTCCTTCAATTGTTCTGATTAAAGAGCAATTCTCATATTAAAGACAAAAGAGTTTGGCTAGACTGATATTTACCCCTACTGATGTCTGTACCTTAGAAAGTTGCAATGTTAAATAGTTACTTGTCTTTGAACATGTGGTCCAAGTACAGAGTTTTTCCTCACTCAGTTAACTGTGTTCAGTAAAACATAAACTGTAAATGGGTTCTTCTAGGGAGCTGTTAGAGGAATAGCAGTACTTCTTTGGAAATGGCTCTTTTTTTGTCATTGCAGTGGTTTTAAGGCTAACATTTTCCTGAGATAGTATGGTTTCATTCTGGTACTTTTAAAAGCACAGAGCTAGGTCATATGGCAAGTTTAAACATGTATAGTAAGAACAGGTAAAGAAACACTATGCCAGTTTTAAAATAAAAAGATAGCACACTGTTAGCTCAAGAAAGAGAAATTATCGAGGGAAAGTCTTAGTCTTAAAATTAGTACTGGAATCAGCACAGTAAACTCTTTGTTGTGTGTCATCTCATAGCCTCTGTCCCCATGTAAGTCACAATTGTATATAGTCTCACAGCCTCTGTTCCCATGTAAGTCACAATGATCATATTACCTAGGGAGTGAAAGGATACTTTCAATCCCACTGCCCTAACATCAGCACAGCAAGACTTTATTTGGTGGGTAGTTGATGGGAGATGTTATTCTGTATATATGTTTCTCATACTGGTTAATAAAGCTCTGTGGCCAATGAGATAGCAAGATAGGCGGGGCTAGGAGCAGGGAAACCTGCTGTAACATAATGGTGTCAGAAGCGGGATTGAGAACTTTCACTTAAAACTTAACAAAAGCTTATAAAATAGTTTTTAGAAACAAGGGAACAGAGACTTCTTGGTAGCAGCATTTTCTTGATTGGATTTGTTTTGCTGTAGACAGAGATTTGCGCAGCTCCTTTAAGGGAAGTTTCCAAAATTAGCATAAGCGGCAAAAAGCCGCCTGGCTTTTAAAGAGCTCTGCTAACAATTCATTGGTGTGTATGAGAGCTGCAATAAAGGTTTACACTGTGTTTTTAAAAATACGCTGGCTTGGGAGAGAAAAAGAAACAGGATACAATGGTTTAAAAAAGAAAAACGGAAGTAGAATTAATCCTAGTACTCGGCAGACAGGCAAGCAGATCTCTGTGATTTCAAAGTAAACCTGGTATGGAATGAATTCCAGGACAGATAAAAGTTACACAGAGAAACCCTGTCTAAAAATATGTAAAAATAAAAGTAGAATAAATACAGTAATAAAAAAGCCACGTAAAGATGGAAAACACAGAGAGATTATGGATACTATACGCACTTCTGTTGTCTTTAAATTATTTGCTTGCTGAGAAAATAACAACTACTAATAAAAGAAATGCTGCTAGATTAATTCAATTTATATATTTTAAAAATGCTTTGACTCCAAAATTTGAGCCTAAGGACAAGTTACTGGGGAAAAGGATTTCTATTTTTGTTTCCACAGAAAATGAAAAGCTATGGATTTCTTCCAGACTTATGTGGTTTGATCAAGCCAGACCCCCTGATACAGCTCCCCAGGTGATCCAACATTCAAAGCAGTTGAGACAAAGCCTTGCAGACTACTGCCAAGATTTCTGCATCTTCTTTGGAACCCCATGACAGCGCCCTCTACCAGCAGGAAGTAGTTTGGAAAGAACGACGCACAAATTCCCAAATATCGTTTATAAATGTTTGTTTTCATTTAAATGGGCTTGGTTATAAATGGCTATAACCACAAACAATCTTTTTAAAGGTAAAAAGGGAATTAAGATATAGATATGAATACTTTGCTTTGGAATGGATTTTTTTATTGATACAATTTAAGATCAATTTTGTGATATGTATATTTCTCCTCTTGTTTAGGTATTGTGTTTATATAGCTCATTGGAAAATGTAATGTATAATTTAGTACAGATTATAGAGAGTTACCTATGATAGTTAAAACTTGGAGTTAAGTTAGTTAGGATTTCTAGATATGCAGAGATAGATATATTTGAGATGACTAGGCATTCTTCAAACCTTTCAAAGACCTACAGAATATGGCATTTAAAATGGTTTAAGGTTTTTCTTGACAGTGAGGCACAACTGCTCCTGGTAACACCACCTACAGAAGAAAGGAAGATGGACATCGAAGAAAAACATTATGGAGTTTGCTTCTAATATGGCAAGACTAGCCATTTGAACAAGGTACTTCTCTTGTCTAGACTGTTTGACTTTATGTTGTAGAAACTGGACATGCAGGACCCACAAAAAGATGACTGCTGATGCAAGATAGACATTGCTACAGGGTTCCTGCTTCATGGAAGAGGCTACCAGACAGCCAGACAGTCTCCAGAACACAGAGAAAAGTTTCCTGCCTTGTTGAGGAGTCTGGACACACACTATGGCCTATAGGCTGAAGATGGAACATTACAGAAGAACTTCGGGTGACTGACCAGGCAATGAATTGTCTCTGTCATTTCTAGAGTTTATATATTATCCTTCTGTGGTCTTTGATAGATTTGAAGACAGGTAGTTATGATTATAGTTTTCCTTAGTTAGGATTAAAGATAAATTACATATAGGACGTTAGACTCACAAAGATAGGATAGATGATATTTTCTTTAAGTCTTACAAAATGTTAATGGACTAAATATTGTTAACTGTGATTCTTATTTGATAACTGTTATATGGTATATTTTGCTATGTTAAGGTTAAACCCCTTCTTTTACTTTAGACAGAAAAGAGGAGATGATGGGAGATGTTATTCTGTATATATGTTTCTCATACTGGTTAATAAAGCTCTGTGGCCAATGAGATAGCAAGATAGGTGGGGCTAGGAGACTAGGAGAAGGAAATAGGAAGTAGGAAGGTGGAGTCGAGATGTAGCCCAGGGAAGGAGCAGGACGCCAGCCGCTGCTCCCCGATAAGACGACCATGTGGAAATACTTAGATAAGTAGAAATGGGTTGATAATTAAGATAGCGCTAGCCCATAAACAATAATGATAACTGGCCAACAGGATTGTATCAAATACAGAGTCTTTTGAGTGTTATTTGGGGCTGGCGCGGCTGTGGGCCCATGTGGCGGCGGGACCGGGAGGCCGGCAGGGACACCTGCCATAACAGGTAGTAAGATGGAGAAGTAAGCAAATATTACCTTGAAAATTAGAGATGGATTTGTGATAATCTAATATTCAATGAATATTGATGCCTCCAGTGGCCAGAATGTTGCCAGTTGATGAACTAGTGACTAAGTTCATTGTGCTGTGAAGTTGGTGGCAGAGGGAGACTTGGCCCTGGTCAGATAGCCTTTTTATCTGTCCAGCATCATTTGTCTTTTGTAGAAAAAGTACTGGGGGGGGGACTCTCCATCCATGCTGCTCAGGGAGGCAGGAAGGCTACCTGCAGATCTTTATCAACTCCCTCCTTTCTTCTCCAAATTCAACTCCTCAGTCTCACCATCAATTCTGTAGCAGATCACCAATGACCTCCTCCTCCTCTCTGCCATCATCTCTAGCAGATCACACAGCTCTTCTTCTCTAGGCTTTCTTTCCATTCATCCTGTTATTCCAACACCAAACTCTACCAGACATTCCCTGGAAACACAGCAGCCAAGTCTGTCACCAAAGCAGATGGGCAAACTTCACTCTGCCTCTTCTTTTCCAAATCAGATTTCTCAGTTTCATGCCCAGTTCTGTAGCAGACTGCCTGCTGTGGTCTCTTTTCAGGCCCTATTCTTGCTTCCAGTAGACTAAGCAGATCCTGGTGGAATACTATGCTATTTTCCCTCCAGTGGGCCCCTTAACCCTTCCTCCTAGCCCATCCCCATATTTATGTGTCATATACCAATACCTAGTAACATATTTTATCTACAAGCTCCACCTGGCTGTACCTGGTAGGATACTAGAAGATTTACCAGGCACCACAAGATCCCTACCAGACTCAACACACTCCTAAGGACCAGAGAGGGCAACAAAAACCAAGGAACAAAAAAAAAAAAAACACTCAACAAACACAAGATTAGATATCAGCATCTAAAATTACAATCATCCAAATTCAGATGCCTAGATGCCAGCTTAAAAACACATTCAATAACATCGAGGACAAATGTCTTCACTAAAGCCAAGCAACCCTGCCATAATAGGCTCATCACAATGTAGATGAAGAATAAGATAAGAACCTTAAAATATCTTTTATGACTATGATAGAAGTATTTAAATAGGAATCAATAAATCCCTTAAAGAAATCTATAAAGACAACAGTGAAAGGAAATAAAAAATAAAGACCTGAAAGTAGTAGAATTAATAAAGAAAATACAAACTGTACTCCACAAAATTACAGAATTTAAAGGAAAGGGACAATTTTCTGGATAAGTATCACATATCAAAACTAAATCAAGAACAGATAAACAATTTAAATAGGCCTATAACCCCTAATGAAACAGAAGCAGTCATTGAAAGTCTCCAAAAAACAGTCCAAGGATAGATGGTTTCAGTGCAGATTTCTACAAAAGTTCAAAGAAGGGCTAATGCTAATACTCTGCAAATTGTTCTCCACAATAGAAACAGAAAGGTCATTGCCAAATTATTTTTATGAGGTCACAATTACCTTGTTAACCAAATCACATAAAGACACAACCAAGAAAGAGAATTTCAGACCAATCTCCCCCATGAACATTGATGCAAAAATACTCAATAAAATACTGGCAAACAGAATCTAAGAACACATCAGAAAAATCATCCACCATCATCAGGCTTCATCCAGAGAGGCAGGGATTGTTCAATATATGAAAATCTGTCAATACAATTCACCATATAAACAAACTGAAAAAAAAAATCACACCATGATCATCTTATTAGATTCTGAAAAAGCCTTTGACAAAATAGAGCACCCCTCTATAATAAAGGTGTTAGAGATATCAGGGATAAAAGGAATATCCCTGAAAGTAATAAAGGTGTGATGAGAGATGCTATTATATGTTTCTCATACTGGTTAATGAATACAGCAATGTTGGCCAATAGGAAAGCAAGATAGGCAGGACTAGGAGACAAAGAGGAAAGAGGAAGGAGTAAGGAGGAGTCAGCATGGAAAGCCAAAAGAGAACAGCATGCCGGCCTGCCGCTCTCCGATAAGATGACCACGTGGAAATAGTATAGTAGAAATGGGTTAATCATTAAGACAGAGCTAGCCAATAAGGAATTAGTAACTGGCCAACAGCATTGTATCAAATGCAAAGTCTCTGCATGTTACTTGGGTGCTGGTGTGGTGGCAGGACTGACTGGCAGGGAAAAACCTGCTTGTCAGAAGTGGAACTGAGAACTTTCACTTAAAACTTAACAAAAGCTTAAAAAAGGTTTTAGAAACAAAAGAACAGAGACAAGCAAGGTTTCTTGCATTTTTCTCGGTTGGTCTTTGTTTAACTAGAGACAGAGATTTGCCTGGCTCTTTTAACAGAGGTTTCCAAAATTAGCATATACGGCAAAATCCCCATTGCTTTTAAAGAGCTCTGCTAACAATTCATTGGTGTGTACAAGAGCTGGCAATAAAGGTTTACAGTGTGTTTTAAAATATACGTTGGCTTGGGAGAGAAAAAGAAACAGGATACAATGGTTAAAATAAAAAAAAAAAAAGGAAGTAAAGTAACTGGGTGTGGTGGCACACACTTTTAATTCCAGCACTCAGGAGACAGAGGCAAGAAGATCTCTGTGATTTCAAAGTAAACCTGGTATGCAGAGTGAATTCTGGGGCAGATAAAAGTTACACAGAAAAACCCTGTCTTAAAATATGTAAAATAAGAGTAGAAAAAATAGAGTAATAAAAAAGCCACGTAAAGATGAAAAGCACAGAGAAACTTTGGATATTGTATGCTGTCCTGTTATCTTTAAATTGTTTGACTGCTGAGGAAATAACAACTACTGATAAAAAAAAATGCTGCTGGATTAATCCAATTTATGTATTTTAAAAATGCTTTGCCTCCAAAATTTAAGTTCAAGGACAAGTTACAGAAGAAAAGGATTTCTAATTTTGTTTCCACAGAAAACAAAAAGCTGTAGATTCCTTCCAGACTAATGTGGTTTGATCAAGCAAGACCCCCTGAAGCAACGTCAATGGGACATGCAGCCTTGCAGACCACTACAGCCAGGATTTCTGCATCTTCTTAGGCTCCCCCATGACAGTGCCCCCTAACAGTAAAAAGCAGTTTGTAAAGAACGACGCCCAAATTCCCAAATATTGTTTATAAATGTATGTTTTCATTTAAATGGGCTTGGTTATAAATGGTTAATGATCACAACCAATATTTTTTTAAAAGGTAAAAAGGGGGAATATGGTATAGATACTGGGCCACGGGAAACACACAAGCAGGGCACGCGCCGTGTGGCGCGAATGCAAAGTGGAGAAATGGGCAAAAAATGAGAAGCAGTGAGTGCCTTCTCAGGGCCACTGTGGAGGTAAAGGAGTTGTAGGGCAATGGCAAACATCCCGCAAGTGGTGATGTGTCCACCTGGTTAGGCAAGGAAACCTGCCCGTTAAGAGATAGTGGGGGAAGGGAGCAGCGGCTTCTGCCACCTAGGCGAAAACCAGGTCTGGTGAAAATCTGGATCCCACTTCTGACACCATTTGTTAGAGTAGGTTTTTCCCTGCCAGTCAGTCTGGTCCCACCGCCACGCCAGCCACCAATAACACACAAGGACTCTGTATTTGATAGAACTCTGCTGGCCAGGTACTAATTCCTTATCGGCTAGCTCTGTCTTAAGTATTAACCCATTTCTACTAATGTAAGTATTTCCACGTGGTCTCATCTTACCAGCCAAAGCAGCTGGCGTTCTACCTCTCCGGTCTCTCCATGTTGACTCCTCCTTACAACTTCCTCCTTCCTCTTAGTCTCCTACCCCTGCCTATCTTGCTTTCCTATTGGCCAACAGTGCTTTATTCATTAACCAGTATGAGAAACATATTTACAGAATAACACCTCCCATCATCTCTTCTTTTCTGTCTAAAATAAAAAGAAGTGTTTTAACCTTAGCATAGCAAAATGTATCACACAACAGTTATCAAATAAGAATCACAGTTAATAATGTTTAGTCCATTAACATTTAGTAAGACTTAAAGTAAATATTCTATCATCTATCCTATCTTTGTGAGTCTAAAGTCCTATATGTAACTTATCTTTAATCCTAACCAAGGAAAACTATAACTATAACTATCTGTCTTCAACTCCATCAAAGACCACAGAAGGAAAAACTCTAGAAATGACAGAGACAACTCACTGCCTGGTCACTCACCCGAAGTTCTTCTGTAATGTTCCATCATCAGCCTATAGGCCATAGTGTGTCTGGCAGACTTCTCAGCAAAGCAGAAAACTGTCAATCTGTATTGGCAGTTCATCAGTCACTTTTCTCTGTGTTCTGCAGACTGTCTGGCAGACTGTTCTGTGAAGCAGGAACCCTGTAGCACTGTCCATCTTGTTTCAGAGTGGAATTGCTGGATCTTGTTGTAGACTGATTCCCATTTTCCTGGGGAACCATTATACTGATTTCCAAAGTAACTATATGAGTTTTCACTCCAACCAGCTGCGGAGGAGTGTTCCCCTTTCTCCATATCCTTTCCAGTATTAACTGACACAGCAGTTTTTGATTTTAGCCATTCTGACAGGGGTAAGATGGTTTCTCAGAGCTGTTTTGATTTGCATTTCCCTCATGGTTAAGGATGTTGAGCACTTTCTTAAGTGTCTTTTAGCCATTTTAGATTTGTCTATTGAGAATTCTCTATTTATTTTTGTACCCCTTTTTAAAATTGTATTATTTGGTGCTTTGGTTACTAATTTGTTATATCCATTGCCATGCACAGAACTTAAGTTCAAATGGACCAAAGGTCTCCACTTAATCCAGCCACACTAAACCTTTTAGAAGAGAAAGTAGGAGGTATCCTTGACCGAATTGGTACAGGAGACAGCTTCCTGAACATAACACCAGTAGTATAGACACTGAGATTGACAATAAATGGAACCTCCTGAAACTGAGAAGCTTCTAGAAGGCAAAGGACACAATGAAGATAAAATGGCTGTCCACAGAAAGGAAAAAGATCTTTACTAACCTTACATGTGACAGAGGGCTGATCTGCAAAATATAAAAGTTTGTCCATTCTCTCTGGATCTATTAAATATTGTACTGGAAGTTTTAGCTAGAGCAATAAGACAAATAAAAAAAAAAGAACAAAAGAAAAAAGGAGACCAAGGGGATACAAATTGGAAAGTAAGAAGTCAAACTTTCAAACTTGCACTATTTGCAGATGATATGATAGTTTGTATAAGTGACTCAAAAATTCTACCAGGGAGCTCCTGCAGCTGATAACCACCTTCAATAAAGTGGTAGAATACAAGGTTAACCCCCACCCTCAAATCAGTAAATAGTCTGAGAAAGCAATCAAAGAAACATCACCCTTTACAATAGCCACAAACAACATAAAACACCTTGGGGTAATGCTAACCAAACAAGAAAATACTTGTATGAGAAGAACTTTAAGTCTTTAAAAAAAGAAATTAAAGAAGATATTAGAAAATGGAAAGATCTCCCATGCTTTTGGCTATGTAGGATCAACATAGTAAAAATGTCAATCTTGTGAAAAGCAATCTACAGAGTCAATGCAATACCCATAAAATCTCAGCATAATTCTTCACAGAACATGAAAAAAATAATATTTAACTTTATATGGAAAGACAAAAAGCTCAGGATATCCAAAATAACTCTGTACAATAAAGGAACTTCTGCAGGCATCAGCATCCCTGACTTCAAGCTCTACTGTAGAGCTATTGACCTGAAAACAGCTTGGTATCGGCACAAAAATAGACAGGTAGACCAATGGAATTGAAATGAAGATGCAGATATTAATCCACACACCTACACTATCTGATTTTGACAAAGAAGCTAAAATTATACAATGTAAAAGAGGAAGCATCTTCAACAAATGGTGCTGGCATAACTGGATGCTGACATGTATAAGATTGCAGATTGTTCCATATCTATCACCATGCAGAAAACTTAAATTCAAATGGATCAAAGACATCAACATAAATCTAGCCACACTGAACCTCTTAGAAGAGAAAAAGGGATGTATCCTTGAATTCAAGGGCACAGGATACTACTTCCTGAACATAACACCAGTAGGACAGACCCTGAGATCAACAATTAATAAATGAGACTTCTTGAAACTGAGAAGCTTCTCTAAGGCAAAGGACACAGTCAATAAGACAAAACAGCAGCCTACATAATAGGAAAATATCTTCACCAATCCCACATCTGACAGAGGGCTGATCTCCAAAATATACAAAAAACTGAAGAAACTAGACATGAAAATACCACATAATCCAATTTAAAAATGGAGTACAGATCTAAATAGAGAATTCTCAACTGAGGAATCTGAAATGGCTGAGAGACACTTAAGAAACTGCTCAACATTCATAGCTATCAGGGAAATGCAAATCAAAAACAACTATGGGATACAATTTTACACCTGTCAAAATGGCTAAAATGAAAAAAAATAATGACAGTTTATGTTGGAGAGAATATGGAGTAAAAGAACACTCCTTTATTGTTAGTGGGAGTGCAAACTTGTACAGCTGCTTTGGAAATCAGTATGGTGGTTTCTCTGAAAATTGGGAATCTATCTACTGCATGACCCAGCAATATCACTCTTGGGCATAAATCCAAATGATGCACATTCATACTACAAAGCATCTGTTCAATTATGTTCATAGTAGCATTATTTGTAATAGGCAAACATTAGAAGCAACCTAGATGTCCCTCAACCAAAAATTGATAAAGAAAATGTGGGACATTTACACTATGAAGTACTATTCAGTGGTAAAAATGACATCTTGAAATTTTCTAGTAAATGGATGAAACTAGAAGACTCTGTCTTGAGTGAGGTAACCCTGACACAGAAATAGAAACATGGTTTGTATCCACTCATAAATAGATATTAGACATAGAGCAAAGGATAACTACCTTATAATTCACAATCCCAGAGGATATAGGAAACAAGGAAGACCCCAAGACATACATACATGGACCCCCCACACAGAAGGGAAAGTGACAAGATCTGCTGAGTAAATTGGTAGCATGTGGAGATGGGGGAGTGAGGTAGGAAAAAGAGGAGGAGAAGGATGGGTAGGAGAACATGAAGGATTAGGAAGATCATGTTGGAGGAAGGACAGAGAAGGAGAGCAAGTAAAAAAAATAGAGGGAGCTATTATAGGTTTAAGGAGAAACCTGGCATGAGGGAAATTCCTAAGAATCTACAAGGATGACCCCAACTAAGAACCTAAGCAATAGTGGAGAGGCCACCTTAAATGCCTTTTCCCTATGAGATTGCTGATTACCTTATATGCCATCCTAGAGTCTTCATACAGTAGCAGATGGAAGCAGAAGCAGAGGTCCACAGCTAAGCACTGAGCAGATGTCCTGGAATCCAGTTGCAGAGAGGAAGGAGTGACAAGTAAATGGGTTTAAACCATGTTGGGGAAACACAGACTGCTGTCCTGAGCAAGTGGGAGCTCACAAACCAGCATAAGATAGAACTAGGCCCCCTCAATGTGACGTCAGTATGGCATCTTGGGCAGTCTATGCGGTCATTGGTGGTGGAACCAGTATTTATGCCTAGTGCATGAACTGGCTTTTTGAAGCTCATTCCCTATGGAGGGATACCTTGCTCAGTTTAGATACAGTGGGAGGGCCTCAGTCCTGTCCCATATAATGTGACGGACTTTTTTGATTCCCCATGGGAGGTTTCAACCTCTCCGAGGAGTTGATGGGGTGTGGGATGGAGAGGTGGTGGTGGGGAATGGGAGGATGGGAAGGAGAAAGAACTGGGATTGGTATGTAAAATAAGAAAGTTTTCAATTTAAATAAAAAGAAATGAAAAAAAAATAAATGGCCATTATGAAAGTTTTCAAAGTACTTTCTTTAAAAAAGTTACAGCTCCTAATTTCTCAGTTTGATTAAAATGTCAGTTGATGATGGTTGACTATATATGAATACATTACAGTATTTTAATTGGACCCCCACTTTCTTATTTTTTTATTTTTCTTATTTTACATATTGATCCCAGTCTCTTCTCTTTTCCTCCCTCCCTCCCTCCTTCCCTTCTTCCTTCTCTCCCTCTTTCCCCCCTCCCTCCTTCCCTTCCTCCTTTCTCCCTCTTTTCCTCCCTCCCTCCTTCCCTTACCTTCATCCTTCCATGCCCCCTACCACCCTCCCATCCTATTCCTTACACCCACTCTACAGGGAGGGTGATGCCTTCCAGGAGAGATCAACAAAATCTGTCATTTGGAGTAGGGACTAGGCCATCCCTCTAGCCTCTGGGCTAAGGGAGTATCTCTCCATGGGGAATATTCCCCCAGAGTCCTTTTGTGCACCAGGGATACATCCTGGTTCCACTGTCAGAGGTCCTTTAGACTGCCCAGACATTCTAACTGAGACCCATGTTTAGTGGGTCTGAATCAGTCCAATGCTCTTTCTTGTGCTTTTATTTCACCTTATGGCATTTCAAGTTTTGGTTATAAAAATTGACTTAATCCAAAGGAAATATTAATTTATAGGAAATTTTAGAATTCTACAACTATGAATGTCAAATAAGATACATGTCATTTCATTTAGGTATTCATCATACCTAAGCCTCATATGCCAGCATACAGACAAATAAATGTTATACAAATATTTTTAAAAGCAAATGAGGCATTAGATTATAATCACTGTATTGATTACTTTTCTGTCATGTGATGCAATATAAATCAATGGAAGCAACCTATGGAATAAAAAGTTTATTTAGGATTATGGTTTCAGAAGGATAAGAATTCATCATGACAATAGGCATGGAAACAAAAGGGAGGGATGGTGGAAAAAGCTGGAAGTCAAGGGATCACATCTTCAATCACAGACATTAAGTACCAATCACAAATATTAAATAGAGAGAAAACTGGAAATGGGGAAAGGCTATCCCTGTCCCAAGTAATGTGCATTATCTAGCAAGGCTTTATTACCTAAAGCTCCTCAAGCAGCATGACCAACTGGGAACAGGTGTTCAAATAAGTATTCCCATAGAAGACAATTCTCATGCAAAACATCACATGCACACTAAATGCTTTGTAGTTTCCATAGTTCATAAGAAACAGAATCAATAGGATATAATGATAGGATATAATGTACAAGGACAAATAAGAGGATATATATTATGGGTATTGACTCATGTGATATGGAGTTTGGGAAGTACCCTGATATCCTCCCTTCAAGCTTCATAAGAACAAAAGATGGTTATTAATGCAATCTGAGTTCAGAAACCTGAGAAAAGAGAGGTGGCTTGTAGTATAAGTCTTGAAGGTAAAAGTAGAGAAAGTCAGGACTGGATCATTGGTTCTGATGTCTAAGAGTGAGAGGAGATGAATTTTCAGGGCAAAAATGAAGTTGAGAGGAGAAGAGAGATAGAGGGGCATAAAGGAAGAGGGGGAGGGGGTTGTACTTCTTTGAGTTCTAACTGCTGAGATAATGCCCAGTCACATAGATGAGAGACTATCTTAGTTTCAATTTATATGCTTCTAAGGCTAGACTCTTGAACTCTTTTTTTAAAATTTTATTTTACATTTCCATCCCAATTACTCCTCTTTCCCCCTCCCTCCCTCCCTCCCTCCCTCCCTCCCTCCCTCCCTCCCTCCCTCTCTCCCTCCTTCCCTCCTGCCTTCCCCCTTTCCCTCTTTCCCTCTCTCTCACCCTCCCATGCCCCTTGACCACACTACCCTGCCATTCCCCCTACTCCACATGTAGGGTGATGCCTTCTAGGAAGGGTCATCTAAATCTGTCAAGTCATTTGGAATAGGGTCTAGGCCTTCCCTCCTGCCTCTAGGTTAAGGGAGTATCCCTCCATGGGGAATGTGCTTCCAAAGTCCTTTAGTGCATCAGGGATACATCCTGATTCCACTGTCAAAGTTCTCTTAGACTGCCCAGGACTTCTAGCTGAGACCTGGTCCAATGCTGGACTTTCAGCTATCATTCTGGGGGTCCATTATCTCATTCTTGTTCAAGTCAGATGTCTGTGGGTTTCTGTCACCTGGTCTTGTCCTCCCTCTTTGCATCTGGATTCCAGTTCATCTCAGTATTTAGTTGTGGGTGTCTGCTTAACTGGGTCAAGGAAGAAATAAAGAAAGGAATTAAGGACTTCCTAAAACTCAACGAGAATAAGGAGACAACATACACAAACTTATGGGACACCTTGAAAGCAGTGTTACGAGAGAAGTTCATTGCACTAAGTGCTCATATGAAGAAAACAAAGGACAGTCACATTAGAGAATTAACAGCACAACTGAAAGCCTTAGAACAAAAAGAAGCAAATTCACCCTGGAGGAGTACATGCCAGGAAATAATTTGAGGGCTGAAATCAATAAAGTAGAAACCAGGAAAACAATAAAAAAAATCAATGAAACAAAGAGTTGGTTTTTCAAAAAAATCAAGATGATAGATAATCCTTTATCCAAACTAACCAAAAAGCAGAGAGAGAACATGCAAATTTACAAAATCAAAAGCAAAAATGGGGGACATAAGAATGGACACTGAGGAAATACAGACAATTTTCAGGTCATACTTTGCAAATCTGTACTCCACAAAATTTAACAATTAAAAGGAAATGGACAGATTTCTGGATAACTATCACTTACCAAAATTAAATCAAGAACAGATAAACAACTTAAATAGACATATAACCTCAAAAGAATAGAAGCAGTCATCAAAAGCCTCCCAACCAAAAAAAAAAAAAAAAAAAAAAAAAAAAGCCCAGGGCTAGATGGCATCTGTGCAGAATTCTACCGGAAATTCAAGGAAGAGCTAATTCCAATACTCCTCAAACTGTTCCACATAATAGAAGCAGAAGGTTCATTACCAAATTCTTTATATGAGGCCACAATCACCTTGGTACCCAAGCCACACAAAGACACAACTAAGAAAGAAAACTACAGACCAATATCCCTTATGAACATTGATGCATTAATACTCAATAAAATACTGGCAAACTGAATCTAAGAACACATCAGAGAAATCATCCACCATGACCAAGTAGGCTTCATCCCTGGTTTGCAGGGATGGTTAAACATATGAAAATTTATCAATGTGATCCACCATAGAAACAAACTGAAAAAGAAAAACCACATGATCATCTCCCTAGATGCTGAAAAATCCTTCAACAAAATTCAACACCCTTTCATGATAAAGGTCTTGGAGAGATCAGGGATGACAGGAACATACCTAAACATAAGGAAAGCAATATAGAGTAAACCAACAGCCAACATAAAACTGAATGGAGAGACGCTTTAGGCAATTCCTCTAACATCAAGAACAAGACAATGCTGCCCTCTCTCTCCATATCTCTTCAATATTGTACTTGAAGTTCTACCTAAGCTATAAGACAACAAAAGGAGATCAAGGGGATCCAAATCGGAAAGGAAGAAGTCAAACTTTCACTATTTGCAGATGATGTGATAGTTTACATAAGCGACACAAAAAACTCTACCAGAGAATTCCTACAGCTGATAAACACCTTCAGCAAACTAGCAGGATACAACAGAAACTAAAAATAAGCAGTAGCCCTACAACATACAGATGACAAAGGGGCTGAGGAAGAAATCAAAGAAACATCATGCTTTACAATAGCCACAGACAACATATCTTGGGGTAACACTTACCAAACAAGTGAAAGACCTATATAGTAAGAACTTTGTGACTTTAAAGAAAGAAAATAAAGAAGATACCAGAAAATGTAAAGATCTCCCATGCTCTTGGATAGGTAGGATAAGCATAGTAAAAATGGCAATCTTGCCAAAAGCAATCTACAAATTTAATGCAATCCCCATTAAAATCCTAGTACAATTCTTCACTGACCTTGAAAGGATAATATGGAGAAACAAAAGACCCAGGATAGCTAAAACTCCTGTGTACAATAAAGGAACTTCAGGAGCCTTCACCATCCCCAACTTTAAGCTTTACTACAGAGATATAGTCCTGAAAACAGCCTGGTATTGGCACAAAAATAGACAGGTAGACCAATGGAATGAAATAAAAAAATCCTGACATTAACGCACATACCTAGGAACACTTGATTTTTTGACAAAACAGCTAAACGTATACAATGGAAGGAGGAAAACATCTTCAACAAATGGTGCTGGCACACCTGGATGATGCTGTGTAGAAGACTACAGATAGACCCATGTCTATTGCCATGTACAAAACTCAAGTACAAATGGATGAAAGACCTCAACATAAATCCAGCCACACTGAACCTCTTAGAAGAGAAAGTGGGAGGTACCCTTGAACAAATTGGTACAGGAGACTGCTTCCTTAACATAAAGGAAGTCTGTGCTACTCGAGTAGCACAGACACTGAGATCGACAATTAATAAATGGTTCTCAAATTGAGAAGCTTCTGTAAGGCAAAGGATACAGTTGACAAGAGCAAAGGTAGCCTCTTGAACTCTTAGAAATATGGTCATAGATACATCATTAATCCAGGAATATGGAAACATTAAATTAAGCACCACAGATAACCGCGTCACATATGCAATTATGTAAGATTTACCATATTCATGTGTGTATCATGGAACAACTTCAGGCACTCCTTCGGTCTATGGTATTTGTCTTTAAATTGCTTTATGTGTATTTGCATTGAGATGTAGTAGGAAAAATACATATAATTAAGTGATATATAAGTATTATTAATGAGATTTTGAAAATCCTAAGCTATTTTATATCATTCAAATATACAATTCTGTTTAAAATACTTTCATAAGAACTTTGAAGAAGTAAGGGTATTATTTCATCTACTTTAGTTTGGTGTAGACATCAACTCTAATGGAGGACATCTGAGAAGAATGATGCTAGGGGTGGTGCATCTCACAAAGTTAAATTAAAATTCTATTTTTTTCCTTCAGCAGAAGAATACATTCTTTACCTTTATGAATATAGTATTGACTTTAAGAATGCATTCTTGACCTCCTTATTCCTCAGACTGTAGATCAGAGGGTTCAGCATAGGAATGACCATGGTATAAAACACAGATGTAACTTGGTCTATGTCCATGGTATGATTAGAGCTGGGCTGTAAATACATGAAGATGGCAGTCCCATAGAAAATAGACACTGCGGTGAAGTGGGAGGCACAGGTAGCTATAGCCTTGCGATGTCCTGTAGCTGAGTGTATTTTTAAGATGTTGATAAAAATTAACATGTAAGATGTCAAGATAACTATGAGAGCAAAAAAGATATTTAAACTCTCAATGTAGAGAAGAACTAGTTCTCTATATTGATTATCAAAACAAGTGAGAGCCATGACTGCTGGAATATCACAGAAAAAATGATGGATCACATTGGACTTACAGAAGGAGAGAGTGAATATGTCTGCAATATGGATGGAGGCATTCATGAAACTAATGACATAAGATCCAATAATCAGCCATGCGTACACACTTTTAGTCATGGTGGTGGCATAGTGTAGGGGCTTACACACTGCAGCATAGCGATCATAGGCCATTGAGGCCAATAGGTAATTCTCCACAGTAGCAAAGCCTCCAAAGAAGAACATCTGAGCAGCACAGTCATTATAGGAAATGACCTTCTCTCCTCCAAGAAGCTCAGTCATGACTGTGGGGGTGACAGCTGAGGAGTAACAAAAGTCCACCAGAGAAAGATTGCCAAGGAAAAAGTACATGGGAGTGTGGAGCTGAGAGTCCAAGAGAATCAGCAGGATCATCCCCAGGTTCCCCACCAGGGTGATGGCATAGATGAGGAGGACGGTAATAAACAGTGGAAGCTGCAGTCCTGGGTCATCAGTGAGTCCCAACAGTATAAACTGTGTTACTTCTGTCCTATTCTCCATTACTGTCATTTTATAATCATTAAATTATCTGTAGCAATAGGAAAAGAAGATCATGATGATTTGAAAATTCCATTGAGCTTGAAAAATATAAACTATATTTAAGAAAGTTTCTTAACAGTTTTAAATGCAATGTATGTTGATCACATCCTTTCCTGTTCTCTCAACTACTCCCAGATCTTTCCCACCTCTCGATCCACACCAACTTATACTTCTATATCCTATGAAATCATCATAGGCTTTAGAATGAGCTTGGGTGAATCAGTTATAAATGTTGAAGGACTCTTAATGGAATTCAGAATTTCAAAATGTTATGTAGCTGTTAATTGAGATGTAAACAAATTAATAAATTGATAAGTATGACTTTTATGGATGATTCTCTATGCTAATTGTCTTTACCTTATTTCATTAAGACCTAACATTTCCCTACCATTACCTATCAGGAACTACTATTGACTCTTTGGATATGTCATTTTTATCTCACTAATAGGTTTTACTTTGTTTTTCAATTCACAAAAATTATGAAAATAAAAATGCTGACCAATTTATATTTATATAAGCATTAAGTGGGATTCTCAGTTGTAAATTATGACAAGTTGTAACACTATGCTTTTGAGATTTTAGCTCTGAATTTTCTTAGGTAAAATTGTATTTAACTGAACTCACTGATTCCTTTAGATCAAATGCAGCAACATTTTTGGGTTTAATAATGAACAACAAAGTTATTGATCACACAGTAATTTCATCTCGTTTGCCACATTTTCCCCCATTTTGGAGGTAAAAGAAGGGAAAAGCCAAAATCTGAAAATTAATTATTCCCTTTTCAATACTATCACTGTCCAAAAAGAATTAACAAAGTATAAATTGCCTTTTAGTTTTATACACACACACACACACACACACACACACACACACACACACACGCACACACACACGCACACACACATGCGCACACACACGCACACACACATGCGCGCACACACACACAGAGCAAGTATGAGAGATACACACTTGCACATGCATGCAGCAAACACACACATCCACATGTACACACATATATGTTCACACAGATACTATCAAAACTCTAAACATTCAAGCAGGTTAAAGAAAAGTTTATGTGGTACACCATACTATCTATCTATCTATCTATCTATCTATCTATCTATCTATATGTATATATATACATATTCTGATTAGCTAATGTTATGGATAACTAGGGTGGAGAATGCTCAACCTGCAGAGCAGTTTTGAGCAATGTTTATTTTATTTATATTTTATTTTTTTACATATAGTTCTCAGTTCCTGTTCTCTCTCTCCCTCCCTCCTTCACTCCTCCCTCCTTCCCTCCTTCTCTCCCTTTTTCCTTCCCTCCCTCCTTCCCTATCTCCTTACCTCCCTCTCATTACCTCCACACACCCTCCCATCCCATTCCCTCCTTCCCCACAGGGAGGGTGGTGCCTTCTGGAGTGGTCAACAAAATCTGTGAAGTCATTTGGAGTAGGGCCTAGGCCCTCCCTCAACCTCTAGGTTAAGGGATTATCCCTCCATGGTGAATGTGCTTCCAAAGTCCTTTTGTGCACCAGGGATACATCCTAGTTTCACTGTCAGAGTGGTCCAGTTCTGAGCAATGTTAAATCATCAAACTTAACAGACTTAGAGCTAACATTCCTGGGAGAGAGAGATGCCTATCAAATCTGGTCCTAGCCTAACTTTCACAAATATCTTTTTTCACTCAACTCAAAGATAGCAATAATAGCTACTTTCATTTTATTTTCTATTTAATTTTTTTTTTTGTTTTACATACCAACCCCAGTTCCCTTCCCTTCCCTTCTGTCTTCTCACCACTTCCCTTCCCAACCCCCATCCAATTCTCATAGGGGTAAGACCTGACCTTGGGAGTCAACAAAGTCTGGCACACCAAGTTGAGGCAAGACCAAACACCCCTCCCCCATCCCATATGAAGTCTTAGGTATCCCACCATAGCAATGGGCTCCAAATAGCCAATTCATGCACCCAGGATAAATCTTGGTTCCACTGCCAGGGATCTGCCCAACAGATCAAGTACTGTCACTCATATTCAGAGGGCCTATTTCTCCAGCTGTCAGTCTAGACTCAGTGAGCGCCCACTGACTCCAGTCAGCTGTTTCTGTGTTTTTCCTAATCATGATCTTGATCCCCCTTTTTCATATGATATCTCTTACCTCTTTTCAACTGTACACCAGGAGGTCTGCACAGTGCTTGGCCATGGATCACTGCATCTGCTTCCATCAATTACTAGATATAGGCTCTATGATGACAATTAGAGTAGTCACTAATCTGATTATAGGGGAAGACCAGTTCAGGCACCCTCTCAACTGTTGCTAGGAGTCTTAGCTGGGGTCATCCTTGTGGATTCCTGGGAATTTCTCTAGTACCAGGTTTCTCCCTAACTCCATAATGGCTCCATCTATCATGGTATCTCATTCATTGCTCTCCTTCTTACCCAAATTAGTCATCTTGAACCCTCATGTTCCTATTCCCCCTCCCTTCTACTCTCCCTTCCAGTTAGTTTCAGGTAATATTGGAATAAATAAACATCAAAGATAAATTATGGCTGTTAACCACAGACTATCAAAGATAACTATCCTGCTTTTGTCAGTGTGGGATGATGGTCTTTAAGTTTGATTAATGAAGTTTTATGCCACATTCAGGATTCTATCCATAAGTATTCTGGAAGCTTTACTCCCCAACTTTTGTTCTGTACTGGGTCACTGAGATGATATGGCTTGTCCTGTACTCTTTAGAGTATCCTTTCTCCTTACCCATGATTGTTATTCCTATATCCTATAATTGAAGGTCATTTTTTTTGTAATTTAAAAAAGATTTAAACTATTGCACTTATTTTAGGTTTTTCTGCAACAGCAGGTCAAAGTACTTTTCAAATTAAAAACAAAGGTCAGCATAATTATATCTAGAAATAATGCTTCTCAACTGCAGTGATGGCTCTCTTCTCTTATTTTACAAAGTATGAGGATGACCATTACATTTTCTCCACATCATACTTCTACTTGAAAAAAG
Organism: Cricetiscus sungorus; assembly: GCA_030556225.1. Classification (NCBI taxonomy): domain Eukaryota; kingdom Metazoa; phylum Chordata; class Mammalia; order Rodentia; family Cricetidae; genus Cricetiscus; species Cricetiscus sungorus. The sequence goes on from JANBXA010000007.1 coordinate 111,920,757, forward strand.
ACACCACAAATTTTAAAGAGAACAAGGGAGGTATATGTTAAGATTTAGTGGAAAAAAGGAGAAAACCATATGATTTTATTTTAATCTCAAAAAAATAGCTTAAGTAATAAAAGGGAAAAGCAGCCTGGCTTTGTAATGTCATTTTCCTTATGAATTTTTATGTGATATAAATGCCAATACATAACTTGTAGTGGACTCTTTATTGAAATGAGCCCCTTTACTGAAGATTAGTCTTCATGTCCCAGAGGTGAGCTTGTCTTTAGGTGTGTTTTGATTGGGGATATTGACCATGTTTCTGGGTTCCATCCTAGTTGTCAGCATTTCCCCCAAATCTGCTTCATCCCAGGCCTGGTGCCTTTTGCTATAGAAGGCAATGGATAGTCAGGTCATTATAAAAATAAAAATTTCCTAGAAAAAAGAGTTTGGTTGGGATAAAAGAACCCATTTTTATTAAATCTCATAGGTTCTCATATTCCTTTCCTGGCCAAACCAAATCATGGAGAGTAACCTTTGACTATTCCCAATTTATGTTCCACTTGTTTTCTATTTCGTTAAAGGATTTTTTCATTTTCTTTTTTAGAGTCTCTATCATCTTCATGAAGTTATTTTTTAGGGTCATTCTCTTCTGTTTCATTTGTGTTGGGATGTTCAAGTTTTGCTGGTGTGGAGTCCCTAGACTCTGGGAGTGTCATATTGATCTTTCAGTTGTAGACTGTCTTTTTATACTCTTTTCTACCCATCCCTTCTTCCAGTGCATACTGGTGGGAGTCACTCCTTCTTCTCATGAGTATGAAACCAAGGTTCTCTTCCAGTAGGGACAAGCAGGTCCTATACTCCAATGGCTCTCCTCATCCAGTGGGTGGAGGTGGGACTAGGGTGCTGGCAGACTGCAAATGGGCTGGTCTTCTGGGATGGGTTACCCTGTGCACAGTTCCCAGTCCTCAGGAGGCTCTGAGCAGAGTACTGGATGGGTGATTCCCTCCTTGGGCAGAGGCATTATGTGCCACTTATAACTTCATAGATTTTTTTTGATGGCAATTTACATGTTGGAGAGTATTTTATTTGAATGTTGTTGTGAAATAGCATTTTATAGTGTTATTAAGAGGGTGCATCCCCTCTAAAAGCATTAAGCAACCCAGTATTAAAACAAATTTTTACCATAGCTGCATAAGGCAATAGATAAGGCATAGCAAATATCACAAGGGATTTATATATGAATGGCATGCCTGTGAGCATTGGGGTATGTAAAAGAAGTGTTATACTTTATCAACATGAAAGCTGAGTATTTGAGAAATACAATGCTCTAAAATTACACAAACTACTTGAAAAATGTTCTAGATTCAGGAGTTGAATATGTTTCTTGAGTATCAGAATGAGATAGAAAGAATAAGGATTGAATTGTTTTTAGGAGAATTTTCACATTTCAAGACAAGCCATTTCACTTTTTTTTGGTATTTGTTTGTATTTTGTATGTAACTTCTACTGAGATGCAAAAATATATACAGAATGTGGTGAAGTCATCATTTAACTTATTCTTTGTTTATCATTTTGGGGATAGAATCACCCTGGCTAACAAATCGCTATGCATCTGTAGTGAATACTGTGATATTTGCAAATACTTCAGGCTCATATTTGTTGGATCATCCACTTAGAGTGGGTTTAAAAACACCTTTGTATTTTTAGGGAACTCAGAGCAAATACGTACAGCCCTCTGCTTCTACATGGGTTAAACTTCTGACTTCAATGTTTTGCAGTATAGATACTTACCAGATTTCTATAAAAGAAAGAACAGTCATCATAGAATAGTCAGTCCAAATTATGAAACCGTAATGGGATATTGCATAAGAACCTTCTCAACTAGTGGTCAAAGATTCCAACCTTAGTAAGGCAAGGAAAAAAATGAGTAAAATCATATTTACACGAACCAAGTTCCAAATCTATTATAACTTTTTTCTGCAAGAGTCATCTACTTCTTTCATATTTATAAAATAAACATAATAAAATAACATCTTATATCTAATTCCCTGGTCGTGTCTATAAATGACAAATCACTGATATATATATGCGTATATATATATGTAAATATATATATACGCATATCTATATATATATCTTAGAGAGGTTATCATTTGAAGATCATTAACTGTGACTTATCTTTGGCTATTTACCTTAATTATGACTGAAGGCTTATAGCAAATTCTCAGGTAAAAGTGACTACATTTCAGAGGATTAAATGACATTCAGTGAGCACAGCATGCAGTGTGTTCTTTCCAAATGAGATGCTGTGGAGTTAGGCTGGTAGTTCTGGGGCAGAGATGTGGAGGGAATTTTTTAGACTTGGAGATCTCTGGAGAGGTTTCCTTTGAGAATACCTGAAGTTCTTCATTCTACTTTCCCAGGGAAGAAACAATTATTATTCTATAGGGATAAAGCTGGTTACAACTTTTATAATGTAAATTTATTTTCACTGACAGACATTAAAAATATGAATTATGTGTATTACTGTGGTTTGGTACCATGAGATGTTTCTGTACACACACATGGATTTTTGTAAGGTCAAAGTTCATGCTAAAAATGTTCATCTCATGAAATTTTTGTCATTTCTTCATAGTGAGGACTTTCAAAACCATTTCTAGATTGTAAAAAATCACACACTTCAAAAACAAATCTTAATTAGACAACACATTTATGTCAGCATCTATAATGAGCATAACATATAAAAACTATATCAAGTTAAGGGGTGGAATCATGTTTACAGGGACTGGGGAGATATATCAGGCAGTGAAGTGCTTGGGTCACAAAGATTATATCTTGAGTGTGCATCCCCGGTATCTCCATAAAGAATTATGCATATACAGTGACCCACACATGGGCAATATACAGAGAGTGAGAAACTTCATAGCACTCAGTCCTAAATGAGACAGCTTCACCAAACCTTTCTGCCTCAGGGCTCAGGGATCTATGTGGAAGAGGAGGCAGACAGACTGTAAGATCCAGAAGGTCTTCCGCACACAGTAGGACTGATGCACATATGGACTCACAGAGACTGGCAATACATACAGGGTCTGCACAGGCTCAAGCCAGATGGAGTCTTAGCTCCAAGCACTTAAGGGGAGAAGTGGACAGATGATCCTACTCCTAACCAAGAAACTATTTGTGATGGATACCCACTGGCAAAGAGAAAATTAGTTTTTTTCCCCCTAAGGATTCTTACTGGGTATATCAACTATACCCCAGGGCAGGCCCCATGCTGAAGAATAGTTTGGCAACACAAAATGAATAAACTTGATTATTACATTTTTTGTGTGAATTTTTTGTTTAAGTTTTGATGTTTTTTATTGTTCTTTTATTTTGATTTTCATTTTCAGAGAGAGAGAGAGAGAGAGAGAGAGAGAGAGAGAGAGAGAGAGAGAGAAAGAGAGGATATTTAGTTGGATCAGTAGGTTGGTGAGTAGGATCTGCAAGGAGCTGGGCTGGAAAAAATACATTGTATAAAAAACCTTACATTCCAACCACAGTCTTCCCTCCCACTCCTCCTCCCAACCCCATCACTTCCTTCCATCCCCACTGTGTCTGCTCACACCCTCCTCTACCTCCCCCTTAGCCTACCTCTGGTCTACTTCTCTTCACAGATAAGGGCTTCCATGAGGAGTCAACATAGTCTGGCACAATAGGTTGAGACAGGGCCAGGCCCTTCTCCCATGCATTAAGACTGAGAATGGCATCCTACCATACCATAGGGAATAGGCTACAAGAAGCTATATCATGTACCAGGTTTGTATTATGGTCCTACTGCCAGAGGCCCTTCTGATAGTCCAAGCTTTACAACTCTCTCCCACATATGAAGGGCCTACCTTGGCCTCCTGGAGTATCCACAGTTGCAAGTCAGGAGTTCATAAGTTTGCATGAGCTTGGTTCATCTGTCTCTGTAGATTTCTCCATCATGATCTTGACCTCCCTTGCTCTTCTCCCAATCAAAATCCCAGCACAATTCCTCACATAACTTGAAAGATCAATACTCAACTTTATATGGAAAATCAAAAAAATACAAGATAGCTGAAACAACCCTGTACAATAATGGAACGTCTGGAGGCATCACCATCCCTGATTTCAAGCTCTACTAAAGAGCTATAGTCCTGGAAACAGTTTGGCATTGGCACAAAATTGACAGGTAGATGAATTGAAAACCCTGATATTAGCACACATACCTATAAACACCCGATTTTTGACAAAGCAGCTAAAATTATACAATGGAAAAAAAGAAAGCATCAACCAATGGTATTGGCACAACTGGATGCTGACATGTAGAAACCTGAAGATAGATCCATATCTATCATCATGCACAAAACTTAAATTTAAATGGATCAAAGACCTCAACGTAAATCTAGCCACACTAAACTTCTTAGAAAAGAAAGTGGGGATACCCTTGAATGAGTTGGTACAGGAGACCACTTCTTGAACGTAACATCAGTAGCACAGACACTGAAATTGACAATTAATAAATGGGACCTCCTGAAACTGAGAAGCTTTTCTGTTTATTAGCTTATAACATTAATGCATTATTAATAGCAATAAAATTATTGGTAATTAATAGTTATAATTAAATGTTTTATTTTGATGTACATTATTCAAATATAACTAATTTTGCTCATCCCCATATATTTTTCTATTAAATTATCATATAAGCATATTGATTTTATGTAATGCCTCAGCAATATGAGGGTTTATCTTAGAAAACAAATGCTCCTGGACCCATTCACTGAGCTGCTGCCGAGGACTCAGCTGCCTTCCCCTTGAGACTCCTTGCTGCCCGAGGCTCAGTACCCCTGCCTGTCTTCTCTAGCAGCTACCTTTTGCAGGCCGTTTTCACCGAGGAAAAAAACCGTGTCGTATGTCTGCTGTGCATAACCTCCACTCTTTCGACCCCTTTGCTGATACAAGTAAGAGTGATATCCTGCTTCCTGCTGGCACTGAGGTTTATATCTATATTAGAATTCCACAGAGAAACTGCAAGATCCCTACCACTGTCCAAGGGATCACTGATGATTATGATAAAAAGAAATTAGTGAGGCATTTAAGAAGAAATTTACCTGCAATGGTAGTGTAATTGAGCATCCAGAATATGGAGAAGTAATTAAGCTACAGGGTGATCAGTGCATATGACAGTTCCTTATAGAGACTGGACTGGCTAAAGATGACCATCTGAAGCTTCATAGATTTTAAGTGCTTATGACTATCTGAAGCTTAAGTGAGGATTTCCTTGCAATGAGCACCGAGGATTTCCTTGAGCAAAATTTCCCACCAGTCCCTTGTCACAAGTTTAAAAACCTTACAGCCTGTATAATGTAACCATTTGGGGTCCACTTTTAACTTGGACTAGTGTAACTCCTTCATGCAATTAACTGAATAGAGCCATGACAAAAGAAAAGAAAGCAAATGCTTATATACAGACATATACTTAAACATTTGTATTGAGAATCCCATGAATGCAGAATATTATTGATCCAATGCACCCTGATAGTCTCGTCTCCAATTCCCTCATCCTGTACTACTTCCCCCCCCTAAATTTAATATAAGTCCACCTTTTAAATCAACCAAGTCTACTTAATGCTGGCTGGTACGTGTGTGAGTGTATGGCTGTCTCCTTGAATTATATGGGTAGTCTTTCAAGGGTCTCATTTCTGAAAGAAATTCACTTTTTCTCCCTGAACATTCATATAGTCAAAAGCTACTTAGCTACGGGTGGAATTTCATGATCACTTCCCCAATCCATGCTGAGGTTTTGGTTGGTTTAATCTTGTGTATGTAGTCACCTTTCTATAAATTTGTATATTTATCAGACCTGTCCTGTCCAGTAAATTGTATTTTGCTGCAGACTTCCACTGCTTCTGACTCTTATAGTTTTTCTTCCCCATTTTTCTGAATGCCTTTGTGCTTTGGGGGGTAGTGCCTATGATATAGATGTTCTTCCCAGAGCTAAACATACAACAGTCTCTCATTTTTTGGCATATTGATCAATTGTGTGCCCCTAAATTCATCATCATCTAATGTCAAAGAGGCTATAGTAAAGGTTGAAATATGCACCAAATTGTGGTTATAAAAATAAGATCTTAGTGGGAAGATTAGTACTTGTACATTAAGCACAGTAGTAGAATTAGGTTTCCCCCTAGGGGTTATGACCTAGGCATCCATGTTTTCTTGTCTCAGTTAATGGTAACAGGTACAAATTATGTTTTGTGAAGTGGGATTCAGAGTCACCCAATAAAGGTGACTGGTTACTTTAATAACAGTGATATCATTATTGCCCTAATGGACCTGTCTTTTCAGTCTAGTATTGTAGCTTGGGATCAGAACTTGGAAGACTGTTGAATACATTTCTCTCCAAGTAGTGTAAATAGCACCTTCTAGTACTATGACAGTTAGTGAGTGAGATGAAGCTTCTGGTTATATTAGCTTGATTTCTCTGTCATATAAGTATGAAGTATCTATAATAATAACATTTTAGTACAAAATTATGAAAGGTAATCAAGGGTAATTGAAACATCCTGGATAATATTTAGGAGACATGTGGGACCCCAGTGATCAACCACTGGGAAAAAGAATATATATATATATATATATATATATATATATATATATATATATATACCTTTTATACTACTTTTATAGTAATGGAATTCATATAGCATTTAAAAAAGTCTTTGGCCTTATTCCGCCCCATATTTGCTTTTTGTACCCTGCTTTCCCATCTCTCATTCCATTTAATTCTTCCTCTTCTATTATTTTCCTTTTCCCATTTAGATTTTGTATATTCTATTATCTTTCCCCTGAAATCACCACCCACAATCATGGCTCCTTACTAGTTCTAGGCAACTTCAATTTAAGTATACATATCTAAATATTCAAATACAGGATCCATATATGAAAGTGAATGATGGGCGATGTTATTCTGTAAATATGTTTCTCATACTGGTTAATTAATAAAGCACGGTTGGGCCAATGAGAAAGCAAGATAGGCGGGGCTAGGAGACAAGGAGGAAAGAGGAAGTGGTAAGGAGGAGTCAAGATGTAGACCAGGGAGGAAGGAAGACACCCCAAAAATATGACCACGTGGAAATACTTAGATAAGTAGAAATGGGTTAATAATTAAGACAGAGCTAGCCCATAAATAATAATGGTAACTGGCCAACAGGATTGTATCAAACACAGAGTCTCAGTGTGTTATTTGGGGCTGGTGCGGCTGTGGGCCCAGACCAGTGGCAGGTGGGCTGGTGGGCTGGCTGGCTGGCTGGCGGGCTGGCGGAAAACATACAAGCTACAGATGACACCCAACATGGCTGTAAGAACTTTCACTTAAAACTAATAAAAGCTTAAAAAGGGGTTTTAAAAACAAAGGAACAGAGACTAGCAAGACTTCTTGGTAGCAGCATTTTCTTGGTTGGATTTGTTTTGCTGTAGATAGAGATTTGTGCAGCTCCTTTAAAGGAGGTTTCCAAAATTAGCATAAGCGGCAAAAAAATGCCTTGCTTTTAAAGAGCTCTGCTAATAATTCATTGGTGCGTACGAGAGCTACAATGAAGGTTTACACTGTGTTTTAAAAAATACACTGGCTTGGGAGATAAAAAGAAACAGGATATAATGGTTTAAAAAGAAAAAAGAAAGTAAAATGGATGGGTGTGGTGGCACACACCATTAATCCCAGCATTCGGGAGGCAGAGGCAAACAGATCTCTGTGATTTCAAAGTAAATCTAGTATACAGAGGGAATTCCAGGACAGATAAAAGTTACACAGAGAAACCCTGTCTCAAAATATGTAAAAACAGAAATAAAAGAAATAGAGTAATAAAAAAGTCATGTAAAGATGGAAAGCACAGAGAATTTTGCATACTATATGTGATTCTGTTGTCTTTAAATTATTTGTTTGCTGAGAAAATAACAACTACTGATAAAAGAAATGCTGCTGGATTAATTCAATTTATATATTTTAAAAATGGTTTGACTCCAAAATTTAAGCCCAAGGATAAGTTACTGGGGAAAAGGATATCTATTTTTGTTTCCACAGAAAATGAAAAGCTGTGGATTACCTCCAGACTGACATGGTTTGATCAAGCAAGACCACCTGAAGCAACATCAATGGGACATTGCAACCTTACAAACCGTTACAGCCAAGATTATTGCATCTTCTTAGGATCCCCATGACAGCGCCCCCTACCAGCAGGAAGTAGTTTGGAAAGAACGACGCCCAAATTCCCCAATATTGTTTATAAATGTTTGTTTTCATTTAAGTGGGCTTGGTTATAACTGGTTAATGACACAAACAATCTTTTAAAGGTAAAAAGGGAATTATGGTATAGATATGAATACTTTGCTTTGGAATGGATTTTCTTTTATTGGTACAATTTGAGGTCAATTTTATGATATGTATATTTCTCCTCTTGTTTAGATATTGTATTTATATAGCTCATTGGAAAATGTAATGTATAATTTAGTACAGATTAGAGAATTACCTATGATAGTCAAAATAGAGTTAAGTTAGTTAGGATTTCTAGATATACAGAGATGTATTTGAGATTGATAGGCATTCTTTAAATCTTTCAAAGACCTACAGAATATGGCATTTAAAATGGTTTAGGGTTTTTCTTGACAGTGAGGCACATCTGCTCCTGGTAAACCACCTGCATCAGTAAGAAAGATAAACATCAAAGAAACACATTATGGAGTTTGCTTCTAATACGGCAAGACTAGCCATTTGGGCAAGGTACTGCTCTTCTGGACTGTTTGACTTTATCCTGTAGAAACTGGACATGCAGGACCCACAAAAAGGTGACTGCTGATTTAAGATGGACATTGCTACAGGGTTCCTGCTTCATGGAAGAGGCTGCCTGCCAGACAGTCTACAGGACACAAAGAAAAATGACTGACAAACTGCCAATACAGGTGGACAGTTTAACGTTTCCTGCTTTGTTGAGGAGTCTGGAGACACACTATGGCCTATGGACTGAAGATGGAACATTACAGAAGAACTTTGGGTGACTGACCAGGCAATGAGTTGTCTCTGTCATTTCTAGAGTTTATAGTATTATCCTTCTATGGTCTTTGAAGGAGTTGAAGACAGATAGTTATGGTTATAGTTTTCCTTAGTTAGGATTAAAGATAAGTTACATATAGGACTTTAGACTCACAAAGATAAGATGGATGATATTTTCTTTAAGTCTCACAAAATGTTAATGGACTAAATATTATTAACTGTGATTCTTATTTGATAACTGTTGTATGTTATATTTTGCTATGTTAAGGTTAAAATCCTTCTTTTATTTTAGACAGAAAAGAGGAGATGATGGGAAATGTTATTCTGTAAATATGTTTCTCATACTGGTTAATTAAGCACCATTGGGCCAATGAGATAGCAAGATAGGCGGGGCTAGGAGACAAGGAGGAAAGAGGAAGTGGTAAGGAGGAGTCAAGATGTAGTCTGGGGAGGAAGGAAGACGCCGGCCATGGCTCCCCGATAAGATGAGCCACGTGGAAATACTTAGATTAGTAGAAATGGGTTAATCATTAAGACAGAGCTAGCCCATAAACAATGATGGTAACTGGCCAACAGGATTGTATCAAATACAGAGTCTCAGAGTGTTATTTGGGGCTGGTGTGGCTGTAGGCCCAGACTGGCGGCAGGTGGGCTGGTGGGCTGGTGGAAAACAGACATGCTAAAAGTGAACACTCAATATTTGTCTTACTGGATCTTGGTTACCTAATTTATAATGATTATTTCTAGCCCTATAATTTACCTGTGAAATCAATACTTTTATTTTTCTTTACAGGTTAATAACATTCCAATACACACTACACACACACACACACACACACACACACACACACACACTTCACACTTTCATTATCCATTCATCTTTTGATGGGCATCTAAGCTGTCTCCATTTCTTGATAATGAAAACAGTATCATCAAACACGAATCAGCAAGTACCTCTGTAGTAAGTTACAGAGTCTTTGGGAATATGTCAGGCCAGGTATAACTGGATCACATGGTATATCTATTTCTAGCTTTTGGAGGAATAAATTTACTGATTTCCATAGTGGCTATACCAGTTTTTACTTCCACCAATAGTGAAAAGATGGTCTCTTCCCTTCATTAATCTCAATATTTATCTTTGACTTTTACTTTTGATCTTAGCCTTTCTGACAGGAGTAAGATGAAAACTCAAAGCAGTGTTAATTTGAATTCTCCCCCTGTTTCAGAATTTAAATGTTTGATAGAAATTGTATTTCTTCCTTTGAGAATTCTCTGTTTAGGTCCATGCCCAGATTTTAAGTTGGATTATTTATTTCCAATTTTTAGGTATTGTTTGTATGTTTTAGATGCTAGCCATGGTCATTTGTACTCCTAGGAAAGGTTTTTCCATGGGTTTATCATGAAAGAGAGATATATGTGTGGTACACAATGCACACATGATTGTATACATGTATATGAACAGGATATAGTGGATGTGACCACGTTTATTTAAAAAGATCTTTGAATTTACTATTTCATTTGGATGACTGATTACTTCTAATTAATTTGTTCTAGAACTCTTATTTTTAGAGTACTTTCATCTTCAAGCTTCACAACTAGCTGAAAATGATATTAATAGTTAGAAATATATGACTTGGATAGTCAATATTTTCTATATATTTAGAAAGTAAATGAATTGTTTTACGGCAGATTTGATATGAACCTAAAATATGAATGGTACAGAAGATTTTGCATTTCCCACCGCTTTTTTAAATGCACCCTTGACCTCTTTGTTCCTCAAGCTATATACCAGAGGATTCAGCATGGGGATGACCATGGTGTAGAATACAGATGCCATCTTGTCAGTACCCATAGTGTGGCTGGAGCTGGGTTGTAAGTACATGAAGATTACTGTTCCATAGAAAATGGAGACTGCAGTGAGGTGGGAGGCACAGGTGGAAAAGGCCTTCTGGCGTCCTTCAGATGAGTGCATCCTCAAAATAGTGATGAATATAAACAGGTAGGAGATCAAGATGACTACAATAGAGAAGAGGGCATTAAAACCGACCACAAAGAAAATCACCATCTCACTGACAGAGGTGTCTGAGCATGAGAGGGCCAGAAGAGGAGGGGCATCACAGAAGAAGTGGTCTATCACATTGAACTTGCAAAAGGATAGCCTGAAAATGTTCCCAGTATGGATGGAGGAATTCAGAAAGCCACAGACATAGGAGCTTATAGTCAGAGAAGCCCATGTATTTGTGGTCATAGTTGTGGTATAATGCAGGGGCTTACACACTGCTGCATAGCGGTCATAAGCCATGGCAGCCAGCAGGAAACTTTCTGTGGTTATAAAGCCCACAAAGAAAAAGAATTGGGTGCCACAAGCATCATGGGATATGATTTTATCTGTTGAAAGGAGACCTGCTATTACTTTGGGTGTGACAGCTGAAGAATAACCAAAGTCCACCAGAGACAGGTGACTGAGGAAAAGGTACATGGGAGTGTGGAGACGTGAGTCCAGCAGAATCAGCCCTATCATTCCCAGATTCCCAAGCACAGTGCTGAGATAGATGAGAAGGAAGACAATGAAGAGTGGGACCTGGAGCTCTGGGTCATCTGTTAACCCTGCTAGGATGAACTTAGTCACCTCTGTACTGTTCTCCATTGGGGATTGTGTGGCTTCCCTGCAGCAAAGAGAAAGGGGATGAGGATGAGAACTGGAGGGGGGACTAATGATGAACTCTGCTTGTCTTCTCCATGCCTTTTCTCACTGTGCATATATTTCTTTCCAGCATCCTGATCTAAGCAAGCTATGAATCCACATTCAAGTTTAAATTAAGCTAATTAAATGAAATTAAGTAAAACAATATTATGCTGTATTCCAAAAGAGATGATGTATCTGGATCTGGTAACTACAGACAACTGAATTGAGGTCAGAGGCAGGGTAAGGTTAAGCAGGTGGTGGTTATATAAGAATGTCACATTAATTGCTATTTGAAAAATCTCACAGTCTTTATTTGAACTTTCAAAAACAAGCAGTTTTTTTTTAAAACTAAACTAGAATCATTTAAGGTGTTAATTTAGTCAGGATAATATAATGCAATGCTCTTGAGTACACATCTTTCCATTTTCTGTGTTTTTGCATTGTTTTGTTCAGTTTGTTTAGTTTTCAGCTTTATTCTGGTGTGGCTAATCAAATTGTGGGCTTTGAAAATGCTAGCCTAATATCATTCACTGCAGATAGAGTCTAAATATCACAAACTTATTTCTTAGTATTGTACAGGCTGGGGAGCAGTGATGTGTCATGAGGTCCCAATTTCTGGTTTTTACATGGCTTCAGATCTACTGTGAACATTCCAGATTAAGTGAAACTGAACATTTGGTGATAAAAATTAATTTCATTTGATTTATTACTGTAATGTATTCTTCTTCTATCCTTTTTTCTAGCCTTTACTCATTTTTTTTTTCATTTAAGATTTATCTTTTTTGTATGTAGATCCCAGTTGAGCAAAATATAAGAATCCTCTTATGTTTTAGTCACAATGGATATAAACATCTTAGTGAACTCATAAAATGTGGATGATAAGAATATCCAATGAGTGGCTTTATTTTTGTAAAATTTAAAGTGTAGGAAAACCTTTATGTTGTACCATGATATTTCTATTCTTAGAATAAGGAAACCTTGGATAAAACACAAAATAAATACAAGTATAAAATATGCAGATAAGTGGGTAGAGCCGGAAACAATTATCCAAGTGAAGTAACCCACACCTAGTACAATATATATCACATTTTATGTATGGGAGACATTAATTTTGAATTTTTAGAAATGTAAAATTTTAAAAACCCATTATCACTGATGCTATGAATTGCATAAGAAAATTTAGTCATTCCTGTTATGTAATCTACATTTATTTGTAAATCAAAAATGTTTACAAATAAAGTTTGAATTTGCTTTTTCTTGTAAATATCTTTTACCTAAATATTTTAGAATTTCGAAATAGGGGCTGGAGAATTGATTTTGGTTTTCAAGAGCACTACCTGCTCTTGTGGAAATGCAGGTTCAGTTTCCAGCGTTCACATGCTAGCTAACAAGGGCATATAACTTCAGCAGTTATATGATGCAACTACTCACTTTACTTAATAAATTTTATTCTATCTTCTGTGAGTGACATCTATTTGAATATTACTTGAATTTTAGAAAGTCTTACATAAAATAAAATGATTCAATGAAATGTATGTCATGGAAATGCAACTCAGAGCAAATGATCTGTCCTTCTGGGTCTCCATGTACAAAAGCAACTGGATCTTCAAATGTTTAAGTGCCCTGCTCTATAATCTTTGGATATCTTTTTTAAAAATCAAAACAAAGAAGCCACATAAACTACCAGGTGCTGTCCACTCTCTTAATAAGTCTGTCTTAGAAATAAGAATTTTGTTCACTTTTTGGTTCCCAGTAGCACACATAACATATTTCCTAATGTTGTGTGTTCACTTACCTAAGCAAACACCCAGGGCATTAAATATTAAGTTTTTTTCTTACTTTCCATTTCTCAAGAAGAGCACAGTAATTTATTGTTTTCTTACAATTGTAAAACAGTGGTTTAGCCTTGCTCAATCTATATAATGGTTAATAAATCCTGTTTCTACTAACAGGTAAGTCTCTATGGATAGAAATACAGCATAAGTTTACATTTTTTTAATATCATAGTTATGTCATACAATTTTGTAACTATGAATATTTTATAACTGGATTTAAATTTTGTGTTTTCTCATTTATTAATATTCATTTTGCCTTTTAAAAATATTACTATGCTTTTCCTGATTGCAATTATATTTAAAATGATACCCTCATTTGGTCTTTTCATCAACTCTGGGATTAGTTAAGATAACCCATATTATCACTTTCTCTAAAAGAGCCAAACAAAATTATAGTAGATCAAATACCTATTTTAAAATCAATCAAGTTCATTTTAAACAAAGTAGGGACCAGGACCCATGACCTATTAATTACCTTATGTCATATTATAAATATATTTTTAATAATATCACCACTGTTTTTGGGCATAAAGCCTCTGATTATCTCTAATACAAAGTATAACAATATACAAAACATTGCAGTTTAAGCTTTCAGTGAACCAAAGGAAAGGTGGTTGATCTCACAGGTTGTAATCTCCTCGCAATTTCTGTCCTTAAGTTCATGAGGGTTATGTGTCCAACCCAGAGGCTTACCTTCTTACCTGAGAAAAGCAGCACGCAAATCTAGCACTTTCACACATAATTAGGGTTCAATTCATAATCCAGTCCTTGAAAGGAAGAACATTTCTTTATTTGGAGACTCTTACTTAGTATTTAGCAGGAATACCAAAGATCTCCACGTGAAAGAAAAATACAACTGGCTTTAGAACCCTCTAACACAAGCTCTGCTGTTGGGCATCCTGGTCTTCTTTTATAGATAAATTATCTGACCTATTTAAACTTCATAATATACTAATTTATATAAAGGAATAGTACATAGGTAACCCCAAGGACACCTGCCCTGAGGGATGCCTGGTGTGACAAAAAAAGTAATGTTCATTATTTTTTTTAAACTTGGTAAGGTGTGATTATTGTCTTATCCAAGCAAATAATACCACTGTCATTTTCCCCTAGGGAACAAGCTCTTGCTAACATGCCATGCCATTGGGGAGTTGTTGGTTCTAGAGAATAGTCAGATCAATAACAAAAATAAAAAGACTTTTGTTTTGAGTCACTCCCTTTAGTGATATGCCAAAGGAGACTTCACATGTTAAAAAAGTGGTAACCAGGAGAGAGTTCGATAGTCATGGAGTTCTCATGGGAAAAATATCCCAAGAGGAGTACAAAATGCCCTTATCTCACACAACTAGGAAGCAAGTAATTAAAGATTCTATGAGAACTAACTCTGCTTATCAATGGAAATTATAACATTATTTTCATTAATTTTTTAAAAATATCTTTTGGTAAGAAAAGAACTACAATTATGTTTGGCAGTAAGGTTAAAGGATAGAAATTTATATTTTTATGTTTACATTACAGGCATGCTTCCCTTAATTGATATTACTTAATTTTTAAAGAAGAAATGTGTTAATTTTTTGATCCCTACTGAGTTTGAACTACAATGTCAAGACTTGCTAACAAGTCCATGCAAAATAAGAAATGTTTCTTGCATTTGTGGTGCTTAAATACAGTAGTTATAATAAGCACAAAACAAACAACACAAGAGACACACAATTTTGTGTACAGAGACATATGTGTAGTTGAATGCTTTTTCTGTCCCCTTAGTCTCCCTGGTCCAGTTTCTCTCCCACTTGTGGGTCCCCACAGCCACTTACGAAATAATCAGTCAGAGGCTAATATTAAATATAATTGCTTGGCCAATGGCTCAGGCTTATTACTGGATGGCTATCTATCTCTTATAAATTAACTTATTTTTAATAGTCTGCATATCACCACATGGCCATGGCTTACTGGTAGTGTTCTGGCATCTTACCCCTTTGGCTGCTACATGGAGTATTTCTGACTCCACCTTTCTCTAACTCTGTTTGGATTTTCCATTTAGCCATATTCTTCTTGGTCATTTGCCAAATAAGCTTTATGAATCAATAAAAGCAACACATATTCATGGCATGCAGAAGGACATCCTGTACCTCATACACAGCATACTAAATAGGAAAAGAAATAGTACATAGAAAAATGAAAAGGAAAAGAAGAAATTTACCTTATATTAGCTTGTCAGAATACTTTCCGAAGAAAGTGAACATTTCATTAAGTCATAAACATGATAGAGGACCACCATAAGCATGCCTGTGTTAAACAAAATAAAGATTACATGGTAAAAGTCCAAAGTGTAAAAGCATTCCAAATTCTTAAACAAACCATGTAGCTACAGTAGCAACAAAGGGTCATTGGTTATAACTTCCATGGCAGTATTATCCTCAAAACCACAAACAACTATGAATTTTGTTTAGTTGTGGTTTTCTATGGTGATCTCTGTCTGTTGCAAAAAAGTTTCTTTGATGAGGGCTGAAGACCACACTTACCTGTTGGTGTAAGATTGTTGTCAGAAATAATGCTAGCTTAGTAAAGTGGTTGTTCTAGGTTCTCCTCCAATATACACTATTTGACTAATACTGAGTAGTTCAGCTAATTTTCCAATACCAGACATGGTTTCCATTTTGTTAAGTAGGCTTTGCATTCAGTTAGAGAACTGCTGGTTACCAAGGCATGTGTGCTACTGCTGCACACTCATCATTATAGAGAGAACTGGAAAACACTCCGAGGCCTAAGGCTCAGGGAACATTGTGAAAGAGGAGGCAGAAAGGTGATTTTGATGTAGGAGTGCTTCCTACTAATGTCAGAAGTTGTATCTATAAAGTCTCATTAATGCAACTGACTAAAAAGTAGCTGAAACAAGACAACAACAGACATGCTAAAATGAACTAGGGCCAAGCCTCAACCCTATACAAAGAATTATAGGAAACAAAAGATTACTAGGAAAAGGAGAAATAATTTTCCCTAGGGAAGAGCACAGCAATTCCTCATTTCTTGCTCTCAGTATTCATTAGAATCCATTGCTAGTAAAGGCACCCTAAATAGCCTAACATTTCCCCTTTAGCCACTAAGTTAATAAAATAGGTTATTCGTTTCAGCTGTAGATAGTTCAAATAATCAGTTTCAAAGGTCACTGACTCTTGGAGCATTTCATATCTAATTTAGACTGGAGATAAAAACAAGTTACCAGTAAACAGGACTAAGAGTTGAGAAAATGTAAACTGATCTTAGCTTATTTATAAATTCTTAGTGCTGAAAGAAGTGGACACATGTCCCCATTCATAACTCAGAAGCAATTTCTAATTGATACTCACTTGTAAATGAAAATTTTGTTTCCTCTAGGGAGTCTCACTGTGGAAATACACTACTCTAGAGGGCAGGATGCTTTCCCAATATATATGGACAACAGAAAATGTACTCAATGTTATCCTTGGAGGTTTCCTGTCTTATAATCTGTCAGAACTTTTGTTTTTTTAAATTTCTTAAAATTATTTTTAAAAATTTATCTTGTTTTGTATTTTTTAATTTTAATTTAATATTATTTATGTATTTTTCTTGTCTCTTTTTACTCTACAGGTCCTTTGAGTATATATTATGGCTTCCAGTTTAATGTTTTTATGGGAATTGTGTGTGGGGGTTTCTGTTTCTTGGGCCTTTTTGGGTTCTTTTCTGTCTGTCTGTTTTAATCAATTCCTATGTGTTAGTTTTTGTTTTATTTTATTATATTTTATTACTCTCCATTAGAAGCCTGTTTCCTAATGAGAGATAGAAAGGGAATGGGTCTGGATTAGAAGGGATGTGGGGAGGAAGAGTAGAGGGAGGTGAAACTAATTAGTATATATTATGTAAGGGAAAGAAATCTATTTTCAATGAAAGAAATAAAATAAGTGCAGTGAACATCTCTTGGGTAAGAAATTTAGCATACAACATAATACAATATATGTGAGACTTAAACCCAATAGATAGAATTAGTCAGTTAGTTATCGGTCTCTAACATGTCATATGACATCTTAATTTGTAGTTTCATTTATTTATGTGTGCTTGTTTGTACATATGTACTCTGGTACATGTGGGTCAATTGTGTGTAAAGACAAGAAGTCATTCTTGGGTACTTCCTTCAGTCATTCTCTAATTCACTTCAGGTCCTCCATTCTATTCTATTTTATTGCTTTACACATTTAATTTTATGCAAATAACATGTTTCTTTTCTTTTTTTTTGGTTCTTTGAACACCAATTTAATTTTTTTTATTTTTAATTTTTATTTTACATATTGATCCCAGTTAGCTCTCCCTCCCTCTTTCCCTCTCTCCCACCCTCCCATGCCCCCATACGTTCCCCTCCCACTCCACATGTAGGGTGATGCCTTCCAGGAGGGGTCATCTAAATCTGTCAAGTCATTTGGAGTAGGGACTAGGCCTTCTGTCCTGTCTCTAGGTTAAGGGAGTATCCCTCCATAGGGAATGTGCTCCCAAAGTCATTTTTTTTTTCTCCTATAGTGATTGAGAGTTTTGCTGGGTATAGTAGCCTGGGCTGGCATCCGTCTATAACTGTGGATGGTCCAAGTTCTCTAGAAGGTCTCTCCTCCAGTAGAGGACTGGAAATGGGGGTCAAGGATCAGGCAGGAGAGGACTCGGGGTTGGTCTCTGATAGAGGCCTGGCAATGGGGGATCAAAGATCAGCCAGTCTGGGAATCGGGGTGGTCCCACATGAATAGTCAGGTCCAGTGCACTCAGAGAAGATCCAGGGAGGTGGGGGTTCATTGGACCCACACTTGGATCAGTGCTCAACCAGTGGAGCAGTGGAGCAGTGGGCTCAGTAGGGCACAGGGTGGGGGAGGGCAGGTTCTGGTTGGGGTGGTTTGTGGATCAGAGTATTAGAGCTATCCTATCTGGGGACAGGATGCAGGGGGGAGTGAGATTCGGGGCTAACCCAGGGAGTTTCCAGGGAAAGGTGTGTGATTTGATCTGAACTTGTTCCAGACTCATCTCTGGCAGAGACCCGGTGATGGGGGTCAAAGATCAGGCAGGCTGTGACTCAAGATGGTTCCATGTGGATGGGGCTCCAGTGTGCTCAGAGAAGATCCAGGAAGCTTCCAGGAGGTGGAGGGGTTGCTCGACCCACACTATCCCAAAGTCCTTTTGTAACCCAGGGATACATCATGGTTCCACTGTCACAGGTCCCCCAGATTGCCTAGGCTTTCTGAGCCCCCCCCCCCAGATTGCCTAGGCTTTCTGAGACCCACGTCCAGGGGGTCTGAGTTGGTTCAGTGCTGGTTTCCCAGCTTTTAGTCTGGGGATTTCATTAGCTCCCCCTTGTTTGATGGGAGATGTTATTCTGTATATGTTTCTCATACTGGTTAATAAAGCACTGTGGCCAATAGGAAACAAGATAGGCAGGGCTAGGAGACCAGGAGGAGAAAAGAGGAAGTAGAAGGAGGGTCAAGATGTAGACTGGGGAGGAAGGAGGATGCCGGCCAAGGCTCCCCATAAGATGAGCCACGTGGAAATACTGAGATAAGTAGAAACGGGTTAATAGTTAAGGCAGAGCTAGCCCATAAACAATAATGGTAACTGACCAACAGAATTGTATCAAATACGGAGTCTCAGAGTGTTACTTGGGGCTGATGCTGCTGTGGTTCCAGACTGGTGGGCTGGCAGAAACATACATGCTACACTTGTTCAGGTCAGTTTTTCTGTAGCTTTGTCCTGACCCCTTTTCTCTTTACTCCTCCCTCTCTGCAACTGGATTCCAGGAGTTCAGCTTAGGTGTTTATCTGTGGATGTCTGTTTCTGTTTCCATCAGCTACTAGATGAGGGCTTTATAAGTTAGTTATCAATCTCATTATCAGGGAAGGGCATTTAAGGTAGCCTTTCCACTGTTGCTCAGATTGTTAGTTGAGGTCATCCTTATAGGTCTCCGGGCATTTCTTTATAGTCAGTTTTCTGTTCAAACCTATAATGGCTCCCTCTATTATGGTATCTCTCCTTTTTTTTTAATGCTCTTGTCTATTTGTTCCCCGACTCAATTTTCCTATTCCCACATGTTCTCATCTCCTACCCTTCTCTTTTTCCTTACTCCCTCTCCACTCACTGCCCCCCCTAATATGCTCAGGAGATCTTGTTCCTTTCCCCTTCTGTCAGGGACCTTGTATGAATCTTAGGTTTCTCCTTGTATCCTAGTTTCTTTGGCAGTGTGAATTATAGGCTGGTAATCCTTTGCTCTATGTCTAAAATCCATATATGCATGAGTACATACCATGTTCTTTTTATGACTGGGCTACCTCACTCAGGATGGTTTCTTCCAATTCTACCCATTTTGCCTGAGAATTTCAAGATTCCATTGGCTTTCTTTTCCTGTTGAGCAGTATTCCACAGCTTCTTTATCCATTCTTCAGTTGAGGGGCATCTAGGTTGCTTCCAGGTTCTTGCTATTACAAATAATGCTGCTATGAACATAGTTGAACAGATGTCTTTGTTGCATGGATGTGGAACATTTGGGTATATGCCTAAGCGGGGGTGGGGGGTGGGGGTGGGGTTGCTGGGTCCTGTGGTAGACTGATTCCCATTTTCCTAACGAACTGCCATACTGGTCTTCAGAAGGGCTGTACAAGTTTGCACTCCCACCAGCAGTGGAGGAGTGTTCTCCTTTCTCCACATCCTCTCTAGCATAAGCTGTCATTGGTGTTTCTAATTTTAGCCATTCTGGCAGGAGTAAGATAGTATCTCAGAGTTGGTTTGATTTGCATTTCTCTGATGGCTAAGGATATTGAATACTTTTTAAAGTGTCTTTAGGCCTTTTTGGATTCCTCTGTTGAGAATTCTCTATTATGTTCTATATTCCACTTTTTAATGGGGTTATTTGGTGTTTTGCAATTAGTTTCTTGAGTTATTTGTATGTTTTGGATATCAATCCTCTGTCAGATGTAGGGTTGAAGATCTTTTCCCAGTCTGTGGGCTGTGGATTGGTCTTGTCCACTGTATCCTTTGCCTTAGAAAATTTCCTCAGTTGGAGGAGGTCCCATTTATTAGTTGTCGATCTCAAAGTCTGTGCTGCTGGTGTTTTCCTTTCAGAATTTTCTGTAGGGCTGGATTTGTAGAAATGTATTGTGAAAATCTGGCTTTACTATTAAATATCTTGTGTTCTCTGTCTATAGTTATTGAGAGTTTTTCTGGGTATAGTAGCCTTGACTGGCATCCGTGGACTCTTCGTACTTGTAGAACATCTATCCAGGACCTTCTGGCCTTGAGAGTTTCCATTTAGAAGTCAGGTAATTTTGATAGATCTGCCTTTGTATGTTACCTGGCCTTTTTCCTTAGTTGCTCTTAATTTTTTTCTTTATTCTGTCTGTTAGGTGTTTTTGATTATTATGTGGCGAGGGACCTTTTTTGGGGGGGTCCAGTCTATTTGGGTTGTGGTATGCTTCTTATACTTTCACAGGTATGTCCTTTTTCAGATTGGGAAGGTTTTCATCAATGATTTGTTGAATATGTCTTCTGTACTTTTGTGCTGGGCTTCTTCACTTTCTTCTATGCCTATTATTCTTAGATTTGGCTTTTCACGGTGTTCTACATTTCCTGGATGTTTTGTGTTAAAGATTTGTTGGACATAAGATTTTCTTTGGTTGATGAATCTATTTCCTCTAGTTTATCTTCAGCGCCTGAGAGTCTCCCTTTGAACTCTTGTATTCTGTTGGTTATGCTTGCAAATGTACTTCCTGATTGTTTTCCCAGTTTTTCTATTTCCATAATTCCCTAAATTTTTTTTATTGTCTCTATTTCAGTTTTCAGTTCTTGAATTGTTAGACTTGTTTCCTTCATCTATGTGGTTTTTTGTTTTTGTTTTTGTTTTTTTTTTGGTTTTCCTTACTTTCTTTAAGAGATTTGTGATTTGTTTGTCTCTTACATTTTTGCTTGGTCTTTTCCTCTTTTCCTTCATTTCTTCAAATTTTTTGTTTGTTTTTTCTTCCAATTCTTTAAGGGATTTTCTCATTTCATCTTTGAGCACCTCTGTCATTTTTATGAAGTTATTTTTTTAAGTCGTTCTCTTCTGCTTTATCTGCTTTTATATGCTCAGGTACAGTTGGTGTAGAGTCCCTAGACCTAGATTCTGGTGGTGTCACACTGTTCTTTCTATTGTTGATTGTTATTTTGTATTGCTGTCTTTCCATTGCTTCTTCCAGTGGGTGCAGATGGAGTCTCTCTCTCTCTGTACTCTGCTCTCCCAGTGGGTGTAGGTGGGTCAGGTGTTTGCTGTCTATAATCTGGATGATAGGAGCTCTCTTGGAAGTCTCTGAAGCAGAGGCCACAGCAGGGAAATGATGTCCATAGGGTAGGCTCAGGATGGTCTCAAGCACTCAGGCAGATGGCAGGTGATGGGGCCTAAATAAGGTGAATGTGGTCTCAAGGTGGTCCCATGTGGATAGACAGGTCAAATATGCTCAGAACTGACCCAGTTCCAAGGAGGTAGATTGTGTGTTGGGCCTGCACTCTGGCACAATGCTCACCCCAAGCAGTGGACCCCGCAGGACCAAGGGTGAGGGGAAGGCAAGGTCTGGTAGGTATATGGACCAGGCCTGGACCACCTAAGCCAAGGTTATAGGGAGGAGTGAGATGGGGAGCTAACCCAGGGAGTTCCCAGGGAAGGATGTAAGGGGATTTGCCCTGACTCACCTCCAGCAGAAGGCAGGTGGTGGGGCCCAAACATTTGGTGAGTGCAGGCTCAAAGTGGTCCCTTATGGATAGGTGTGTCCTGTATGCTGAGAGCCCACCCAGGAAATTCTGAGGAGGTGAAGGGGATATTGGACCTACACTCTAGCCCAAACTTCACCCAAAGCAGTGGACCCAGTAGGACCAAAGGTGAGGGGAAGACAGGTCCTGGTTCAGGATAGTAGTTCTGCAAAAAATATTTTTCACATGTTTTTCTCATATTAAGAATATAGGAGATGTGGAAGGGATATTATTAAGAATGGTAAGAACAAGAAATAGTAATAGATGGGTAAATGTGAACAAAATTCATAAATGGAGAAATGTCACAGTGAAACGTTATAATTGTATAGTTAGTTATGACAAAGGGATAAAATTAATAAATGCTTGTTGAGACAATGAGCAAATCAATGAACAAACAAAGGCAGTAAATTGACAATGCTCCATTTACTGAACATTTTGTGGTTTCAGTAATTTGAATAAGAAATTTCACACATAGGCTCAGGCATTTAAACAGTTGATTCTCAGTTGGTGGTGTTATGGAAGGGGTTTAGCAGCTGCCATCTTGGTGGAGGAAGTATGTCATCAAATGTGGAATTTTTAGAGTCTCTTCCTATTTCCAGTTTTTTTCTGTGTTGCATGTTTGTGATCGAGGATTCCATCTCTCAGCTTCCTGCTTCAGCTAACGTGCCTGTCTGGAACAATACATTCGAATAAATCTTGCCTCTGATAAGTTGATTTTGGTCATGGTATTATATCACAGCAATGTAAAAGTAACTCATAACATTGGTCCCACATTTGTAAAGCTAAATTTCATGATTACCTTTATGGAGACTCTTAATAACTTTCCTAATGCTGCAATCCTTTAATACAGTTCCTCATCTTTTGGCAGATGGCTCTCTGTTAGTTTTAGGTCACACAGAGCTACACGAATTTGATCCAGTCTAAAAGAGAAACAGCTTCCCCTTTCCTTCCACCTTCCCTTCTTTCCACCCCAAAAATGCTCCCAATTTTCTCAGGAGATCTTGTTTATTTCCCTTCTTAGGTGAAGGGGAGAAGAACAACATGGTCAGGATGTGGGAAGGATAGAGAGTGAGAGCAAGGGAAGAGATGTCTTGATTGAGGGAGTCATTATGAGGCTAGTGAGAAACCTGGCACTAGAGAAATTTCCAGGAATCCACAAAGATGAACCTAGCTGAGACCTTAAGGATCAGTGGAGAGGGTTCCTGAGCCGGTTGGTCTCCCCTTGTAATCAGGTTGATAGATACCTGTATTATCATCATAGAATCTTCATCCAGTAAATGGAAGCAGATGCAGAGACCCATAGCTAAGAACTGGGCAAAGCTTCCAGAGTCCAGTTGAAGAGAGGGAGAGAAATAGTATGAGCAAAGATGTCAAGACTAGTTTATAGATAACCACAGGCACAATTGACCTGAGTTACTGGGAGCTCTCTGACTCTGGACTGACAATTGTGAAACCTTCATAGGATCATCCTAGGCTCTCTGAATGCAGGTGACAGTTCTGTGACTTGGTCAGTATGTGGGGCCATCGAGAGTGGGACCAGGATTTATCACTGGTGCTCAAACTGGTTTTTTGGAGCCCTTTCTCTTTGGAAGAATGCCTTGTTTAACCTGGATGTGGGGTCTCAAAGACATGTGCCAGACTTCGTTGATTCCCCATGGGAAGACTTACCCTCTCTGAGGAGTGGATGGAGGGTGCAGTAGGGGGGAGGTGGGGAGAGCAGGAGGATGGGAGGGAGTGGGAACTGGAATTGGTATGTAAATGAGAAAAGATTGCTTTAAAATAAAAATAATAACAAAGAAATAAATTTCTATCATAATACACCTCAACAAATAAGAATAAAAGAGAACCAGTTCATGCAAAGGTGATCTTAGAACTTGGGATCACACACTTTTAATTCTAGCACTAGGGATGTGGAGTGATATGGCTGAGCAGAGAAAGGAATACAAAGTGGGAGGAGACAGGAACTCAGAGAATTGCAGTCTGAGGCTTGGTGGTGAGCAGTGCAGCCAGGATTTTACTCTGAGTATCTGTGGAGACATACTCACCCATTTTGGTTCGAGATAGAGGTGAGGGCTAGTGGCCAGCTACTTTGCTTCTCTGATCTTCATCTTGAACCTCAAAATGTCTCTGGGTTTATATTAGTTTTGTTACAGATATTGTTTCATTTCTAAATGGGTATTGTTTCTAAGAGTTAGGGGATGGGAAGGGGGAGGAAAAGACTGTGTAGCAGGAATGAAGGGAAGGGAAACTTTGGTAGAGATGTAATGTATAAGAGAAGAATAAAAGTTTAGAAAAGTTGTTTCTGTTGAGCAATATCTCTTTCTTCACAAGCTGATTCATAAAACAAAAACTTTTGGATTGTATAATTAATTGGTCCTGAGTATGTAGTACACATGTGGACAGAAATAAAAGTCAACAGGCTTCTTCAAGTTTTTAATCAGAGAGCCAAACACATGAATGTACTTACAAAATAGCATTTTTTTTCTATTTGAGAAGAATTTATAAATTACATTCAAATTGTTATGTGAAAATGCAAATCTCTAAGCATAAGTTACTTGTTCTAAATTCAGTCAGTTTTTACAAAGTTAGACTGGCTTATATTTATGAACTCATAACATTGTTCTACCTAATTATTGTCCTTTCTATGTTTACTCTCATATGATATAGGTATTGTATAGAGAAACAAAATTTAAAGTAGAATAACCTATACTAAGGCTTATTAAGAGGATCAAGAAAGTAGAACATCTGGTACAGAGAATGGTTCTCAGTTATCTTTAGAGAAACAGTCTCCACATGAATCTCTCTGCACTTGAAAAGGGAAATTCTAATGTTTTCAGTATCTAGTCTTTAGGCCTTCTGTCTCCAAGTGTCCATATTTGTGCATCACCTCAGGTTTCTGTATTGTTAACTTTCCCAGTGACTGAACTGGGATCATTTTTTTCCAGTTGTCTCCTAAATGTTAGTGTTGGTTGGTGGAGCTCACCAGTGGGGAATGGTGGTGAATAAGGAATGAATTTTGGGGGTATTTTGGAGGCTAGGATTAACAGCATGCACTCCTGGAGTATATGTGGACTGAGAGGGAAAGAGCCCATGTGGAATAATCTTTGCATTCCATTACTTTTAGAGTTTATTTAATTTGAATAACTGAATAGGACATAGTCTCTGTCATTGACCTATATACACTTTATTTCTGATTTATTCACTCACAGATCAGGCAACACTGATATCAAAATATCAAAATATCAAAGGATGTTTTGAACATTGAGGAGGTACCAGTTTGCATAGGTATGCTATAATAAAGAGGCCAAAGGAACACAATCATAAAATTGTTAAGGCATTTTATGATGTGATTATATAATTAAATAAAATATTACAACATTCAAAAGATTGTCATTCAATAAAAGTATAGTGTATATTTTTATTTGTAGATCATTATAATTTCTTTCTCAAAGTAAACAATTTAATATTGTTTATATTTGTCAAAGTCATATATTTGTTTCCCTAGTAAGTTTGAATTTAAGTTAAAAATTACCCAAATAATGATTTTTTAGAAATATGGTTAAAATATTTGAGTTTCTGTTGATAATTTGTTTTTCCTGTAAGATATTATATATATATACATATATATATATACATATATATTACTATTACATTATTAATAATATTTGTTTAGTGATCGTATCTTATGTTTTATTGTGTCTTAACAATGAGGCAGAATTCTTAGTGATTTAAACATATCAACTTATCACATTCTTCAAACTTCCTGATGAAAGACACTTTTCATTGATATTTTAAACTGAGGCACAGAAAGGTGCCTACTCACTCAGTGTTGCCTGATCTGTGAGTGAATAAATCAGGAATAAAGTGTACATAGGTCAATGACAGAGACTATGCTCTATTCAGTTACAACACGCTACCTCTCAGGATGCTTGTATGGTTTCAAAACACCTTTAAAAACACCCACAAGAATTACACAATCTAGGAAAAGTAGGAAGAAAAATGATAATTTTTCAAATTAATTAAATAAATTCTTGAATTTTTCATGTTTCTTGAAAGGAACAATTAAGAATCAATATCTTTCTTATTCTTTGTTGCAGGTGTAGTTTGCTCAAGGTAGTGTATGCTTGGATGGTAAGTTTTCAGTTTTATACTTTTTTGGGCATGTCTTCCAAAGATGACTGTTTTCTTTGAAGAGTCAAAGGACTAATGCATTTTTTTATATCCTGAATGTATTACAGCTGTATGGATGAATATCTCATATCTCACCATGGAGAATCTAAAAAGGCAGTGATGCACCACTGTTCTCAGGCAATTATACAACAATACAGGAACATTATACACATTGATATCCATTATTTTCTAGTCATATAGCACATAGTGCTTTGTTATCTTGTATTTGTTGCTGAAATGACAATTATGAAAGTCAGAGTAGTTAACTGTTGAAATAAAATTTCAACCCACATGAAAATATGTGATCGAAACTTTGAAGACATCTGAGTGGTCATTTAGCATATCTGCGTGCTGTTGGGAACAAGCAGATGTCATGCAGAAGGCTCTAGCAATTACTTAAGGAAATGGTAAGATTATGGCAGTCTCATGATTCTTGAGAATTCTTGAGAATCTTGAGTAGTGAGATTATGCACATAATGCCATTTGAATGACAGGAGTTCTCTGTCATCAATTCCTATGCATCAACAGTATATTTACTTTCCTGTTTGTTTGGATAGGTGATACACAATTTCAAAATGTCATACTTGGAAAATAGCACTAAGGTGACTAAGTTTACACTTTTGGGATTAACTGACAACCTGGAGCTGGAAGTCCCCCTGTTCATAACATTCACCCTCATCTATCTTGTCACACTGATCAGGAACATAGGCATGATTGTATTGAACTGGCTGGACTCCTGTCTCCATACTCCCATGTATCTTTTCCTCAGTAATCTCTCTCTGGCAGACAGTGTTTACTCCTCAGCTGTGACTCCCAAGGTGATGACTGGGCTTCTCACAGGGAACAAAGTTATCTCCTATGGGGGATATGTTGCTCAAATGTT
The DNA here is from genome assembly GCA_030556225.1 of Cricetiscus sungorus. NCBI lineage: Eukaryota > Metazoa > Chordata > Mammalia > Rodentia > Cricetidae > Cricetiscus > Cricetiscus sungorus. Next base: position 111,948,119 of record JANBXA010000007.1, read on the forward strand.
CTTCTTTGTGTCTTTTGCCAATGTGGACTGTTTCCTATTACATTATACCACTACCATGAGTGCTAGTGTGTGTACTCACATGGTGATTAGATGCTATGTATGGGGCTTTTTTTGAGTCTGCTGTACATACTGGATTCACCTTCTCCCTTTCCTTCTGCCTTTCTAATGTGATCCATCACTTTTTCTGCATTATCCCTCCAATTCTGGCTCTTTCTTGCTCTGATATCTATGTGAATGAGATTGTGCTCTTTATCTTAGCCTCATTCAATGTCTTTTTTGCTCTGATAGTTATCTTGACCTCCTATGCATTCATATTCATTGCTATCCTGAGGATGCATTCATCAGAAAGATGAAAGAAAGCCTTCTCTACTTGTGCATCCCACCTCACTGCTGTGACCATATTCTATGGAACTATAATCTTTATGTATCTGCAGCCCAGTTCCAGTCATTTCACAGGCAATGATCAAATGTCATCTGTGTTCTACATCATAGTAGTTCCCATGTTGAACCCAGTTGTCTATAGCTTAAGAATAAAGAAGTTCATAATGCTGCCAAGAAAGTTGTTGAGGAAATAGAGACTTTGCTGAGATCCTAATTTTTTTAAATTTTAGATTATATATTTTGTTGAAGGCAGTAGAGTCATATTTTTGAAAATATATTGATAAAAATTAAAATTTTCATGTAAGTATTATTTTTGCTTTTTCCATTTGCTAAAGGATTACATTTTGTTGATAACCATTTTTTCTTTAAGAGCAAGAACCATGCTTACTTTTAGTGATAGTCATTTAGAGCTTGCTAACAACACAAAGTTACAATGTTGAATTAATGCAAATGTGACAGAGTATATGTCTGTGTTTAGCTGCTTCCTTCCCTCCTGGTCAAGAAGAAATGACACTTTAGCAAATAACTTTAAAAATTGTCTTCCACTGATACTTAGCTAAGTTCAGCGCAAAGTATCTCTTCCCAAGTTTCCTTATTATCTGTTTTAGACATGGTCTCCTGTAGCTCACTTAGAGCTTCTTGCATGTTAGAAATGCCCTTCACCTAACTCAGACTCTAAAAGACAAGAATAATTTGTAATTACTCATAAGTGGGTATTAGACATAAAGCAAAGGACAACCAATCTCCAGGCCACAACCCTAGGTAAGAATCTAGGTAAGAAAGAAGACCCTAAGAGAGTTGAGAGACATCTGCCTAGAAAGGAGAAAAAGACAAGTTCTCCTGAGTAAATTGGGAGCGTGGAGAGGGAGGAAGATGGAAGGGGAGAGGGAAGAGGAAAGGGAAGTGGGGAAAATGTATATCTCAATAAAAATAATAAATAAAAAAGAAAGAAATGCCCTTCACCAGCTGTGTCAATCCCCATCATTGTCTTTTTAAACACAGAAAAGTCTATAAATACATATAAAAGAAACAGAAAGCTTTCAATGTAATTCAGACTGTAAATTAAATACTGTGACCATGTTAACAGAACAGCAAAAATAGTAAAGTTAGTCAGTTAGTCAGTTTGTATGCAAAGGCAGCTTTTCAGTGCCCTTATTTGCTGATTTGCTAACTTTTTCCTTTCCTTTTATGTTGTATGTATTCAGTTTATCCAGAGAAGAATCTCACTATGTGGCCTTGGTTGAACTGGAACTCTCGATGTAGATCAGTCAGGCTTTGAATTCACAGAGATCCATTTGCCTCTCTTTTCTGTGTGCTGGGATTAAAGGCTTGTCAGCACTTAATTTTAATTAAGGAGACTTAAAAATCTGCATTGTTGATCATTTATCTATTGTTGTATAACAAGCTTTCTTAAAATTTAATGTCTTAAGAATGCTTTTGCATTTTATATAATCATGTGAACAATGCAATTCTTTTATTTTTCTCCATGTTCACCCCTGAAGCTCTTTGAGCTTGAAGACCTAAGATAGCTTCCCTCTTTTATTGGTATAATCAGGCATCTTCAAGCTCAATTGACCTTATATAATATAAAGAACCTCATGGATCTGAATTAAAATTTATGTATTATGAGAGTTACCAACTCTTGGGGAAAGGAGAAGCAAAGTATTTGTGACCATATGCTTATGCCTCCAATCTGGTGACATTAGAATAATTTGGCTGAGCTAAAATAAAGAAAGTAAAATGTAGTGGCACAATGTAACCTATTTCTCAAACATCAGAAGGTAGTGTAGCAGTGTGAAAATGCACTATTCTGTATGCCATGACAATCCTCCCATTTGTAATAACGGTTCTGCTAATACCAGAGATGTATTTATAGAAAGAAAGAAATGTATTTATAGAAAGAAGGAAACAAAAACACTTCACAGAAATCCACCATTTCTTTCTTTGGGAAGCAAAATGTTTGTGTTTCCTTTACCTGAAGTTCTATGAAAAAGCCTACAGAATGTGTAGATTATTTTTAGTAGGATTCTGAGCATATATAAGCAACATCTGCATACCTTTTCTTGCTGCAGTATTCTCAGAAGCCAATCTATAGACTCAGTCTAGCCTTCAACAGATGGATAGGTAAAGAAAACATGATAAAGCATAGCAGACTTCTATTCAGTCCAAAATAAGAAAGACATCATGACATTATAAGCAGAAAGCATGGTACTATAAATCACCAGTTTAAGAGAAATAAGGCAGATTCAGAAAGAATTATCACATGGCTTCTTTCATGTGGTGAAGTTAGTATAAAATCAATAATAAAAATAATTGAAATAGTAGATTTACTGCTTTGGAAAGGTATGTGGCAGGGCAGGAACTAAAGCAGGGGGAATTGTGAATATAAGCAAAGTGGACACAACTAGAGCAAAATACATTCATGACTGGCAATGTTATTGCCTAGTATACTAAGTAATAGTTAAATAAATTAATGACATATAGAAGAAACAATTTACAATGTATACAGAAAAAATTTTCCTTTAGCAATTTTCATTGTATCTACTAATTGTATACAATGCTGGGTATAATTATGACATTCCCTGATGGGAGATGTTATTCTGTAAATATGTTTCTCATACTGGTTAATTAATAAAGCACCGTGGCCAATAGGAAACAAGATAGGCAGGGCTAGGAGACAAGGAGGAAAGAGGGAATGGTAAGAAGGAGTGAAGATAGAGACCAGGGAGGAAGGAAGATGCCGGCTGCAGCTCCCGGATAAGATGAGCCACGTGGAAATAATTAGATAAGTAGAAATGGGTTAATAATTAAGACAGAGCTAGCCCCCATAAACAATAATGGTAACTGGCCAACAGGATTGAATCAAAAACAGAGTCTCAGTGTGTTACTTGGGGCTGGTGCGGCTGTGGGCCCAGACCAGTGGCAGGTGGGCATGTGGGCTGGTGGGAAAACAACAAGCTACAGATGGTGCCCAATGTGGCTATATGAACTTTCACTTAAAACTTGATAAAAGCTTAAAAAGAGATTTTAGAAACAAAGGAACAGAGACTAGCAAGACTTCTTAATAGCAGCATTTTCTCTGTTGGTTTTGTTTTGCTGTAGACAGAGATTTGTGTGGCTCCTTTATGAGGGGTTTCCAAAATTAGCATAAGCAGCAAAAAACCGCCTTGCTTTTAAAGAGCTCTGCTAACAATTCATTGGTGTATACGAGAGCTGCAATGAAGGTTTACACTGTGTTTTAAAAAAATACGCTGGCTTGGGAGAGAAAAAGAAACAGTATACAATGGTTTAAAAAGAAAAAAAGAAAGTAAAATGGATGGGTATGATGGTGCACGCCATTAATCCCAGCACTTGGGAGGCAGAGGCAAACAGATCTCTGTGATTTCAAAGTAAACCTGGTATACAGAGGAAATTCCAGGACAGATAAAAGTTACACAGAGTATCAAAATATGTAAAAATAGAAGTAGAAGAAATAGAGTAATAAAAAAGCCACGAAAATATGGGAAGCACAGAGAAATGTTGGATACTATAGGCAATTCTGTTGTCTTTAAATTGTTTGACTGCTGAGAAAATAACAACAACTGATAAAAGAAATGCTACTGGATTAATTCAATTTATATATTTTAAACATGCTTTGACTCCAAAATTTAAGCCTAAGGACAAGTTACTGGGGAAAAGGATATCTATTTTTGTTTCCATAGAAAATGAAAGGCTGTGGATTTCTTCCAGATTAATATGGTTTGATCAAGCCAGACCCCCCTGAAACAGTGCCCCAGATGATCCAACATTCAAAGCAGTTGAGACAAAGCCTTGCAGACTACAGCCAAGATTTCTGCGTCTTCTTGGGACCCCCATGACAGCACCCTCTACCAGCAGGAAGTAGTTTGGAAAGAACGATGCCCAAATTCCCAAATATTGTTTATAAATGTATGTTTTCATTTAAATGGGCTTGGTTATAAATGGCTATAACCACAAGCAATCTTTTTAAAGGTAAAAAGTGAATTATGGTATAGATATGAATACTTTGCTTTGGAATGGATTTTCTTTTATTGATACAATTTGAGGTCAATTTTGTGATATGTATATTTCTCCTCTTGTTTAGGTATTGTGTTTATATAGCTCATTGGAAAATGTAATGTATAATTTAGTACAGATTATAGAGAGTTACCTATGATAGTTAAAACTTGGAGTTAAGTTAGTTAGGATTTCTAGATATGCAGAGATGTATTTGAGATGAATAGGCATTCTTTAAACCTTTCAAAGACCTACAGAATATGGCATTTAAAATGGTTTAGGGTTTTCTTGGCAATGAGGCACAACGGCTCCTGGTAACACCACCTGCATCAGAAAGGAAGATGGACATCGAAGAAACACATTATGGAGTTTGCTTCTAATATGGAAAGACTAGCTATTTGGACAAGGTACTGCTGTTCTGGACTGTTTGACTTTATGTTGTAGAAACTACACATGCAGCACCCACAAAAAGGTGACTGCTGATGCAAGATGGACATTGCTACTTCATGGATTCCTGCTTCATGGAAAAGGCTGCCTGCCAGACAGTCTACAGGACACAAAGAAAAATGACTGACAAACTGCTAGTACAGGTGGACAGTTTAAAGTTTCCTGCTTTGTTGAGGAGTTTGGAGACACAGTATGGCCTATGGAGTGAAGATGGGACATTACAGAAGAACTTCCGGTGACTGAGCAGGCAATGAGCTGTCTCTGTCATTTTTAGAGTTTATATATTATCCTTCTGTGGTCTTTGAAGGAGTTGAGGACAGATAGTTATGGTTATAGTTTTCCTTAGTTAGGATTAAAGATAAGTTACATATAGGACTTTAGAATCACAAAGATAGGATAGATGATATTTTCTTTAAGTCTTACAAAATGTTAATGGACTAAATATTGTTAACTGTGATTCTTATTTGATAACTGTTGTATTGTATATTTTGCTATGTTATGGTTAAAACCTTTTTATATTAGACGGAAAAGTGGAGATGATGGGAGATGTTATTCTGTAAATATGTTTCTCATACTGGTTAATTAATAAAGCACTGTGGCCAATAGGACACAAGATAGGTGGGGCTAGGAGACAAGGAGGAAAGAGGAAATGGTAAGAAGGAGTGAAGATGGAGACCAGGGAAGAAGGAAGATGCCAGCTGCAGCTCCTGGATAAAATGAGCCACGTGGAAATAATTAGATAAGTAGAAATGGGTTAATAATTAAGACAGAGCTAGCCCATAAACAATAATGGTAACTGGCCAACAGGATTGTATCAAATACAGAGTCTCTGAGTGTTATTTCGGGCTGGTGTGGCTGTGGGCCAGACCGGCAGCAGGCGGGCTGGCGGGAAAACAACAAGCTACAATTCCTGTATATTCCTTGAATGTATTTTGATCACATTTACTCCCATTATTATTCCTTATTAGCTACTTTACCCCTTGTTCATATATAATATTCTCCCTTCTAGTTTTATGTATTTTTTTACCTGTAAATATCACATATGAGAGAAATGTGTTGGTGAGAATGGTTTATTTTACTTACAACATTGATCATTTAACTTAGAAATGACATGGATTAGTCTTGAATATCTATCATTCTATCTTTTATCATCTATCTATCTTTCTATCATCTATCTATCTAATTTACCTATCATCTATCAATCATAGTTTATTAATTTGTTTACTGATACTACATCTAACTATATAACTCTGCTACTTTGAATAGATAATCAATAAACATGGTTTTGAAAATACATTTATAGCAAGCTGACTTTGTTTTGGGGCAATGTATACTTAGGAGTAGTATATCAGGATCATAAAGTAGTTTTACTTTTAAATGTCTTTTAAAGAATTTCCATATTAGTGGTCACACTAATTTACATTTCCACCAAAAGTTAGAAAAGATTTTATTTTCAATTTAAGTTTTTTTCCTGAAATATAAAAAATATAGTTCAAAGAAGTAATATAAAGTAAAATATTTTGAATTGAATAAAAATAGACACATATTTATGACTTTTTTTCTTAGAGAAACATGAATGAGCATCTTTTCATCCAAGAAAAAGCACATAGCCACATTTTCATCACTGAGACTTGATCCAGTAATTGATTGAAACAGATGCAGATACCCACAGCCAAACATTAGATGGAACTCAGTGAAAGACTGTAGGAACCAGAGGGATCAAGGACACCACAAGAAAACCCAAAGGACCAACTAACCTATTCTCATAGGGACTAGCAGAGACTGAGCTAAGTAGAGAGCTACATGAGACTGATCTGGGCCCTTTGCATATATGTTACAGGTGTGTAGCTTGATAGTTTTATGAGACTTGTAATAGTGAGAGCAGGGTTAGCTTTTGACTATTTTGCAGGCTATTGAGATTGTTCTTCATAATGGGTTTCCTTGTTCAGACTTAATACAAGGGTAGGTGTCTAGTCTTACTGCAACTTTATATGCCATGATTGGTTGATATCCCTGGGAGGCCTGCCCTTTTCTGAATAGAATTGGAGAAAGAGTGGATGATGGGGAGTTAGGAGGAGGGTGTGGGAGGAGAAACTGTAGTCAGTATGTAAAATATAATAATAAATCATTAAAAAAAAAGAGACAGAGAGGGTACCAGCAAGAGACCAAAATATAATTCTATCATGATCTATATTGGTGAACAAATGAGTACATTGTAGGCCCTTACAGGAGCTCAATGACAGGTTATTTATAGTAGAGAATCATGAGACTCAAAGGCAGCTGCATGACTGAAATTTACTCATAGATGAAGACAAAAAAGCTGAATACAATTTGCAGACAGCTACAAATCTCTATTCCCCAAGCCTTTGCTAACTGCTTATATAACCTAGTATTGGGGACTCATGCATTTGGTAACTTTCTAAGTTTTGTAAATCATGTAAACTCACGCCTTTGTAAGTTTTGTTAGCTTCCCATATTTCATGAACTTCCCCACTTTCTCTAAGAGGTACTATTTCATTTGTATGATGTAGCTACATGATAAAGAACTCTCTGTCTCTCTTTCTCTCTCTCTTTGTCCCCCCTATCTCTCTCTTTCCTCTCTCTCTCTCTCTCTCTCTCTCTCTCTCTCTCTCTCACACACACACACACACACACACACACGGTTCCAGGCAATATAATGTATGACTGTTCTTTCTCAACAAGTTGATATAGGTAGGTCTCTATAGAGCATTTAATTACTTCTTCTGTAGGTGAATAGAATGAAGGCTTGTAGATGTCCTCCTGGGCACCTATGTCTCTGTGGACTTTGTGCATGTATAAGTCCTTTGAATTCAAGTCATGCATGTCTAGCATCCAGGATGAATCTATAAGATCACTTTAGAGGGAATGGCCTGTGTGACAAAGGCATTTTGGTGTTTATTGAAATATAGAACATTGCTATTTTATAAACTTTTATTTCACAGTTGCATATTATTATGAGTCTGCAACAACATACTATCTATGCTTAATAAAGATCAGGCGAAACAAATAGGCTGAATAGATGTTTATTCAGGGAGAAATAACTCACAACATAGACAGATGAACACCAGCAGGTTCCTGGTCCCAAGGATGCCTCCGGATGTACTCCTGTCCCTGTGCTGCAAGCAAGAGCATTCTCTGAGCCCCCTCCTCAGCCTTAGTTCCCCCAGGTCATGTCAGGCCCTGTCTCCACTCCACAATGGGCATGGTCTATGCCACAGATGTGGACAAGGTGAATGTCTCATTACAATATACAGCTCAAACAAATGCCCAATTAAAATTGATATCTGAGTTCACAATGGTGTGCTCCTTCCTCTTGGTTGCTGACCACTTTATAGAGTTCAATCAGAGACTTCTGTTTTTACTCTCAGCATCCCTCTGTGACAGGTTGGAGATTATTTTGTAACCTCTTTATAATAATCACCTTTTCTTTTTATATGTTTGTCTCTGGAGAACCTTGTTGTTCAACTAGTCATTAGGAAATAACTTCTTCACCAGGAGCTTTCCTTCTTTGAGAGAGACTTACAATTGGATCCCAAGTAACACAGAGCCACCTTCCTTAAAGAACAAGGTGGGTTTCTAGCTTAATCTTTGTTTTGTTCAGACTGCAGGAACAGAAAATCTTATGTGTAAAGGTACAGGGTAACTATTTTCTTATGTAATCATCTGAGTTTAGCATTATGGTATGTAGTATTCTGTGTTCATACTAGGAGTTTAGAAATCACAACTGCTTTATCTAATGAAGGAAATGAAGATATTTCCAAATAGAAGATGATGTCATTATCAAATTTTGAAATCGGTTTTTTTGTTGCACTTATTCATATTTTAATAGGTGAATGCTTATAATCATCAATAAGAAGAGCATAAAGAATCATAGAAACTGCACCAAAACTAGGAGATTATACAATGTTATTCTGAACAAACTATATGTCTCTGAAGAATTCATGGACAAAGAAAATATTTCTTACTCAGATGAAAATATTACACATTACCCCACATTCTTGAATATAGTTTAGGTAAATCCAAAAAAATGTTCTTTTTGTGCCTTAAAAAAAAAGTAATGGCAAGCCAACTACAAAGTATCAGACAACAAGAATGTTAAAAGATCAGAGCACATTAATGAAATAATCAATCCAGACTCGGTTCTTTGTAAAGCCAAGCAAAACTGACAAGTCCCTAAACAAACTAGCTAAAAGGTATAAAAGACCCCGTTGAGTAAAATTACAGAGTAAAATAGTGCAACGAAGACGGTAGGTTAATTCAAACAAAATATGTATGAAAATGACATAATGAAAGCCATCATTTGTTATAGAAACTTTAAAAAATAATGTCAATTACTTACACCTAGCAATACAGATGTGTCCATGTAATAAATGTTACCTTGTAGCAGATGGTTTTCTCAATGGGAGGCAGCAGGTGGAAGACAAAATTCCTCCACTTGGTTTTTCTGTGAACTTAATGTTGCACCAAATGCTACATGTTCCATACTCTTCACTGGGAACTTGTCCTTCTGTCCTTTCTGATTCCAGATACCTCTAAATCCATTAAATTAGACATTTCTGAGAATGACAGGCCTCTTTGAAATTAACAAATTCTGCAGCTGGCATCAGGGCCTCTTACTTTCCATGCTAACATCTGAAGTAAATGAGCCCATTGAAGTGGGCCTAATGACTTTCTTTTTTTTTAAAAAAATTATTTCTTTATTTTTATTTTACATAGAGATCCCAGTTTCCCCTCCCTCCCTCTCTCCCTCCCTCCCTCCCTCCCTCCCTCCCTCCCACTTTCCCTCCCTCCCTCCCTCCCTCTCTCCCCACCCCTTCCCTCCCTCCCTCCCTCTTTCCCTCTCTCCAACCCTCTCATGTCCCTCCACCATCCTCCCCTTCCATCCTCCACCCTCACTCCACATGTAGGGTGATGCCTTCCAAGAGGGGTCATCTAAATCTGTCAAGTCATTTGGAGTAGGGATTAGGACTTCTCTCCTGTCTGTAGGTTAAGGGAGTATCCCTCCACGGGGGATGTGCCCTCAAGGTCCTTTTGTGCACCAGGAATACATCCTGCTTCCACAGTCAGTGGTTTCTTAGACTGCCCAGTTCTTCTATCTGACTCCCATGTTCAGGGGTTCTGAGTCAGTCCCATGCTGGATTCCCTGCTATCAGTCTGGAGGCCCATTAGCTTCTCCTTGTTCAGGTCAGCTGTCTCTGTGTGTTTCTGCAGCCTGGTCTTGTCCTCACTCTGCATCTGGATTCCAGTTTGGCTCAATGTTTAGTTGGGGGTGTTTGTTTCTGTTTCCATCAGCTACTAGATGAGAGCTCCATGATGGTGGATAAGTTAGTCGTTGATCTCATTATCATGGAAGGACATTTATGGTAGCCTTTCCATTGTTGCTCAAATTGTTAGTTGGGGTCAGTCTTGTAGATCTCTGGACATTTCTCTAGGTTCAGTTTTCTCTTCAATCCTCTAATGGCTCCCTCTTTTATGCTCTCTCTCTCTCTCTCTCTCTCTCTCTCTCTCTCTCTCTCTCTGTCTCTCTCTGTCTGTCTCTGTCTCTCTCTTTCTTTCTCTCTGTCTCTCTCTCTCTTTTGTCTATTCCTCTGCTGACTCAATCATCCTAGCCCCACGTGCTTTCCTCTCCTCTTCTTCTCTTTCTCCTAGTTCCTGCTCCAGTCACTGCCCCCCCCCCACTCGCCGTATGATCAGGAGATCTTGTCACTTTCCCCTTTTGTGAGGGACCTTATATGAATCTCTTAGACTCTTCCTTGTATCATAGTTTCTCTGGCTGTGTGAATTATAGACTGGTGATCATTTGCTCTATGTCTAAAATCTATATATGAGTGAGTGCATACATGTTCCTCTTTTTGTGACTGGGTTACCTCATTCAGGATGGTTTCTTCAAGTTCCATTCACTTGCCTGCGAATTTTAAGATAGGGTTTATAACATGGAACATGCTCAGTAAGTGAGATTTTACACCCTAAGCAAACAGATGAAGGACCGAATGAAGTCCATCTATGAATAACCACTTACCTGTTAGGTTATTTAGCATGTGTTTCTAAAGCAACATTCTTACAGAATTTTACATGGACTTTTTTTAGGCTTATGGTCATGATCAAGTATTCTTTGAATATGGAATTTATAGCTATAAATGCAATTTATATTGAGACACAGAAAATACATGCTCACATTTAAAATGTTGAGATATGAATCCATAGGACTTAGAACAACAGTGCCTGGCACCAAGAATAATGTTGCCAGTGTTAAGTTTATAGTTACATAGAATGGACCCATTTACAGCCAGTCATGGATAGAAGAAGGGTTTATGGGGCCTTACTTACACCTCAGTGTTGAACTGTTAGTGCTAGATTCAGAAAAGTGATATAATTTGCCTTCAGTGTGTATCCCCTGATAACCCCAGCATGTTACAATGGATAGTAATAATGCAATAGTCACTCAGATGGCCTTGGGTCACAAAACAAAATTTAAAAGTCAAGAGGACTCAGGATAAAGATGTAGACCAATCTCTGTGTTCAAGGCCACCCAGGGATATACAAGATTAAATCAATCTAAGACAGTAAACGATCTTCAGTTTTCATGATGAGGCAGTCATTCTCCAGCCTCACTGAGTAGAGGTTACACAGTTTGAGGCTTGGTGAGAGCTCGTGGAGACAGGAGCAGCCCATTCAGCTTGAGGTAGAGGTTAAGAAGTTAGTTATTCAAGTGTATGGGAGTCTGATTTGCTTTTCTGATATTCATCTTGAGGTTTGAGACCCCCTGCCAAAAGTCATAAAACTGCAAAAGGAATACATAGAAAGGAGGAAGGGATAGTACTACCAAAAGAAGATAAGTGGCGACAGGAGACAATAATAGGAATTACTTATACATCCACATGTGAATTGTAAGAGAGGTAATAAACAATTGAAGAGATAATCTGCACAAATGTACTTTCTATTTGAAATGAAAAAAAAACCCCTTCACTATTTATTCATCAGCCCTACCATCTTTAAGATCAGATATTTGAAGATCACATGAAGTTTTCTTGTCCCATCTTTCCCATGGACTAATTTGAAGTCTCGGTTCTTTCCAGCTATGACTCAAATGGTAGCAGCTCTTCTGGGGGTAGTGACTGAGGAATACATTGAGGATATATGTTGAAGAGAGCATTAACCATGTATGCTAATGGATTACATGTAGAGAAAAAGAGTTAAGATACCCAAAGCTGAATTATTCTGATATTAAATTTTTGTTTGCTGAAGGTTTTATCATATTTTGGCAGATATTTACCATGGATTTTATAAACTAAGGAGGCTATTTTATAGTGAGATCATGTAGTCAAATAAGGTAAGTGGTCAAGCTTGAACTTAATCTGGTTATGTTGTAGCACAAGATGGAATTTGAAAATTCCTCTTTGTTATTCCTTCTGAGTCATCATTCTTGTTAACATTTAGTACTTGTGAAAGTTTTATTTCGCCTAAGCAAATTTGAATTAAAGTTAGATGATTACCTACATACTTGAGTGATAGGGTTCAAATAACTTTTTTCTTTCTCATTTTATATCTTTCAGTAATATGTGCATACATCATTGTTATTAATAACATCATATATATTTAGAATGGTATAATGGTTGTTAATTGTGTATTAACTATATGTAAGCAGCATTCTGAGCAATTTAAACCTAAGATTCATTACACTGTTTTCTTCTCTGCTTATCATGTGTTTACTTGTGGGGACTGATCCCAGGACCTCATGCACTCTGGGAAATACATACTTCAGCAATCTGTTCACTTCCTTTCTTGCTTTTGACAGGCAAAATACAATATCAAAATGTTGTTTATGGATAACAGTAGAAGCATTTATATTTTTGGGATTGACTGACAACCTGGAGCTGGAAGTACTCCTGTTCATAACATTCACCCTCATCTATCTCATCATGCTGATTGGGAACTTGGCCATGATTGTGTTGATCAGGCTGGACTCCTGTCTCCACACTCCTATGTATATTTTCCTCAGTAATCTCTCTCTGGCAGACTGTGTTTACTCCTCAGCTGTGACTCCCAAGGTGATGTCTAGGCTTCTCACAGGGGACAAAGTTATCTCCTATGGGGGATGTGTTGCTCAAATGTTCTTCTTTGTGTCCTTTGCCAGTGTGGACTGTTTCCAACTTGTTGTCATGGCTTTTGACAGGCATGCTGCAGTTTGCATGCCCTTACATTATACCACTGCCATGACTGCTAGTGTGTGCACTCACATGGTGATTAGCTGCTACATGTTCAGCTTAGCAGAATCTTCTGTGTATATTGGGTTTATCTTTGATCTCTCCTTCTGCCATTCTAATATGGTCCATCACCTTTTCTGTGATATCCCTCCAATTCTGACTCTTTCTTGCTCTGATATCTATGTGAATGAGATTGTGCTCTTTATCTTAGCCTCATTCAATGTCTTTTTTGCTCTGATAGTTATCTTGACCTCCTATGCATTCATATTCATTGCTATCCTAAGGATGCGTTCATCAGAAGGATGAAAGAAAGCCTTCTCTACTTGTGCATCCCACCTCACTGCTGTGACCATATTCTATGGAACTATAATCTGTATGTATCTACAGCCCAGTTCCAGTCATTCCATGGACAATGACCAAATGGCATCTGTGTTCTATACCACAGAGGTTCATAATGCCTTAAAGAAAGCCATTGAGAAGATGAAGTCTGTTCAACACCTAGTTTTCATTAGAGATTTATATATGTGACACAATTAATCATTTATCTATTGTATAGCAGGAAATTCCCTCATTTACTGGCTCAAGGCAATGGTTTTGTGTCTGGGCTCACTCATAAGATTTTATATGTTTTATAACTTTATTTGAGTTGGGTGTCCCAAGATAGTCTCATTTTATTTTATTGTTAATGATCATGGCAATTTTCTAGTTGATATTGGTTTACCTGCGCTGAATCTCTTATGCTTTAGAGCATAATAGAGCTGGCTTACTTGGCATTTTCAAGCAGTATTCTCAGAGACTATTATACAACTCATAGAATTGTTTAAATCTTCAATAAAACATATTTTCATTTTCTTCAGGTGATGGCAGTTAAGCTTCACCAAGGTTCGAATATTAAGAAGGAGATACTAGTTTTTGAGAAAGGTTGTGAAGAGAATTTGGCTTTGTGATGTTGCTGGAGCTTCAATAGATCAGAGCTATTGTGGAAAAACAATGTTAGTCTGCTAAAGAATACAAAATAAGTGCAATGTGCAGAGAATGAGAGGCTCTGGAGTTCTCAGTCTTAATTGGGATAAACATATCAGACGCCTTTTCCCAGGCCTCAAGGATCTTTGTGAAAGAGAGGGCTGGGAGATTGCAAGAGGTAGGGTTGATAGACAACATCAAGGGACCATGCTGGACACAGCATGGCAGTTATATATATATATATATATATACACATATATATATGTATATATATATGTATATATACATATACATATATATATGTGTGTGTGTACTCTCAATGATTATGACAGCATGCACAAGATCTGCACAATCTCAAGCAAGAAAATTACCAGCATAGGACAAGGAAGTGGACATGAAATCCCATCACTAGCTGAGGAACTATTGGTATTTAGCAACTTTTGGGAGAAGGAGAAGGTGTTTTCTTTAGTGATGTGACCATGTGAAGATCAACTACACACCAGAGCTGGCCCAACTCGCAAGTCTATTTGGGGAGCACACATTGGACTTTATGCATTAGAAGACAGAAAAATAAAACCTAATGTTTGGTGGGGTAGGATGAGAGGGTAATTATGAGTGGAGTTGGAGGAGGGGTGACTATTTTTTAAATATGTCATATGAAAATATCAAAGAATTGATAAATATTTATAAGTAACAAAATATGAAGCCATATAAACATACTGCTTCTCAAATAGCAGTAGCTCAGGTGGAACTGTAAAATGAACTTTCTAAACTGCTATGCTTTAAATGCTATGTTGGTATGAAGGTCTGTTCCCATTGTCTTTTTCTGCCACCTCATAGAGTATTAAAAGTCTGCCTTCTTCATTTCTATAGTTCTTCCAGGAGAGGAAATAAAAAGAGATGAACATTGTCTTCTTTAGAAATTCAGATACTGGCTATACACACTACTACTGAACACAATCTTCTATTCAGAAGTTATTCTCATAGTCATGCCAAATTACTATTGTCATCAAATGTCTTGCTGAAATCCAAATAATCTGGAAGAGAAAAAGTGGAGTTTGGGAGTAAACAGTCTGACAAGTGGTATTTGAATTTAAAGTACCAAACTTGTTTGTTTTTTTACTAGACTTTGTGTAACTTCTTTAGCAATTCTTCATCATTCCCATTAATCCCTGTTGCTAGTGATTACTTAAGGTCTTTTACCTTTGTCATTTACTTTACATAAATCTCAGAAATATTGTTTTATTAAATAAATATAATGATGTAATTTCTATTAGAATCTCCTAAATCATATGTAATTTTACAAGATCTGGATTTCTAACTTCATGTCAAAATTAATCAGAAGTGATAAAGAATGTCCCTTCATTTTAATCAAATGAACAATTCATCAACAGGATATTATGATTCTGAACATATATACTCAAACATGGATACAAGCAATACCAGTCATTAGTCTAGAGATTAACCTTAACACAGTAATAGCAGTAAACTTCAATATATATATCCTACTCTAACTAACAGACAAAAATCAACAGAGAAACAGTGGACATAGATGAAATCATAAACGACATTGCACAACTAATGAACACCAGTCTTTTCACTTTTTTTTCAACTGTTTACCTGCTGAGCTCCCCAGCCCTAACCTCTCCTCTTATTAGAGAGTTATTTAGGAATTAAATACTATTTCCATGTTGATAACTATCAAGTGTATTTCTTCATTTTAGTTTTAAATTTGTTCTGTGATATCTAAGAAAATCTTCAGGTTTAAATGCCCAAAACAAAGCTCATTGCTCCCTTCTGCTGCTAACCTTATACTATTATGATCTTTCTCACCCCACACAGAATACATTTACTGTTCTACTTATTTAAGCAACCAGCTCACTATTTTTCTCACACTTGCATCCAATACAATGTTAACCTTTCAAGCATAATTATATTATCTATAATAGTAATATAAAAAAGTGGAAAGACTGGTGTTCATTAGCTGTGCAAATGCCAGGTAAGCATAGCAAACCTTCTGTAATCCCAAAGAATGGAAGATGGAGACAGGAAATCCCTGGAGCAGGCTGTATTTGTTAACTCTGGTTTCAGAAGAGGGTCACTTAGGAAACTGCGGATGTCAATATTGGGCCTCCTTATTTGTGTGTGTGTGTGTGTGTGTGTGTGTGTGTGTGTGTGTGTGTGCCTACATAATATGCAAACATACAAATACACAGGCATGCACAGATTAAATAATAATATATTATTGTTTAACTATGCTTTCTTCAGAGTCACAGGATAATGATGGGATTCAGCTAAGTTCTTCGTCACTGTATTACAAGGGCAACCTTTCTTCTAGTCTCTATGAAGATATTTCTCATTTCTCTTTGGACCCCACAAGAACAGCCTTTGATTATCTGTTCATGTGTAGCTACAAACACTCTGACTATGAACACTTAGGTAGTTCCTAAGATGATTGAGATTCTACTACCTGTATCTCCTGAATGCACACCAGAATTACTCCGAAAATTCCATTGACAAGATTAAGGATGTTGCTGCCATTCAGATTAAATCTGTTCCACCTTCTACTTATAATTTACTTACAAAATCATGTCTACATTTTTATGTATTTGAAATATAATAGCATGTACTTATGTACTAACAATTTCTGTCTAGGCTATACTTGAACACCCAAAACTCCAAAACTGGATGATAAAAATAAGTAAATAAATACCTTGTCTTTCAGTTTTGCAAGCTGATTTCAAGATTAAGGTATAAGCTGGTTCAGTTGTCTGGAGAGAAACACATCTACTTGTAGGAACACCCTGTCCTCACTTAATAGATGGAAAGGTACACTAACAGAATGTGGTATGACTTTGTAAGGGTCTTGGACCTATACTAGAACATATGGCAAAAGAGATCACTAAGCCATTAAGTGTTCACTACAGACAATGTAATGATCTGATGATTTCTGAGTCCAGTTATTAAAAGAGTAAAAATTACATTTAGAAATAAAACTAATAGTGTGTTTAAGAGACCATTTAATAAGGACATCTACACAGATAAAGTAAAGCCAAACGAGATTCAGCACACAATGAAGTAATTATCCTAAAAGCATTATGAGAGGCTGTTTTACCCATCAAGGATCTACAGAGCCAGGACCTCATGTTCAGTTTTGATACAATGACACAGGATACATATGAGACCTTTGACTATGCTACCTAGAACACACAAATGTCTCTGCTTTTTGCATCCTGATGGGATGGCTGCTACTTATCAATCCCAAGTCAAGCTCACACCTCTGATTTTGCAAGTACAGTCATAGAAAGAACAATGGTGGCTTCCATGGGAAGTTAATTCTGTAAGAGTGCAGAGTGCAAGAGCTGGGTAGTCACAACTATGGTCACTTCGATTTAAAAATATGTTTTTCTAGTTTATTTTATCTTGAAATGATGAAGTACCCTGACAAAAACAGATTGTAGAAGAAAGACATTATTTTGTTCATAGTGCCAGACTGAGGGTCCCTTATGGTGAGGAAGGCATGGCAGCATGTGGCAGGAGCAAGATGTTTAATTATATTTTAACCACACAGAAGAATCAAAGAGAGTGAATGGGAAGTAGGGCAAGGCTACAAATCCTCAAAGTCCATCCTCAGTGACATAGCTCATCAAGACTACATCTCTTAAAGGTCCCACAAATTCCCTGGAACAGCTGTACCTCTGGATAGCAAGAGTTTAGATACAAGGGCCAATGAGGAACACTTTTCATTCAAACCACTATACATATTTTAAACAACATTGAGGTTGAGGCATGAAATCACCACAGTGGCAGACTAGCTGCAAAAGTTTGTACCAAATTTACTATGGCTTAGGAGAGTCAAGAAATTAGTTCTGTTCCCAAGATCCCTGATCTATGTTGTACAAAAGGCAAATGCAGCCTGATAGAGTTACAGGAACACATTGCCAATCCAGTTTCAATGCCTGTGAAATACTGTGTGACTTTCTAAAACATTTTCATTAATTACTAAATAATAATTATGATGTATTTGTAGTTTACTGTGATATTAAATACATATAGCCAAGTGTGTATTTACCCAGTCATGGAAGCTTATGTTTTCTTCTTTTATAGCTTTGGTTTTTGGAACCATTGAATACTTTTCTTAAAGTGTTGTGGTGAGTTGTAGTCTTTGACTGTGTTATAGAAGAGTACTACAACTTATTACTTCTTTTCTGCCTTTAGAAATCATACTATCATTTAATATTTATATATGGAAGACACTGTAGTGTTCCTGCTTTTATTTCTCTTAACATAATGATGTTAAGATTTAGTAGCTTAGATGCAAATGATATGAAAAGATATCACTGGAATGTATAATAATATTCCATGTGTTTATATATTTCATGTTAAAGAAGGTGCTTTATCCAATAATCAACATCTAGGCCTATTCTGTATCTTAGATGTTATAAGTAGTGCAGCAATAAACTCTCTTGGGTGCAAGGACACATAAATATTCGGTTGATATGCTGATACTGTTTTCTTTGGGAATTTTCAAAGCAAGTAAATCTGTAAAATTGCATGACTATACTACATTTTTTTTTTACTGGTTCTTGATTTTCCAAAAGAATATCACAGCATCTAAAACTTTTTTTCTTAAATAAAACAATATTTACTATTAAATATTTTATAGGATAATTTTTCAAAATTTGATACCTAGCATTGAAATTCAATTTATGAAACAAGAGAATGTCTAAATTTAGAATGCTGCAAAAAATTTATAATAAAATCTTTGGAAATCTATGTTAAATTAGGTAAAATAATATAATTTTAGAGTAAACAATATTAGAAATCTTTAAGAACCTTGATGAATACATAACTCTATTAAGTGGAGTGAAAATTATATGTAATGTAGTGATCTAAAAGGCAGAGACAAAAAATAAAGTTATGCAAAGGGAAAGAAAAATACTTAAATAGCACCCCATGACTATCACATGAGGAGTCTTCATGACATACATGTCCATGCCATTTTGTTCATATGGGTAAGAGAATTTCTAGATCATTCAGTATTTGAATTTTTAATGTTTTGTGACTCTCCATGTCATTTTCCATGATGTTTGTATCTGTTCTCAGGCCTACAAATATTGAACATGAATTCCTTTTTTTTGTTTTTTATTTTTAAACATTTATTTATTTTATGCTGGATGTAATTATACATGCCTTTTTAAAAATAAAAAGAAACATTTATAAACAACATTTGGGAATTTAGGCATCATTCTTTCCAAGCTGCATGGTGTCCTCATCTAGTACCTGTTAGAAACAGAAGCAAAGACCCATAACCAAACACTGAGTCGAACTAGAATCCAGATGCAGAGAGAGGAGACAAGACCAGGTTGCAGAAACTCACAAAGACAGCTGACCTGAACAAGAAGGAGCTTGGACCTCCCAGACTGATGGCTAGGAACTCAGCAAGGGACTGACTCAGACCCCCTGAATATGGGTCTTAGCTAGAAGGACTGAGTAGTCTGGGGGAACCTCAGACAGTAGAAACAGGATCTATTTCTGGTGCACAAAAGGACCTTGTGGACACATCACCCATGGAGGGATACCCTCTTAACCTAGAGACAGGAGAGAAGTCCTAGTCCCTACTTCAAATGACTTGACAGACTTACATGACCCAACCTGGATAGCATAGCCCTATGAGTGGAATGGGGGTGGGGGGATGGGAGGGGAGGGTGGCCAGGGTGTATGTCACAGGGGAAAGAGGATAAGAGGGAGGGAGGGAAGGGGGATGGAGGGAGGGAGGGAGGGTTGGAGGGAGGAAGGGAGAGGAAACTGGGATCCACAAGTAAAATTTTTAAATTATATTATTATTAAAAAAGAAGGAAAAATGCTGCTGGATTAATTCAATATATATATTGAATACATATATTGAATATATATATTGAATATATATATGTATACACACACACACACTATATATATATATATATATATATATATATATATATATATTAAAAATGCTTTGACTTCAAAATTTAAGCCTAATGACAAGTTACTGGGGAAAAGGATTTCTAATTTTGTTTCCACAGAAAATGAAAAGCTCTGGATTCCTTCCAGACTAATGTGGTTTGATCGAGTAAGACCCCTTGAAGCAACGTCAATGGGACAATGCAGCCTGGCAGACCACTACAGCCAGGATTTCTGCGTCTTCTTAGGATTCCCCCATGACAGCGCTCCCTACCAGCATCTACAACTTTACTCTAAGTTTTTCACTAAGGCCAAATGGACATGGCAACATCTATGTCATCCTTAATTGATCCCATTATCCCAGCCTCCAACACTAGCAGGCATTCCTTATGAACACACCAGCCAAGCAGGCCAGGAAATACCCTTTCCAGCAGATACCCTTTGTTAATTCACAATCCACTTCTGCCTAGGAGCAAGTATCCAAGCCTCCAACACTAGCAGACATTCTCTGTGAATACACCAGCCAATCAGGTTAGGAAGACAGTGAAGCTAACTGAAGACTTTCTTAAAAGGCAGCTCGCAGTACAGAGAAGCACATTTTATCTGGAACTCCCAATGATGACACCTGCTAGGTACACAGAAGATTTCCTATCAGGCAACACATAGTCACCAAACTCTCGGCAGAAATGAAATAACACTCTGAATCTTATCAGGCAACAATGGAGTAAGCTAGATATCAGCAACAGCAGAAAGCTTACATACTCAAGAAAATTGAACAACTCTCTACAGAGTGAAAAATGGGCCAAGACAGAAATAAAGAAGTTAAGGACCTTTCAAAATTGAATACATGAATGAATTGAATTAAAATGCATGCACTATTCTTTCACTTAAAAGACAAATTTAATTTGACTTGAAATTTCATTAAAAATACATGCAGTGACAGTGGTTATTGAAAATTAAATGAGGGAGAGCTAATAGAGATGCTCATTTAAATTTTTAAACAAGTAAAGAGATTTTGTAATAGAGGAAACCATTATAGGTTTATTTATTTATTTATCTTACATATTGATCCCAGTTCCCTCTCCCTCCTTCCCTTTCATGCCCCCTGACCACCGTCCCATCCAATCACCCCCCACTCCACAGGGAGGGTGATTCCTTCCAGGAGGGGGCAGCAAAATTTGTCAAGTCATTTTGAGTAGGGGCTAGACCCTCCCTCCTGCCTCTAGGCTAAGGGAGTATCTTTTTATGGGCAATGTAGTTACAAAGTCTTTTTGTGTACCAGGGATACATCCTGGTTCTACTATCCTAGGTCTCTTAGACTGCCTAGGCCTTCTAACAGAGACCCATGTTCAGGGAGTCTGAGTCTGTTCAATGCTGGTTTCCCAGACATCAGCTTGGGGGCTCATTAGCTCCTCCTTATTCAGATCAGCTGCCTCTGTGAGTTTCTGTACCCTGGACTTGTCCTCCCTCTGTATCTGGATTCCAGTTCAGCTCAGTGTTTAGTTGTGGGTGTTTCTATTTCAGCTACTAGATGAGGGCTCTATGATGGTGGATAAGTTAGTCATTAATCTCAGTGTCAGGAAAGAGCATTTATGGTAGCCTTTTCACTGTTGCTCAAATTGTTAGTTGGGGTCAGTCTTGGTTTAAGAG
The DNA here is from genome assembly GCA_030556225.1 of Cricetiscus sungorus. NCBI lineage: Eukaryota > Metazoa > Chordata > Mammalia > Rodentia > Cricetidae > Cricetiscus > Cricetiscus sungorus. Next base: position 111,969,742 of record JANBXA010000007.1, read on the forward strand.
AAATCTGGCACTAGGGAAATATGCAGAGATATATAAGGATCTCAGCTCAACACTGAGCTGAATTTCTGGAATCCAGTTGTAAAGTGGGAGGAGTAATGAGCAAAGGCATCACAACCAGGCTGGAGAAACCCACAGAAACTGATTACCTGAACAAGGGGGCGCTCATGGACCCGAGTCTGATAGCTGTGAAACCAGAATGGGACTGACCCAACCCAGACTCACTGAATGTGGGTGTCAGTTAGGAAGTCTGGGAAATCCATACAGCCTCCGGTAGTGAATCAGTATTTATTCCTAGTATACAAGTGGACTTTGGGAGCCCATTCCACACAGAGGGATACTCTCTCAGCCTAGACACATGGGGGAGGACCTAGGCCCTGCTCCAAATTGATATGACAGACTTTGGTAATCCACCATGGAAGGCCTCATCCTCCCTGGGGAGCAGAAAGGGGATGAGATAGGGAGTTGTATGGGGAGGACAGGGGAGGAGGGAAGAGAGAGGGAACTGGTATTGACATATAAAACAATCTTGTTTCAAATTTAAATAAAAAATAAAAACAAAACAAAACAAAACAAAAAATAGGGTATGATCTAAGCAGAGACTCTCAATAAAGGAAACCTGAACATCCCAACACAGATGAAGCAGAAGAGAATGACCCTAAAAGCAACTTTATTACAATGGCAAAGACCCTCAAAGAGGTCATGAGAAAATTTCCTTAAAACAATTGAAGAAAAGATTTAAGAAATGGAGAAAAAGACAAACCAAAAATTATAAGAAACAATTCAAACAGTAAAACATTTGAAAGCTGAAACAGAGACAAAAAACAAATACAAAACAAAACAAAATAAAAAACAAACCCAAAAAACAAAACAAACAAACAAAACAAAATAACAACATAAAACGCAATCTGAGGGAATGCCAGAAATAGAAAAGTTGGGCAAATGATCAGGAACCACAGATGCAAGCATAACCAACTGAATACAAGACATGGAAGAGAGAATCTCAGGCATTGAAGATTCACTAGGAGAAATAGGTTCATCAACCAAAGAAATATTAAGTCTACCATTCCTTGACACAAAATAGTCAGGAAATATGGGGCACCGTGAAATGGCAAATTCTAAGAATAATAATATAGAAGAAGGTGAAGAAACCCAACTCAAAGGTGCAGAAGATATATTCAACAAAATCATAGAAGAAAACTTTACTGACCTAAAGAAAGACATGCCAATGAAAGTACAAGAAGCTTACAGAACATCAAATAGAGTGGACCACAAAAAAGTCCCCTGGCCACGTAATAATCAAAACACCAAACATAGAGAATAAAGAAAAAATATTAAGAACAGAAAAAGAAAATGGCCAAGTAATAAACCTATCAAAATTACACCTGTCTTGTCCATGAAAACTCTGAAGGGGAGAAGGTCCTGGATAGATATTCTGCCAACACTAAGGGATCATGGTTGCCAGCCCAGACTACTACACCTAGCAAAGCTTTCAATCACTATTGATGGAGAAACCAAGATATTAAGTAATACACATCAACTAATCCAGTGCTACAAATAGTTCTGGAAAGAAAACTCCAACCCATGTAAATTAACCACACTCACAATAACATAGGCAATAGATAATCTCTTTTTACCAACAGCCAAAAGAAAAAATGGGGGTCAGGGGAGCCAAAGACAATACCACCACCACCACCAATACCAAAAGAAACAAGAATAATCAATGTTCATTAATATCCTTCAATATTAATGGTGTTAACTCACCTATAAAAAGACACTGGCTAAAAGAATGGATATGAAGACAGAATTCATCCTTCTGCTGCATATAAGAAACACACCTCAATTTCAAAGACAGATGTCACCTCTCAAATGGACCCAAGAAACAAGCAGGTGTACCAATCCTAATATCTAATAAATTAGACTTTAAACTAAAATCAATCAAAAGAGACAAAGGTCATTTCTTATTCATCACATGAGAAATCTATCAAGATGAAGTATCATTTCTGAACATTTATGAGCCAAATATAAAGGCACACACATTTGTAAAAGAATAAAAAAAACATTACTAAAACTAAAATCTCACATAAAACCTCACACACTTATAGTGGGAGATTTCAAGAACCCACTTTTAATGTTAGTCGAAGCTTAACAAAGAAACAAAGGAACTAACAGAAGTTATGACCCAATTGGGTTTAGTAGACATTTATAGAACATTTCATCCAAAGTCAACACAATACACAAACCTTTATCCAAACTAACCAAAAGATAGGGAGAAAACATGCAAATTAACAAAAGCAGCAAGGAAAAGAAAGACATAATGGACACAGAGGAAATACAGAGAATCTTCAGGTCATACTTTGAAAACCTGTATTACACAAAATTGGAAAATTTAATGAAAATGGACAATTTTTGGATAGATAAACTTACCAAAATTAAGTCAAGAATAAATAAGCAATTTAAATACACTTATAACCCCCAATGAAATTGAAACAGTCATCAAAAGTCTTTCAACCAAGAAAAGTCCAGGGCCAGATCATTTTAATGCAGAATCCTACCAGAAATTCAATGAACAGCTAATACCAATGCTCCTCAAAGTGTTTCATACATTAGAAGCAGAAGGGTCATTGCCATACTCTTTTTATGAGGCTACAAATACCCTGGTACACAAGACACACAAAGACACAACTAAGAAAGAGAACTACTGACCAATATTCCTCATGACATCGATGCCAAAATACTCAATAAAACACTGACAAATTGAATCCAAGAACACATCAGATAAATCATCCAACATGATCAAGTTGGCTTCATCCCAGTGATACAGGGATCATTCAACATACAAGAATCCATCACCAGGTATGGTGTAATTGTACACTGTTCAGTTTCCATGGGTTGTAGGGTTTCTTTGATTTGTGTTGTTGTTGAATTCCAACTTTAAGCCTGGTGGTTTGATAAGATACAGGGGACTATTCCAATTCTTTTGTATCTGTTGAGGTTTGTTATGCCACCTAGTATGTGGTCAATTTTAGAGAAGGTTCCATGTGGAGCTGAGAAGAAGGTATATTTTTTTGTGTTCAGTTGGAAAGTTCTATAGATGTCTGTTAAACTCAATTTGGATATAACTTCTGTTAGTTCTTTTGTGTGTTTGTTAAGTTTCTGACTGGTGGTCCTATTTAAAGGTAAGAGTGGTATGTTGAAATCTCTCACTATAAGTGTGTGAGGTTTTATATGAATTTTGAGTTTTAGTAGTATTTCTTTTAAGAATGGGGTGCCTTTGTATTGGGGGCATAGATATTCAGAATAGTGGCTTTGTGTTGATGGATTTCTCTTGTGATGAATATGAAATGACCACCTTCATCTTTTTTGATTGATTTTGATTTGAAGTCTAACTTGTTAGATATTTGGATAGCTACACCTGCTTGCTTCTTGGGTTCATTTGGTTGGAGGTTCTTTTCTCAACCCTTTACCCTGAGATAATGTCTGTCTTTGAAGCATAGATGTGTTTCTTGTATGCAGAAGAAGGATGGATTCTGTCTTTGTATCCATTCTGTTAGCCTTTGTCTTTTTATAGGCAAGTTAAGACCATTAATGTTGAGGGAAAGTAAGGACCATTGATTGTTAATGCTTGTTTGTTTTAGATTTGTTGTTGGTGGTGGTATTGTGAAAATATTTTCCCTGCTTTACCCTTGGGTTCTGGTGAAGTGGGATTATCTATTGCCTATGTCTTTGTGAGAGTAGTAAACTTCCTTGGGTTGGAGTTTTCCTTCCAGAATTTTCTGTAGGGCTGGATTTGTGGATATATATATATATATATATATATATATATATATATATATATTGTGAAAATCTGGCTTTGTCATTAAATGTCTTGTTTTCTTTGTCTATAAGGATTGAGAGTTTTTGTGGGTATAGTAGTCTGGGCTGGCATCCATAGGCTCTTAGTAGTTGTCGAACATCTATCCATGACCTTCTTGCCTTGAGAGTTTCCATAGAGAAGTCAAGTGTAATTTTGATAGATCTGCCTTTATATGTTACCTGTCCTTTTTCCTTCGCTGATCTTAATATTCTTTTTTTTTTTTTTTTTTACTCTGTGTGTTAGGTATTTTTTATTATTATATGTCGAGGGGTCACTTTTCTTTGGTACAGTCTATTTTGTGTTAGGAATGCTTCTTATACTTTCATGGGCATGTCCTTCTTCATATTGAGAAAGTTTTCTTCAATGATTGTGTTGAATATGTTTTCTGCACCTTTGAGCTGGGCTTCTTCACCTTCTTCTATGCCTGTTATTCTTAAGTTTAGCCTTTTCATGGTGTCCCAGATTTTCTGGATGTTTTGTGTTAAGGATTTGTTGGACTTAAGATTTTCTTTGCTTGATTAATCTATTTCCTTAGTTTATCTTTAGCGCCTGAGAGTTTCTCTTTGATCTCTTGCATTCTGTTGGTTATGCTTGTATCTATATTTTCAGAATGTTTATCTACTTCCAGCATTACTTCAGTTTGTGTTTTCTTTATTGTCTCTATTTCAGTTTTCAAGTCTAATTGTTTTTTCTTGGCTGTCCTCATTTTCTCTAAGAGACTTGTTCATTTCTTCCAATTTTTTGTTTTTTTTTTTCCATTTCTTTAAGAGATTGTCTCACATCATCTTTGAAGGCCTCTATCATTTTTATGAACATGATTTTTAAGTCATTCTCTTCTGCTTCATCTGCTTTGGGGTGTTCAGGTCTAGTTGGTGTAGAGTCCCTAGATTCTGGTGATGTTATGCTTGTCTTTCTATTGTTAGGTGTTTTCTTGTATTGCTATCTTGCCATTGCTTCTTCCAGTGGGTGCAGGTAGGGTCTCTTTCTCTCTACACTACTCCCCCAGTGGCCTTGTGTGGGTGAGGAGTTCAATATCTGTATCTCTGAGTGGTCCAAACTCTTAGGAGGTCTCTTGTCAGGCAGGGTCCCAGCAATGGGGGTCAAGACCAGGCAGGTGGGAACTCAAGGTGGTCCCATGTAGATATGGGAGTCTCTGGCAGAGGCCTGGTGTTCTGGCAGATGCCAGGGATGGGGGTCCAATATCTAGTTTCTTGAGTTCGTTATATATTTTATAAATCAGCCCTCTGTCAGATGTGGCATTGGTTAAGTTCTTTTCCCATTCTGCAGGCTGCCATTTTCTTTACAAAATTCTTGTGAACCAGTCTTACAAAGAAAAGTTAGCACCAATATTCCTCAAATTATTCCACAAAATAGAAACAACAGGAACATTTCCAAATTCATCTTGTGAAGCCATTATTACTCTGATACCCAAACCATATAGCAGTTCAAAAAGGAAGAATGACAGACCAATTACCTTATGAATATAGATGCAAATACACTTAATAAAATGATTGTCAATTAAACCCAAGAACACATCAAAAAGACCACCCATCATTAAATAATCTTAATCTCTGAGGTGCAGAGATGGTTCAATATATGAAAGTCAATAAATAATCCACCATATAAACAAACTGAAAGACAACATCTATGTGATCATGTCATTAGATGTCAAAAATGCCTGTGACAAATTCCAACACCTTTTTCTGATAAAAAGTCATGGAGAGATTAGTGATACAAGGGACATGCCTAAACATCAATAAAGGCAGTTTACAGTTACCTTGTAGCCAATATCAAATTAAGTGAAGAGAAATTCAAGGCAATTCACTAAAATCAAGAACAAGACAAGGTTCTCTACTCTCTCCACATCTGTTCAATATAGTACTTGAAGTCAGAGAAACATCACCCTTTACAATAGCCACAAACAATGTAATTGAATTGAATCAAAGAACACATCAGAAAAATTATCCACCATGATCAAGTAGGCTTTAACCCAGGGATGTAGAGATGGTACAACATAAAAAAAAAATCAATGTAATCTATCATATAAACAAAATGAAGAAGAAAAGCCACATGATAATCCTTTCACAAAATCCAACACCCCTTCATGATAAAGGTCTTGCACTTGGAAAGATCAGGGATAACAGGAACATACCTAAACATAGTAAAAGCAATATACAATAAACTAACATCCAACATCAAACTGAACGGAGAGAAGCTCAGGGCGATTCCTCTAAAATCAGAGGAAGACAAGACAAGACAAGGCTGTCCACTTTCTCGATATCTCTTTGATACCATACTTGAAGTTCTAGCTAGAGCAATAAAACAACAAAAGGAGATCAAGGGGATACAAACTGGAAAGGGAGAAGTCAAACTTTCATTATTTGCAGATGATATGATAGTTTATATAAGCGACCCAAAAAAACCCTACTAAGGAACTCCCACAGCTGAAAAACAGCTTCAGCAAAGTGGCAAGATACAAGATTAACTAAAAAAAAAAAAAAAAACACAGTAGCCCTACTGCATGCATACAATAAATGGGCTGAAAAAGAAATCAGAGAAACACCACCCTGTACAATACCACAAACAACATAAAATATCTTGGGGTAATGCTAACCAAACAAATGAATGACCTGTAAAACAAGAACCTTGAGTCTTTCAAGAAAGAAATTAAAGAAGATTCCAAAAAATGGAAAGATCTTCCATGCTCTTGGATAGGCATGATCAACACAGTAAAAATGGCATCCTTGCCAAAAGTAATCTACAGATTCAATGCAATCCCCTTCAAAAACCCAGCATAATTCTTCACAGATCTTGAAAGAACAATACTCAACTTTATATAAAAAACCCAAAGACCCAGGTTAGCTGAAATAACTCTGTACACTAAAGAAACTTCCAGGGACATCACCATTCTTGACTTAAAACTCCATCATAGAGCTATATTCTTGAAAACAGCTTGGTATTTGTGCAAAATAATATAGGTAGAGTAATGGAATCGAATTGAAAACCCTGATATTAAACCATACACCTAGGAACACTGACTTTTTGACAAAGAAACTAAATTTATACAATAGAAAAAAAACCACATTTTCAACAAATAGTGCTGACATAACTGGCTGCTGGTGTGTAGAAGGCTGCAGATAGATCTATATCTGTCACCATAAACAAAACTTAACTCCAAATGGATAAGAGACTTCAACATAAAAAAAAAAAGCCACTTGAATCTCTTAGAAAGTGGGAGGTACCCTTGAACAAATTGGTACAGAAGACTGCTTCCTTAAGAAAACACCAGTCACCCAGATTAAGATCAACAATTAATAAATGGGACCTCCAGAAGTGGAGAAGCTTCTATAAAACAGACACAGCAAGACAAAACAGACTGGGAAAAGATCTTCACCAGCCCCACATCTGACAGAGAGCTGATTTCCAAAATATACAAAGAACTCAAGAAGCTAGTTACCAAAACACCAAATAACCCTATTAAAGAGTTGGATACAGAACTAAATAGAGAATTCTCAATGGAGCAATTTAAAATGGCTGAAAGACATTTAAGAAAGTGCTCAACATCTTTTGCCATGAGGGAAATGCAAATGAAAACAACTCTGAGATACCATCTTAATCCTGTCAGAATGGCTAAAATCAAAAACACCAAAGACAGTTTATGCTGCAGAGGATATGGAGAAAGGAGCACACTCCTCCACTGGTGGTGGGAGGGTAAACTCGTACAGCCACTTTGGAATTCAATATGACAGTTCCACAGGAAAATCGAATCAGTGTACCTCAAGATCCAGTAATTCCACTCTTAGGCATATACCCAAAAGATGCATGTTCATACCACAAGGACATCTGTTCTACTATGTTCATAGCAGTATTATTTGTAATAGGCTGAATTGGGAAGAAACCTAGATGCCCTGAACTGAAGAATGGATGGAGAAAATGTGGTACATTTCATAAGGGAGTACTACTCAGTGGAAAAGCACAATGGGATCTTGAAATTCACAGGCAAGTGGATGGAACTAGTAGAGATCATCCTGAGTAACCCAGTCACAAAGAGACAAACAAGGCATGTACTCACTCATATATGGTTTTTAAACATAGAGCAAAGGATTGGAGCCTAAATCCCACACTGCCAGAAAAGTTAAGATACAAGAAGGACCCTAAGAGAGATATACATTGTCCCCTGGAAAAGGGGAAAGGACAAGATCTCCCAAGCACATAGGGAGCATAAAGGGAGGGGAAAGGGAGTTAGGAAGAAGAGGGTGGGGAGAAGTGGGCATGACAGAGCAGAAAGATTGAGTCAGGGAAAGAACAGAGGAGAGAAAGAAAAGAGATACCACAATAGAGGGAGCCATTATAGGTTTAAAGAGAAATCTGGCACTAGGGAAATGTACAGAGATCTATAAGTATGACTCAAACTAACAATCTAAGCAATAGAGGTGAGGCTACCTTAAATGCCCTAGATAATAAGATTGATGACTACCTTATATGCTATCCTAGAGCCTTTGTTTAGTAGCTGATGGAGGCAGAACCAGACTCCCACAGCTAAACAATAGCTGAACTTCTGGAATCCAGTTACAGAGAGGATCAAGACCAAGCTGGAGAAACCCACAGAAACTGCTGACCTGAACAAGGGAAGCTCATGCACTGCAGTGTGGTAACTGGGAAACCAGCATAGGACTGACCCAGACCATTGAATATGGGTGTTAGTTAGGAGGATTGGGCCATCCATGGGGCCTCTAATAATAGATCAATATTCATCCCACATATATAAATGGATGTTGGGAGCCCATCCCACATAGAGGGAAACTTTCTCAGCCTAGACACATGGAGGAGGGCCTAGGCTCTTTCCCCAGTGATATGACAGACTTTGTAGGCTCTCCATGGAATGCCTCACCCTCCTTGGGGAGAATAAAGGGGATGGGTGGGTTGTGGTGGGAGTGAGAGGGGAAGATTGGAAGGTGAAGGAACCAGGATTGACATATAAAACAATTTTGTTTTAAATTTAATTAAAAAAGGAAAAAATCTTTATCCTCAGCTACCAGGAAAATCCAAATCAAAATTACTCTGATGTTCCATGTTATACCTGTTAGAATGACTAAGATCAATAACACAAGTGAAAGCTAATACTTGTGAGGATGTGGAGCAATGGGAACACTTGTCCTCATCTATTGCTGGTGGGAGTGAAAACTTACAGCCACTATGTGAATCAGTACATAAGTAAGTTCTTCAGAAAAATGGGAGTTGATCTACCTCAAGATCCAGCTATACTACTCTTGGGCATATACTCTAAAGACCCTTCATCCTATTACAAGGACACTTGCCGAACCATATTATTGTGGTTCATAGCAAGAAAGTGGAAACAAGCCTAGATGTTACTCAGCAGAAGAATAGATAAAGCAAATGTGGTATATTTACACAATGAAGTATTATTCAGTTATTAAAAATATGGCATCATGAAATTTAAAGACAAGTGTATGGACACAGTAAAACATCATTCTGATGAGGTAACCCAGATCCAAAAAGACAAACATGTTATATATTTGCATATATGTAGATATTAGCCATTAAATAAAGAATAACCAACCTACAATCTATTAACCCAGAGAGGTTAGGTATAGAGGAAGGGACTAGGGAGTACATATGCATCTCCCTACCAGGGGGAAATAGAATAGATTTATAGGTGGGCTGTGTATTGGGGTTAGGGGAAGAATGATATGGGAGGATCAAGGGGAAGGTAAATGATTTGACAGAGTGAATGCAGGAAGAGACAGCTAGAATTGAGGGGTAGTATGGAAAGCTAGTGCAGGGGTAACTTCCTAAAATATATGAACACACTCCAAATGAAGTCTCATTATAATGGGGAAGATGGATTCCCAGCTGACCATCTCTTGTCACCAAACAATACTTCTAGTTCTTGTTAGAGGCAATGAGTTTGTCGAAATGTATCCCATGGAAATTGCCAAACAACTTAGGTGATTTCTAGATAATAGATTGCTCTTCTCAAAATGACAGCAAGGATCCATTGCTTAGGACAACACACACAGAACTCATTGACCATGGAGAGATCAAACTTCCACATACATGGAAACCTCATGCCTATGTTTTAATGTGTTTTGTATGGGATGGTACCCTGAAGGATACCAAAAGAGAAACATAAACATCAACCCAGTCATGAAACCTTGGATCTATGATCTGTCCTACCTATGAAATATGCTAGGGCAACAGTGGCACAGAACTTATTGGAATAACTAACCAATGTCTGTCTTGATTTACTGACCACTCAACATGAAGGAATGCATACCTGACACTGCTTAGATGACCCAGATAGCCCAAAGACCTAAAGTAAAATCCAGTAATACTGGTCTTAAAAAAAACCTAAAAAACAATATAATGACTCCTAATGATATTGTGCTATACTCATAGATCAGTGCCTTATTCAACCATGATCACAGAAGCTTCTTCCTGCAGCTGGTAGAAACAAACACAGGGACCCACAGCTAGACAATATGCAGAGAGATAAACCATGGAACACATAGCTCTAAATGCAATGTATCCACTAATTCCCTCCCAACAGAGCTTAAGAAATCTTGAGGAAGGTGAGATGGAGAATCTAAGAGGAAGAGGGTGTGGAGGACCGCAGAACAATGTCTTCTAAATCAACTAACTGATCAAGTGTCACATGAACTCACAGAGACTGAAGCACAAAGTACACAGCCTATATGGGTCTGGCCTCTGTGTGTATGTTACAGCTTTAAGCTTAGTTCTTTTAAGGGACTCCTGAATGTGTGAATGTGTAGTCTCTCATTCTTGTACATTTTATTGGTGCTTTTTTATTTCTGTTGGTTTGCCTTCCCCAATTTTGATGTGATGGTTTTTGTTTCCTCTCGTTATGTTTAATTTTGTTATTTTTGGTTCTTATCTAGAAAATAATTTAAAAAACATAATTATGCAAATGTCACCAATCCATATACTCTGCAAAGCCTTTACTGAATGCCTTAATTTTGTCACAAATATACTTTCTCTAGCTTTTCATATAATAGGATGAGTTAGCAATGGTAGGAAGAAATTGCTATTATCATGTACTTGGCAATGTTTTATAATGTTAAACCAAAGGTTTGCAAGTCTGCTGACGATCCTGTTTCTTTGCTTTTGTTCAAGTCAATATTTATGTAAAAATATTGGTAACTCTCATAGCATTCTTAATAGTATGAACTAGCTTGGGTACTGGAGGAGGGATATAAGTGTCTTCAGTTGTTTAACTGCTGGTTAACTCACCATGCTCCAATATATGCCCCAAATTCATGGTTATATAAGTGTTCCTGGTTAAAGTTGTTGGATCATAAAGCAAACCAAAATATGTAAGTATAAAATAGTGGCTTGGTGGGAGGATGGGATTGATGTGGGGATGAGAGTAATAAAAATGTGTTATATATGTGTATAATAGTTCCAAAGAGTAATTTTAATTAACTAAAATTATATACACACATACTTTCAGCAAATATCTGTGTATATTCATATATTAGATATAATTTAATAATCAAAAGTAATGAAGCACTCATGCACAAAACATATACTTTAGGTTAAAGAAAATAAGCCACACTTTGGAAGCTAGATATTGTAAGATGTCATTAATATGTTTTATATATTTTTACCAAAGAAAACTTACAAAGATAAAGCCAGTATATTTTGGGAACTGATGGCGGGAAGAAAATCATTTTATTACAAATAAACCAACGTGCCGTTTGAACTGATATGTTTAGTTTGAATTTGGTACTAGTTATGCGATCATATATATTTATATTTCCATAATGAAAACATAAATGAGAGAAAAACAGATGCATCTGTGTGCTTGTGCAGCCATAAAGTTAGGTCCCAAAGGCAGTTTAATTGCTTCTACTTAAAGAAGTAGAGTAAGGTCCTATAGATGCCTCATAGGGAGCCTATTTCCCTGATGTCTTCTTGTTTCTACAACTCCCTCTTGGTCCTCTTCATTGGTCTGAAAATTCCCAGTATGATCTTCTGCCTGACATAATATTTAGCAGATATATGCTACAGACACATCAGTACTTTATTTACTCCTCTAAATGTGAGATTGAGTATAGGATAGCTTCCCTCGAACTGAGGATTTTGTTAGACAGAAAACACTCCAACTCATAATTATACTTAATGAGTTTAAGGTTAGAGCTGTTTTATCAGACTGATTTTATTTGCTCTTCAGAGACATACTTCTGTGTTTTATGCTATACTTTGTCCATGAATAAAGAAACTGAAGTTGGAGTAAGGTAAGTGACATTTGTAGGATGTTTCCAAAAGATAACATCTCCAAAATAATTCCCCCCCCTTTTTGTAATTTTTTTTTTTAGTTTTTGTATTTCCTTTGTGTGTGTGTGTGTTTTATCTTGTATGGGTGTCTGTGCATCACATGCATGCAGTGTCCAAAGAGACCATAAGTGGGCATTGAATCCATTAGAACTAGAGTTGCAGGTAGTTTTGGTCCACCATATGGGTTCTGGGATTTGAATCTGGGTCCTCCGGAATAGCCAGTACTCTTAGCCATTGTGACATCTTTCCAGCCCCAAATTTACACATTCTCCCATGACAATTTTTCAGACTTGTAAAACCCAGACTTTTCAGCCTCTTTTATTCAAAGTAGGTAAAAAATTCTATTTACCGGTGTGGTCCTGTAAATTATCTTGGAGAGCTGTTTTGCTTAGTTTCCAAATAAATATTAAGTGAAAAATTCAAGGGTACTATAAGAATAAATGCTGCATTCAAGACTTGAATCCAATTATGTGATCCAAGGTTAATATTTTCCCTCTATTTTTTCTTGTTATGGAGATAGTGGATCATTTAAGTATTCTGTGAGAAGTTATGCATTATTTGGTTGAATTTCTGATTTCAGACATTTTACTTAGGATTAAATATTTTTTCTTATATAGAGGCAAGTTAAACTTCTATTTGTTTCATACAAAACTTGCAGAAATACTTCTCTTTTTGTGTGTGTAAAAATGTTAGTAAGCATGTGTAGAGGTCAGAGAACTACTTTGGGTGTTATTCCTAAGGTGCTATCTGCCTTGTCCATCCATCCATCCATCCATCCATCCATCCATCCATCCATCCATCCATCCATCCATCCATCCAATCTATTCTTCCATCCATCTATTTTTGAGATAGAGTATCTCACTTCCCTGACTTGGAACTTTCCAAGCAGGCAAATCTGACTTCCCAGTAACCTGGAAGGTTCATGCTCCATTCTTACCTTTTTTAACATGGGTTCTGGAGTCTGAATTCAGGTACTCCTGCTTCAAGGTTAATACTTTACTAACCGAGATATCTTGCCACACCTTAAAAATACTTACAAAAATCAGTTCAGTTACACTGAACTAGTTCTGGGGGCTTTTCTTTCATCCCTAAAGCAAAACACAGATTGGGGGTTGAGTGCTAGAACTTTCATTAGTGGTGAGGGTAATAATTCTTACAAACTGTCATACAGTTTCCCTAAGAGGATGAACATAAGTGTGATGGAAAATACTATTAATGGGTTTGGATTTTATCTTGTCCATTATCAAACCTCCATAGGGGACAACACAGACAAAACTAACAAACATGTAAATTTGGCAATTTTTAAAAATTTACAGAAAGCATCAAATGAGTTAGTAAGAACTGTCCTGAATTTCAGTGCTTTTCTCATAACTTGGCTGTACAATAACTTCACATACAAATAGACCAATAATAAGGTGGCTGGACACCTGGCAATCCATTTGGTTGAAACTGGGTTTCATCTTGAGTCTTGAGGAATTTCCAAAGTAGTTGGTAGTGATAAACTACCATAAAACTTCAAAAACCTAATCTCCATAGTTATAAATAATGCCTGCAAGACACATAGTAGTCATGTGAGAAGCTTTAAATATTAGTTGTAGAATAGAATAGTCTAGAAATTAGTTAATATTGGCAATATAATTCTTTATTCTTTTTTCTTTTATTTTTCTTATTTTACATATCAATCCCAGTTCCCTCTCCCTCCCTTTATCCCACCCTCCCATGCCCCCGACACCCTCCCCTCCCATCCCCCCACTCCACATGTAGGGTGATGCCTTCAAGGAGGGATCACCAAAATCTGTTCAGTCATTTGGAATAGGACCTAGGTCCTCCCTCCTACCTCTAGGCTAAGGGAGTATCCCTCCATGGGAAATGTGCTCACCAAGTCCTTTTGTGCACCAGGGATACATCCTGGTTCCACTGTCATAGATCCCTTAGACTACCAGGCCTTCTAACTGAGACCCATGTTCAAGGGGTCTGAGTTGGTCCCATGCTAGATTCCAAGCTATCAGTCTGGGGGCCCATTAGCTTCTCATTGTTCAGTTCAGTAATCATGTGTGGGTTTCTATAGCCTGGTCTTGTCCTCTTTCTCTGCATCTGGATTTCATTTCAGTTCAATGTTTATCTATGGGTGTCTGCTTCTGTTTCCATCAGCTACTAGATGAGGGCTCTATGATGGTAGATAAGTTAGTCATCAATCTCATTATCAGGGAAGGGCATTTATGGTAGCCTTTCCACTGTTGCACAAATTATTAGTTGGGGGTCAGTCTTATAGGTCTCTGTATATTTCTCTAGGTTCTGTTTTCTCTTCAAATCTATAATGGCTCGCTCTTTTATGGTATGTCTCCCTCTCTCTCTTTTTTATCAACCTTCTTAATCTCTCTCTTACTATTGCCCCTCTGTCTGGTTAAAAATTCCCCTCCGCATTTAGGCATTTTGAGGGACCTATACAGTAGTCTCTGTAAAAGCATGTAGCAATTACAGCAATTTACAATCCCACAATAATTGCATAGGTCCTCCACAGTTCTATTTTGTGTATATTCTCTCTACCATTAGTATTTTTTAAATATCTATTCTAACATGAATGACATGTCAACTCATTGTATTTTTTATTTGAAACTAAAATCTATTTTTGCTTATCATTCTCTTTTTTTTTTTTTTTGTTCTCATTTCTGTAGGACATCTACTGGCTCCAAGATAATTGATGGAGAATTGTATCAAAGTGAAAGAGTTCATCCTCCTGGGACTAACCAATGACCCAGGCATGCAGGTTCCCCTTTTTATCATGTTCACCCTCATTTACCTCATTGATGTGGCTGGAAACCTGGGAATTATCATTTTGTTTTTCATGGACTCTCATCTCCACACACCCATGTACTTTTTCCTTTGTAACCTGTCTCTTGTAGACTTGGGTTACTCCTCAGCTGTCACTCCCACAGTCATTTCTGAGTTTTTCATAGTCTCCAAGGTGCTTTCCTATAATTCCTGTGCTGCACAGATGTTCTTTTTCATAGTTTTTGCCACTGGGGAAAATTACCTCTTAGCATCAATGGCTTATGACCGCTATGTAGCAGTGTGCAACCCTCTGCATTACTCCACCAGGATGACAACAAGTGATTGTATTTGCCTGAACATTGGCTGTTATATTTGTGGTTTCTTGAATGCCATTTTTCATGTTGGGGACATATTCAGCCTCTCTTTTGGTAAATCCAATGTGGTCCATCACTTTTTCTGTGATGTTCCAGCAGTCATGGCTCTATCTTGCTCTGATATGCACCTTAGTGAAGTGATTCTTATTTTTTGTCAACCTTCAATGTCTTCTTTGCTCTTCTGATTATCTTAGTTTCTTATCTTTTCATATTTATTACCATCTTGAAGATGAAGTCAAAGAGGGGACACCAAAAGGCTTTGTCCACCTGTGCCTCCCACCTCACCACAGTTTCCATATTTTATAGCACTGTCATTTTTATGTACTTACAACCCAGCTCCAGCCATTCCATGGATGCAGATAAAATAGCATCTATGTTCTACACTATGATCATCCCCACACTGAACCCTTTGGTCTACAGCCTGAGAAACAAGGAAGTCAGCAATGCATTTAAGAATGTAGTTAAGAAGGCAACATTTTTATGTAAGAATGAGATTTCAGATTGAAAATAAATTTTATTGGTCTCTCATATTCCTTGTTCAGTAGTTAGATTTAAGCTCTATAGTGTTAATACACACATCTCTTCAGAGGTCTATTTTTTTTATTAAAGAATACATTAAATATGCAATGCCTGAGTAAAAAAGCCAAGGAAAATTCTAAAAAAAAAGTATGTGTGTGTGTGTGTGTGTGTGTGTGTGTGTGTGTGTGTGTGTATTGTGAACACATACAGCCTATGTGGGAAATGTGGAGTATAATATAAATGAATTGAATTAAATAATTGAATTGTTTTATAACATGAATTTTACCTCTTTTTCATTTTGCAATTGCTTCTTCCTTGTCTTTCTGTAACTTGTTCCTTCTTTTATTTTTATAGTGAATAATGTTAACTGATTATATTACATCTGTTCATGTATTGAAATATATTTGGATTGCTTCCAAATTTTGGAATTCATTACTAAAGCATTTGTAAATATATTTATGGATGATTTGTTATTTTTCAATATCTCTGATTGCACTGTTTATTTTCATTTTGGTGAAATAATCAACTTGAAAAAGAAGTTCTCCAAGAGGTCTATTCTTCTTAGTCCCCAAGAATATCCTCAACAAACTTGTCCTTGTAACAAAACATGAATTCAGTGGGCAGACTTACCTCCTAAGAGTGTTAGAAAGACACACCCATTTTGAAGTCTGGGAACACAGCAGTCATTCTAAGCCTCTCTAGGCTAAGTGGGCAGAACACAGGCTTGAATTGTTTTCAGGGGATAGTAGAACACTGACTCTGTATATTTGGAGTGAGGCTGAATTCTGTGTGTATGGGGTAATCTCACTGGGGCCTCCAAAATTAAAGATATAGACCACCCGATTAATTTTGGCAATTTAGCATAGGAGTAATTTAATTTTTGCCAGTGACCAAGAGCCAATTCCTCAGAGTCTTTTGGTGTCAAAGGTCAGGGTTTCAACATAGTTACATCAGTGTTAGATGTGGGTCAGAGTCAGAGATCTTGTAAAGCTGTTTTTTGTAGGAGGGCAGAGAATAGTAGTTATTTTAGACACAACACAACAATTAATTTTTATTTAAGCATTAATTAGGTTGGTTAATAAATGTGGGCTGTTGTCAGGCCAATGTGTAGACAAGGCAGAAATGGCTTTTCCAGGGATAGAGTAAAGGGCCGAGAAAAGTCTTAGAAACAAAATGAAGTCAGTATAAGATACTGTCCCCTTAGTCACTTTGTTGATTCATCCTATCTTTGTATTCTAAATATAGATACTCCATGTTCCATCCTTGGATGAGTCTGTTTTTATACTTTCATCAAGTTTTCATTGATTTCTCCAAGTTAACATACATGGAAACAAACTCTTGGGTTAACATCCAAATATAAATTCTGATTTTATTTAGAATAAATCTTTGGACTATAATCTACAAGGACTCTAAGACTTCAGAACTATCAGCATGTTGGTTATTTTCTACCACATTTTCTTCTTGATCTACATAATTTTTAACCCTGGTTCTTGAACACAAGGAATATATTTACAGTTGACAAATCTAAACAAATTTCCTTTAGCCATTAAACTAGTGAAATAATTTAGCTCATTCTACCTCTTGACATCTGTGAAGGATGCCAAGAATGTATTTATCTAATTCATATTCTGACTTCAATTTGTGGAGATGGATAGCGAGGAAATTACTAGCACATGTGGTACTTCATTTTCCAAAATTTGACAGTTACTTTACAATTTCCATAGCAGTGTTTTTCTCCAAAAATGGTAAGTAGGCATTCTAATTTATTTAAACCCTCACCAATACTAGTCAACTTTTTACTTTCAACAATAGATATTTTGGAGTAGTGTGTGTGTGTGTGTGTGTGTGTGTGTGTGTGTGTGTGTGATATTTTATCTTCAGTACCATGCTTATTTATAATGATAAGTTTATTCTAGATCTATTATATATTTGTTAGTTTTTGGAGAAATTATCATTTTAAAATGTTTATATTTTATGCTATGGAGGTACAGAAGGTCCTTATTTTCATTATTGTGCCATAATTCCCACAAATACTCTCTATACTCTGCCCTTGAAAGGTTTATATATTGGAGTGTCGATCTCTGCTATTGGTCCCTGTTGCGGCAGGTTTCCCCCTGCTGGCCTCCCGGTCCTGCCACCACGTGGGCCCACAGCCGTGCTAGCCCCAAATAATACTCAGAGACTCTGTATTCGATACAATCCTGTTGGCCAGTTACCATTACTGTTTATGGGCTAGCTCTGTCTTAATTATTAACACATTTCTACTTATCTAAGTATTTCCATGTGGTCGTCTTATCGGGGAGCCGCGCGGCAGGCGTCCTCTTCTTCCCTGGGCTACATCTCGACTCCACCTTTCCACTTCCTCTTCCTCCTCCTGGGCGCCTAGCCCCGCCTATCTTGTTTCCTATTGGCCACAGGGCTTTATTAACCAGTATGAGAAACATATATACAGAATAACATCTCCCATCAGGTCCCTTTTTTGAAGGTTGTGCAAATTTAAATAGATTGGAGACCAGTGGAAAGGAGTTAGGTTGCAGGTCACAGGGGTGTACAATTGAAAAGGATATTGGGGCCATATTTCCTTTCTACTGCCTTTGCTTCTTTGTTGCCATCAAGAAAATTTTCCTCTGTTAGATTTACCCTGCCATCATGTATTATCTTTTCCAAGGTCCAAAGATCACAGGGTCAAGAGGCCAAACATCACAATTCCTAAAATTTTAAGTAAAAATTTCCCTCCTATTTTGTATTTGCTCTGATATTTTTCACAGTAATAGAAATCTGACTAATATAAGTTTGTTTCTTGTGTCTATAGTTTTTTAACTAGGAAAATCATTGCTAATCCCAATGATATGTTTCTTTCATGTTGAAACAAAATAAAATCTTTACACTTTTAAATTAAATTTCCAATACACTCAGTATTTTACCAAACATAATAACATGAACACTTTTGCTGTTATATTAAAATGTACACTTAAAATAATTAAAATAGTAATTTTTTCATTTATTTATTTTTAAATTTTAATTTATTCTTTGAAAGTCTCATACATACATTCAGAGTGTCTTGATCATATCCATTTTCACCCTAATCCTCAAATTCTCCCCCAAACCCCTATGTTATATATATTTGATGCCATTCATCACACACACACACACACACACACACACACACACACACACACACATGCACATGCATACATATATGGGGAAATAGGAGAAGGGAGGAAATGAGAAGGAGAAGTAAAGAGGAGGAAAAAAGAAAGGTTGGGTAAGGGAGTGGATATGGTCAAAACACACATGAGCCAAAGTTTTAATTATTGTAGACAATCTTGAGCCTGCCCTCACCTGACCTTTGGGCCAATTTGCCTGCCTTCTGCCTGAAGTGAGTCTGGGACAAGCCCAGATCAAATCTCCCCCCGCTCATCTTTTCCTGGGAACTCTCTGGGATAGCTCTGCATCTTGCACCCCCTATAACCTTGGCCTGAGGGCGTTTGAACAATACCCAGAGCCTGCCTTCCTCTCATTCTTGGCCCTTTTGGGACCACTGCTTGGGGTGAGCCTTTGGCCAGAACATGGGTCTAACACCACCAACTCCATCTCATTAGAATTTCTTGGGTCAGCTGTGTGCATACTGGACCTGCCCCTCCACCCAGGACCATCTTGAGCCTGCCCTCACCTGGCCTTTGGGCCCCTTGACCTGCCTTCTGCCTGAGTGCTTGAGACCATCCTGAGACTGCCTTCCCCACATCATTGGCCTTTCTGTAGCCTCTGCTTGATATACCTCCAAGAAAGCTAGGATCATCCAGAGTTACTGACATCAAACTGTAAGGATGGAAAAATTTATCCTAACTCTCCACTGACCCCAGGAAACTAGAATTTTAAGTCTCAGACCCTGTCCCCTGGCAGTGAGTAGGCAAAAGGTCACATTCTTTGTTGACGACAGCACCTGTGAGTGAGTGAACACAGGAAATGAGCCGTGTCACCCCACCCGGGAGCCCGCTCAAAATCAGACTTCCTGGGCTAAGTGTGGCTTGGATAGTTTAAATTGATTGGTCCACACTGGATGCTATGAGATGATTGGTTTAAGATGTTCAGGCTTTGTTGTAACCCTACAGAAGCTGTCTCAAATCTGTACCCAAGGTCCTCAGCCCTCTACCACTGAGTGGTGTATGGCTGTGGACCCCAATGAATTTGGAATATGAAAGACCTCATGCTTTTGCATCAAGACCGCTTCTCATGAGTAATTTTGGGGCGGGGCGCCTTTCTTAAGTCAGGGTGTGAGGGGCCACCTGCAACCACTGGAAGAAGTGATGGGTAGACACAATACAAGAAAATACCCAACAATAGAAAGAGCAGTGTGACACTACCAGAATCTAAGGACTCTACAGTAACTAGACCTGAACACACCAAAGCAGATGAAGCAGAAGAGAACAATATAAAAAAATAACATCATGAAAATGATAGAGGCCCTCAAAGATGATATGAGAAAATCCCTTAAAGAAATGGAAGAAAAAAACAAACAAAAAAATGGAAAAAATAGAGGAAAAGATCAAGCAAAAAAAAATGCAAAAAATGAACAAATCTCTCAAAGAAAGGAAGAAAAGCCAAGATAAAACAATAAAACAGATGAAGGAAACAATTCAAACAGTTCAAGACCTGAAAACTGAAATAGAGACAATAAAGAAAACAAACTGAGGGAATGCTGGAAATGGGAAAACTCGGGAAACCATCAGGAACTACAAATGCAAGCATAAACAACAGAATACAAGAGGTGGAAGAGGGAATCTCAGGTGCTGAAGGTAACCTATAAGAAAAACATTCATAGTTCAAAGAAAATCTTAAATCCAACACATCCTTAATATGAAACATGCAGGATTTGTGGGACACTGTGAAAAGACTAAACCTAAGAATAATAGGCATAGAAGAAGGTGAAGCAGTGCAGCTCAAAGGTGCAGAAAACACATTCAACAAAATCATTAAAGAAAATTTTCCCAATCTGAAGAAGGACATACCTTCTTGCATGAAAGTGCAAGAAATATACTGAACACCAAATAGACTGCACCAAAAAAATGCTCCCTCTCCACATAATAATCAAGATATCTAACATACAAAATAAAGAAAGAACATTAAGAGCAGAAAAGGAAAAATGTGAAGTAACATATAAAGGCAAACCTATCAAAATTACACCTGACTTCTCAATGGAAACTCTCAAGGCCAAAAGGTCCTAGATAGTTGTTCTACAAATATTAAGTTCACAGATACCAGCCCAGGCCACTATACCCAGCAAAACTCTCAATCACTATAGATGGAGAAGACAAGATATTTAATGACAAAGCCATATTTTCACAATACATATCCACAAATCCAGCCCTACAGAAAGTTGGAAAGAAGGAAAACTCCAACACAAGGAAGTTAGCTACACTCACAAAGGCATAAGCAATAGATAATCACACTTTACCAGAACCCCCAAGGAAAATGTGGGGCAAATATATTCACAATACCACCACCAAGAACAAATCTAAAACAAACAAAAATTAACAATCAATGGTCCTGAGCAAATTGGGAGCATGAAGGGAGGGGACAGGGAGTTAGGAGAAAGAGAAGAGGAGAAGAGAAAGGGAAAGGTGAGCATGAGGGAACAGGGAGATTGATGCAGGGGAATTATAAAGGAGAGCAAGAAAAGAGATACCATAAAAGAAGGAGCCATTATAGATTTAAGGAGAAATATGGCACTAGGGAAATGTCCAGAGACATACAAGGATAACCCAACTAACAATCTAGGTAATAGTAGAGAGGCTACCTTTAATGCCTTTCCATGATAATGAGATTGATGACTACCTTATATGCCACCCTAGAGCCGACATGTAGTAGCTGATGGAAGCAGAAGTAGACACCCATAGCTAAACACTAGACATATTCCTGGAATCCAGTTACAGAGAGGGAGAAGTGATTAGCACAGGGGTCAAGACCAGACTGGAGAAACCTACAGAATCACCTGACCTGAACAAGTGGGAGCTCATGCACCAAGTCTGATAGGTAGGAAACCAGCATAAGATGGATCCAGACCCCCTGAATGTAAATGTTAGTTAGGAAGACTGGGCAGTCTATGGGGCCTCTAGTAATAGATCAGTATATATCCCTAGTTTACCAATGAACTTTGGGAGCCCATCCCACATAAGGGATACTTTATCACCCTAGACACATGGAGGAGGGCCTATGCCCTGCCCCAGAAATATGATAGACTTTGACGACTACCCATGGAAGGCCTCACCCTCCCTGGGGAGCAGAAAAAGGATGGGTTATGGTTGGTGGGGTGATAGGGGATATTGGGAGGGTGAATGAATTGAGATTGATCTGTAAAACAACTTTGTTTCAAATTTAAATATAAAAAGGAAAAAAAAGGAAGAAGCTAACCAAAACACCAAATAATCCAATTAAAAAGTGGGGTATAGAACTAATTAGAGAATTCTCACTAGAGGAATCCAAAACGGCTGAAAGACACTTAAGAAAATGCTCAACATCCTTAGCCTTCAGGGAAATGCAAATTAAAACAACTCTGAGATCCCATTTTACTCCTGTAAGAATGGCTAAAATTGAAAACACCAAAGTCAGTTTATGGTGGAGAGGACGTGGAGAAAGGGGTGCATTCCTCCACTGTTGGTGGAAGTGCAAACTCCTACAGCCACTTTGGAAATCAGTATGGTGTCCTTAGGAAAATGGAAATCAGTCTATCTCAAGATCTAGTATTCCACACTTAGGCATATACCCAAAAGATGCACATTCATACAACAAGGACATTTGTTCAACTATGTTCATAGCAATATTATTTGTAATAGCCAAAACTTGGAAGCAACCTCAACTGAAGAATTGACAGTGTAAATGTGGTACATTTACACAACAGAGTGCTACTCAGTGGGAAAACAACAACAACAACAACAACAATGGAATCTTGAAATTTACAGGCAAATGGATGGAACTAGAAGAAGAAGCAATCTTGAGTGAGGTAACCCAGTCACAAAAAGACAAAAATGGTATGCACTCACTCATACATGGCTTTTAATCATAGAGCAAAGGATTATCAGCCTATAATCCACACCACTAGAAAAGCTAGGAAACAAGGAGGACCCTAAGAGAGACATACATTGTCCCCCTGAGAAGGGGAAAGAGACAAAATCCTCCAAGCAAACTGGAAGCATGGGGGAGGGCAGAGGTAGTTAAGAGGAGTGGAGAGGTGGGCCCAAGGGAGCAGGAAGATCGAGTCAGGGAAAATATAGAGGATAGAAAGAAAATAGATACCATAATAGAGATAGCCATTATAGGTTTTAAGAGAAATATGGAACTAGGAAAATGTTTAGAGATCTACAAGGCTGATCCCAACTAACAATCTAAGCAATACTGGGGAGACTACTTTAAATGCCCTCTCCCACTAATGATATTAATTCCATGAAAAAACAGGCAATAGATATTCCCACACTAGAAAAATACAAAGAGGTACACACACACACACACACACACACACACACACTCACCCACCCACACACACACACACACAACCACTACCATCACTACCTCCACCACCACCAAACAGCAGGAATTAAATATCATTGGTTATTAAAATCTCTCAAAAATCAGTGGACTCAATTCACCAATAAAAGTACAAGTAACAAAATGGATACAAAAACAAAATCCATCCTTCTGCTGCATACAAAAAACACACACCAACATCAAAGACAGATATTAACTCAGAATAAAGGGTTGAAGAAAGGTTTTTTAATACAAAGGACCCAAGAAGCAGGCTGGTGTAGTTATCCTAATATCTATCAAAATAGACATCAAGCCAAAATTAATCAAAAGAGATGGAGAAATCCAAGAACAAATCTATGCCCCAAATACAAGGGCATCCACATTTGTAAAAGAAAGATTACTAAAGCTTAAATCATATACGGAACCCCACACATTAATAGTGGGAGGCTTCAAAACCCAACTTTCACCTATAGACAAATCATCCAGACAGAAAGTAAACAGAGAAATAATGGAACTAACAGTAGTTATGACTTAAATGGACCTAAAAGAATGTTTCACTCAAATATAAAAGGATATACCTTCTCAGCAACTCATGGAACCGTCTTCAAAACTGACCACATACTCAGCTACAAAGTATGTCCTAACAATACAAACAAAACAAAATAAAAAACCAAAAAAAAAAAAAAAACAAAAACAAAAACGCCTGCAATAACCCTCTATATCTTATCAGATCACCATAGACTAAAGTTGGAGTTTTAACAACAACATGAATACAGAAACCCTAAAAAATCATGGAATCTGAAAACTCTCTATTGTATTAACACCAGGGAAAGGAAGAAATAAAAAAGAAGTTAAAGACTTTCTAGAATTCAATAGAAATGATTGAAAAACATACCCAAATTTATGGACACAGTACTAAGAGGAAATTCATAGCACTAACTACCTGCATAAAGAACTTAAAATCTCTCATACTTGTGACTTAGCAGCACACCTGAATGCTTAGAACAAAAAGAAGCAAAAATACCCAAGCAGAGTAGATAGCAAGGGAAAAAATCAAACCAAGAGCTGAAATCAACAAAATAGAAACAAATAGAATAATAGAAAGAATCAAAGAGACAGAGTTGGTTCCTTGAGAAAATCAAGATAGACAAACTCTTATTCAAACTGACTAAAAACCTGAGTGAGAATACCTAAATTAACAAAGCCAGAAATGAAAATGGGGACATAACAACAGACACCGAGGAAATCAAGGCAATCATTAGGCCATATATCAAACACCTTTACTCCACCAAATGAGATAATCTAAAATAAAAATGGAAAAATTTCTTAGTATACCATATACCAAAATTAAAAATCAGATAAAAATTTAAATAGATATATAACTTCTAAAGAAATAGAAGCTGTCATTAAAAGTCAACCAAAAGAAGCCCAAAACTAGATGGTTCTAGCACAAACCACTGATCAAGAATAAGACCACTACCATAGTTTAAAGTCAAATTTGAAACAAGCTTTAATTAAATACTGCTAGATAGATGGACTCTGGCCAGGTCTATATCCATGTTCCTGGGAAATAACCCAGAATCAAGTATGGCAAGGGCTTAAGAAGGAAAATCCATAATTCATTGCATTTCTCATTAGGTCCAATAAGGGACAAGCATATACCTGACATATTTCCTGCTTATATACCTCCCGCCCACATATGATATTACTTTCTCTTTCTTTATTTCTTTCTTCTTCTTCTTCTTTTTTTTTGACTGTGAGCCTAGGTAGGTTATAATGGCTGAGATATCTCTCCAGCCCCATTTTACTCTTCCTTTAAAGATTTTACTTTATTATTTTAAACTATTTATGTATTTTTATGGCTGTATATGCCCGTTTTTTTTTTCTTTATCACATAAGCACATTTACAAGCATATTGTACCTGTTCAGAGGTTTTCTTGGTCAAGATCTAAGCTTTTTTTTCTGGAGTCTATAGAATTCTCTGACCATGTGAGTCAAAGCTTAGACTGTTAGGTGGTGGCTAGACCCTCTGTGGATTCTAGCCTCCTCTGCTCTGGGCAGTCATTGAGCCCATTTCTCTGAGTCCCTACCAGTAGCAACTGACTGCTGTGAGTGCTTCTGGGGGGGCCCAGGAAGTGACTGTGGTGGTGCTGATTGGTGTGACTTCTATGTTCAAGAAGTCATGCCACAGATTGGACACAAAATATAATCAGACTTTTAAAATTATCCTTAACAGTTTACAATAACTTATCAGTTTTCATAAGACTAGAACTTGCTGAATGTAAGGCTTGCAAGCAAGTACTAGGGAAGCCTAGAGGCTAGCATTGTCCTTGAAAAGTTAATAGGCAGCACAGCCATAAGTTTCTTTTGCCAGAATTAAGATTTAGTCTCTTTTTAGCAAGCAGCAACTTTGTTCAAGCCTCCTGAAGGAATGAACCAGAGCTTTATCTAAATACCTGTCCATGGGGAAAGGACTTTACCTCTGTTAAGTGTGGTGAGCCACAGTAGGTAGAAGATGCCTCTTAGAGCAAAAGAGCAAAAGAACTCTCCCTGCCCCTCATCAGCTGCAGCACTCAGGAGAGTGGTCCCTATGCCAGACATGGACAACACAGTAGAGCTGGCACTGAAGGTGTAGCTGTGGGAGAACCAACCCTGAGGACATGAAAGCAGGGGAACTGGGCCCTGCTACTTGCTCATCCCTGCAAGAGCTAAGCTCACCAGGGTAAGGAAGGAGAACTCACCCTGGTGTTTAGTATTTAGTGCTCATAGACATGACCTTAATTCTTAGTCTTTTATCTAGTTTAAGCTTAAATATTAGTAATATAAAACATGTTATAAACTTAAAAATCCATAGCCTTACAAATTTAAACAAAAACTGTTCCTTAAAAATCCAACTTTATAAAATTTTCTATAAAACTCTAAAATTTCCTCTTAAAAAGGTGTAAAATCTCTCAAAGTGCATGTTCCCGCAATATCAAAATAAATTTTCTCTTCAAATCTATAATAGCTCTCTCTATTGTGGTATCTCTTTTCTTGCTCTTCTCTATTCTTCCCCCAACTCAACCTTCTCCCTCATGTTCTCTCCCATCGTCTTCTCCCCTTCTCTTTCTCCTAACTCCCTCTCCCCCACTAACTCCACCCCCACCCCCACCCCTGTTCCTAATATGCTCAGGAGATCTTGTCCCTTTTCCCTTCTGTGGGGCACCTTCTATACCTATTATTCTTTGGTTTGGACTTTTCACAGAGTACCCTATTTCCTGGATATTTTGTGTTAGGGATTTGTTGGGCTTAAGATTTTCTATTTTAAGCCCAACAAAGATGAATCTATTTCTCCTAGTGTATCTTCAACACTGAGATTTTCTCTTCTGTCTCCTGTATTCTGTTGGTTATGCTTGCATCTGTAGTTCCTGATCAGTTTTTTTTTTTTTATTTCTAGCATTCCCTCAGACTTTGGATGTAGGTGGGTCCAGAACTCTTTCAGACTCTGGATGGGCCGGTCCACCACAGCAGGATCCCTCACATACAGTTCACAGACCTCAGGAGGCTCTGAGCAGGGCACTGGCTTTCCTCATATTCTCTAAGGATTTTTAAAATATTTTTTAATTTAAATTTGAAACAAGCTTATTTTACATGTCACTTTCAGTTCCAACACCCTCCTGTCCTCCCCTGTTCCCCTTTTTGTTTCCCAGGGAGGGTGAGGCTTACCATGGGGAGTCTTCAAAGTCTGTCATATCATTTGGACAGGGTCCAGGCCCTCCCTCATGTGTCTAGCTGAGGGAGTAACTCTCTTTTTGTAATGGGCTCCCAAAATCCATTCATATACTAGTGATAAATACTGATCTGTTAATTTTTCCATGTCCTCTTAAAAAATCTCTATTATCTTCATAAATGTATTTTCAAGGTTTTTTGCTTATGCTTCAGCTTTGTTGGAATGTAGAGGTCTTGATGTTGTAGGATAGCTTGGTTTTGGTCATGTTATTGTGTTCTTACACTGGCATCCAGGCATCTGGATTTGGGGTGGGTATTGATTCCTGTGTTTGTCTTTGTTGAATGGGTGTTCTGTTCATTGTTTATTGTTTCATCTCAGGTCTTCTAGTCTAAGTGGCCAAAGGTGCTAGTTACTATAATTCTTCAGGTCCAGTAGTGTCTGCTGGGATGTCAGCCTTGATCCAGCCTGGCCTCCAGTAAAGCCTATTTATGTCTTCTTGAATCTCTAGGTCCAGTCTGGCCTCCAGTAAAGCCTGAGTCTTCTGCTGCAGTTCACAGAACAATCCTGGCTGTTGGTAGAGCTTCTGGGTGGTTCTTCAGAGAGGAGTGTGGACTTTACCTGGGCTTATGGCATCTGTCCTTCTAACAGGTGTGGACTGGGCTTATGAAGTCTGGGCAGGTGTTCTGGGTAAGGGCTGGCAATGGAGAGAATGATGAGATGGGAGGATGTTGGTGGTGGTGTAGATCTTGGGGGAGTCAGAATCCAGGGGGTGGTTTCAGTCTAGCTGGCAGGTGGGTCAGTCACCAGCTGTCCTGGAGAGTGCTGCGTCAGAATAGTGATATTTTTTCAGGGTTGGGGGCAGGGTTGAGATAGGAGGGGACTAGCTACAGGACTGGATAGTTACTCACTAATTATTTTGGTTGCTGTGGTCAGTGCCTCTGGGGAGGAAGTCCACTAGGTTTGGGGACACAGAGACTAGCTAGAGAAGTGTTCGGTGGGGGGATAGAATTGAGGGAGGAGGACAGTTCCCCTGGCAGATGGGATACTCACTCACTTCTTGTATTTCCCACATTAATAGCAGAAATAGTAGTACTTAAGATGTTCATCAGGAAAATTTTCTTTTTTACTTGAATGACCTTAATTCAGTGTCTTTTTAATTTCATTTTGTTGTGCACAGTTTAAGACATAGCCATTTATTGTGGAAAGATAAGGATTGGGGAAAACAGATAGACTGAATAGATGTTTATTGAGGGAGAAATAACTTACAACAGAGACAGATGAATGCCTGCAGGTTCCAGTCCTATGGATACCTCCAGATGCTCTCTGTCTCTGACTCTGTCTCTGTCCAAGAAACAAGAGAGAGCTCCAGGGATGCTGACCCCAGACCTTAGTTCTCCCATGTCATGTCTGGCCCTGTCACCACCCCAATGGGAGTGTTCAGTGCAACAGGTGTGGGCAGGGTATATATCTCACTACAGCCATTTCTCATCTCAGTCTCTACTCTCCAAGTTTAGAATTACACATTAATGATATGAATCCTGTTGTGCAATTGGGGATATAATGTTCACCTCATTTTACTGATAACAAAAGATGCTGTTCATATCAAAGAAGAGATAAAAATGTATCATATTCCACAGTGGGAAAAACTTTAACAAGAATGAAAATACAATGAGTTAGGCCTCACTCCTAATACTTTGCCAACATTGGAATTTCAGTGATGCTGTCCTGTGAAGGCCTTTGATTTGTCCTTTCCTCCTGCCAGAGCTAAGTTTCTGGGCCATGCCATGTTGCCTCTTGCTGGCAGCCCTTGTCAATCATGGCCATGGAACATCCCACAACTATTCCATGTGGACACCATGAACTAGATCATTGAGCCTAATATCTCTACAACCATTATCCCATCTCTGAATACTTGTTCTTTTGTAGTTTTCATTATTTTCTCTTCTATGTTTATATGTGCTTCTCATCTAAACATAATTGGGTTTACAATTAAGATTCTCTGAACCTGTTCAGAGAATTTGAAAGTTTGCCCCCAGTACCTCTATTATTTATGTGAGTTTTCATAAGTTTTCCAAAATACATAAAGGAGTTTGTCAGCTCATTTTTATCAATATCATGATGCAAATTATCAATGGAAAGTTGATGATTATTTGGATAATGAATTATTCTGTGGTTGTTAGAATCATTGTATTACATAACTCTTCTGCGTTATTTTGGTCCTTGAAGAAAAAAAAAAAGGTCATTATCAACATCTTTGCTTACACACATGGGACACGTGAGATTGAACTTCTGGTTTTGCTCTAATGCTTGACTTCACTGGTGCTTGAGGCAGAAAAGTAGGTTCTGTGGAATGGAGAATAGTAGTTTACTGTCTAACTCTCCTAAGTTTTTCTTCATTGCTTGTGGTTCAGTCTTTCCTTCAGATTCTGGCTCAGGTTCAGGTTCAAAACAGGATTCTTCTAAAGTTTCCTTGATGCCATTGATCACAGTATGAGTATTATAAGAACGGCTGTTTGCATTCTCTTCCACAAGTTCCAGAAACATCTGCCCTTCTTGCCCTTCTTCTATATAATCTTCTCACTCTTCATCAGTTCTGGTTCAGAATTAACACATATTTACCTACAAATTAAAGCATGTTTTAAACATAAAAAATATTTGGAATAGATGTTTCTCATGCCATAACAAAGGTTTGCATACACTTTCTCTCTGTTCAACAGAAAACCCTAACTTGTTCAATACACCATTACTCAAGGCTGTATGAATATTCACATTGTGAATTTTGTTATGACATTTATTGAAGTTTAAAGACCACACTTTGTGGTGTGTATCAATCATTTTGAGCAAAAGGTGCCTCATGTGATTTTCTATTACATCCATCCCACCGTTAACATTGGGGAATTTCTGCCATAAGACCTATGTGAATGTTCTAGAGCTTTATTAAACCAAGTTTGGCATTGCATCACAAATTCCTAGTCCACAAATAGTGGCTTTTCCACAACCTATTTCTTTATCGTACAATGCCAAATTCTTGCAGAAAAGACTGGGTTTTATAAACTTTCACTTTTACTGGAATAGGGAACTGGTAAGGACAATATCTCTTCTGCAATACCCCTGACACTAAGCATATACACTTGATGGTTTCTATGAGCGATGGATCAGAGGTAAATCCATGTTGGAATGTTATTGGCTTTATCTTGTGAAATAAGTACAGCTGCTATGTGTGTGACAACCATTTAATGTCTGAAAGAACATTTCACACTGTTCCTTCCCTGCTCTGGCTTTCAGCTTCTCTTCCAAAATGGTTACTAAACTTTGGGTAGTTGAGTTTATGGGGATGCTGTACCCAATTAAATTAATACTTATGGATACTTATTCTCAGGGCTTTGGACAGTTATAAAAAGAAGGTTCTTTGATCAAGGCTGGGAGCAGAATGTATATATGAATATAAAAATGAATATTTAGAAAGAGATTTGGCAACCTACCAATTTGGTAAAACAATTGTAGGTTTCCATAGGGATAAATGACCTTCCTACTCATGTTTTTTGAACAGTTTAACAGAATTAAGTATAACCCTTCACATAACAATCCGTACATTAGACTTCAGATCTAAGAAAAAAGTAATTGGTTACCACTATAACCTTTATGTCACTATTGTACCCATGAGTTCTTCTGGTATGGAAGTCCAGTATTGAAGTATTCAGGGTTAATCATTTGGATAATGATAATGTGCATCCTACTCAGCACCTTTAACTAATAATTATCGAATTAGACTGGTTTTACAAGAAAAAAAGGTATTTAGTATACAGTGTTTTCACCAAACACTTTATTAGGTTCAATAATGTCTTCACAACAGTACAAATGTTAAATTTTTAAACCTTTCAATAATTCTCTATGTGCCCCTAAGTACTAGAGAGTTGTAAGATACTTAATTTTAATTTTTGAAATATTTTTTCTTATTTTTCATATTGTTCCCAGCTCCCTCTCCCTGTCATCCTTCCATGTCTCCCACTGACCCCCTTATCCCATCCACCATCTACTCCCTGGGAAGGTGAGGCCTTCCATGAGGGATCACCAAAGTCTGCCAAGTCATTGGCGTTGGGTCTAGACCCTCCCCTATGTTTCTATGCTATGGGGGTATCCCTCCTTGGGGAATGGGCTCCCTAAGTCCGTTTATGCACCAGAAATACATCCTGGTTCCACTACCAGAGGTCCCTTAGACTGCCCAGGCCTACTAACTGAGACCCACATTCAGGGATCTGGGTTGGTTCTATTCTGGCTTTCCAGCTATCTGTCTGGGGTACATGAGCTCCCCCTTGTTCATGTCAGCTGTTTCTGTGGGTTTAGCCAGCCTTTTGTTGATCCCTTTGCTCACCAATCCTCACTCTCTGCAACTGGATTTCAGGATTTTGACTCAGTATTTAGCTGTAGGTGTCAGCTTCTGCTTCCATCAGCTACTGGATGAAGGCTTTAGGATGGCATATAAGGTAGTCATCAATCTCATTATCAGGGAAGGGGATTTAAAGTAGCCTCTCCAATATTGCTTAGATTGTTAGTTGAGGTTATCCTTTTAGGTCTCTGGACATTTCCCTAGTGTGAGATTTTTCTTTAAACCTATAAGGCCTCCCTCTATTATGGTATCTCTTTTCTTGCTCTCCTCTATTCTTTCTCCAACTCAATCTTCCTTCTCCCTCATGTTCTCCTCTCCTCTTTTTCCTAACTCCATCTCCCATCACACCCCTCTCAATTTGCTCAGGAGATCTTGTCCTTTTCTCCTTCTCTGCAGGACTATATATGTCCCTCTTAGGGTCCTCCTTGCTTCCTAGCTTCTCTGGCAATGTGAATTGTAGGCTTATGATCCTATACTCTATGTCTACAATCCATATATGAGTGAATACATACCATGTTTGTCTTTTTGTGATTGGGTTACCTCACTCAGTATGGTTTCTTCTAATTCCATCCATTTGCCTACAAATGTCAGGATTCCATTGTTTTTTTTTTTTCCTGAGTAGTACTCCATTGTGTAAATGTACCATATTTTTTTTATCCATTCTTCAGTTGAGGGGCATTTAGGTTGTTTCCAGGTTCTAGATATTACAAATAATGCTGCTATGAACATAGTTGCTGCATGGATATTCATCTTTTCAGTATATGCTTAAGAGTGCAAATTCTGGATCTTGTGGTAGCCTGATTCCCATTTTCCTGAGGAACCGCCATACTAATTTCCAAAGTGACTGTACAAATTTGCACTCACACCAGCAGTGGAGGAGTGTTCCCCTTCCTCCACATCCTCTCCAGCATAAGCTGTCACTGATGTTTCTGATTTTAGCCATTCTGACAGGAGTAAGATGGTATCTCTGAGTTGTTTTGATTTTAATTTCCTTGATGGCTAAGGTTGTTGAACACTTTCTTAAGTGGCTTTCAGCCATTTTAGATTATTCCATTGAGAAGTCTTTATTCAGTTCTTTACCCCACTTTTTATATGGATTGTTTGGTGTTTTGGTTACCAGCTTCTTGTGTTCTTTGTGTATTTTGAAAATCATCCCTCTGTCAGATGTGGGATTGGTGAAAACCTTTTCCCATGAAGTGGGCTGCCATTTTGTTTTATTGATTGTTTCCTTTGCCTTATAGAAGCTTCTCAGTTTCAGGAGGTTTTATTCATTAATTGTTTGTTTCAGTGTCTTTGCTAGTGGTGTTATTTTAGGAAATGGTATCCTGTACCAATTCTTTCAAGGGTACCTCCTACTTTTTCTTCTAAGAGATTTAGTGTGGCTGGGTGTATGTTGAAATCTTTGATCCATTTAAACTTAATTTTGTGCATGAGGATAAATATGGATCTATTTGCAATTTTCTATATTCCAGCATCCAGTTATGCCAGTACCATTTGTTGAAGATGCTTTCTTTTTTCCATTGTATAATTTTAGCTGCTTTGTAAAACAATCTGGTGTTCATAACTGTGTGGGTTAATATCAGGGTTTTAATTCATTTCCATTGATCTACCTGTCTATTTTTGTGCCACTACCAAGCTGTTTACAGGACTATAGCTCTACAGTAGAGCTTTAAGTCAGGGATGGTGATGCCTATGGAAGTACCCTTATTTTACAGGGTTGTTTTGGCTATACTGGGTCTTTTGTTTTTCACATAAAGTTGAGCATTGTCCTCTCAAGGTCTGTGAAGAACTGTGCTGGGCTTTCAATGGCAATTGTATTGAATCTGTAGATTAATTTAGACAAGATTGCCATTTTTACTATTTTGATCCCACCTATCCAAGAGCATGGGAGATCTTTCCATTTTCTGGTATCTTCTTTAATTTCTTTCTTTAGAGACTCAATGTTTTCCTTATATAGGTCTTTCACTTGTTTGGTTAACATTTCCTCAAGATATGTTATGTTGTTTTGGCTATTGTGAAGGGTGATGTTTCTGTGTTTCTCTGATTTCTTTCTCAGCCCATTCATCATCTGTATATAGCAGGGCTCACAATTTTCTTTTAGTTAACCTTGTATCCTGCCACTTTGCTGAAGTGTTTATCAGCTATAGCAATTCCCTGGTAGAGTTTTTCAGATCACTTATGTAAACTATCATATGGTCTGAAAGTAGTGAAAGTTTGACTTGTTCCTTTCCAATTTATATCCTCTTGATCTCCTTTTGTTGTGTTATTGCTCCAGCAAGTACAATACTGAAGAGGTATGGAGAGGGTGGACAGCCTTATCTTGTTCCAGATTTTAGAGGAATTGCATTGAATTTCTCTTCATTTAGTTTGATGTTGGCTGTTGGTTTACTGTATATTGCTTCTCATTATGTTTAGGTATGTTTCTGTTATCCCTAATCTCCTCAAGACCTTTATCATGAAGGGGTGTTGCATTTTGTCAAAGGCTTTTTCAGCATCTAGTGAGATGATAATATGGTTTTTATTTTTTAATTTGTTTATATGGTGGATTACACTGATAGATTCATCCCTAAATCCCTGGGATGAAGCCAACTTTGTTATGGTGGATGATTTCTCTGATATGTTCTTGGAATCAATTTGTTAGTATTTTATTGAGTATTTTTGTATAAATGTTCATGAGGGATATTGGTCTGTCGTTCTCTTTCTTAATTATGTCTTTGTGTGGCCTGGGTATGAAGGTAATTCTAGCCTCCAATGGACAGTGAGGACATACAGAAAGTCTTCAGGTCATACTTTGAAAACCTGTACTCCACAAAATTAGAAAATTTAAAGGAAATGGACAATTTTTTTCTGGATAGATATCACTTACCAAATTTAAATAAAGAAAAGAAAAGCAATTTAATTAGACTTATAACCCTTAATGTAATAGAACAGTCTTCAAATATCTCCCAACCACCAATTAAAAGAGGAGCTAACACCAATACTCCTCAAATTGTTCCACACAATAGAAGCAACAGGGTCATTGCCAAACTCTTTTTATGAGGTTACAGTTAATTTTAATTTTTAAGAGACTAAGAAATTTCAAAGATTATATTTGTGTATTATAAAGAATACTACATGAATTATTATAATGTATAGGTAGAAATAATAGACCATATATGAAAGAGGAGTTGACAGTGAGACCACAAAACAACACGGAAGTAATGTGACCACCAGCAATGGAATGCTACCAGCAACTGTAGGAGTGAAGGAGCTTAAAACAGTATCCCCTAGAGAAAACAGAGAAACATAATTTTGATCTTTCATAGACTTTAGTCCTTTGAAACTTGAGATTTTTATTCATGGATTCCAGACATGACAGAAAAAAAATTGTATCATTGGAAGCCTCTAGGTTTACAATAATTTGTTAAAGCAGCCATAGACAACTAACAAACTCTTACTTGGTTTCTTCTCTGTAATAAATATACATAAATATCGTTTATTAGTTTTAGTAAATTTACAAGTGAAGCTATCACTTCCTGGGCTTTTATCCATGGAAATGTTTATTTCAATATATATCGTCTGAGGCATTATTAAAATTTTTTTCTCACTGGAGTCAGTTTTGGTAGTGTGAGCATTCTCCCACACTTGTATTTTTTTTATTAATTTTACATATATTTTTGGTGCACAGTTTTTAACAGTAATCAATCATAATTGTTCATGTAAGGGTACTGCAATGATGGCATGACAAACATATATGTATAAAGTCAGTTATCATGGAAGTAGGATGGAAAGTCATCAAGGAGAAGCTCAGATAATTGATCTAGATGACTCTGGTATGTTACCTGACTATTATTTTGATGCTGTTCCCTAGAGTTACACATTGAAAGTGAGATATTTCTCTATGTAAATTATACATCAATTATACATCTTATAATACATCAATTATAAGAAAAGAAAGAAAGGTAATAAAATGTGCACTATAAAAATTACCAGCTGAATCTCCACAGGCAGCTTAATTGCTTCCACCCTGTAGGATTAGGAAGTTTACATAATCTCAGAATAATTCTTTAGAGGTCTCAGGTGTCTAGGATCCTTCCTCCCCTCCCTCCCAAGATGTCCTTGTATTGGCCTCTAAGTGTCATGTAACTCAAAGTGTTGTTATTTTAGGAGGAACACAATGTATGTTAGGTTTCATTGGTCATTAGTTATTGATCTGAATGACAATCACTCTTAAAATCTATGGGCTTTCTAGACCAGAGGATTTGCTAAGAGCCTTCATCTAAGATTTGGGAAACAAAGGCAAACTCACATTGACTTACTTTAAAGTAATAACCTCTTCATGAGAAGATTTGTAGAACTGCATTATGTACAGACACGGTTTGTGAACAACATGAGCAATGCAATTTTATTGTGTTTATGAAGCTTATAAGGAGGAAGTAGGAGGCTTTTCCAGGGATCCAAGAATTAATGGAGGCTTGGACCTCAATCCATACAATCCATGCTCTTTCCTTCTTCATTCACTGCATAGAGTATTTGAGACTTTTGACCACTGCCTGAGAGGCAGCTTCCCTCACAGTACTTACATACTATTCCATGGCTGATCTGGCAATTTCAGAATGCTATTCTAGATTGGCTCTTCTCTTCTGGGAAACTGGTAAGCTTCTATTCTCCATGAAATTTCATAATTTTTGTATGCAAAATCAGCAAGGCAACTAAACTCACTGCAAGTTATTCAGAAAGAGAATTAGATGATTTCAACATATTTTCAAAATCTGAAGTAAATGAAAAATTACATCATAACTGATGTAAAAATATTTTATGATACATGCTTATTTCTCAGTAAGGATGAACAAAAACAAAACATGATATTCTAGCTGATTAGGCTAAACTCTCACATTATTATTTATATATTTGCTCCTTATTGGAGGGAAGCAACAAGCAAGGATAACATCTAATTCTCAAAGTGAAAGGATGTTTCCTTCACGAAAAAAGTTCTTAATGGATTAACCAGTTTTTTACTATATTTTAAAATTTTACCCCATGATCTCCTGCTAATTAACTCTAATACACCTACACATTTTGACAGAGGTATGGATAAAAATCATAGAGTTTTAATTAGGTTGAAAATGGCTTTAGCTTTCAAATCTTGACCTTCTTTAAAAACATAGATATATGATTTTTAGGATATTACATGCATTTCAATTTTCAACTTTCTAATAGTGAAGAATGAAATTACTACTTTTTCTCCCATACCATACATAGACACACAGAGACATACAGACATATGTTTACATATAAAACCTTTACTACTGGTTGTAAAGCTATCTTCTAAGTTGATCTTATATTTGTTAAAGGTAGAAAACTGTTCAAATCAGGCTTATAATTTGATATTTTTGGGGTTAAATGTCAGGAATAGTAATTAGAAGTGGATGACTATTCTTCAAAAGCTTCAGTTACAATCAAGAAATTTAACATGCTCTTATTACATGAGAAGAGACTCAGATACAATAGCATCCAGAATGGAACTTGCCATCAAAATAAATCTGTGATCTAAAGACATCCTATAATTTAGAAATATTTAAACTTATGGACTCTTGTTTGGCTAATATATGCCATCCATGAGAATTGGATGATTATTGAAAGTTAATTATTCATAACTGTCTTTCACATGTGGAAGACCTAGTTCAGTCCTTTGGAGTCTCCAGAGTTGTAGATCCAGATAAGGGGTGGGAGTGAGGACTGCAGTTGGAAAGGAAAATGACATAAAAAAAGAAAAAATAGAAAAAGTTATTTTTTTATTCATATCAAAAGTAAAATACAGACTCACTTGGAATTATGATATTACCAATCACATTTGTAGACATTGGAAAGCTTAGAAAATCCCAGTGGCTCTAGTACAGCACAGGAAAAATATATCACTTTCAAATTGAAGAGTGAAATTTTAAAATGGCAAATCTTTACTGGCAGACAAAGTCCTGTGTGCCAGCATTCACTTTGATCAAACAATATCCACAACACTATGAAAGCATAACAGTAACATGATAAACAAAACTGATCTGACTGTGCTGAGCACAAATCTAGTGCCCTTTACACAATATCTGTTTAAATTCTCATAGTAACATCATTAAGCACTTCTCATTACTGTCTTCATTTTGCAGATGAGAATAAGATGCTCAGGGAAATTGTTCAAGATCAATAAACTAATACAGTGTAAATGTTGGATCTTACACACACCCATTTCAGGAACATGAGCACTCTATCAATGTCTGATGATAGATCTTCCGTAAAAATCTCTCTGTGGTAGAACATTTCTATCACATCAGTTATCCCAATACACCTATTATGCACAGAGATGTATGAGAATAATTTCTTAGTTCACCTTGTATTATCTTCAATCTAGTAAAAAGTTTATGCTTTAAATAACAACATTGTCAATGTGTCCTAATGATAAGATGCATAAAATGAGTGTGTATTGAAGAGCTAAAGTGTAATTCAGGGCTTCTTAATTTATTAATTGCACATTTGTAGCTTCATTTCCAGGTTTGTTTCTTGTTCCAATAATAAAATACAAATATTCAGTGGGACAAGATAGAATTGCTACTCTGAAATCACTCAGTTTATTATGAACCAAAGTGGAATTTATATGTTGGCATAAATTCAGTTAAATATTTGTTAGGCTATTGGAATTAGAAGTCACCCAGAATAGGTTAAAGAGTGGTTTGAATTCTGGACAGAAATTAGGCTTGTGTAAATATGAATAAATGACTCAACCTTTTGTGCTTCAGAATTTATAAGATTAGAACAAGCAATCAAACATAAAATTCTCTTGAGAGGAATCCATGAACACAGGAACTAGCTCTTATAGACTAGAGCTCACAGAGATCTGCCTCCCTTTGCCTCCTGAGTGCTGGGATTAAAGGCATGCACCACCACCACACATCCACCCTAAAGTTTTTGTGGCAGTTCTTGATAGAGGAGAAACATGTGTTTGACTAAACTAAGAAGAAATGAATTAGGAGATAGATTCAATCTAACATTTAAATCTTCTTTTAACTTTTACCATTTTGATACAGAGTATCCTTTGATTCTCTGGTAACCCTAATGGAGAACAGGACAGAAGTGACATGGTTCATCCTGCTGGGACTCACTGATGACCCAGCCCTGGAACTTCCCCTCTTTATCATCTTCCTCCTCCTCTACACCATTACCCTGATGGGAAACCTGGGGATGATCCTGCTGATTGTCCTGGACTCTCGGCTCCACACTCCCATGTATATTTTCCTTGGTAATCTATCACTGGTGGACTTCTGTTATTCTTCAGGTGTCACTCCGAAAGTCATGGCTGGGTTTCTAGTAGGAGACAAAGCCATGTCATACAATGAATGTGCTACTCAGATGTTCTTTGTTACAGGCTTTGCTACTGTGGAAAATTACCTGTTGGCATCAATGGCCTATGATCGCTATGCAGCAGTGTGTAAGCCCCTGCACTATGCCACCACCATGACTACAGCTATGTGTGTATGGATGATTGCAGGCTGCTATACCTGTGGCTTCCTGAATGCCTGTATCTACACTGGAGACACATTCAGTCTCTCCTTCTGTGAGCATGATGTGGTCCATCATTTTTTCTGTGATATTCCAGCAGTCATGGTACTCTCTTGCTCTGATAAACATGTGAATGAACTGATTCTTATGTGTGTAGCCAGTTTCAATATCTTTTTTGCCCTCATAGTCATCTTAATATCCTATCTAATGATTTTTATCACAATACTAAAGATGCATTCAGCTTCAGGACATCATAAGGCCATTTCTACCTGTGCCTCTCATTTCACTGCTGTTTTTATTTTCTATGGGACTGTAATTTTTATGTACTTGCAGCCTAGTTCCAGTCATGCCTTGGATACTGACAAAACTGTGTCTGTGTTCTATACTATGGTCATCCCCATGTTGAACCCTCTAGTCTACAGCCTGAGGAACAAGGAAGTCAAGAGTGCATTTAGAAAGATTGTTTTCAGAACAAAATGATATTTACAATATTGATTTTACACATTTGAGATGTATAAAATAGATTCATTTTTTATCACACGTTTTTCATTGAATACAATTTAATTTGTTACCTATCTTTTATTTATCTATTTATCTGCTTACCTACCTATCTATTCATCCATCTATCTATCCAATCCAATCCATTCATCTATTCATCCATCCATCATCTGCCTCTCTGTATGAGCTTGCATGTATGCATGTGTGTGGTACTCCATGAAACTGATTTGAATGTCAAACAACAGTTTGTAGAATGCAGTTTTCTCTCTTTCTACCAGGTTGAACTCAAGTGTCTCAGCTTTGGCAAACAGCATGTTTTGTGGTGATATTTTGCTTGTGATCTAATAAGCTTACTGGAAGATCAGAGTGCAAAGCTTCCCATAGCCAGAGGTGTCAAGTAGTAGTGCTACACACTAAAGACTTATATCAAATTTTACTGTCATTATAAAATATACATGAAATAACATTTGGACTGAATAGATTGTATTTATATGTTTTGGAACACACACACACAAACACACACACACACACACACACACACACACACACACACACACACACACACACACACGAGGAAAGAGGCCAGAATCCATGAATTTGAGAGAAAGCAGGAGGAGAAATATGAAAGGAGATGAGGAGAAGAAAGAAGAAGAATTTAATATAATTATATTTTAATTACTTATTTTTATTATTAAATTTATGTTTTTATTTTCAACATCTTTGTTTCCATTATCTTAAAAATAGGTTCCTTTCTCATATAACATATCATAATTACAGTTTGCCCTTCATCTGCTATTCCTAGTTTCTCCCTATCTTCCTTCCTATTGAGATCTACTCTCTTTCATTCTGTCATCACAAAAGAATAGGCTTTTCTTTTAACTTTTAAATTTTAATTATCTTAAATTGTGATTTTTTTGTAACATATTTTATAACAGGTCAAATGTAGTAGTTTTAATTTTCTTATTTTCAGATTTTTTTCTAATTTATTTATTCCTTTAAGTTTCATTTTACATTCAAACCACAGTTCTCCCTCCCATTCCTTCTTCTACTACTCCTCTCATCCCCTTTCCCAGTCTACCCCATGTACACTCCTCCTCATGGATAAGGACCCCCATTAGGAGTCAATAAAGTCTGACACAATAGGTTGGGGCAAGGCCAAGCCCCCTTTCCCATGCATTAAGCCTGAGCATGGCATCCCACCAAAGGGAATGGACTCCAATAAGGTAGCTCATGTACCAGGGTTAGATCCTGGTCCTACTTCAGGGGCTTCTCAGATAATTCAAGTTTCACAACTATCTCCCACACACAGAAGGCCTGGTTTGGCCCCCTGAAGTCTCCACAGTTGTCACTGTAGAGTTCATGAGCTTCCACTTTTTCTCTTCCATCTCAACTGGCTTATTGGAGTTTGACCTGGTGCTTGATTGTGGATCTCTACATCTGGTTCCATCAATTAGTAGATAAATGTTCTATGATGATAGTTGGTGTATTCATCAAGGAGGACCTTAAGAGGGACACATAGGTCACCTTGGGAAGGGAAATTAGATAAGATATACTGAGTAAACTAGAGGTAGGGTATTGATAAGGGGGAGGAAAAGAGGGGAGATGAGAGTATGAGGGAATGGGGAGAGAGATATCTTAATAGAGAGAACCACTATGGGGTTAGGGAGAATCCTGGTGCTAGGATAATTACCAAGGATGACCCCAGCTAAGACTTCTAGCCATAGCGAAGAGGATGACTGAATTGGTCTACCCATGTAATCAGACTGGTGAATATTCTAAAGAACAGGCTTGTAAGAGATAAAAATAGGAACTATGTGTATTGAAATTTAAGGCCTTGCTGAGCCAACCCTGAAGACAACAGTGTATTATATTACTAGAAGCAAGATAAATGATAAATGGGTGTTTATTGGAGAACAATTACACAGAAAAATCCAAAGAATCACTAGAGCATTTCCCTGTCCTACCTACAGATCCATTGACCCAGCAGAAAGAGCACACAAAGGGAAACCATGTCTCAAGATCTTCTCTTTCTGCTTGTCTGTCTGAAGCCACACCCAAAGGCCACTGTTTCACGTCCATGGACCAGATGCCTACATTCCTAGAATTCTATGAAAATGAGTGCACAACATACCCAAAATTATGGAACACTTTGAAAGCAATGCTAATTGAAAAGTTCATAGCACTAAGTGCCTACACAAAGAACTGAAGAACTCTCACACTAGCAACTTAATAGTACACCAGAAAGCTCTAGAAAAGAAGCAAACTCACCAAGGAGGAGTAGACACCAGAAAATAATCAAATTGAGAGCTGATGTCAATAAAATAGAAACAAACAAACAAACAAAACCAATACAAATAATCAATGAAATAAAGAGTTGGTTCTTTGAGAAAATCAACAAGTTAGACAAACCTTTATCTAAACCAACCACAGGGCAGTGAGAGAATATGCAAATTAACAAAATCAGAAATGAAAAGGAGAACATAACAAAAGACACTGTGAAAATCAAGAGAATCATCAGATCATATTTTGAAAACCTGTACTACACAAAATTGAGGCATTACCATCCTTAACCCTCAGGGAAATGCCTATCAAACAACTCTGAGATATAATCTTACAACTGTCAGAATGGCTAATATCAAAAACACTAATGAAAGCTTAAGCTGGAAAGAATTTGGAGTAAGGGGAGCACTCCACCATTGCTGGTGGCAGTGCAAACTTTTACAGTCACTTTGAAAATCAGTATGGTAGTTTCTCTGAAAATTGGGAATTGATCTACCTCAAGACCCAGCAATACCCTCTTTGGCATATATCCCAAGGATGCACACCCACACCACAAGACATCTGTTTAACTATCTTCATAGCAGCATTATTTGTATTAGCCAAAACTTGGGGTCAAGCTAGATGCCCCTTAAAAAAGAAAGGATAAAGAAAATGTGGTATATAGACACTACAGAGTACTAATCACTGGGGAAAAAATGACATTTTGAAGTTTGCAGGTAAATGGATGGAACAAGAAGAATCTATCTTGAGTGAATTACCCCAGACATAGAAAGACATACGTGGTATGTACTCACTCATGAGTAGATATTAGGTATAAATCAAAGGAAACAAGGACCCTAAGAGATACATACATGGATACCCCCTGAGAAGGAGAAAATGGCAAGATCTTCTGAGTAAATTGGGAGAAAGGTGATAGGGGGTAAGGCAGTAAAAAGAGGAAGGGAGGAGTGGGGGTAGGACACGAGGGGTCAGGAAGGTCAAGTTGAGGGAATGACAAAGGAGAGAAAGGAATGAAAACCCTGAGAGAGGGAGCCAATATAGCTTAATGAGAAACTAGGGAAATTCCTAGGAATCTATAAAGATTCTCCCAACTAAGAATCTAAACAATGGTGGGAGGCTA
Source organism: Cricetiscus sungorus (assembly GCA_030556225.1). Classification (NCBI taxonomy): domain Eukaryota; kingdom Metazoa; phylum Chordata; class Mammalia; order Rodentia; family Cricetidae; genus Cricetiscus; species Cricetiscus sungorus. The sequence continues at coordinate 112,012,618 of JANBXA010000007.1, forward strand.
CCTTAAATGCCCTTCCCCTATAATGACATTGATGACACCTTAAATGCCATCATAAATTCTTCATTCAGTAGGTGATGGAAGCAGAAGCAGAGATTCACAGCTAAGCACAGAGCAGAACTCCTGGAATCCAGTTACAGAGGGGAAGAAGTGTTGAGAAAAGGGGTCAAGAGCATGCTGGGAAAACCCACAGAAACAGCTGACCTGAGTAAATAAATTTCATATTGACAGCCGTGGAACCTACACAAGACTGAACTAGGCCCCCTGAATGTGGGTGTAAATTGGGGGACTTAGGAAGTCTATGGGGTCACTGATAGTAGAATGCCTATTATATGAACTAGCCTTTTATAGCCCATTCTTTGTGAAGGGATAACTTGCTCAGCCTAAATACAGGGGTAGGAGGGCCTCAGTCCTGCCCCAAATGATGTGACAGACTTTGATAATCCTCATTCTCTCTCAGAAGTTGATGAGGTGTAGGATGTGAAAGGGGTGGGGGAAATGGGAGGATGAAAGGGAGAGGGAACTGGGATTGCTATGTAAAATAAGGTTGTTTATAATTTAAATAAAAGTAAAGTAATAAAAAGATGTACATTATGGAATTTTTCAAAGCACGTTCTTAAAGAAAATTATACCTCTTAACTTCTCAGCTTGATTCAAATGCCAGTTGAAGATGCTTAACTATATCTGAATTCATTAAAATATTTCAATTGGACCCCACTTTCTTGTATTTTTATTTCCCCCTTTGAAATTTCAAGTTTAAAGCTGGTATGGTTACATAAAATGACTTAATCCAGCAGAAATATTAATTCATAGTAAATTTCAGAATTCTTCAACTAAGAATGTCAAATAAAATATGTGTAATTTCATTTAGTTATTCATTATGTTTTCAGTCATGACTCTTAGGTCAACATAGACAGAAAAAAATATTATACAAGTATTGCATTTTAAAAAGCAAATGAGAGATTAGATTATAATTACTGTATTAGTTACTCTTCTGTCATGTTATACAATACAAATTGCCAGAGGCAGGCTTGTTGGAAAAACTGGAGGTCAAGGGATCACATTTTCAATCACAAACATTAAGTAGAGAGAAAACTGGAAATGAGAAAAGGTTAGGAACACTCAAAAGCCTATCCCAAGTAATGTGTGTTATGTAGCAAGTCTCTAAGCTCTACTACCTAAACCTCCTCAAGCAGTACCAACTGTGACTAAGTGTCCAAATATGTAAGCTCATAGGAGACATTTCTCACTCAAAACATCACACTAAATGCTTTTGTAGTTTCCATAGTTCTCATAAGAAACAGAATTAATAGGATATAATGTATAAGGACAAACAAGAGGATATATATTGTGGGTATTGACTCATGATATGGAGTTTGAGAATTACCTTGATATGTTCCTTTCAAGCTTCAAAAGATTGTGATTAATGCATTCTGAGTTCAGAACCCTGAGAAAAGGGAGGAGCCATGTGGCTGGTGTTAAGTCTTGAAGATAAAAGTTGAGAAAGTCAGGACTTTATCATTGGTTCTGATGTCTATGAGAGAGAGAAGATGAATATTATGGGCAAAGTGGGAGGGTGAAAGGTTAGAGGAGAAGAGGAAGAGAGGGGGTTTTGTACTCCCTTGAACTCTAACTGCTGAGATCATGTGCAGCCACATAGATGAGATACTGTCTTAGCTTCGAATTTAACTGCTTCCAATGCTAAACCCTTGAACTGTTAGACATATGGTTACAGATACACCATTAATCCACAGGCAGATGGACACAGTACATTAAGCACCACAGATAATAATATCACATGTACAATTATGTAAGATTTACCACATTCGTGTGCATATTATGGAGTATCTTTAGACACCCATTCTATGTTATTTATCTTTAGATTGCTTTATGTGTGTTTACATTAAGATTCAGTAGGAAAATACATATAATTAAGTGATATAATAGTATTATTATTAAAAATTTGAAACTCTAAAAACTCTAAGCTATCTTATATCACTCAAGTATACAATTCTATTTAATCTATTTTTCTAAGAGTTTTGAAGAAGTAAGGATATTATTTCATCTACTTTAGTTGATGTAGACATCAACTCTAATTAAATACATGGTGGAGATCTAAGATTAAATTCTGTTTTTTGTTTTGTTTTGTTTTGTTTTGCCTCAGCAAAAGAATACAGTCTACACCTTTAACAATATAGTATTTACTTTAGGAATGCATTCTTGACCTCCTCCTCAGGATGTAGATCAGAGGGTTCAGCATAGGAATGACCATGGTGTAAAACACAGATGTAATTTTGTTTATGTCCATGGTATGATCGGGTCTAATGAACAGAGCAAAACAAGTATTTGGTGACCCTTGGGGAGGCAGGGGAGGAATAACATGACAAATATGGCTATCAGGTCTTGTATAACCTGTAGGCATGATTTTGAGCAGCACTAGGAAGGGTCTGACATTTAGCGGGTTTTCTCAGGGGTGGGTTTTGGAATGGGGAGGAGTGAGACTAGTGTGTCAAATGGGGCCCCTAGCTGGAGATCCCCAACACCTTAACGTTTTTGGGTATATATAGATAGTAATAGGACTTCTACCTAAACAGGCCTATTCCTTAGGAATGAGCAGGAGGGCAGGGAGACTCACAGCCTGGAGGCCTCAGGGGTGCTTAGATCCTGACAGCCCAGCTGGCTGATCAGCACCCTGTGACCATTGCCTCTACTCATTTTTGATTTGTGAATAGCCAAGGTGGCTGTCAATCTGGGGGTTCAGCGTGTGGTAAACCAAGTGGTCGGTACCAGGGCTACTGGACTCTGAGGTGAGGTAGACGGTGAGCCTTCAGTAATGTATCTCAAGTCCTTCCAGTTCCATACAACCTGGAGTGCCCCTGGATATCGGTCTGGCCTTTCCAAAAGAAACTCAGCTATCAGTTCCTGATTGCCTGATGGTTCTTGGATACAACCACATATCTCAGCTTCTTCATGATGGAGGGCCAGCCCAGCAGCTGCTGGTCCCACATGTACTCTGGGGACAATACCTTTGTTGGCTTGTGGTATAGCAGGTAATTGTTCAGATAGCTCTCATCATGCCACACGGCCTCGATGCCAATGGTCTTATCCTCCACCATAGCTTGATGACAGGCCTTGGTGAAATGGTACACCTCCACCACTGATCTCCCAAAGAAGGCCCCCATGTAGTAAAAGTCACCCTCATCCCAGGGGATGTAGGCCTGGGACTTTGGCCTGTGCTCATAGGTAAAGGCCTCTTGGCTGCTACTGTAGAAGCCAGGGTGCAGGGTACAAAAGAGTGCTGAGAGAATCTCCACACCCACGTGGTCACTGAACTTCATGTCCACATCTGCACACACCAGGTAATCTACCTCATGCAGAAAGCGCTGCTCTGAGAAGCGGCTGATCATTTCCATCCTGTGCATGGACACATCCTGCCAGCGGCTGGAGTTGTGCACAGTTAGCACCACCAGCTTTCGTCCTATTCCCAGGAGCACCTGCGGCACATTGGCTGGACAGTGAGTGAAGACATAGTAGATGACCTTGTGTCCCACCATGAAGTGCTGCTCTGCCATCTCCAGGAACAGCTTCAGAAACACCATGTACCCGTGAGGGAGGACAAAGTGGCATGGAAAGGTTTAACACAGCTAGATCAAGGCTAAGCAGGGCAGAAAACAACCTGCAGAAACCAGGGCTACTCAGAGGCTTGAAGCAGGAGCATCCTGAAGATGGAGGTTTCTGTCCTGCCTGGTCCCACAGCCACTTGTCCCAAATAAACACACAGAGACGTATTAATGATTAAACTGTTGGCCAATGGCTCAGACTTAAAAAAAAGAAAAGAGAGGAAGGAGAAAACCATATAATTTGATTATAATCTCAAAAATAATATAAGCAATAAAAAGAAAAGCAGTCTGGCTTTGGTATGTGATTTTCATTATGAATTTTTGCATAATACAAATGTTAATATAAAACTTGTAGTGGAACCTTTATTGATATGAGATATTTTATTGAGGATTAGTCTTAATGTCCCAGAAGTAAGCTTGGATTAGGTGTATTTTGATTGGGGAGGTTGATCATGTTTCTGGGTTTCATTCTAGTTGTCAGAATTTCCCCTAAGTCTTCTTCATCCTAGGCCTGATACCTTTTGCTACTGAAGGCAACAGATAGTCAGGTCATTCTAAAATAAAAATTTCCTAAGAAAAATAGCTTGGTTGAGATAAAAGAACTAATTTTTATTAAATTTTGTATTTTCTCATATTTTCCTCGCAAAGCCAAATCATGGAGAGAAAGTTTTGTCTATTCCTAGTTTATATGCCATTTGTAACTTCACAGATTTCTTTTGGTGGCATTTTACAAGTTGGAAAATATTTTATTTGAAAGTTTTTGTGAAGTAACATTTCACAATACCATTTATCCCCCTTTCTTTTTATTTCTCCCATACAATACATCCCACTGCATCCCCCCATAACATCTCCATATTCCACCAGATCTACTTTCTCTCACAGATCCAGTGCTCCTCTGTTTCCCCTCAGAAAAGAAAAGGCATCCCAGAGATATCAACAAAACATAGCATAACAAGATGCAAAAGGACTAGGTGCAAACACTCTTAAAGCATTAGATGTAACCCAATATAAAACAAATTATTATTTTAGCTGTTTAAGGAGATAGAAAAGGTTTAGCAAATATAAGGGATTTATGTATAAATGGCATGTCTATAAATGCTAGACTTTGTAAGAGAAGTGTTGTTTTTTATCAACATGAAAACTGAGTAATTTAGAAATGTGATGCTCTGAAATTACACAAACTACTTGAGGAAAAAATATTCTAGATTCAGGAGTTAAATATATTTCTCAGCAGGAGATAGAGAGAATAAGGATTGAATTGCAGATTAAAGCATATTTAATATTTTAGGAGCATTTTCACATTTCTAGACAGATCATTTCACTCTTTTGGCTTGGCTATTTGTTTATATTTTGTAACTCCCACTAAGATATAAATATAGTCACCACTTAACTTATTCTTTATCATTTCGGAGATAGATCTGGCTAACAAATCACCAAGTCTCCGTAGTGAACACTTTGACATTTACAAATATTTTAGGTTCTTATTTGTTGGATCAGCCACTTAGAATAGTTTTAAAACTACCTTTGTATTTTCAAGGAACTCAGAGCAGTTACATACAGCCCTCTGCTTTGACATGGGTTAAATTTCTGGCTTTAATGTTTTTATAATATAGATGCTTACAAGATTTCTATAAAAGAAGGAATATTCATCGTAGAGTAATCAGTCCAAAATAATGAAACAATTTACAGGATACTGCATAAGTACCTTCTCAGCTGGTGGTCAAAGATTTCATCCTTAGTAAGGGAAAGAAAAATGAGTAAAATCATATTACACAACCAAGTTCCAAATCTATCATTCATTTTGTCCTGTATTCTTGCAAGAGTTATCTACTTCTTTCACACTTATAACGTAAACATAATAAAATCACATCTCACATCTAATTCCCTAGTTGTGTCTATAAATGACCTGAGATATATATCTTGGAGAGGTTATCATTTTGAAGATCATTAAATGTGACTTTTATCTTTGGCTATTTACTTTAATTATGATTGAAGGCTTATAGCAAATCCTTAGGTAAGAGTGACTACTATTCAAAGGAGTAAATGACATTCAATGAGCATAGCATGCAGTGTGTCCTTTCCAAATAAGATGTTGTGGAGTTAGGCTAGTAGTTCTGGGACAGAGATGTGAAGGGAATTTTGTAGACTTGAAGATCTCTGGAGAGGTTCCCTCTGAGACTACCTGAAGTTCTTTATTCTGTTTTCCCAGGGAATAAATAATTATTAGTCTGTAGGGATAAAGCTGGCTACAACTTTTATAATGTAAAGTCATTTTCACTGACAAGAGCTAAAATATGAATTATATGTATTATTGTGGTGTACCATGGGGTGTTTCTGTACACACATAAGTCGTGTAAGGTCAAAATCATGCTAAACATGTCCATCTCATGAAATTTCCGTCATTTCTTCATGGTATGGACTTTCAAAATCCTTTCTAGGCCACAGAAACTGTGCAGCCAGTTTAGCAGCTGGAGTAAAATATGAAAAGCCTAAGGCCACCAGCAATGGTGAATGCAGTAAAGCTGGTGGCATTTGACCTTTGGTAGGTACAAGGCCACAGTAATCCAACCAAGTGGGCTGGTCTGGTCTGGTTGTGGGAATCCACCCACACCAAAACTGTGTGCCAAATGAAAGTGAGGATGTAATTATATTACCAGACTGATCATAAATGATAAATGGACATTTATTGGGAAACAATTACACAGAAAAATACAAAGAACCACTGGAGCATTTCCCTGTCCTTCCTATGAGATTTGCAGATCCTACAGAAAGTGTGTGAAAAGGAAAGCCATGCCTCCAACTCCTCTCTTTCCAAATCCATCTACCTGAAGCTACACCCAAAAGGGTGTGGCCATCATTTCAGATCCACAGACCAGATGACTATACAGCCCCACTCCTCACTGCCCTGAAGATAGCTGGCCCTGCCTCTTTCTGGACACTTTAGCAGCCAAGAGATAGTTGGCCCCATCCCTCATAGTAGGATGCTCTCTCACACTCAGAGATTTGTTTCCATCCGTCACCATGGACATGGCATGGACCCAGGAGATGTGGCTCTGTTTCTTGCATGAGGACCAGTCCCAGTGATCCATACCAACTAGCTCAGCTATTATACAGACATATACTGGGGTTTTGGTTGGGCTACCATAACATCTACCCCATCTATAACCTACTGGATTGTTTGAAGGAAATGAACCAGTGAAAAAATAGCTTCACTAAAATAGGAACTTCATGACTCCATGGGCAACAGCATGATATCCAAAAGGAGTTTTGGCGAGGGTTTGGTGATGATGGTGTGCCAGAGGCCTTGAACAAGATCAATGATTCATTGCAATGAACATTTTGGGGGTATAGCTGTTTGGAAAAGTGTGCACAAAGAGGTGTTAGAAAGACAGAGAAACAAAGTATGTTTTTTGCTTGTTTTAAATTAATTTGGGGGTGGTTTTTTTGTGGGGGATGCTGAAGAGGTGAGAGGCAGGTATGAAGAAGCTGGGAGATGAGTGGGATTTGGGTGCATGATGTGAAATTACCAAAGAATCTCTAAAGAATTATATTATAAAAAGTAGCAAAATAAAAGATAAGATAAAAGAAATACCATCACTTCAGAGTTGGACAAGGCAAGTGAACAGAAGGAATAGAGCCTAAGAGAGGGCATAAGAACCAGAGACCCACTTGTTCATACACTGAGAAGTCCCAGAAAACCACTAAACTGTGCACAGTTAATATATGCACAGGAGCTAGTGCAGACATGTCCGGACCCTATGCATTCTGCCTCAGTCTCTGAAAGCTCATATGAGCTTTGCTCAGTTGATTTAGAGGAACTTGTTTTCATAATGTCTTCCATTCCCTCTGGCTATTACATTATTTCTGCCTCCTTTTTCACAGGGTTTCATGAGCTCTAAGGGAAGGGATTTGATGGAGACATCATATTTAGAGATTGTACGAGCCTAACCCTGCCAGCAAGCAGTGAGGCGACTCCTGGAAGATCTTCTTCATGCAGTTTTAATCAGGATCCTTGAAACATGTTTTCTCTGACCCACGAGCACCCGGGGGACCCCTGCACAGGCTTAAATACCCTTGAACTAACCAACCCCAGTGAGCTATGTGGACCCTGCAGATAGGCTACTCTAACACGGAAGCAGACAGGCTGAACAGACTTAACCAATTAAGGGATTGTTTACGCCAGAGAGCCCTCACCAATGGGAAGGTGTAAGGCAGAAGCCAGCGCCACTTTAAGGCATGGCACTTTGCGGCTCTCTACAGTTCCCCCTTTTTGTTTTAATAATGCAACAGACAAGGGTAGTGGTCTGGTCTCCAGTAAAGCAGTGGACATTGTAGGTAGTGGTCTGGTCTCCAGTAAAGCAGTGGACATTGTAATGACCCTGAATCCAGGTAGTCAGCCAAGTCAGTGCCACACCCATCTTGTATCTTTTTCCTGGAGGTGGGGCCTTGGACACCAACCCACATGCAACCAGACTTGCCCTTCTTGGAGTTGCTCACTTCCAGCACTAAATTGGAGTGCATTGCTAAGCCATACAACCTGAGTGTGAATGATCAATTCTTGTTCATGACTGCAAGCCATGCTTGGGGAGACTGTCCTGCCTCAATGGCTGTAAATGCCTGGACAACCATAGCTGCATACTGCTTCTGAGCAAACCTCATCTTGCAAAGGCACCACAGGCCCATGAAGGAGGACGCCCGCCACGGCTCCCCGATAAGACGACCACGTGGAAATACTTAGATAAGTAGAAATGGGTTAATAATTAAGACAGAGCTAGCCCATAAACAGTAATGGTAACTGGCCAACAGGATTATATCAAATATAGAGTCTCCTGAGTGTTATTTGGGGCACACATGGTTGCAGGACAATGGTGGCAGAACCAGCGGCAGCCGACGGGGGAAACCTACCGTAACAGAACGCCCTATACCTGGGCCCAGCCCTTCCTCACTCTTATCAGAAGGTGCCGAAGGCATTGTTCCTGGAGGGTCCCTCCCCTCCCCACATTACCATTTGTCCTCTCCCTTCCCCCTCTGCCCCTTAAGGGATTGTTTCTGAACTCCTTTTATGAGGGCTTGCAATTCTTCCTCAGCCCAGCACGTTACCTTGATGTCTCCTGAAACTGCGAACCAAGGTGCAATGGCATCACATTTGCTCAGGAATCTTTCTAGTGTGCATTTCTTTATTTTAAGTTTCTTTGACAAAAGTAGCTCCTGGAGAGCCAGAAAAATTGGATGAGACTGAGAAGTCACCATTTTAAAAATTTTACTTTCGGTTTGTTACAACCACTCGCTCAATGCCTGAGACTTTTTTGCCGCTTTTTTCCCTGTGGTCTTTAATTTGGTCCCAACTTACCTGGGACTTCATTGCTCCTTACTGGAGACCTTATTGCCTCTTTACCGAGGGCCTTAAATTTGGTCCCAACTTACCTTGGGAACTTGCCAGTGATGCCCTGACTGCAAGAAATTCTGATCTGAAAAATTCCCAGTATGGGCCGCCATCTATACACCCCTGCCCTTGCCAATGAGGAGGGACGCGACTCTGGGAAGATCTTCATGTAGTTTTAATCAGGATCCTTGACACATGTTTGCTCTGACCCGTGAGCGCCTGGGGGACCCCTGCACAGGCTTAAATACCCTTGAGCTAACCAACCCCAGTGAGCTACGTGGACCCTGCAGATAGGCTATTCTAACACGGAAGCAGACAGGCTGAACAGACTTAACCAAATAAGGGCTTGTTTACGCCAGAGAGCCCTCACCAATGGGAAGGTGTAAGGCAGAAGCCAGAGCCACTTAAAGGCGTGGCACTTTGCAGCTCTCTACAAGAGATGGTTGTTCTAAGATCTGTCTCTGCCTAATGTCTGGCTGTGGGTCTCTATATTTATCTCCATGCTGTAGTAGGAATCTTCTCTGATGATGGCTCAATAAGGCAGAAAATAATTAGGAATCATTTTATCATACTTTTTGTTTGTTTTAAAGACCAGTAGTATTTGGTTTTTCTCTAGATTTATAGGCTTTATAATCTCTGGCAGTGTTGGATGTGAGTTTTATCTTTGAAGTGAGCCTTAGTTCAAATAAGAGGTTGGTTGGTTATTCCCATAAGCTTCCCCCCCCCCACCATTGCCCTAGAACGTTTTGTAGAAATGATTGCATAGTAGAATAATGGTTTTATGGGTTGATGATTGCATTTATGTTTTGGTAGCTTTCATAGTACCTTTCTGTAGCAAAGATACTAAAACATAGGAAGGTTACATGTAGGCACCAGCTTGACCTCTCCATGTTCTGTGTGTGTGTGGGTGTTATCTTCAGCAATGGTGTTTTTCTATCAGTTTGTGGAGAGCAACATATCATCTTGGCAACATTCTGGATTTCTTGGGAATTTCCATGGTTCCACTGTGGCCAACAACACAATTGAGTGTAACCCAGTCCTAGTACTGTAAGCTTCATTTGGTGATAAGAAATGGCTAATTGTGACTCTGATTCCACAATTATTTGAGGGAATCCATTAAGGTCACCTTTATATATTTTAGGAGGTCTCCACACCCTTCAAATGACTCTCAATTCTAGCTGTCCCTTGCTGCAACCTTTCCCTCAACCCTGTTTCCATTTCCCCTTTCTATCTGATCTTTGCTTTTTGTTCCTATTTCCTTTTCCATATGTCCTCCATAAAATCTGTGCAATTTCTCCTTTTCAGGAAGATCCATGTGTTCCCCCTTAGTCTCTTAAATGCATATCTAACCTCATTTGGTTTATTGATTTTAATGTAGTTTGGTTATCATCTATTTAGTGGTTAATATTCACCTATAAGTGAATACATACTGTATTTATTTTCCTGGTTCTTGTTTACCTCAGTCAGGATGAATTTTTCCTGGTTATATCCATTTTCCTAAAAATTTAATGGTGCCAGTCTTTTAATGGCCAAGAAATACTCTATTTTGTAAATGTACCACATTTTCTTTATTTATTCTTTTGTTGAGGGACACCTAGGTTGTTTCAGTTCCTGGCTATTATTAATAGAGCAGCAGTAAACATTGTTGAGCAAGTGTCCGTTTGGTAGTATGAAGCATGTTTTGGGTATATGCTCAAGAGTGATGTAACTGGGTCTTGAGTTAGATCAATTCCCATCTTTCTCAGGAACCACTACACTGATTTCCATAGTGGCTATACTTTGCATTTCCACCAGCAATGGGTGAGTGTTCCCCTTATTCCACATCCTCAATAGCATGAACTGTCATTTGTGTTATATATCTTAGCCTTTCTTACAGTTATAAGAAGGAATCTTAGATTAGTTTTCATTTGCTTTTCAATGATGTCTAAGGACACTGAATGCTCTTTTGTTTCTCAGCCATTTGAGTTTCCTTTATTGAGGATACTTTGCTTAGATCTTTACTCCATTTTATTTGGACTATTTGGGTTTTTTGATATCTAGTTCTTGAGTTGTTTATATTTAGACATCATTCCTATATCAGATGTGGAATTGTAAAAATATTTTCAAATTCTGTAAACTCCTGTTTTGTCAGAAAGATAGTGTCATTTGCCATGCAGAAACTTTTCAATTACATGAGGTCAATTTATTAATTGCCAATCTTGATGACTGCATTATTGGTGTCTTCTTCAGGTAGTCACTTTCTGCGTCGATAATCTTATTTTCTTTTCTGTCAGGTTCAGTGTGTCTTGTGTTATGTTGAGGTATTTGATCCATTTGGAGTTGAGGTATATCAGAGGGTTCATAGAAAATAAAGAAAAATAAGAGGTTATTATAATTATATCTTAATTAATTTTTTTCTATTCTCAACACACTTAAATTTTTTAAAAATAAATACAAGGTATATTCTTAGAGATTCATATATGGTCCCTCACAAAAGGGGGAAGGGACAAATCCCCCAGAGCACATGGGAAGTGGGGGGCAAGAGAAGGTGAGGAGAAGAAAGAACTTGCAGCTAGGAAGACTGAGTCAGGGTAGGAATAGAAAACAGAAAAGAGAAAGAGAGAGAGAACATAAAAGAGGGAGCCATTATTGGTTTGAAGAGAAAACTGAACCTAAAGAAATGTCCAGAGAACTATAAGACTTATTCCAACTATTTGAACAACCGTGGAAAGGCTACCATAAAAGCCCTTCCCTGATAGTGAGATCATCAACTAAATTATCCACCATCATGGAGCCCTCATCTAGTACCTGTTGGAAACAGAAGCAAACACCCATAACTAAACACTGAGTTGAACTTGAATCCAGATGCAGAGAGAGAGAGAGAGAGAGGACAAGACTAGGTTGCAGAAACACACAAAGACAGCTGACCTGAACAAGGAGGAGCTAATGGGCCCCATAGACTGATAGCTGGGAATCCAGCATGGGACTGACTCAGACCCCCTGAATATGGGTCTCAGCTAGAGGGACTGAGCAGTCTGGGGGACCTCAGACAGTAGAACCAGGATGTATTCCTGATGTACAAAATTCACATTCCTGGTGACTTTACAGACACATCCCCCATGGAGGGATACTCCATTAACCTGGAGACAGGAGAGTAGTCCTAGTCCCTACTTCAAATGACTTGACAGATTTACATGATCTCACCTGGATAACATAACCCTACATGTGGAATTGGGGTGGGGGGTTAGGAGGGGAGGGTGGTCAGGGTGCATATGAGGAGGAAAAGAGGGTAAAATGGAGGGAGAGGAAACTGGGATCAACATGTAAATTTTTAAATTATATTATTAATAAAAAAACAGAGATTGAGAAAAATTTTGTCAAAAGTTCTATGTAACTAGCTTTATCTTGATATCAAAGTCAGATAGAGAAATGTCATATTTTTGGTAAATTAACAGAATCTAGAGTCACCTGGGAAGGGAGTCTTAGTGAGGAATTGTCTAGATTAGACTGATTCATGAATGTCTGTGGAGGATTGTCTTGAGTTACTGGAAGGCCTAGACACTGTGGTGGCATTGTTCTTTGGGCAGGAGATACCAGATTTTCGTAAGACTAGAGCAAGTGAGTTGATCATTAACATGCAGTCTTTCTTCATTGTTCCCTGTTCTTGATTGTGATTAATCTGAGAAGCTCCTTCAGTTTCCTGCAGCCTCGAATTCCCTGTAGTGATGGACTATAACCTTGAAATGTGTCATAAATTAATTATCTAACTTTTAAGTTGCTTTTGTCAGAATATTGTGTTACAGCAACCTGAAATAAAGCTATGACAGTGCAAAATAAAAGGGGAAGTGGGAACTAAATATCTGATGAGTGCAGATAAAAATTCCCAAACATGGTACTTAAAAACTAAATTAAGAGGTAAATCAGAAAAAAATATTTACCTTGATCAAATGGAACTTGTCTCAAAACATTAATAAAACAGACATTCTAGAATTAAATTATATACCTATAGCCAATTGATGATTTAAAATTTCCCAAGGCAACACACTGGGACAAGGAGCTGTCTTCAATAAATGAGATTGGGAGGCAAAGATATCCACTTGAAGAAGAAAACTACATACATGACAGTCTTCAATCTGTTCTTCACCCCATTGCTCATCACTTCTCTCTTTCTGCAACTGGATTCCAGGATTTTGGCTCAGTGTTCATCTGTGGGTGTCTGCCTCTGCTTCTGTAAGCTACTCTATGAAGGCTCTAGGATGGCATATAAGGTAGTTGTTATGGGCAGGTTTTTCCTCCCTGCAGGCCTCCTGGTCCTGCCGCCATGGTCCTGCTGCCACGTGAGCCCCAAATAACATTCAGAGACTCTGTATTTGATATAATTCTGTTGGCCAATTACCATTATTGTTTATGGGCTAGCTCTACCTTAATTATTAACCCATTTCTATTTATCTAAGTATTTCCACGTGGTCATCTTATGGGGAGCCGCGGCTGGCGTCTTCCTTCCTCCTTGGTCTACATCTTGAGTTCTCCTTACCACTTCCTCTTTCCTCCTCCTGGTGTCCTAGCCCCATCTATCTTGTTTCCTATTGGCCACAGGATTATATCAAATACAGAGTCTCTGAATGTTATTTGGGGCTCACGTGGGGGCAGGACTGTGGCAGCAGGACTGGGAGGCTAGTGGAGAGAAAAAACCTGCCTGTAACATAATGGTGTCAGAAGTGGGTGTAGAGCATGGAGGAAGCAAGATGTTGGGCCCGCCAATCTGGCTGGTAAGTTGGGCCACTTAGATAAGTAGAAATGGGTTAATAATTAAGACAGAACTAGCCCATAAACAATAATGGTAACTGGCCAACAGGATTGTATCAAATATGGAGTCTCTGAGTGCTATTTGGGGCCGGTGCACCAGACCAGTGGCGGGCAGGCTGGTGGCGGGCTGGCGGGCTGGCAGAAAACAACAAGCTACAGGTAGTGATCAATGTCATTGTTAGGGAAGGGCATTTAAGGTAGCATCTACACTATTGCTTATGTTGTTAATTGTCATCATCCTTGGAGGTCTCTGAACATTTCCCTAGTGCCAGATTTCTCTTTAAACCTATAATCACTCCCTCTATTATGGTAAATCTTTTCTTGCTCCTCTATTCTCCCCTGACTCAATCTTCCTGCTCCCTCATGTCTCATGTTTTCCTCTCCCATCTTCTTCTTCCTTTCTCTTTTTCCTATCTCTTTCTCCCCTCCCTCCCACCTGCTTCCAGTTTGCTCAGGAGATCTTGTCCCTTTCCCCTTCTGTGGGGGACCATATATGTCTCTCTTAGGGTCTTCCTTGTTTCCTAGCTTCTATGGCTGTGTGGATTGTAGGCTGGTGATCCTTTGCTTTATGCCTAAACTCCATATATGAGTGAGCACATACCATGTTTGTCTTTTTGTTACTGGGTTATCTAACTCAGGATGGTTTCTTCCAGTTCCACCCATTTGCCTTTCAATCTCAAGATTCCAATCTCAAGATTCCATTGTTGTCTTTTCCCTCTGAGTAGTGCTCCATTGTGTAAACGTGCCACAATTTCTTTATCCATTCTTCAGTTGAGGGGTATCTTGGTTATTTCCAGGTTCTGGCTATTACAAATAATGCTGCTATGAACAAAGTTGAACAGATGTCTTTGTTGAATGAATGTACATCTTTTGGGTATGTGCCTGAGTGGAATTGCTTGATCTTGTGGTAGACTGATTCCCATTTCCCTGGTGAACTGCCATACTAATTTCCAATGTGGCTGTAAAAGTTTGTACTCCTACCAGCAGTATAGGAGTGTTCCCTTTTCTCCACATCTTCTCCAGCATAAACTGTCATTGTTGTTTTTGATTTTAGCCATTCTGACAGGAGTATGATGGTATCTCAGAGTTGTTTTGATTTGCATTTCCCTCATGGTAAAGTTTGTTGAGTACTTTCATAAGCATCTTACACACATCTATTGAGAACTCTCTATTTAGTTCTGCACCCCACTTTTTAATTGGATTATTTGGTGTTGTGGTGACTCGCTTCTTGAGTTCTTTGTATGTTTTGGAAATCATCCCCCTGTAAGATCTGGGGTTGGTGAGGATCTTTCCCCATTCTGTGGGCTGCCATTTTGTCTTGTTGACTGTCTTTTGCCTTATAGAAGCTTCTCAGTTTCAGGAGGAAACTGAATTCAACAACAACACAAATTACAGAAATCCTAAAAACTCACGGAAACTGATTAATGAGCAATTGCACCATTCCCAGGTCAAGGAAGAAATAAAGAAGTTAAAGGCTTCCTGGAATGCAATGAGAATGAAGACACAAAATATCCAAACTTATGAGAATTTGAAAGCAGTACTAAGAGGAAAGTTCATAGCACTAAGTGCCCATATGAAGAAAATGAAGAATAGTCATATTAGAGAATTAACAGCACAACAGGAAGTCCTAGAACAAAATGAAGAAAACTCATCCCAGAGGAGTAGATGCCAGGAAATAATCAATTTGAGGGCTGAAATAAATAAATAAATAAATAATGTAAAAACTAGGAAAACAGCACAAAGAATCAATGTTAACAATTGTTTCTTCAAGAAAATCTACAAGATAGACAAACGTTTATCCAAACTAACCAAAAAGTAGAGAGACAACATGCAAATTAGCCAAATCAGAAATGAAAAGGGGGACACAACAACAGACACCAAGGAAATCCAGAGACTCTTCAGGTCATACTTTGCAAATATGTACTCCACAAATTCGAAAATTTAAATGAAACGGACAAATATCTGGATAGGTACCACTTACTAAAATTAAATCAAGAACAGAGAAGCAATTTAAATATACCTGTAACCACCAATAAAATAGAAGCTATCATGAAAAGTCTCCCAAATCAAAAAAAAAAAAAAAAAAGCCCAAAGCCAGATGGTTTCAGTGCAGAATTCTATGAGAAATTCAAAGAATAGCTAATACCAATACTCCTCAAATTGTTGTACACAATAAAAGTTGAAGGTTCATTGCAAAAGTCTTTTGTTAGCTTGTAATAAGTTTTTAAAATAATTAGTGGTCAGTAGAAATAAGTAGATATATTTTTAAAATGTGATGCAGAGTAAAAGAATAATAAATGATCTTTAGATATTATGCCAAGTTACAGTTGACCAGGAAGAAGAAGCAGAGGTGTATTATTAGGCACAAGTTCTACTATAGATAACAATAATGTATTATGTGTTTAGAATGACTAGAAGAAATAAAAATAAATTTTAGAAGAAATGAAGAGAAAATGCTAGAAGGAAGGATTTTGATTATTTCTACCACAAAGATATATTGCTTAACCTAACTCAAACTTTTACAATATACATTATGTGTAGAAATACTGAATGATATCTCATTAATATTTATGACTTTTGTGTTTTTATTTAGCCATTAATAAGGAAATTTAACTTCTATGATGTAGAAACTCGTTTGGTCCCCAAGGCTAGTTAATTGCTTTTCTTCTAAGAAGAATCAAGATGAGGATCTTCATATATACTCTGGGGGAACCATCCTGAGCTCACTGAGTGTCTACGTTTCTCTCCACACATCTGTGCACTAGCCTTTGAAATCCCACTGTGGCTCACTAGAGGCAAACTGTATGCATTTTCTATTAGATGCTGTTCATTTTCTGAATGGCAATTATTGTTAATATATGCAGGTTCTCTGACTCACCTAAAGATCAGCTGTAGGCCTTCAAGCAAACTGATTGGAAACACCCAAAGGTAAAAAATCTCATTGACTGACTCTTATCTGGCAAGTTCTTTATGGGTTTCCTTACAGACTTCTGCATTTATATACAGATACAACCTAGGAACTATGGGAGTGGAGTAGTCTTGTCTGCTTTTCTTGTAGTATGTATTTCTAATAAGAAGGTAAGTGACTCTTCCAAGGGTAAATTCAGAACTTGACCTGTGCAGAATTTCTTTCTTCTCCTCTTTCTTTAGACAGGGTTGAAACATTGATCACTTTCTAAGAGTAAGCTTCTTGGAGAGGATTGTGAAATACTGCATAATACTGCATAGGGGAGTTTTAAGATTTTAGAAGGAATATATATATATATATATATATATATATATATATATATGTATATATGTATACATATATATATGTGTGTGTGTGTGTGTGTGTGTGTTTGTGTATGTGTGTGTAGCCAGTTTTTTAATTACTTAAAAACAGATGTTTAAAAATAATTTTGAGATCTAAAACAGTTTAAAAGCTAAAGGATTATTCTTTTAAACCTACTTTTGAAATGCCAAGTAAATGTGCAGTTGTTAAAATACCACAGGAGATTTAATGATTCATACAAAAGTTATTCTCAGAAGAAATACAAAATGTAATTTGGTTGATGTAACTTATTTTTTCACTATATATTTGATTTACTTGGAGATTAAAAGATAGTTGTAAAATGATACAGCCCCAGAAGATAACATAATCTTTCTGCACACTAATGAAGAGATAGAAGTAAATGAATATTTTTTCAGCCACATGCCAAGAGTTCAGTCTCATTGTTGAATGGGATCTTAAGTCTTACACCCTGAATGTTTTTCTTACCACTTACAAAAATTGATATTACCATATAACTTTTTAGATAATAAGTTTTCTAACAAAGTAAGAAGTAGTACTTCCTATTCTACTTTACACACACACACACACACACACACATACACACACACACACACACATACACACACACACACACACACACACTCACAGTATTTGTAGATAATATAGAAAATGTTAAAAGTTATCCCATGACATGGATTGTCAACTAAAATGGTTTCAATGTATACATGCATAGTTATAGTTGTCAAAAGCTCAAAAATGATGATAGGAAACAATTGTTAATGTTAATATTTTTTCAAATATGCTGTCAAACAAAGTTTAAATATCATTAGACTATAAGGACAATATGTCTATGAGATAAACAAAGACAATAAACTAGGAACATGTGCTCCTTAGACTCTGTTCTTACCATGGGATGATATTTCTAGAAAAAGAAAACTAAAAATCAACAAAAGAGGAAAATATAATCTAAAATTAAGGAGAGTGAAACTTTTGAAAGGAATGTTTTATGTGAGTTTGCATAACCAGCACTTATATTCTTAGAGTAAAAAAAAAAAAAAAAGATTCATGAGAAGGCACAGGCAATCCAAGAGTCCCAAATGCAGAAAAGGCAATTTGGAGATAGAAATTTCAAGACTAAAACGTATCCAGAACTAAAGCCACATATGCTATTATCACCTAGTAATGACAACATGGTCGGTAATACTCACAAACCATGCTCAACAACCAGCATTTTCTTGCCTTTGATATATTACTTTATTTTCCCAATAATACCCCAAGCAGGACTCATTACTGTCTTCCCTTTGCAGATGGCAATGTAGTGACTAGAAAAGTTAGGTGTTTTCTAAGTTTCCAGTGGCTGATCTGGTATGTATTTCTTCCAAGAACTTGAACTCTCTCTTGTAGTTAATGATATTTCATCATTCCAAACTGCTTCTAAGATTGAACACTCTTCCAACAAATCTAGTATGTACATTGTTGAACAATATTGCTTCAACATAAAGCCTTTTTTGAGCTAATCATAACTTCATGCTTCTGGCTATATCCTTATCATTGTATCTAGAGGTGCTATATTAAAAACATGAGAACATGTGTGGAAAGAAGAGTTAAAATGCAATTCAAACTCATTACTTCCTTCAGAACATTTTAGTATTCAGAAGAAACACTTCACAGTTAGGGAGCAATCACTTGCTTGACCTTTAATGAGAGCAACTATTTAGTGACCAAGATAAAATTAGCACACATTGTGCTACTCATGTCACTGTGATTATACAGAAGAGAACAATTTTTTCATTGTAATCAAGTTAAATAATTTAGATAATTAGCTTGAAATGGGTGAAAAGTTTACCTGGATCCAAACAGAAATTGGTAATTATGTTACTTAAATATGCAGAAAAATTTCATCTCTGTGCTTCACAATTTAAATGGATATAACAATTTATCAAAGTCATCATATTATGAACAGAGAACAGGCTGTTTCTATAGTAGCACTTGGCAGAGAAACACAGTAGAGTTAGTTTTACAGATCCCAGGAAAAGTGAAATGGCACATAGATACATTAAAATAACCATTTTTATATGATTATTAAGCTGCATCTTGTTAACAAATATACATTTAATTTTTGGTAGAAAAGAAATAACATGCCAAAGATTCTAATTCCTTTATTACTCTATTCTTAATTTAAAAATATTCTATTTGTATAAGTGCTTTGCCTACATGTGTATCTGTCCACAGTGTGTCTTATTCCTGAGGTGTCGAGAAGATGGCATCAGAACCCCTGATACTGGAGTCATAGATGGTTTTGAGCTGCCAGGTAGGTTTCTGAGTGCTTTGGAATAGAAAGCCAGTGTTTGTAACTGTTGAACCATTTCTCCAGACCCTTATTGTATTGTTTAAAAATTTTCCTTAAAGCTTTCTGTTGATTAACTAATATCATTGATGGAGAACAAGGCAGAAGTGACATGGTTCATCCTTCTGGGACTCACAAATGACCCACACCTGCAGCTTCCCCTCTTCATTATTTTCCTCCTCATCTACACTATCACCTTTGTGGGGAACCTGGGGATGTTTCTACTGATTCTCATGGACTCCCGGCTCCACACTCCTATGTACACTTTACTCAGTAATCTGTCCTTAGTAGACTTTTGTTACTCTTCAACAGTCACTCCAAAGGTCATAGCTGGATTCCTTTCAGGAGACAAGATCATGTCCTACAATGCATGTGCCTCTCAGATGTTCTGTTTTGCAACTTTTGCCAATGTAGAAAACTACCTTTTGGTCTCAATGGCCTATGATCGCTATGCAGCAGTGTGTAAGCCCCTACACTATGCCACCACCATGACAACAGGTGTGTGTTCATGTTTAGTCATTGGATGTTATATCTGTGGTTTATTGAATGCTTCTATCTATACTGTGAATGCATTAAGTCTCTTCTTCAGTGAGGTCAATGTGGTCCACCATTTTTTCTGTGACATTCCAGCAGTAATGATTGCATCTTGCTCTGATAGACATATCAATGACCTGGTTCTTATTTATGTAGCTAGCTTCAATATATTTTTTGCTCTTATACTTATCTTAATATCCTACATGTTCATTTTCATTAATATACTAAAGATAAACTCAGTTGCAGGATATCAAAAAGCTCTTTCCACCTGTGCCTCCCACTTCACAGCTGTTTCCATCTTCTATGGGACAGTCATATTCATGTACTTGCAGCCCAGCTCCCATCATTCCATGGACACTGACAAAATTGCATCTGTCTTCTATACTATGGTCATCCCCATGTTGAACCCTCTGGTCTACAGCCTAAGGAACAAGGAGGTGAAGAGTGCATTCACAAAGATTGTATTGAGATCAAAATAATGCTACAGCTTTCATTTTAACTTTTTGGGATGCACATCTTCTGGAATAATTTTTCTTTCTTAATTCTCTACTGAATCATATTTTTCTCACCACACTTAATCCAAGAACTTGAAGTGACATCTTCTCCTCTGCAATAGTATGTTGGTGGTCAAAAAGATAACAACTTGTTCAGAAGAGTACAACCTGAATAGATTGTGAAAACCCAAATGACTGTGTTATCATATTCAATCATTTTTTGTAATATTTTTCTGTCACATCAATAGAAATCTATGTATACAGGTGCATATAGAAACTATTTTTAAAAAAAGCACACTCATAGGTGTCTTGAAAAGATGTATTACACAAATAGTTGTTAGAAAATTTTCAGACTAAACTGTAACTTGAAAATAACCCTTGTGTTATTTAATTGCTCTCATTTCATAGGGATATACAAATAAACATAGCAAATATTTAATGTTTGTTGTTTAATGGCTAGAATACAAAGTGGTATTTAAACATGCTACTTGATACAAGAAGACTTACTTTAAAAATGTCAGTTCTTTTCCTAATCTAATCCATGAAGGACTCACTGAATAAGGTTGAAAGTATTGAAAAAAGGAGCTACCTCCTTCTTTAAGTTTGTTATTGAGTGATATTTATCGCCCTGTCTTCTCCTTTATTATTTAACATTGTCAGTCTCCAAGAATATACTAATTACATTTTTTCTTTCTCATTATCAGATATTCAGTTGAATCTTCCAATAATATTTCTTGGCTGTTTATTATAGAGATGGTTCAATACAGGTCTTTCTATCATTCCTAATCCCATGAATTTAGGAAAAGTAAATCTGCAAAGTGTGGGAGATGACTCAATGGGAAAAGTGCTTACTGTATCAACACAATTTCATGAGTTCAATCTCAAGAACCTATGTGAAATCTGATCAGTGTGTCAGTGTGGCACTGGAATAGTTCAAACCACAAGTGACTGTCACCTTAACACAGAATCTACTATGGCAAAAGCATGGAGAAGAGTAACTGCTGCATATATCTGGCAGAAATATAGATTAACTTAACTACTACAATTAATTATAGATAACATCCTATACCCTGTACTGAGTAAAACTTCAAAAGAAATAAAATCAGTTTGAAAACAACAATAAGACACCATGACACTATACAGTCTTTGCAGTGCTAATCATAACACACAGGGAATAGAACAATATCCATAAAGAAAATGACTTGTCTATAATATATACTAATTATCATACAAATATTCTATTAGCTATAGCAATATCAATGAGACTAGCGATCATTAAGGTTTAATCCTAAATGTGGACATGATGGAACACAGAAGGTTTATCAAAATTATGAAAACAGAATGTGGAAATATACTTATTTTTTGTTTCAATTCTTTTCTTCTTTTTTTCTTTTTGAGTTTACAATATTATTACATCAATTATCCTCCCATTTTCTCCTTCCAAGTTCTTCAATATACTCTTTTTTTAGTCTCCTGCAAATTCATCCCTGTTATTTTACTAATTGTTATTGCATGCATACATGTACACATATATGCATATATCCCTGAATATACCAGTTCAGTCCATATAATGTTGTATGCATCTTTTCAGGGCTGATGTCTTGTTTTGGGATATCTAATGGTTGTGCTCTTTCCTGGAGAAAATAACTTATGCCCCCAGCTTTTCTCAGTCGTACATATTTCTTTGTGTAGGCTTGAAACATTATAGACTTTTCCTGGTCCACTATGTCATGTCCTTTGGTGTCATTCCTTTTCTGTTTATGTTTGGCCAATCTCATATTTGACAATTCATGGATGTAGGTTTTGATGTTATTGGGAGAGAGAATCTCATAGCAAACTACCTAATTCTCTATGTTACAATCATTCCACATTCTATATAGCAATGTTCCCCAATACTTAAGTGCATAAGTGTTTTGTAGATGTATCTAAGGTGACAGGACTTCCTAACTATTCATTTGGATTGATTATGGATTTTGGTCATCATGGGAAGAAACTGAAGGAGAATAGTTGGATGAAAGTGAACTCACATGGAAAATGGTAAAAGGGGGACTCTATGGATAAGATGAAGAGACATACAGAAGAAAGAGGGAGGTATATAAAATAACAATTATGAAGACTGAAAGAGTCACAGCAATCATACTATTAACTATTTAGTCAAAAAACACAATAATGCATGTAATTAAGTATATAAATAAAAATGCATGCATAGTTAAAAAAAAACCTTTTATCTTATGGACTTACAATGGTTTCTCCCAAGAGCCAAAGACCACCTAACAAAAACATTAATAAAAGCCATGAAAAGCCTTCTTTTTATTGTTGGAGAGGGATGTCTAAGAAACACCTAAACAATACAATTTATTGTTGTTGACCTTCATTGCACTCCAGAAGCAGAAATAGAGTAACTATTGCTGAAGACACCATGTACTTCAGAAACAGCCCACACACCCCTAATCTGAAA
The DNA here is from genome assembly GCA_030556225.1 of Cricetiscus sungorus. Taxonomy (NCBI): domain Eukaryota; kingdom Metazoa; phylum Chordata; class Mammalia; order Rodentia; family Cricetidae; genus Cricetiscus; species Cricetiscus sungorus. Next base: position 112,035,507 of record JANBXA010000007.1, read on the forward strand.
ATTTCCCCCACCAAATCAGTTTTCATCATAGCAGAAGGCATCATGCAAATCTCCAAAGGATGAAGTTAACTAAGAATTCTACCCAGATATGATGTCTATCAACTACATAAAACAATAACATTGTGTATTAACCCTAAAGGTGCAAAAGTGGCAGGAATACCTTGGCAGTAACCAACAGTTCTTTAATTAGACTTGAGACTCAGGCATCAATAGAAATACCATTTCTGGTACTGGAAACCTATATAACTACTTATTGTTCATTAAGTTATGTGTGTTGAAAGAAAACCATACAACCTCTAATTGTCTAGACCAGTATAATCTATAACAACAATGCATAAAAGTTTGTGCTATGATGTTGTATAAGGAGACACTTGGCTGCTCAACTTGCTAATAATAAGTGATATTGGGTTTTCAGATCTAAAGGGGCCATTTAAGTCACTCATTCAAGGCTCAGAGAACATCACATAAGAGGGAGTAGAAAGTATATGAGTGCCAGAATATATGGAGAAGATCTGCAAATTGTCTTCAGTGTATGAGACAACCATTGTAATTATGATTTTACAATAGCTGCTGCTTCCTGAAATTTCTCAAACTGAACTGGGCCTGTCAAAATCAATATGGCTAGAGAAGGGGCTCATAGAACTTTACACTTCTCTGGCGGAGAGATAATCATATTCTTTTGTGTATCCACTGGTGAGTCCAACTAGGAACCAATGGATAGTTAAAAATCTTAGGCCACTTACATAGTACTGGTTAAACCCAATGAATCCCCAAAGTCATTAATGTGATTGAGTGTCTACTGTGAGGGCAGAAGGTAAAGGGAGACAAGCTAGGATAGGATGAGAGTAATAAGACTGAGTAATTATACAAAAATAAGGTTGTCAAAGAACAAATTTAAGGAAACTTATAAAAAAGAGAAAAGAAGTATCTCCTGATTCCTCACTAATTTGCTGCTGGTTACCCTACATGGACACCCTGTGGGGAAGGGGTTGAGAAGACATAGCACCAATGACTCAGGCACTGGGAATAAGTGAGTAGCAGAGTCTGTTGCAGACTCATTTACTACGTAAGTTAGACCTGCCTTTATAAACCCTTCCAAGGTCCTATTGGTTCAGGCAGACAACTCTACTATGTTGTTGATGTTTCTGGGTCAGGCTGGCCTGGCCGTGGGGTGGGGCAAGCAACTGTGGCTTGGGTACATTGGCCACAGTTTCTCTCACACTAATTTATATAGTTTTAATTATTACTTAAAAATTTCATTTCAAAAATATACCAAAACTTTTGATTCCTACAGGCAGACTAATTGTCTCTTCTCTGGGAAAAGTAGATGATAATTCTACAAGTAATGTCACAGGGGAACTCTCCAGAGCTTTCCCAATCTGTATAATTCTCTCAGGTTCCTCTTGCACTGGCCTTTAAATCCCAACCTGATTCTGAATCACATTGTTTAAAAAGGACATTCTGTAGGGCATGACTCATTGAACATCTTTAATCATCTGAGTGATATTGATTATGAATACCAAAACACCTATTTACCTGAAAACTCACTGTGAAATTTTAGTCACCACCAAAGAGATTTACAAATATAAAGATTACATTGATGGAATCTTATACTAACAGTGTATATTGATTGTGCAAAATGAGTTTCATTAAGATATTTTCTATATGTATATGTTGCTCATATTTACTAATAAGTGGTTGATTTTTTAATTATACCTTCTATGTAAGATAGCTACCTGCTCCTGTTATTTACAGAAATGCTGAGTTGTATAAGAGAAGAACTTATATCATACCTATTTTATCAATAAGGATGAGGTAAGTGATTCTTCTCAGGGCAACAAAATCCAAAAAAATCATTTTGATTTGAAACTTGATTCATGCTTGTGTTCTTTCTGCCAATTTTCTTTGTATTAGAGAAGTTAGAGCACCTGTAATAAAATTTTGGTAATATTCTATAGTGAATTTTATGACTTCAATATTATTCTGTATTGCACGTTCTTTTGATTCTCAGAATGTTTTGTTTCTGCCTTGTGTTTGCACTTAAATGATAAGTACAATTCATACAACAACCATAGGCAGCCTGTATCTGATATGAGTTATATGAAAATAAAATAAGATGTTCAAAACTATTTTAAAAAACACTGAGATGAGAGTGGGGCATAAATGCCATAGAGCATATCATGGAGATTTTTATTAGTTTATTGTATAAATCATGCTTCTTTATCTCACTGAATATAGACAAACACAGACAGACTGGTTAGTGGTTTTATGTTAGATATAGTTATGTTTTTATCTCATTGATTGTTATAACAACAATAAGAAATGTAGAATGGGACTTTTCCAAGTTGAAAGGGGTCATAATGAATTATGAATTAATAACTCATAACCTCATAACTTCTTTTCTAAGCTATCATGATCTCATATTACTTTTTGTAAGTTGTTTAAGTTGTTGAATCTGGATTGAATACTACAGTTCCTGTGTAACTACTCAAATTCTGTTTCTTTTCCAATGTATAATAGTACTATCTAACACACACACACACACACACACACACACACACACACACACACACACACACTGATTTGTTCACTATCATTTGTAGTAAATGAGGAAAGTAAACATGTGTGTTAGAATTGGGAACCATGACATCTTCAGGATTGTAGCTGAACTTTTTGATGAGAATGAAGGTGGATAGTAGTAGTTAAGTTGGGGTGTACATCCCAACTTAGGGTTTTTAATAAAAAAAAAAACTGTCTACTTAAAAAATTTCATCATTTACCTCCTGAGGCCTGGGACATGTCCACAGGGCACCCTGTCCAGGCACACTAGTCTGTCCAGTGTGACAGTGTGCTTGGTCCCTCATCCACAAAAGGAAGGAGTCCACCTTCCAGCCTTCCAGTGTCCTGCTCATAGCCTCCTGAGGACTGGGGACTGTGCACAAGGTAATGGGTCCCAGTGTACCAGCCCATCCAGAGTCTGCCAGTTCCCTAGTTCCACCTCCACCCACTAGAAGAGGACATCCAAGTATTGGACCAGCTTGCACACACTGGAAGAGAACCTTGGTCCCATAGCCACCAGAAGAAGGAGAGACCCCCACCAGTAAGCAATGGAAGAAGAAATGGGTAGACAACAGTATAAGAATATAGCAAACAAAAGAAAGATCAATGTGATGCTACCAGAGTCAAGGAACTCCACCCAAGCAAGATTCAACATCCCAAAACAGATGAAGCAGAAGAGAACCCTAAAAAGAACTTCATGAAGATCATAGAGACCCTAAAAAAGGAAATGAAAAAATATCATTTAAAGAAATGGAAGAAAAAAAACAAACCAAAAAATGCAAGAAATTAACAAATCTCCTAAAGAAAGCAAGAAAAGCCAAGGAAAAAACAAACAGATGAAGGAAATAATTCAAACAGTTCATGACCTGAAAACTGAAATAGAGACAATAAAGAAAACACAAAATGAGGGAATGCTGGAAAAAGAAAATCTGGGTAAACTATCAGGAACTACAGATGCAAGCATAACCAACAGAAGAGATGGAATAGAATATCTCAGGCCTTAAAGATAAACTAGGAAAAACAGATTTATCTACCAAAGAAAATCTTAACTCCAATAATTATTTAACACAAAATATAAAGGAAATGTGGAACATCATGAAAAGTCCATACCTAAGAATAATAGCTACAAAAGAAGGTGAAGAAACCCAACTCAAAGGTGCAGAAAATATGTTCAACGAAATCATAGATGAAAACTTTCCTAACCTAAAGAAAAACATGCCAATGAAAGGACAAGAAAGTTTACAGAACACCAAATAGAGTGGACCACAAAAAATCCCATCATCACAAAATAATCAAGACATCAAATGAACAGTGTAAAGAAACAATATTAAGACTATCAAAGGCAAATGTCAAGTAACATATAAAGGTAAACTTATCAGAGTTACATCTGACTTTTCCATGGAAAATCTGAAGGCCAGAAGCTCCTAGATATTCTATCAACACTAAGAGATCAGGAATACAATCCCAGACTACCATACCCAGCAAGGTTTTCAATCACTATAGATGGAGAAACCAAGATATTCCATGACAAAACCAAATTTAAATAATACTTATCAACTAATCCAGCCCTAGGTAAAGTTCTGGAAGGAAAACTGAACCCAATGAATTCAACTATACCCACAAAAACATAGGCAATAGATAATCCCACTTTACCCACATCCAAAAAAAATGGGGAAAAATCCACACATAATACCACCATCACCAATAAATCCAAAACAAACAAAAGTTTATCAATCAATGGTCATTAATATCCCTCAATATTAATAGTCTTATGTTATGGCAGGTTCCTCCCTGCTGGCCTCCCGACACCATTATGTTACAGCAGGTTGTTCCTGCCGGCCACAGCAGGTCCTGCTGCCATGGTCCCACAACCACGTGTGCCCCAAATAACACTCAGAGACTCTGTATTTGATACAATCCTGTTGGCCAATTACCATTACTGTTTATGGGCTAGCTCTGTCTTAATTATTAACCCATTTCTACTTATCTAAGTATTTCCACGTGGTCGTCTTATCAGGAAGCCGCGGCAGGCGTCCTGCTTCTTCCCCGGGCTACATCTCGACCCTACTACTTCTTCTCTCCTCCTCCTGGTCTCCTAGCCCCACCTATCTTGCTATCTCATTGGCCACAGAGCTTTATTAAACAGTATGAGAAACATATATACAGAATAACATCTCCCATCATCTCCTCTTTTCTGTCTAAAGTAAAGACAGCTACCTGCTCCTGTTATTTACAGAAATGCTGAGTTGTATAAGAGAAGAACTTATATCATACCTATTTTATCAATAAGGATGAGGTAAGTGATTCTTCTCAGGGCAACAAAATCCAAAAAAATCATTTTGATTTGAAACTTGATTCATGCTTGTGTTCTTTCTGCCAATTTTCTTTGTATTAGAGAAGTTAGAGCACCTGTAATAGAATTTTGGTAATATTCTATAGTGAATTTTATGACTTCAATATTATTCTGTATTGCACGTTCTTTTGATTCTCAGAATGTTTTGTTTCTGCCTTGTCAATCAATGGTCATTAATATCCCTCAATATTAATAGTCTTATGTTATGGCAGGTTCCTCCCTGCTGGCCTCCCGACACCATTATGTTACAGCAGGTTGTTCCTGCCGGCCACAGCAGGTCCTGCTGCCATGGTCCCACAACCACGTGTGCCCCAAATAACACTCAGAGACTCTGTATTTGATACAATCCTGTTGGCCAATTACCATTACTGTTTATGGGCTAGCTCTGTCTTAATTATTAACCCATTTCTACTTATCTAAGTATTTCCACGTGGTCGTCTTATCAGGAAGCCGCGGCAGGCGTCCTGCTTCTTCCCCGGGCTACATCTCGACCCTACTACTTCCTCTCTCCTCCTCCTGGTCTCCTAGCCCCACCTATCTTGCTATCTCATTGGCCACAGAGCTTTATTAAACAGTATGAGAAACATATATACAGAATAACATCTCCCATCATCTCCTCTTTTCTGTCTAAAGTAAAAGAAGGGGTTTAACTTTAACATAGCAAAATATACCATACAACAGTTATCAAATAAGAATCACAGTTAACAATATTTAGTCCATAAACATTTTGTAAGACTTAAAGAAAATATCACCTATTCTATCTTTGTGAGTCTAAAGTCCTATATGTAACTTATCTTTAAACCTAACTAAGAAAAACTATAACCATAACTATCTGTCTTCAACTCCTTCAAAGACCACAGAAGGATAATATATAAAGTCTAGAAATGACAGAGACAACTCATTGCCTGGTCAGTCACCCAAAGTTCTTCTGTAATGTTCCATCTTCAGCCCATAGGCCATAGTGTGTGTCCAGACTCCTCAACAAGGCAGGAAACTTTTCTCTGTGTCCTGTAGACTGTCTGGCTGTCTGGCAGCCTCTTCCATGAAGCAGGAATCCTGTAGCAATGTCCATCTTGAATCAGCAGTCACCTTTTTGTGGGTCCTGCATGTCCAGTTTCTACAACATAAAGTCAAACCGTCTAGACAAGAGAAGTACCTTGCTCAAATGGCTAGTCTTGCCATATTAGAAGCAAACTCCATAATGTGTTTCTTCGATGTCCATCTTCCTTTCTTCTGTAGGTGGTGTTACCAGGAGTAGTTGTGCCTCACTGTCAAGAAAATCCCTAAACCATTTTAAATGCCATATTCTGTAGGTCTTTGAAAGGTTTGAAGAATGCCTATTCATCTCAAATACATCTCTGCATATCTAGAAATCCTAATTAATTTAACTCTAAGTTTTAACTATCATAGGTAACTCTCTATAATCTGTACTAAATTATACATTACATTTTCCAATGAGCTATATAAACATAATACCTAAACAAGAGGAGAAATACACATATCACAAAATTGACCTTAAATTGTATCAATAAAAGAAAATCCATTCCAAAGCAAAGTATTCATATCTATACCTTAATTCCCTTTTTACCTTTACAAGGATTGCTTGTGTCATTAACCATTTATAACCAAGCCCATATAAATGAAAACAAACATTTATAAACAATATTTGGGAATTTGGGCGTCGTTCTTTCCAAACTACTTCCTGCTGGTCATGGGGTTCCAAAGAAGACGCAGAAATCTTGGCAGTAGTCTGCAAGGTTTTGTCTCAACTGCTTTGAATGTTGGATCATCTGGGGCATTGTTTCAGGGGGTCTGGCTTGATCAAACCACATAAGTCTGGAAGAAATCCATAGCTTTTCATTTTCTGAGGAAACAAAAATAGAAATCCTTTTCCCCAGTAACTTGTCCTTAGACTTAAATTTTTGAGTCAAAGCATTTTTAAAAAATATAAATTGAATTAATCCAGCAGTATTTCTTTTATCAGCAGTTGTTATTTTCTCAGCAATCAAATAATTTAAAGACAACAGAAGTGTGTATAGTATCCAAAATCTCTCTGTGTTTTCCATCTTTACGTGGCTTTCTTATTATTCTATTTATTCTATTTCTATTTTTACATATTTTGAGACAGGGTTTCTCTGTGTAACTTTTATCTGTCCTGGAATTCACTCCATACCAGGTTTACTTTGAAATCATGGCGATCTGCTTGCCTCTGTCTGCCGAGTACTAGGATTAATTCTACTTCCATTTTTTTCTTTTTTAAACCATTGTATCCCGTTTCTTTTTCTCTCCCAAGCCAGCGTATTTTCTAAAACACAGTGTAAACCTTCATTGCAGCTCTTGTACACACCAATGAATTGTTAGCAGAGCTCTTTAAAAGCAAGGTGGCTTTTTTGCCGCTTATGCTAATTTTGGAAACCTCCCTTAAAGGAGCTGTGCAAATCTCTGTCTACAACAAAACAAATCCAACCAAGAAAATGCTTCTACTAAGAAGTCTTGCTAGTCTCTGTTCCTTTGTTTCTAAAAAGTATTTTTTTAAGCTTTTGTTAAGTTTTAAGTGAAAGTTCTCAATCCCAGTTCTGACACCATTATGTTACGGAAGGTTTCCCCGCCGGTCGGCTGCATTGTCCTGCTGCCACGTGTGCCCCAAATAATACTCAGAGACTCTGTATTTGATATAATCCTGTTGGCCAGTTACCATTACTGTTTATGGGCTAGCTCTGTCTTAATTATTAACCCATTTCTACTTATCTAAGTATTTCCACGTGGTCGTCTTATTGGGGAGCCGCGGCAAGCGTCCTGCTTCTTCCCTGGGCTACATCTCGACCCCTACCTCATTATGTTGCGGCATGTTGTTCCCTGCCGGCTGCTGCTGATCCTGCCACCATTGTCCCGCAGCCATGTGTGCCCCAAATAACACTCAGAGACTCTGTATTTGATACAATCCTGTCGGCCAGTTACCATTATTGTTTATGGGCTAGCGCTATCTTAATTATTAACCCATTTCTACTTATCTAAGTATTTCCACATGGTCGTCTTATCAGGGAGCCGTGGCCCGCGTCTTCCTTCCTCCATGGGCTACATCCTGCTTCTTCCCGGGCTACATCTCAACCCTACTACTTCCTCTCTCCTCCTCCTGGTCTCCTAGCCCCGCCTATCTTGCTATCTCATTGGCCACAGAACTTTATTAACCAGTATGAGAAACATATATACAGAGTAACATCTCCCATCAGTCTTAACTCACCTACAAAAAGATACAGGCTAAGAGAATGGATACAAAGACAGAATACATCCTCCTGCTATATACAAGAAATACACCTCAACTTCAAAGACAGATGTTTCCTCAGAGTAAAGGGTTGGGAAAAGATTTTCCAATCAAATGGACTGAAGAAGCAAGAGGGTGTAGTAATCCTAATATCTAACAAATTAGACTTTAAACTAAAATCAGTCAAAAGACATGAAGAACATTTCTTATTCATCACAGGAGAAATCCATCATGATGAAGTCTCAAATCTGAACATCTATGCCCCAAATACAAAGACACCCACATTTGTAAGAGAAACATTACTAAAACTCTAATCATACATAAAACCTTCACACTTATATTGGGAGATTTCAACACCCCACTCTTAACATTAGACAGGTCTGCCAGACAGAAACTTAACAAAGAAACAAACAAACAAACAAAACAAAAACTAACAGAAATTATGACCCAATTGGGTTTAACAGTCATTTATAGAACATTCCATATAAAGCTGAGTATTATCCTTTCAAGGTCAAAGAAGAATTATACTGGGATTTTGATGGGGATTGCATTGAATCTGTAGATTGCTTTTGGCAAGATTGCCATTTTTTACTATGTTCATCCTAACTCTCCAAGAGCATGGGAGATATTTCCATTTTCTGGTGTCTAATTTCTTTCTTTAAAGACTCAAAGTTCTTGCTATATAGGGCTTTCACTGGTTTGATAAGCGTGACCCCAAGATACTTTATGTTGCTTGTGGCTATTAAAAAGTACCAGATGTCTTTGGTGCACATTTTTTTCAGAAATTCAAAGAAGTGCTAATACTAATACTCCTCAAATTGTTCAACACAATAGAAGCAGAAGGTTCTATACCAAACACTTTTTATGATGCAACAATTACTTTTGTACTCAAGCCACACAAAGATAAAACTAAAAAGAGAACTACAGACCAATATCCCTCATGAATATTGATGAAAAATACTCAGTAAAATACTGGCAAATGGAATTCAATGGGACATCAGCGAAATGATCCACCATGACCAAGTAGGCTTCATCCCAGGGATGAAGGAATAGTACAACATACAAAAATCTATCAATGTGTCCACCATATAAACAAACTGAAAATGAAAAAACACATGATCATCTCACTAGATGCTGAAAAAGGCTTTGACAAAATCTAACACCCTTTCATGATAAAAGCCTTAGAGAGATCAGGGATAACAGAAACATACCTAAACATAGGAAAAAATATACAGTAAACTGACAGCCAACATCAAATTAAGTGGAGAGAAGCTTATGGAAATTCTTCTAAAATCAGGAACAAGACAAGGCTGCCCACTCTCTCAATATCTCTTCAATATTGCACTTGAAGCTCTAGCTAGAGCAATAAGACAACAAAAGAAGATCAAGGGGATACAAATTAGAAAGGAAGAAGTCAAACTCTCTCTACTTGCAGATGATATGTTTACTTAAGTAAATCAAAAAACTCTACCAGTGAACTCCTACAGCTGATAAACACCTTCAGAAAATTAGCAGGATACAAAATTAATTTAAAAAAACCAGTAGCCTTTATATATACAGATGATAAAGAGGCTGAGAAAGAAATCAGAGAAACAACACTCTTTACAATAGTCACAGACAACATAAAGAATCTTGGGGTAATGCTTACCAAACAAGTGAAAGACTTGTATATCAAGAACTTTGTGTCTTTAAAGAATAAAATTAAAGAAGATACCAGAAAATGGAAAGATCTCCCAGGCTCTTTGATAGGGAGGATGAAATGAATGTAGTAAAAATGGAAAAATGGCAATCTACAGATTCAATGTAATCCCCAATAAAATCCAAGCAAAATTCTTCACTGACTGGAAATATTAATATTCAACTTTATATGGAAAAACAAAAGACACATGATAGCCAAGCAACCCTGTAAAATAAAGAAACTTCGGGAGGCATCACTTTCCCTGATTTCAAGCTCTACTATAGAGCTATAGTCCTAAAAACAGTTTGGTATTGGCATAATAATAGACAGGTAGACCAATGGTATCTAATTAAAAATCCTGATATTAACCCACACACTTACAAACACCTGATGTCTGACAAAAAAAAAAAAACACCTAAAAGTATATAATGGGAGGAAGAAAGCATCTTCATCAAATGATGCTGGCACAACTGGATGATGCTGTGTAGAAGACTACAGATAGGACTATGTCTGTCACCATGCACAAAACTCAAGTCCAAATGGATTAAAGACCTCAACATAAATCCATCCACACTGAACATCTTGGAAGAGAAAATGGGAGATAGTCTTGAACAAATTGGTACAAGAGACTGCTTCCTAAAAATAACTGCAGTAGCATAGACACTGAGATTGACAATTAATAAATGATACCTCCTCAAACTGAGAAGCTTCTGTAAGGCAAAGGACAGCCACACACAGAGAAAAGATCTTCACCAATCCTCATCTGACAAAGGGCTGATCTCTAATATATACAAAGAACTCAAGAAACTAGTCACCAAAACACCAAATATCCCTATTTTAATATATGGGGTACAGAACTGAATAGAGAACTCTCAACAGAGGAAATCAAGAAGAATGAAAGACACTTAAGAAAGTGCTCTACATTCTTAGCTATCAGAGAAATGCAAATCAAAACAACTTTGAGATACCATCTTACTCCTGTCAGAATGGCTAAAATTAGAAACACCAATGACCATTTATGTTAGAGAGGGTGTGGAGAAAGGGGGGCACTCATCCACTTTTTGTAGGAGTGAAAACCTGTACAGCCATTTTGGAGATCATTAAGGCGAATTTTCAGGAAAATGGGAATCAGTTTGCCACAGGACCTGGCAATCCCCCTCTTAAGCATATACCCAAATGATCCACATCTGTGCAACAAAGACATGTGCTCAACTATGTTCATAGCATCATTATTTGTAATAGCAAGACCCTGGAAGCAACCTAGATGCCCCTCAACTGAAGAATGGATAAAGATGTGGCATACTTACACAATGGAATACTAATCTGCATAAAAACAATGGAATCTTGAAATTCGCAGGCAAGTAGATGAACGTGAAGAAACCATCCTGAATGAAGAAACCAACCCAGTCACAAAAAGAGGAACATGGTATATACTCACTCATATATGGATTTTAGACATAGAGCAAAGAATCACCAGCCTATAACTCACATCACCATAGAAACTAGGATATAAGGAGTATTCTAAGAGATTCATATAAGGTCTCTCACAGAAGGGGAAAGGAACAAGATCTCCTGAGCATATGGGGAGTGGAGGTGAGCAGTGAATGGAGAAGGAACTATGAGAAGGAGAAGGTGATGAGAGGGAAGCATGTGGGACTTGGAAGATTGAGTCAGGGGAGGAATAGATGAGAGAAGGGGGAGGGTAGAGCATAAAAAAGGGAGACATTATAGGTTTGAAGAAAAAACTGAACCTAGAGAAATGTTCAGAGAGCTACAAGGCTGACCCCAACTGATCATTTGAGCAACTGTGGAAAGGCTAGGTTCCTCCTTGTATCCTAGTTTCTCTGGTAATGTAAATTATTGGCTGGTAGTCCTTTTCTCTATCTAAGGGGTTCAGTGTGGCTGGATTTATGTTGAGGTCTTTAATCCATTTGGACTTGAGTTTTGTGCATGGTGATAGACATGTGTCTATCTGCAGTCTTCTACACACCATCATCCAGTTGTGCTAGAGCCATTTGTTGAAGATGCTTTCCTCCTCCCATTGTATACTTTTAGCTGTTTTTTCAAAAATAAGTTGTCTGTAATTGTGTGGGTTAATTTCAGAATTTTTGATAGGCAAAATTAGGTGTTCGGTATGCTTCTTGTACTTTCATGGGCATGTCCTTCTTATTGGGGAATTTTTCTTCAATGATGTTGTTCAATATGTTTTCTGCACCTTTGAGCTGGGCTTCTTCACCTTTCTTTATGCCTATTAGTCTTAGGTTTGGCCTTTTCACAGTGTTCCACATTTCCTGGATGCTTTGTGTTAAGGATTTGTTGGATTTATGATTTTCTTCATGGCGGTGGTGGGGCTGTGTATCAGAGCACCAGGAGTGCTGTAGCTGGAGACAGGACACAGGGGGGATCCAGGAGGAAGCGAGATTAGGGGCCAATGCAGGGAGTTCCCAGGGAAGGATGTGGGAGGATTCAACCTGAACTGGTTCTAGACTCACCTCAAGCAGAGGCCTGGCAATGCTAGTCAAATATCTGGCAGGCTGAAAATCAGGATGGACCCTCGGGGATAGGCAGTGGCCTAGAACTCCAGCAGGGGACTCATGCTTCATTTTTACCATCTTTTGTGTAATTATATTCAGGTCTAAATTTCTTCAATTTAATAGTGTTTTCTACTTTTTAGTGTGGGGAAATTCTCTCTCTCTCTCTCTCTCTCTCTCTCTCTCTCTCTCTCTCTCTCTCTCTCTCTCCCTCTCTCTCTTAAACTAATTCTTTCCTTTAAGAATTTTCAATAAACTTACCAAAACTGCCAACAATGTCAATGAACTGTGAGGTTTAGCAGGTCTGGATTTGAGAATTAGCTGGTGGCCATGAGCTCATAATTTTAGCTCCAGGAGAGAAGAACTCTAGGAAACAACCAAAATCATCATGAGTTTTGAAGACTGTTAAGAAAATTTACAGCTGAAAAATCCCATACTTGCTTAAAGATTTTAGGTGAAATCCAAAACCAAAACTCAGGCAGGAGGGTCTCCGGCAGAGGTCTTGCCAGCAGCTCAGTTTTGGGCTTAGCTAAAGTGACTTTTACATGACTTCGAACTTTAACATTGTGTGCCAACATGTAACCCGAAAAATAAGAGATCCAGAGATAGATATTGGGGTTCAAACTTCAAGCTATATATCAGAAAAGCAAAGCAGTTGGTCACTAGCTGATAAACTTACTGCCTGTATATATTTAATATACTTATTGTATTTACTTTTTCTTATGTTAGTTGCAAAAAATTATGGTTTTATATTATTTATTATTTATTATAGTTTGCCTGAGGATTCACAAAGCAAAGTCAGCCTCAAGCTATAGAGATCAAGCAGTGGTGATACATAGCTTTATTTCAAGCAGCCAGAAGCTAGGAGGTGGTGGTACACACCTGTAATCCTAAAACTCAGGATTAAGAGGTAGAATGATCTCTGTGACTTCAAGGCCACCCAGTTCTACACAAGATTGATCCAGTTCTAAAGAGAAACAGCTCAAACAAAGATCTCAGCACCTGGGATCACACACCCTTAGTTCCAACACTAGAGGGTTATAAAAGATAGGAGCAGGGTCTTTCTTAGTCAATATTGAACATTCATTCTCCAGCCATTTGAGGATAGGAGGGATTCATTCTCCAGTCATATTGAGATAGAAAGACATTTAATCTCAGGATTCTACAGTCAGAGGCATCAGAATCAGCCCATTCAACCTGGGGTAGTGGTAAGAACTAGTAACCTGTTGCTTTCTTTTTTAATCTTCAGCTTTAAGCTTGTACCCCATTATTTGCTTTTTATTTTTTGTGGTACATTAAAATAGGCAACTTGATACCTATACATTACTTATGCTTCTTACCCTCCAGTACAGACTTAGAAGTTATAATTTGTCTCAAGAGTGAAATCTCCTGAGTGCTCTCCAGCAGGGTACACTGTTATCTGTTTTCGTGCTCCCATACCTTTTCAGCCATCAAGGTCTGTAGTCTTATCTTAAACCAGAACTTCAGATAAACCTCATCTTATGTTTCTTTAAGATTACAACATGAAATGAAATTCATGTGAATTTGTGAGAAACACAAATAATTATGAGAATGAGAAATCCTTATCTCAAGCTCTAACTTTTCTAGAAGAGACTCATTTAGAGTGAGTAATGTACTTTAGGAACTAACAATTGATGGGCTTAAGTGTACACTTCTGTACACTTATCAATCATTATTTTGTAGTTATGAAGTGAGAAAACAATGATTTCTGCTTGGTAATGAAAATGAAAATATCAAATAATATTCATTGCTGCAGATAGCCCAATCCATGAAGCCTCTTGAAATCAAGGGATAAATGGCATGTATCAGTTCAGCTGTGTAGGTCTGGAAATGACACCACAGCCTGGTAAATGACAGAGAAAGGCTTAGTGTCTCTGGGAAGAATGGAGGAGCCAGCAGCATATGTGTGTCCTATGGGCTTTACCAAAAGCACTGCTCATTTTTAACACTAATGATTCTTTTCATGGGTTTAAAAATATATAAATCATTGTAGATCCAATTATTGTATCTAATCTGAAATTCAGAAATACAGATCATTTTCTTTCTAAGTTGTTTTATATATATTTACAATTTTTCTTATTTTACATATCAATGCCAAGTCCCTCTCTCTCCCTCCCTCTCATGCACCTGCCTCCCCCTCCCATCCCATTCCCCACCCACTCCACTGGGAGGGTGATGCCTTCCAGGAGGGATTGTCAAAATCTGTCAGGTCATTTGGAGTAGGGTTTAGGCCCTCCCTCCTGTTGTAGGCTAAGGGACCATCCATCCATGGGGAATGTGCTCCCAAAGTCCTTTCATACACCAAGGTTACATCCTGGATCCACTGTCGGAGGTTCCTTAGACTGCCCAAACCTTCTAACTAATGCAGATTATTTTCACAAAGTCATATTAACTTGAATTCAGATTTGCTTTTCACATTCATAGTTTAAAGCTATCTATACTGGCTTTAGGCAATAAATTTAACAATCAAACAATCAGTTAGTCAGAGGAGCTATTTTCTTATACTCACTTTAGATTAGATGTAAAAAGTTTAAAATAAAATTTTTTCATGGCAGAGAGCTAATATTTGCCTTTAAAGGGACATTGTTTAAGATCTTACATGTTACTTTTCTTAGCTTATACATGTAATTAATGCCAAGGCATTTAATTTTTATATCTGTGAAATGTAAATAATAATTAACTGACTCATAATGTCTAATAATTATGTGGCAGGGTTTCTAGACTGTTGATAGAAATATGGTAATTGTTTTTATATTTATTTTTAGTTTTGAGATTATAATATAATTACATTTCTTCCTTCCATTTCCTCTCTCTAAACCTTTCCATATACCCTTTCTTGTTCCTTTTGAAATTCATGTCCTCATTTTAAAAAATGTGTGTGTGTGTGTGTGTGTGTGTGTGTGTGTCTATAAGTACATAATTACAAGTACTCTGTATAATGTTATTTTTATGAGTGTTTCAAGGCTCACTATTTTGTATTGGGTAACTAATTGATATGTGCTTCTCCGGGAAAGGTCCTGCACTCAGAATTTCTTAGCAGCTGCTGCTTGTAGTTTCTTTGTGTAGAGTAAGAGGTTTCATGAGCTTGTCTCAATCCACTTTAGTCTCTCTCTATTGGTGTTCTTGTTCATCTCATGTTTGGATAATAAAGTTGATGGACCTTTATGAACATAGCTTCTGGCATTCTCAGAAGACACAACTTCACAATAAATTAGCTGATCTACTGGCTCTTATGATCTCTTCTGTGATGATATTTGAGCTGTGTGTTTGAGAATTGTATTGCAGATGTATTCATTGTGACTGGAATCTACAACTATACATTTTGATTGCTTGTAGTTTTCTGTAGTGCTCTCTGTCTTTTGCAAAGAGAATTTTCCTTGATGATGCATGAAGATTACACTTACCTGTGGGTATAAAGACAATTATTTAGAATGTAATCAGGGATCATGTCACTATTGAACCAATATGCATATCCTGCAAATCTGCTTGGTTTTGTAGTTTGAGCAAGCACTAAGTTAATTATGTAAGTTTTAAAATGAATGCATGGAGTTTTGAGAAAACATTGTTGGGGTATGGGAGTATATGGAGGTGAAGAAATGGGAGATATATTTGGGTGAAATATATTGTGCACATACATGAAATTCTCAAATATTTGAACATTAATAAATGCAAGTATCTGTTAAGATTATTTCATCTGCTATTTCAGTTTTCCTTATTCATAATAACCAAATGCTAACATCAGCACAAATGTTCTGTTGCAAACCAGAAAAAACTAATATGCAATATTCATATACTGGCACATTCTTTTTGCTTGAAAGTGACTCTATATGTTGAGGAGATGGCTCAGTGGCAAAGGGTTTTCCATATAAGTAATAGACATGAGGACCAGAGTTCAGATCTCTATATCACACATAAATGACCAGGTGGTCATGGCAGCCTGCCTGTAATTCCAGCACTCTGAAAACAAGACAAAGGATCCACTGAGTAAGTTGAATAACTAGACCAGGGTTATTGACCAGCGCCCAGTTCAGTTGAGGGACTCTTCCTCAATTACTAAGATGGAGAGCTTTCACAGACATGTCTTGACACCAGATGCCAGTTTTCTATCTCACACAAACACATACGCATATATAAATGGACACAAATACATACACCAACACATGCCTCGGAAGAGGGAACCTCAACTGAGGAATTACCACCATCAGATTCACCCACAAGTATATCTGTGAGGTGATTTCTTGATTGCTAATTGGCATCAAGGGTGTGTCCACTGTGAATGGTGACACCCTAGGCAGTTGGGTTTGGAATACATAATCAAGGTAGCTGAGCAAGTCAGAGTGACCAAACCAGTAACAGCTTCTTCCATGGCTGCTGTTTCAGTTCCTGTATCCAGGTTTCTGCTTTTACTTCTCTCAATGGCATATTATGACATGGAAACATAAGTCAAATAAAACCTTCCTTGTCCATGTTGTTTTTGGCCACTATTTTATCACAGAAACAAAGAAAGCAAGAACATGTTTATAACCACTCACATACAATTTGCATATATATATGATAGAGGAAAAATACAAAAAACATCCTTGTCACAAGTGGCATTGCAGATAGTACTCAATTGCTAAATGAAGCACAGGCTCAAAAGACATATACTTTAGGGTTATGGTTAGGGAGTTGCAACAAAAATGGAATCAGTTGGATAATTTAATTGATAAGATGGGTTGTATGTGGAAGAGGAATCAAAGAAAATTTCAGAAGGTTTGCCTTACTTGATCATGGTAATGGATATAGAGCTAGATATTTGATAGCATTCTTATGGCTATATATTAATATGTAGGCATGTATACTGCTGTGTCTTTGGGATTCTGACAGGATATGCCCTCAGCTGCCGCCACTAAGAGCACCACCTGTGTCTATTCACTATGTTCCCTTTTAAAGGCTCCAGCCCATCTCCCATCCCTCTCTCTCTTTCTCTCCCTCCCTCTGTCTGTTACCAATCTCTCTGACTTTTTTCTCTCCTGTACCCAGAGGCTAGTCTCCTCCTCCCTACCCATTCCTCTTCCCTAATTCAACAAAAAACCAAAAACCAAAAAAAAAAAAAAACCAAAAACCAAAAACCAAAAACAAAAAAAACCTCAGCTTGATCTCTGTCACATGGCATTTTTCTCTCTTGCATGACTTTTTAAAAAGAATTACATCACCATACATTTAAATTTCTGCACCTCACAGAGCATTAATTAACCATTTAAAAAAACAAGAAGTAACAAGTTATGCAAACACATTGACATACACTGAAATAGCCAACTTGATCCCACAGATTGTTTAATTGCTTCCTTTTCTCCATAAATTCAGAAGCATAATAGAGCCTCCTGGGAAGAAATCTCCAGAGCTCCCCAAGTCTGTATGATTCCTTCCAGGTATTCAAGCATTAGTCTCTGAGATTTAATATGAGTCCACATCTTATCATTTTAGAGAAAAGTCTTAAGGTCATAATTTGTTGGTTTATACTTTTCATTACAATGGAAATGGTTTTTTAGAATAAATGGTTTTCTGACATGAGGGACTGTTGTGATGCCCAACCATGTTGAGGAAAATTATTCAAAGATATATATTACATTGATCAATTTTTAAAATAGTTAATCTTAAATTATTATTTGCATGAATGTCTCTGTATGTCTCTATTCACTGATTTTAGTTAAATGTCTTTGTATTTGTGTCTCTGGGTATTTATGCATGACTGCAGGTGCCCAAGGGCTAAAGGAAAGGGGTCCATCTACCTGGAGATGAAAACAAGCTGTTCAGTGTTGGTGCTGGGACCAGAGTTCAGATTCTCTGCAAGAGCATTGTGCTCTTCTAACCGCTCAGTCAGCTCTCTAGCACATCATATCTGGAGCTTACAGCTACAATTTGTAAAATTGGAGCAGAAATGATGGTATTCTGGTTTTTTTATGCCAATAGGGATGAGGTGACCTACCTATCCTTGAAGAAAAGAGCCTGAATAGCCAACTTGGAAATTGGTCCATTCTAACATAGATTCTTCCATTTTTCTCAGCTTAGTGAATTTGATATCTTTTGAGTACAATCTGAGAGAGAATACCTATAATCATATCTAGGTAATATTACATGGCTAACTTGGTTGCATACTGACTATTAATATATTTTTATCTACAATAAGTGACAAACTGGAATAATCATTTTAGGTAGAAGAGTAATTCACACAAAGGCATGGGTAGGTATATTTAGTATGAATTATTTAAAGGTTAAAATTGATTTAAAACTTTTTCTAAACAACTAATGTCAAATTGAGGCACATAAATAAAGTTCTCCAATATAGGGAATATTTTGATTGTCATGTACATTACACTTATTTTTTCAGAGGTACAAAGAAAAATGATAAATGTTATATTATTACTATATATTTTTTCTGATCAGAGGAGGATATTAGGAAATAAACAAGTATTGCGGTTCAATAAGGGTCAGGATAAACAATGAGGTCGAATAGATGTTTATTAAGGGAGAAACAACTCACAACACCGACAGATGAACACAGCAGTTAAAACTGGATGCTCCTCTCTTCGTGTCCCGCCAGGAAAGGCCTTTCTCCGCCTCCTCCCGAGACTAAGCTCCACAGGTCACTTCCGCCCCTGGCTCCACCCCTCAATGGGTGTGGTCAGTGCCACAGAAGCAGACACAGTGAATATCCCACTACAAACAAGTAAGTATAAACCATACAAAAAATGAAGAAAAGAAATTGGTTCTTTTTTATATTTAGGTGAGACTGTATTTTATAACCTCAAAACTTGATCTATTATTGAGAGATGACAGTGAATGCAATCTAAAGTGTCTGTTCAAATAATGGCAGAATAATGTTATTGAAATAACATTTCTGAGTTTTCAAGTGAATAGCAAGATAAATTAATTTATGCTGTATTTTCCTGGAACAAATCATTAAAACTTTACTGAGTGGAAGTGACAACTTTCACTGAGTTTACAAGTGAACAGCAAGATAAATTAATTTACACGTATTCTGGGGGGCAATCATTTAACTATTTAAGACTTAGTTATCATACAGATACAACTTTAAATTATATGATTCATTAGCACTTTTCAGAGTCAATAGCATCTGGCTGTATATGTAATTAACACAGTGAATTGGTATAAAATGCCTGGGCTTTTGTAGAGTATCTTTTGGACCACATTGCTCTTAAAATGCATGTCTACATCTTGTGTCAGTAATTTAAAATTCATAATTGTTATGATTCTATTCCTATTCTTATTGTCACAGAACATCTAGTGCTGTCAGATGACAATAATGGAAAACAGGACAGAAGTGACATATTTCATCCTCATGGGACTCACTGATGATCCAGGCCTGTAGCTTCCCCTCTTCATCACCTTCCTCCTGATCTACACCATCACTCTGGCTGGAAATCTGGGGATGATCCTGCTGATTTTCTTGGACTCTCGACTACACACTCCCATGTACTTTTTCCTGGGTAATCTTTCCCTTGCTGATCTTGGTTACTATTCAGCCATCATTCCCAAAGTCATGGCTGGGCTTCTATTAGGAGACAAGATCATTTCCTACAACAACTGTGCTGTTCAGATGTTCTTTTTTGCAGGTTTTGCTATACTGTGGAAAATTTCTTGTTGGCCTCAATGGCTTATGATTACTATGCTGCAGTATGTAAGCCCCTACACTTTGCCACTACTATGACTACAAATGTCTGTGTATGTCTGATCATAAGCTGTTATGTCTTTGATTTCCTGAATGCATTTGTCTTCATTGGGAAGACATTCAGTCTCTCCTTCTGTAAATATAATGTGATCCATCATTTTTTCTGTGATATGCCAGCCATCATGTCTCTCTCTTGTTCTGATAGACATGTGAATGAGCTGGTTTCTATTTGTCTAGCCAGCTTCAATATCTTTTGTGCTCTCATAATCATCTTAGTGTCCTACATGTTAATTTTTATTGCCATTCTAAATATGCACTCAGGTACAGGATACCAGAAAGCTATATCCATCTGTGCCTCCCATTTCATTGCTGTCACTATTTTCTATGTGACTCTTATCTTCATGTACTTATAGCCAAGTTCCAGTCACTCAATAGACACTGGCAAAATTGTGTCTGTGTTTTATACAATGGTTATCCCTATGTTGAACCCACTGGTCTACAGTCTGAGGAACAATGAGGTCAAAGGGACATTCAGAAAAATTGTTCTACTGGAAAAATAAATTTTCTCTTTAGTACCTTAATCTTCCCTTATGCACACTTACTAAATTGTTATTATCTAATTACCTCTATGTAAAGGCTTACATTTAAAATAAATTCTGTTTCAAGTGCCTGCAATGTGACCCCTCCCTCTAGTCTTTACTCAGAAAAAAGAACAGTATTTTTAAAAGCATGCCCTGAATGAAAATGTCTTTGATATATTTGATTCTGTTTTGTCAAAAATGTCATCACTAATATTGATAAATTTAACCATTTTCCCTGAACTTTTACCATAGCATATCATGATGGTTAATCCTCATTGCCAACAAGACTAGATTTAGTGTCTTCATGAATAGTTTCTCTGAGTAAAGCCATAGATGTGTTTCCTGACAGTTCAAGTGTAGGGAATACACACATTATCCAGTGAGTGTGACCATTCCATGGACTGAGTACCAGGAACTATTTCTGACTCTCCTGACTGTACACAAAAATTCATACAGCTGTTTTAAGTTCCAGCTACCATGCCTTCTTTAAACTCATAGAATATGTATGCATATATATATTCTATGCAAGCCTTGAGCCAAAATAAAAACTTCTTTTTTAAAGTTGCTTTTGTTGTGTACTTCATCACAGCAGCAGGAAAGGAAAGTGATACATCTATCAATAAAAATAAATATGTGCCAAAAAATGAAATATTTCAAGAGTAAGAGAAATGTTTGAAGATGCTGAGTGAGGATTCATGAAAATACATTTGGAAAATTAAACAGAATGAAGTGTGTATGTTTTTTATGTGCTAACTTTAGAAAAAAGAAAGCTATATTAGTCAGAAAAAGGTTTTGTAGTTACTGTTGTGTTGTGTGTAGTTAACTTGAGTGACTGTGGGTATCCTATGCAGACAGACTATTATTTGACTCAGTAGTATTACTACTAATTTATTTTCTGATCAGTAGGAAGATATCCTTAAACCACTAAGCACTGCAGAAATAGATCACTACATTTTATAAGGAACAAATTTTATTTAAACTTTAAAAATCCATTTCTTCTCACTTTTAGACATTAGATTTATTTAATCTCCTGTTTTTCATTCCCCCAGTTTCATATAAGTCACTAGTTGCCTACTTCCCACCACTGACTGTAGCACATCTTTAAAATAAGAATAAATTATATCATAATCCCTCCTGCTACACAGCTTTCAGATAGCATGTAATGATACTCCTTAAATTCTATACTTATTTTTGCACATCGTGTAACAACTATCACATTTCCCTATACATGTCCTGTGAATTTGTTTACTGGAGAATGTAAATAAACTTATGTTAAGAATCATGCATTATTTTAGTAGATATATTAAACTATAAATTGTTTTTAAAATTTATTTCCATTCTGTCTTAATTTGAGAAATACTGGTGAGTGTAATATGTTGTAGTTCTCTGAATATTTTGACTACACATATGAATATAGGCATATATGTACATATAATAGAAATTTACAATGAATTTTCGGTCATTTTAACCAGTTTATTCATATTACCACTTTTAAAAGATAAAATCAGAGGCAAAATATTAGTTTTGAAGATTGAAACATATTATTAAAAGCATTCTTATACTTTAGAACAAAAACGTGGTAAATCCTTATCTACTACCCAGCACAAAACTAAAGTTCAAATAGACTGAGGCTCTCAACATAAGACCTTGAATCTGATAGAAGTTAAAATAGGTAAGAACTCCAATAATAAAGACATTAAGACTTACAACCAATAAGTGACAACTTATGAAGGTTAAAAGTTTCTGGACAGCAAATGGCAACAGAATTCTAGGAAAGTGGCAGATTACAGAATGAAAAAATTCAACAATTATATATCTGATAAATGGTTACTAACCAGAATATAAAAACAACAAGGGCAACATCAAACTCTTAGCACCAAAACGCTTCCACCCTTAATAAATATGAGGTATAGAACTAAACAGAGTTATCAAAAAATGAAGCACTAATGATTGACAAATACATAAAGAAGTGTTCAACATCTTTGCCACCTGGAAATTGCAAATTAAAACTACTTTGTTATTTAATTTTAAACCTGGCAGAACGGTCAAGATAAATGAAACAAAAAACAGGGTATTCTAACAACAATGCATGAGAAAAAGAACACTTACTTATTGCTGGTGGGGATGTAAGCTGATTTGGTCATTAGGATAATCAGTATGGAATTTTCTAAAGAAAAGGTGAGAACAGATCTATCCCAAGATCCAGCCATTCCATTCTTGGCCATATGCCCCAAGGACTCCACATCTTAGTACATAGATACTTGCTTATCAATATTCACTCATGTCATATTCACAATTGTGAGAAAATAGAACATCTTAGATATCTATAGGCCAATGAATGGGTAATGAAAATGCATGTATCATTTATGTAATAGAATATTATTTAGCTGTTAAGAAAAATAATATTTGCAAATAAGTAGATGGCATTAGAAACAGTCATCCTGAGTGGCATAACCCAGATTTTTGAGACAAGCATTGTCTTTTCTATAGTATATAGCCTCTTTTAAGCTTTAGATAAGTGAGTTTCATTTATTACAACCACAAGGATTAGGAAGCTGGTTAATAACAAGGGTGGAAGAGGGTATCATTCAAGGAAGATAAATAGAATATAGTATCATGAAAGAATAAAGGGAGCCCACCCTTGTAGGCCCTTGACCAGGGCACATCACTCTACTCCATTCACTGAATCCCCAGAGACCTGAGTGCAGCCTCAAACCATCAAGCACTGCATCTGCCATCATTGGAACTCTGACCTTGCCCCTATCCAGAGAGAATGCCCAGATATGTGGGGGTACCCCAAATCATCCAGCACTGCATGTCCCACTTGAAACCTTTGCCTTGCCCCTAATGAAAGAGGAAGATGAACCACCTAAGCCACAGGCTTCACTTACACAAATTGGAGGAAAAAATATCCCCTGAATCGCAGGCCCCACCTGCAACAACTAAAGGAATAGATGGGTAAACAACAATATAAAAATACAATCAACAACAATGGGTACTATGACACCATCATAGACTAGAGGTCTAAATCAGCAAGACCTGAACATCCCAAACCAGATGAAGCAGAAGAAAATGACCTTATTAAATTGATAAAGGCCTTTAAAGAGGAAATGAGAAACCCCTTAAAGAAATGGAAGAAAAGACAAACAAACAAACAAACAAACAAAAATTAGAAGAAATGTAGGAAAAAAGAAACAAAAAATGCAAGTAATTTTTAAGTTTTTTGAAATATATTATAGAATTTCCACAAATGAAAGTAAAATAAAAAGAATCAATACTATTAAAATGTTAAAACCAATTAATAAAAGTAATAAAAAGGTTATGTGCATATTAAAGCAACCAATGTGATTCCCTTGGGTTATTTAATTGCTTCCTCCACTTAATGGAGGGACGAAGCTATAGATAGACTCCTGGGGGAAGTCTCTAGCACTTGCCAGGTCTGTATAACTTCCTCTAAATTTTCATGTGGGAGACTATGAAACACAAATATAGTATCATACTGCAATTTTGAAGGAATAAATTTTATGCCATGCTTCATTGATCAATGTTTTTTCATTGATAATAGATAATTATAAAGTCTTCTGACCAGAGGATTAGCTAGAATCCTCAACCACAGTGAGGAAAATTACTCAAAGGTAAATATTAGATTGGTATACTTCTGAATTGTTAACTTTGTCTTGAGAGTCTCAGTGGCATCTCTTATTCAGCCTTGAAGCTAGAATTTGCAAAATTTGTGGTAGATGTGACATTATGATGACATTATTTCCAGAGCAGAAAGAAATTATGGTTAACTTAAACATTGATCCATGTAATGTTCATTCTTCTGTCTTAGCTGGAGAACTGAGAGTCTGTTAAATACAATTAGGAATGCAGGTGCTTATAATCACATTTAGGCCAAATTCCATTGCTCACATTATATCAGGCTGATCTGGGTGAATAACTTTTCTCTCCAAGATATCTGGTAAAGGTAAATATATAACAAAGAAGTATAATTTATGTCAATCCATGGGCAGATGTACCTACTGTAACTATGGAAAAAGTGAAAATATTATTTTCAGTACAGTCCAAAAACTAAGTTCTAAATTAAATGAAGTATACATACATTTTCACTATAGGAAGTTTACTGATTTTCCTCATATGATATGCAAAGATGAGATGAAAAAAATGGGAATGAATGGCACAGTTTAATTAATGTTTTATATTTTGAATATGTTCACCAATGTATTTACAATATGTTCATCTGTCATAGGAGGTAATAAAATAAACATATAACATAAAACAAACAAATAACGAAGAAAAGGGAATGATTCTAATTAAGTGATAAAATTGAAATGAATCAGCATAGACTGTGTTTTAGTGATTTCTATGAATTCATATTATTGAGAGGAGACAATAAATGCAATTTAACTATTTAAATCAGCTGTTGTCAGGTGACAAATATGAAAGAGTCAAACTTTATTGAATTCAGAAGTGAATTGGAAGATATATTTATTTGTTGTTAATTTTTAATTATTTTAAGAATTAATTAGATTAGGAGAACGTCTTTCTTTTTAATTTAAATTTTTAATTCAATGTATTTTGATTATGTTTTCCTCTCCCACAGCTGTAGATAATCTCTACTCAACCAACTTTATGTCCTCTATCTATATCTAATCTATATCTTTATGTCTTTATCTGTATCTGCCTATCTATCTATCTATCTATCTATCTATCTATCTATCTATCTATCATCTATCTATCATCTACTATCGATCTATCTACCTACCTCTATCTTTCCCTCATAAAACCTCACAAAACAAAAACCAAACCAACCAAACAAAAAGCTTCATTGATCAATAGAACAAAGATTTAATAAAACCCCCAAATAAACAAAAATTTCACAAAAATCTATGGAGTTCAGTTTGTGTACACAAGACACTACTCTGCATGGTACCTGCTGTGGTGTGTGGTTGATATATCTTAGGAGATTACATTGGAGAAAAATGATGTTATTTTTTTCAGTGTGTGCCATTTTCAGATAACTTCTTGGTTATAAGTCAGAGTCTATGTCCACTTTCCCCTCTTCATGTTGAAGACCCTTTTGGCTGGAACTTTTGCATGCTGCCATAGTCTCTGTGGGTTGATATATGTAACATTTGTTGTATCTGGAAGACTCTGTTTCCTTAGAGTCATTCATCTGTTCAGGCTCTTATAATCTTCTCACATCTTCTACATAGTTCCTTCAGCCCTATGTGGAATAGTTTGATGGAGACATTCCACTTAGTACAAGGTGCTCCAAAGTGTTTTACTCTCTGCACACTGATGAATATTTCTAAATTACATGTATTACATTTTAGGATTAATAACATGTGAACATGTATGTAGCAAACACATTAAATTAGCATTCAAAACCCAGGCTTTAGTAAAGAATCTTTCCAATTTGTTAATACACTGCATGTTTATATCCCATGTTTATACATCTCAATTTCCAGTCATCTCTTTTTCATTGCCACAGAACATCAAGTGGCTGTAAGATGACAATAATGAAGAACAGGACAGAAGTGACACAGTTCATCCTCATGGGACTGACCAATGATCTGGGTCTGCAGCTTCCCCTCTTCATCACCTTCCTCCTCATATATATCATCACCCTCATGGGAAACCTGGGGATGATCTTGCTGATTCTCTTGGATTCTCGGCTCCATACCCCCATGTATTTCTTCCTTGGTAACTTGTCCCTGGTCGACTTTGGTTACTCTTCAGCTGTTACTCCCAAAGTCATGACTGGGCTCCTAATTGGAGACAAGATCATGTCTTACAATGACTGTGCTACTCAGATGTTCTTTTTTGCAGCCTTTGCTACTGTGGAAAATTTTTTGTTGGCCTCAATGGCCTATGATCGCTATGTAGCAGTGTGCAAGCCCCTACACTATGCCAGCTCCATGAATACAAGTGTGTGTGTGTATCTGATTATGGGCTGCTATGTCCTTGGTTTGTTGAATGTCTCAGTCTACACTGGGGATACATTCAGTCTCTCCTTCTGTAAGTCTAATGTGGTTCATCATTTTTTCTGTGATATGCCAGCAGTCATGTCTCTCTCTTGCTCTGATAGACATGTTAATGAGCTGGTTCTTATCTGTCTAGCTAGCTTCAATATATTTTTTGCTCTCATAATAATATTAGTGTCCTATATTATGATTTTCATAATGATCTTAAAGATGAACTCAGGATCAGGGCATCACAAGGCTATATCTACTTGTGCCTCCCACTTCACTGCAGTTTCTATTTTCTATGGAACTATAATCTTCATGTATTTGCAGCCCAGCTCTAGACATGCAATGGACACTGACAAAATTGTGTCTGTGTTCTACACCATGGTCATCCCTATGCTGAACCCTCTAGTTTACAGCCTGAGAAACAAAGAGGTCAAACGGGCATTCAAAAAAATGGTTCTGAAGGAAAAATAATCATTATGATTATATTATTATGATTATAATATTAAATAGTTTGATATATAGATGATTAAAATTCATTCCAATCAGATCTTCTGTATATACTTGATTTAACCATAAGAGTTCAAGTTCTGACTTCTTTTTCATGTCTCTGCATAACATTTTCTTCTGGGACTCAAAGAATACTATATTTATAAGCATAATGTATCAATAGGAATATTTTTAATTTTTTGAGTTAGATTTGTCAAAAAACATTTTTGCCATTATCAATACATTCAATTATTTCTTATCACATTCTACTTCTGCTACATCATGATAGATAATATTCGTTGTCAATTTTACTAGAATTTTAATCTCCATTGAAATATACTTCTAGAGATGCCCAGTAGGGTGTTTCTATGTTTGCTGTATTTTATTGCAGCAGCCATAAGAATAATGAAAGTTTATTATGGGGTATGTGTTGGGAGAATTTATTGTTAAAATTTTCTATTCATGAAATTGTCTTTACTTGAATACTTTTCATTGCTAACTTAATTTCTATATTTTTTTGTTTTCTGAAGTTATTTTTGTATATATTCAGGAACATATGTGCAGAAACACACTTGCATACACACACACACACACACACACACACACACACACAGGAATTTATGTTTTTTTCTGTCATCTAACAGGATGCTCTGCAGGTTGTTTAGAATATTCTGCTATAGGGCCATCTGTAATTCTGGACTCTACTCAGAATTACAAATTTCAGATCATTTGGTAGATTATTTCATAGAGCAAGACTTCAGAGATCATATAGGTATTATTAAACTTCTTTTGTAAGAAAGGCTAATTTCAAAAATTTATCATGTGTCTTTAAAGGGCTGTGCCACTATCTCCCATACTATTGTATTTCTAGAAAATTCATTGAGATAGATAGAAGACCTTTCATTAAACTGACTTTATGCAATCTGTCATACTACATGCCCTACTACAAAGTCTACAGAAGTTTTTACATCTAGATCACTAGGTTCATTTAGCAAAATGTCATGATGCACTGGACTCATATATAAGTTTGTGCATGGGAGAATTGTTATTTTCCTGAGACATAATCACCCATGTGTAAAAGCTGGCACTGTAGCTAAACAGCACATGTGGGAGCATTGCAAGGAGAAATCAAAACATCTTCTTTCAGTATTCATTGTCATTGATGAACAAAATTATTTGCTATCAATATATCTGTGAACCAAGTACCAGAGTGTTAATTAATAAAATTTTGAAACCATAGCTCACATAGTAGCTTTAATATGAGTCAACTGCTGATTAAATTAAGCTTAACAATTCTCTGTTAAATTCAAACATCCACTTTTTTCTGCAGATGGCAAGAGAATGAGCTAAAATAGTACACAGTGAGATTACATACTTAATCATCTTTCAAAATCTCAACAGTGGCACAATTTCTACAATCTTTTCATAATATTATATTGCTTTGGTTTGCTGTCTATCAGATAGTGGCAGTTCCAGTGTCTTCTCCTTGTACTTTACTACAATTTTTAATAGCTTTGGAAGGGTCATGTAAACAAGTCAAGAATGGAATGCCATTTGCAAAGTGCCATTTGTAAAAATGCCAAATACATATTCTGGATTTCATGAAATAATTATTGGATTGGTTGATGATTAGGTAGATTAATCAGGAGGCAAGCCTAGGACAAGTCTGTATCTATCACTTGACCTCTATAAAAGCCTACGTTTAACTGGTGTAGCACAAATAAAAATCTTATTTTAAAATTAGTCTCAACTGAGAGAAATGACTTGTAGCATCTCCATATTTTAGTTATCTCTTTTATTTACTTCAAAATTACCCTGATAAATGATCATAAAAATCCTTGCAATGTTTCTAACAATGGTTTAGAAAAAAATTAGATAGTGTATATAAGTCTTTTTAAATTAATTTTTATTTAAATTGCAAACAATCTTTTTTACATACCAATCTTAGTTCCTACTCACAACCATCCTCTCATTCCCTCCACCAAGCCCTCAACACCTCCCCCCATCCAGGAAGGATGAGGCCTCCCATAGGTGATCATCAAAGTCTATTACATCATTTGGGACAGGACCAAGACCCTCCCACATGTATCTATCCTAAGAGAGAGTATCCCTTAATAGGGCATGGGATTCCAAAGCCCATTTGGACACTAAGGATGAATGCTGACACTGTCTTAGCCATCCCCAACTGACACCAACTTTTAGCTGGCCTGGGTTGGTGTTATGCTGGTTTCCCAGCTAGATTTAGGGTCCATGAGCTTCTGCTTGCTCAGGTTAGGTGTTTTGGTCAGTTTCCCCAGCATGGTCTTGACCCCTTTGCTCAGAATTCTTCCCTCTCTACAACTGGATTCCAAGAGTTCAGCTTGGTGCATAGCTATGAACCTCTGCTTTGGCTTCAATCATCTATTGGATGAGGGCTCTATGATGGCATTTAAGGTTGTCATCAATCTCATTATAGGCAAAGGGAATTCAAGGTAGCCTCTTCACTACTGCTTAGCTTCTTAGCTGTGTTTCTCATTGTGGATCCCTGGAGATGTCCATCGTTCCAGGTTTCTTGTTAAGCCCACAATGGCTTCTTCTATTAAGGTATCACTTTCCTTGCTGTCTTCCTCTGTTCTTCCTGCAACTAAACCTTTCTTATTCCTCATGTTCTTCTCCTTTCTCCTTTTCTCCCCTCCTCTTTCTCCTATCTCTTTCTCCCATCTCTCATGCTCCAATTTACTCAGGATGTCTTGCCCCTTTCTCTTTTTCTGGGGGGACAATATATATATATATATATATATATATATATATATATATATATCTTAGGTTCCTCCTTTTTCCCTAGCTTCTCTGGGGTTGCAGATTATAGGATTTGTTCTATGTGTAATAACTATTATGAGAGTACATAACATGTTTTTCTTTCTGTGTCTGGGTTACCTCACTCAGGATAGTTTATTCTAGGTCCATCCATTTCCTGAGTATTTGAAGATTTCATTTTTTTCCAGTGAATAGAACTGCATTGTGTAAATGTACCACATTTTCTTTATTCATTCTTCAATTGAGGGTCATCTAGAATGCTTCCAGGTTCTTGATATTACAAATAATGCTGCCATCAACATAGTTGCATAGATGGGCTTGTGGTAGAAATGTGCTTTCTTTGGGTATATGCCTAAGAGTGGAAGTGCTGAATAATGAGGTAGACTGATTTCCATTTTCTTGAGAAGTCACCATGCTGTTTCCAAAGTGGCTGTATAAGTTTGCATGCAAGAGAAAGTGGGGAATATTCTTGAACAAAATTGCATAGAAGACCACTTTCTGAAAAAAAAAAAACAATAGTAGCACAGATACTGAGATGGACAATTAATAAATGAGACCCCCCGAAACCAAGAAGCTTCTGTAAGGTAAAGGACACGGTCAATAGGACAAAATGGCAGCCCTCAGAATGGGAAAAGATGTTCACCAACCTCACCTCTGACAGAGGGTTGATATCTAAAATATACAAAGAAATAAAAAAGCTAATCACCAAAACACCAAATAATCCAATTAGAAAAATGGGGTACAAATCTAAATAGAGAAGTCTCAATATGGAGAATCTCAAATGGCCTAAAAGCACTTAAGAAACTGGTAAACATCCTTAGCTATCAGGGAAATGCAAAGCAAAACAACTTTGAGATACCATCTTGCTCCTGTCAGAATGGCTAAAATCAAAAACTCCAATGACAGTTTATGCTAGATATGATGTGGAGAAAGGGGAACACTCTTCCATTGGTGGTGGGAATGCAAACATGTGCAGCCACTTTGGAAATACGTATTGTGGTTTTCAGGGAAAATAGAATCAGTCTACCTCAAGACACAGCAATTTCACTCTTCAACATATACCCAAAGGATACACATTCATACCACTAGAACATCTGTTTAACTATGTTCATAGAAGCATTATTTATAATAGCCAGAACCTGAAAGCAACCTATGTGCCCCATAACTGAAGAATGGATGAATAAAATGTGGTACATTTACACAATGGAATACTACTCAGCAATAAAATATAAGGATGTGTTGAAATTCGAAGGCAAATGGAAGGAACTAGAAGAAACCATTCTGAGTGAGGTAAGCCAGACACAAAAAGACAAACATGGTATGAACTAACTCATAAGTGGAAATTAGACATAGAGCAGAGGATAATCAGCATACAACCCATAACCCCAGAAATGCTAAGATATAAGGTAAACCCTAAAAGAAACATACATAGACTCCCAAAGAAGGGCAAAAGGACAAGATCTCCTGAGTAATTTCAGAGAACGAGAAAAAGAGAGGGAGGTAGGAGAAATAAGAAGGAAGAAGCAGAGTGGAGAACAGGAAGGTTGAGTTTGGAAGAACATAGAAGGAGAGCAAGGAATGGAATACTTTGAGATAGCCATTATTGGCATAATGAGAAACCACCACTAGGGCAATTTTCAGGGATACACTATGATGACTGCAACTAAGAATCTAAGCAATAGTGGAGAGGCTACCTTAAATGCCTTCCCCTATAATGAGATTGAAGACTACCTTAAATGGTATCCTAGAGCCTTCATCCAGTAGCTGATGGAAACAGAAGCAGAGATTCACAGCTAAGCACTGAGCTGATCTCCTGGAATCTAGTTGTAGAGAGGGAGGAGTGGTGAGCAAAGGGGTCAAGACTATGCTGACTATAATGGGTAAACCCATCAAAATAATTGACCTAAGTAAGTGGGAGCTCACAGACCAGACTGAAAGCTGGGAAACCAGCATAAGAGAGTCAGTTGGGGATCTTGGGCAATCTATGGGACCTCTGGCAGTTGGAATCAGTATTTATCCCCAGTGCACAAATGGGTTTGGAGCCCATTCCCTATCAAGTGATACTCTTTCTGCATAGACACATATGGGAGAGCTTTGGTCCTGCCCCAAATGATGTGACAGATGTTGATGATTCCCTATGGGATGCCTCACTCTCTCTAAGGAGTATACGGGAGTGGGAAGGAGGAATGGTGGGGGGAAATGGGAGGACAGCAGGGAGATGGAACTGGGATTGGTATGTAAAATAAGTTTTTTTAATTTAAATAAAAATTAATTAAAAAGAAAAATAAACAGGAGAATAGCACACTAGTTAATGACCAGCACACCCAAAAGCTCTAGAACAAAAAGAAGGAAACTCACCCAGGAGGAGTAGATGCCAGCAAATGATCAAATTGAAGACTGAAATCAATAAAATGGAAACAAAGTAAATAATACAAAGAATCAGGAAGACTAAGAGTTGGTTCCTTGAGTAAATCTACAAGATAGACAAACCTTTGTCCAAACTAACCAAAAGGTTGAGAGACAATATCCACACTAACAAAATCAGAAATGAAAAGAAGACATAATAACGGACACTGATGAAAGCCAGAGGATCATTATGTCATACTTTGAAAACCCATACTCTACAAAATTGGAAAATTTAGAAGAAATGGACAATTTTCTGGATAGGTATCACACACTAAAATTAAATCAAGAACAGATAAGAAATATAATTGACCTATAACCCCTAATGAAATATCAGAATTCGTCAAAAGCCTCTTAACCAAAAGAAAAAAAAAGTCCAGAGCCAGATGGTTGCAGTGCGTAATTCTATGAGGAATTTTAAAAAAGCACTAATACCGCTACTCCTCAAAATGTTCCACACAGATCAAAGGGCCTCTGCTAGAGAGGCCTCAGTTAAAGAGTGCTGGGTCCAGGCTAGATCCACCTATCCTCATGGGAACATCCTGAGTCCCTGCCTGCAGGTCCTCTGTTGGAATTCTGGGCCCCTCCCAGAGATCCAACTATCCCCTCAGGACCATCTTGAGTCCCTGCCTGCTGGATCATTAACACCCATCATCTAGCCTCTGCTGGAACCTGATCTTTGACCCCCATCACCAGGCCCTTGCCTGAGGAGATACCTCCTAGAGAGCTTGGACCATCCAGAGCTACAGACATCGAAATTCACACCCACCTAAGCCCACTAGAGGAGTAACACACACACAAACACACACACACAGAGCGAGACAGAGAGAGAGAGAGAGAGAGAGAGAGAGAGAGAGAGAGAGAGAGAGTGAGTGAGAGAGAGCCCTCCTGCACCTACTGGAAGAAGCGATGGGAAGACAGCAATACAAGAAAACACCTAACAATAGAAAGACAAGCATGACACCACCAGAATATAGGGACTCTACACCAACTAGACCCAAACAGCTCAAAGCAGATGAAGCAAAAGAAAATGACTTAAAAATATGTTCATAAAAATGGTAGAGGCCCTCAAAGATGATGTGAGAGAAATATCTTAAAGAAATGGAAGAAAAAACAAACAAAAAATTGGGAGAAATGCTACCAGGGAAGTTCATTCCACTAAGTTCGGATATGAAGAAAATGGAGGATAATTGTAGCATGTCTGTTTTCCGCCAGCCCACCAGCCTGCCAGCCTTCCTGCCGCCGGTCTGGGCCCACAGCTGCACCAGCCCCAAATAACACTCAGAGACTCTGTATATGATACAATCCTTTTGGCCAGTTACCATTATTGTTTATGGGCTAGCTCTGTCTTAATGATTAACCCCTTTCTACTTATCTAAATATTTCCACATGGTCATCATATGGGGGAGCCGCGGCTGGTGTCTTCCTTCCTCCCCGGTCTACATCCTGACTCCTTACCATTTCCTCTTTCCTCCTTGTCTCCTAGCCCCGCCTATCTTGCTTTCTCATTGGCCCAACAGTGCTTTATTAATTAACCAGTATGAGAAACATATTTACAGAATAACATCTCCCATCAGATAATCACATTAGAGAATTAACAGCACAACTGAAAGCCTTAGAACAAAAAGAAGTAAACTCACCCCGGATGAGGAGATGCCAGAAAATAATCAATTTGAAGGCTGAAGTCAATAAAGTAACAATTAGGAAAATAATACAAAAAATCAATACAACAAAGAGTTGTTTTTTTCATGAAAATTGACAAGATAGACAAACCTTTATCCAAACTAACCAAAAAGCAGAGAGAGAACATGTAAATTAACAAAATCAGAAACAAAAAGGGGGACATAACAATTGACACTGAGGAAATCCAGACTATTTTCAGATCATACTTTGAAAACCTGTACTCCACAAAATTTGAAAATTTGAAGGGAATGAAAAAATTTCTGGAGAACTATCACTTACCAAAATTGAATCAGGAACAGACAAACAACTTAAATAGACCTATAACCCCCAATGAAATCTAAACAGTCATCAAAAGCCTTCCAACCAAAAAAAGCCCAGGGCCAGGAGGCTTCAGTGCAGAATTCTACCAGAAAATCAAAGAAGAGCTAATACCAATACTCCTCAAATTCTTCCCCACAATAGAAGCAGAAGGTACATTACCAAACTTTTTTTATGAGGCCACAATCATCTTGGTACCCAAGCCACAAAAAGATACAACTAAGAAAGAAAACCACTGATAAATATCCCTCTTGAACACTGAAGTGGCAAACCGAATTCAAGAATACATAAGAGAAATCATCCATCGTGACCAAATAGGCTTCATTCCTGGGTTGCAGGGATGGTTTAACATACAAAAATTTATCAACATGACCCACCATATAAACAAAATGAAAAAGAAAAAAACATATTATCATCTCCCTAGATGCTGAAAAAGCCTTCAACAAAATTCAACACCCTTTCATGATAAAGATCTTGGAGAGATCATGGATAACAGGAACATACCTAAACATAATAAAAGCAATATGCAGTAAACCAACAGCCAACATCAAACTGAACAGAGAGAAGTTTAAGGCAATTCCTCTAAAATCAGGAACAAGACAAGGCTGTCCTCTCTCTCCATATCTCTTCAATATTGTAGTTGAAGTTCTATCTAAAGCTATAAGAAAACAAAAGAAGATCAAGGCAATACAAATTGGAAAAGAAGAATTCAAACTTTCTCTATTTGCAGATGATATGATAGTCTACATAAGCAACCCAAAAAACTCTATCATTGAACTTCTACAACTGTTAAACGCTTTAAGCAAACTAGCAGGATACAAGATAAACTCAAAAAAAAAAATCAGTAGCCCTACTTTATTCAGATGCCAAAGAGGCTGACAAAAAAAAAAAAAAAAAAAAAAATCAGAGAAACATCACCCTATACAATAGCCTCAAACAACATTAAATATCTTGGGGTAACACTTAGCAAACAAGTGAAAGACTTATATAATAAGAACTTTGTGTCTTTAAAGAAAGAAATTAAAGAAGATACCAGAAAATAGAAAGATCTATTATGCTCTTAGATATGTAGGATAAACATAGTAAAAATGGCAATCTTGCCAAAAGCAGTCTACAGATTCAATGCATTCCCCATTAAAATACCAACATAATTCTTCACTGACCTTGAAAAGATAATAATCAACTTTATATGGAAAAACAAAAGACCCAGATTAGCTGAAACAACCCTGTACAATAAAGGAACTTCAGGAGGTATCACCATTCCCGACTTTAACCTCGACTACAGAGCTATAGTCCTGAAAACAGCCCGATATTGGCAGAAAAATAAACAAGTATTCCAATGGAATCAAATCAAAAATTCTGATTTAACCCACACAACTATGAACACCTGAGGTTTGACAAAACAGCTAAAAGTATACAATGGAAGGAGGAAAGTATCTTCAAGAAATGGTGCTGGCACAACTGGATGATGGTGTATAGAAGACTTCAGATAGACCCATGTCTATTGCCATGCACAAAACAAAAGTCCAAATAGGTCAAAGACCTCCACATAAATCCAGCCACACTGAACCTCTTAGAAGATAAAGTAGAAGGTAACCTTGAACAAATTGGTACAAGATATTGCTTCCTGAACATAACTCCAGTCACACAGATACTGAGTTTGACAATTAATAAATGATACCTCCTCAAACTGAGAAGCTTCTGTAAGGCAATGGACCTAGATGACAAGACCAAATGGCAGCCCACAGAATGGGAAAAGTACTTCACTAATCCTAAATGTGACAGAGCACTGATATCCAAAATATATGAAGAACTCAAGAAACTAGTCACCAAAACACCAAATATCCCTATTAAAAAATGGGGTACAGAACTGAATAGAGAACTCTCAGTAGAGGAAAACATAAAGGCTGAAAGACACTTAAGAAAGTGCTCATGTCCTTAGCTATCAGGGAAATGCAAATCAAAACATCTTTGAGATACTATCTTACTCTTGCCAGAATGGCTAAAATTAGAAACATCAATGATAACTTATGCTGGAGTGGATGTAGAGAAAGGGGAACACTCTTTCACTGCTGGTGGGAGTGCAGACTCGTACAGCCATTTTGGAAATCAGTATGGCAGTTCCTTAGGAAAATGGGAATCAGTCTACCACAGGCCCCCCACTCTTAGGCATATACCCAAACGATCCACCTCCATGCAACAAAGACGTGTTCAACATGTGTTGTTTCGTAGGAGACGAAAACAACTGGGACTAGGACTATTGAGTCAGGGGAGTAATAGATGAGAGAACAGAGAGACAGACAGACAGAGAGAGAGAGAGAGAGAGAGAGAGAGAGAGAGAGAGAGAGAGAGAGAGAGCACATAAATGAGTGAGCCATTATAGGTTTGAAAAAATTGAACCTAGAAAAATGTCCAGAGACCTACATGACTGACCCCAACTAACAATTTGAGCTACAGTGGAAAGGCTGCCATAAATGCCCTTCCCCGATGATGAGATCGATGACTAACTTATCCAGCATCATGGAGCCCTCACCTAGTAGCTGATGGAAATAGAAGCAAACACAACTAAACACTGAGCCAAACTGGAGTCAAGATGCAGAGAGGGAGGACAAGGCCAGCCTTCAGAAACACATAGAGACAGCTGACCTGAACAAGGAAGAGCTAATGGGCTCCCCAGACTGATAGCTGGGAATCCAGCATGAGACTGATTCAGGCCCCCTGAACACAGGTCTCAGCTAGAAGACCTGAGCAGTCTAAGGGACCTCAGACAGTGGAACCAGGATGTATTCCTGGTGCACAAAAGGACTTTGTGGGCACATCCCCCATGGAGGGATACCCCCTTAACCTAGAGACAGGAGAGAAGTTCTAGTCCCTACTTTAAATGATTTGGCAGATTTACATGACCCAACCTGAATAGCCTAGCCCTACATCTGGAATGGGGGTGGGGGATGGGAAGGGGGGTTGGTCAGGGTGCATGTGAGAGGGTAAAGAAGGTAAGTGAGTGGGAAGGTGTGAGGGAGGGAGAGGAAATTGGGATTGACATGTAAAATTTTTAAATTATATTATTAATTTAAAAAGAAGGAAAGAAAGAAAAAAACTGCCTCTATAAGAATGGTTTTAGACAAGACTGTAGAACATTGTCTTAATTAATGATTGATGGGAGAGGCACAGCACATTGCTGGTGGTGCATTCTTGAGGTGGTGATCCTGATTTCTGTAAGAACGCTGGCTAATATGTTGGGGAGGTTGTGGAATAAGGGAACACTCCTCCATTGCTGCTGGGAGTACAAACTTGTACAGCCATATTGATTAATATGGCTGTTTCTCAGTAAATTGGGAATCAATCAACCTCAAGACCCAGAGATACCACTCTTGGGCATATACCCAAAGAATGTGCAATCATACCAAAAGAACACTTGCTCAACTATGTTCATAGCAGCATTATGCATAATAGCCACAATCTGAAGACAACCTAGATGTCCCTCAACTGAAAAAATGGATAGAGAAAATGTGATATATCTACACAATGGATTGCTCTTCAGCAGAAAAATAAATGACTTCATGAAATTAGCAGGCACATGGATGGAATTAGAAAAAAAAAACATCCTAAGTGAGATAATCCAAACTCAGATAGACAAACATGGTATATACTCACTCATAAGTAGATATTAGTTGTAAAGCAAATGATAACTAGGCTACAATCCTCAGCCCCCCAAAACCTAGGTAACAAGGAAGACATGCAGTGGACACTCTCTAGTCTCTACTACAAATGACTTGACAGATTTAGATGATCCCTCCTGGAGGGCATCACCTTACATGTGGAGTGGGTGGAAAGTGGGAGTGTAGGGTTTCTGGGGACATGGGAGGGTGGGAAAGAGGGCTAGAGGGAAGGAGGGAGAGGAAACTGGGATCGATATGTAAAATAAAAATAAAATAAATTAATATAAAAAAATCAAAACAAAACAAACACACAAGCAACAACAACAACAAAAAAGCCCAAAATGTTCCATACAATAGAAGAGAATGGTCATTGCTAAGCTCTTTTTAGCAGGCTACAATATCTTGGTTCCCAAATCACATAGAGAAGCAGCTAAGAAAGAGAAGTATAGACAAATCTCACTCATGAACATTGATGCAGACATACTTAATGAAATGCTGGCAAACTTAATCTAAGAACACATCAGGAAAATCATCCACCATGATCAAATAGACTTCTTCTAAGATGGCTCAATATATAAAAAAATCTGTCAATGTAATCCACCATATAATCTAATTGAAAAAAGAAAACAAGAGGATCATCACTAGTTGATGTTGGATCTCAGAGAAATTGAGAATTGAATAGTGGGGACATGATACTATGGACAATAATGTGAACGTGCATCAGGAAAGCCTAGACAGTGGTTATTTATTATGAACAGTGGTTTTGATGGTCTATCACAACAGCAGGATGACTGTAGATAACATTGAGAATTATTCTAATCTTCATCATAAAGATCCAAGAATATGTGAAGAAAGATGTATTTGATCTATTTAAATATCAGATAATCTATATACATGCATATAGATCTTATGGTATACTGTACTATAATATGTATTCTGATGATCACTTATTAAGAAATTATATGTTTTATGTTTTTAAGAAAATAATATTCTTCTTGATCCCCACAGGCAAGTTAATTGCCTCTTCTGTAGGATGGGTGGATGAATGGCTTACATATCCTCTGGAGGGAGATCTCTAGAGATTTTTAACTCACTGTAATTATTTATTTTTCCACACATTACCCAAAGTGATTCAGCATCATATATTTTATAAGAAGTGCCCTGTATACAATACTCCATTGGAAAACCTTTACTTGTCTGAATGGTAATCATTGTGAGTCCAAGATAGCCTTGTTTTGACCTGATGATTTGCTGCTAAGTTTCTACCATGGTGAGAGGTGAGATCAAGGAGAAAAAAATATGTATTTTTTTCAGAAACAACCTCTTCATGTGATGCTTTTTAGCCCTATTTGATTTATTATTGGCAGGCATAGTTTATGAATTGCAAGAAAAAAAGTGTTTTTTGCACATTTAAAGGTAAGTGACTCTTCCAAAGATACAGAAAGGATACAAGACATATTAAAACTTGACCTGTCTTGCTATTTTTTCCATTATTATTTCCTCTATTACAGAAGTTAGAATATTTTGACCATTTCTGAGAGTGATTGTCTGGTAGTATTCACTAAAAAAATATAGCTGAAAATTTATGACTTCAAAATCACTTTGTGACTTCTAGCCAAGTGGCATACCACTTACATGGTCTACAAATATTGAAGCAAGAACTAAAATTTATGTGAAACTTGTGGGGAAGCTCTCTCTACTATGGCTTGTTTGAAGATGGAGAAGATTTCAAAATATTTATTAGTAATTCTATTATTTTACAAGTCATGGATTTTTCAATAAGGTGATAAAATTACATTTTGGTTCATGAGGAAATAATGATATGCTGCACTATATGGTTGCATTTCACTGTAGGTTTGAAACACACACACACACACACACACACACACACACACACACACACACACTTGAAACCCAGATTAATTAATCACCTTGACTATTTTTTATACTACTACAATAATTTTAAAACTTCACATAGTTCCTTAAATTCTCACTTTTCTTACTGATAAAAGGAGAATAATTATGCTACACATTTTACTCCCACAATATCCAATATGTAAGAAGCACAACCTAATATCTTTAAAGGACAGGTTGATGAGTTGAAATTTTCACAGGTTTATAATAAAGAACACAATGAAGTTATAAAATACATCCCCATTCAAAGGGTGTAACTGTAATAAGAAAACATTAAATATGGTTACTACATAATAAATGTTCAAATCAACATTTTAGAAGATGGGATGTGCCAACACAACTGGTATAAGTATTAAATGCCAGTTCAGGCAACATCTCCACTATTGCTAGGAGTCTTAGCTGGGGTCATCCTTGTGGATTCCAGGGAATTTCCCTAGCACCAGGTTTCTCCCTAAATCCACAATGGTTCTCTCTATTAAGATTTCTCATTCCTTGATCTCCTTTGCTGTCAGTACCCCAATTTAACCATCCCATTCCCTTATGTTCTCCTCCCCTGTACCCTTCAACCCTCACTCCTCCCCCAACTCCCCAATTTACTCAGGAGATCTTAACTATTTTCCCTTTCCAGGGGCATCCATGCATGTATATCTTAGGGTCCTCCTTGTTACCTAGCTTCTCAGGGATTATGGGTTGTAGCCTGATTAGCCTTTTCTTTATGTCTAATATCCATTTAGAAGTGAGTACATACTGTGTTTGTCTTTCTGAGTCTGATTTACCTCATTCAGGATGCTTTTTTTTTCTTGTTTCATCCATTTGATCTCAAATTTCAAGAAGTCTTTCTTCCCCCCACTAGTAACACTCCCAGATCCAGCTGAAGAGAGGGAGAAAGGATTATATGAGCAGAGGGGTCAAGATCATGATGGGGGGAAAACCCACAGAAACAGTTGGCCCAACCTAGTGGGAGCTCACTGACTGTGGACCAATAGCTGAGGAGCCTGCATAGGACCATACTAGGCCCGCTAAATGTAGGTGATAGTTTTGTGTCTTGGGCAGTCTGTGGGTCCTGTGGCTTGACAGTCTGTGGGTCAACTAGCAGTGGGAC
The DNA here is from genome assembly GCA_030556225.1 of Cricetiscus sungorus. Lineage (NCBI taxonomy): Eukaryota > Metazoa > Chordata > Mammalia > Rodentia > Cricetidae > Cricetiscus > Cricetiscus sungorus. Next base: position 112,076,500 of record JANBXA010000007.1, read on the forward strand.
CATGATTTATCCTTAGTGAATGAACTGACTTTTAAGAACCCATTCTCTATGGAGAGACAACTTGCTTAGTCTTGATACAGGAGGAGGGGCTTGGTTCTTCTTCAACTGGATATGCCAAACTTTGTTGAGTCGCCAATGGGAGGTCTTTCTCTTACCGAGGAATGGATGTGGGTTTGGTGGAGGGAAGGTGGGAGATGGGAGAAGTGGAGTGAGAGAGAACTGTGGTTAGTCTATAAATTGAAAACAAACTTTTAAATAAATAAAATATTTAAAAAATAACTAATAATGTGCCAATAATACAGCCAATAATGTGCAACTTTCTCAACCCGCCGTGTCTATATTAGACTGTGTTATGAATGCCAAAGGAAAAACATGTGTATTAAATGTGATTATCTTTTTGCCAAGATAAAAATGAAAATTTCATGGAAGAAAGAATTTTTTTAAAATAAAATTTTCAGATCTAATTACAGAAGCAGCAGTTGTATATATTACACAAATGTATAGACTCAAACTGACACCAATGTTCAAGAAAAGGTAAATTGGGCAGGAAAATGTCAACGCTTCACTCATGATAAATGAAGCTCTGCATTATCAGTCCCGACACATTGTCCTATTATAATAACAATGTGAAAGACTATGTGACCTGTAGGATACATTTGGAAGTTGACTTTCAGATGTAGGATTGGTGAAGATCTTTTCCCAGTCTGTGGGCTGCCATTTGGTCTTGTCAACTGTGTCCTTTGCCTTACAGAAGCTTCTCAGTTTGAGGAGGTCCCATTTATTAATTGTCAATCTCAGTGTCTGTGCTACTGGAGTTATTTTCAGGAAACAGTCCCCTGTACCAATTTTTTCAAGGGTACCTCCCACTTTCTCCTCTAAGAGGTTCAGTGTGGCTGGATTTATGTTGAAGTCTTTGACCCATTTGGATTTGAGTTTTCTGTGTGGTGATAGACATGGGTCTATCTGTAGTTTTCTATGTTCTATCATCCAGTGTGCCAGCACCATTTGTCAAAGATGCCTTCCTCCTCCCATTGTATACTTTTAGTTATTTTGTCAAAAATCAATAATTCCTAGGTGTGTGGGTTAAATCAGGATTTTTGATTTGATTCCATTGTTCTACTTGTCTATTTTTCTACCAATACCAAGCTGTTTTCAGGACTATAGCTCTATAGTAGAGGTTAAAGTCGGGAATGGTGATACCTCCTGAAGTTTCTTTATTACACAGGGTTGTTTTGGCTATCCTGGGTATTTTGTTTTTCCATATAAAGTTGATTATTATCCTTTCAAGGTTAGTTAAGAGTTGTGCGGGAATTTTGATGAGGATTGCATTGAATCTATAGATTGCTTTCAGAAAGATTCCCATTTTTATTATGTTTATCCTACCTATTCAAGAGCATGGGAAATCTTTATATTTTCTGGTATCTTCTTTAATTTCTTTCTTTAAAGACACAAAGTTCTTATTGTATAGGTCTTTCACTTGTTTGATAAGTGTTACCCCAAGATATTTAATGTTGTTTGTGGCTATTTTAAAGGGTGATGTTTCTCTGATTTCTTTATCAGCCCCTTCATCATCTGTATAAAGTAGGGATACTAGAGTGCTAAACTCCAAAATATACAAAGAACTCAAGAAACTAGTCAACAAAACATCAAATAACCCAATTAAAATGGGGTACAGAACTGAAAAGAGAATTCTCAATAGAGGAAATCAAAAAGGCTGAAAGATACTTAAGAAATTGCTTAACATCCTTAGTCTTCAGGGAAATGCACATCAAAACAATTCTGAGATACCCTCTTACTTCTGCCAGAATGGCCAAAATTTGGAACACCAATGACAACTTATGCTGGAGAGGATGTGGAGAAGGGAAAACTTCTACACTATTGGTGGGAGTACAAACTGTACAGCCATATTTGAGACCAGTATGGAGGTTCGTCAGGAAAGTGGGAATGAGTCTACCATAGAACCCAGCAATCCTACTCTTAGGCATATACCCAAATGATCCACATCTATGCAACAAAGACATCTGTTCAATTGTGATTGTAGCAACATTTGTAATAGCAAGAACCTGGAAGCAACCTAGACACCCCTCCACTGAAGAATGGATAAAGATATGCCACATTTACACAATGGAATACTATTCTGTGCAGGTTGAGGGGGGATAATGGAATCTTGAAATTTGTAGGCAAGTGGGTGGAACTTCAAGAAACCATGCTGAATGAGGTAACCCAGTCACAAAAAGAGGAACATGGTATGTACTCACTCATATATGGATTTTACACATAGAGCAAAGGATCACCAGTCTATAATTCATACCACCAGAGAAACTAGGATACAAGGTACCTTACAGAAGGGTAAAGGAACAAGATCTCCTGAGCATATTGGGAATGGGGGCAGTGAGTGAAGAATGAGCTAGGAGAAAGAGAATTGGAGAAGAGGAAAGCATGTGGGACTATGAAGATTGAGTCAGGGGAGGAATAGATGAGAGGAAAAAATAGAGAAATTGATATACCATAAAAGAGGAAGCCATTATAGATTTGAAGAGAAAACTAAACCTAAAGAAATGTCCAGAGACCTACAAGACTCATCCCAACTGACAACAATTGAAAGGCTGCCATAAATGCCTTTACCTGATAATGAGATTAATGACTAACTTATCCACCATCATAAAGCCCTTATCTAGTATATGATGAAAACAGAAGCAGACACCCACAGATAAACACTGAGCTGCAATGGAATCCAGATTTAGAGAGGGAGTAAAAGACCAGGCTACTGAAACCCACAGAGACAGCTGACCTGAACAAGGAGGAGATAATGGGCCACCAGACTGATAGCTGGGAATCTAGCATCAGACCAACTCACACCCCTAAACATGGGTCTCAGTTAGAAGGCCTGGGCAGTCTAAGGGACCTCTGACAGTGGAACCAGGATCTATCCCTCATGCACAATATGACTTTGGAAGAACTTTCCTCATGGAAGGTTATTCTCTTAACCTAGAGGCAGGAGGGGGTCCTAGTCCCTACTCTAAATGACTTGACAGATTTAGGTGACCCCTCCAGGAAATCATTACTCCACATGTGTAATGGGGAGGGGATAGGATGGGAAGGTGTTCAGAGGCCATGGGAAGGTGGAAGGTACGGAGGGATGGAGAGGGAACTGGGGTAGATATGTTAATTAATTAATTAATAAAAGAACTTTGACTTTCTTTTATATATTGCCTTATATTTCTTAAGAATGTTAATGGAAAGTATAGTTGCAACTTACTGGTGAATTTGTAATGGTGTCCATACCACTTTAGTGGCTTTAGGTGGATGGAAGCAGAAAGAGGGAAGTATGAAGCATCGTGTGCTTTACTTGGTCTTTCTCTTCAGTCAGCTGATCCAAGAATGCTCCTGTGATTCTATATTATTATCTGTGTAAGTGTTCCCCAATAAACACCCATTTTTCATTTACCTTGGGTCTAGAGAAATCATTACACCTTAGCCTTCAGGAAAGTAGGTAGGTCTTATTCATAACCTTCATTTTTCTTAGGAAGTATGATGTTAGGAGGTAAATTACAGACAGCTACTAAAAGAATATGAGTTATGTGCTAAACATAACTGGGGACACACCTCACTTATAGTTGCTTCTGCTGCTTAAACTTACCCTCATAATTTTCCAGTTTTCCCTCAATTGGATTGTTCTTTGTGATGTGATATTGTTTTGTTGTTAAACTCATCTTTATCACTGTTAATAATTGTAGAAATGCATTAATATGCATTTCAGAAAAAGAATATAAGTCAAATAAGGGTAATAAATTAATTGCTGAACATTTTATTATTTAAAGAAGGATTGCTAAATACTTCAGGATTCTATTTGCTTGGTTTTACCTTTACTGACTGTTAAAAGTATTTTGAACAACATGTGATGCTATTTAAGAAGTCAGTTATTTGCAATTAAAGTTTAAATTTAATTTAGCTTAAACATATTTTAGACCTGTTTAGGAATTTTTCAGCCTGTGTTAAAGTTTCATATGGTTACTGAGACAAGATTATAACTAAAGATCCTATCACTATGAATGAGTTACTCACTTTCTTGTGCTTATTGATTTATAGAAATTGTAACAAAAATATTATTGAGAGATTATTATGAGAGAACAATCAAGTCATCCCCAGGAACATTGACAGGTAAGCACAGGGAAACACCAGTTTTAACTGTAATTAGAAGAATAATCATTTTCATTAAATATTACATTGTCTATGTGTTTACAAACTGATAAAAATTTTAAATTTTACATGTGATTCACATTTGATACCATGAAATGTAATTGGTACATTCACTTTGGGTTTCAAGTTTGCATTTTTTGAAAAATCTTGAGGTAAAATTTATAGTTACAATGGCAGAGTACATATTTTCTTCATACCTTCTCATTACCATTTTGTTTCATTATCACATTACCACCACCCTTTTTTTTTTTTTTTTTTTTTTTTTACTGCTGCAGAGATTGTATGACATGATGAACCGGACTGAAGTGACACACTTCCTCCTGCTGGGACTCACAGATAACCCAAGCCTACAGCTTCCCCTCTTCATCACCTTCCTCCTCATCTACACAGTCACCCTAGTGGGGAACCTTGGAATGATCCTGTTGATTCTCATGGACTCACGGCTCCATAACCCCATGTACTTTTTTCTAGGTAACCTGTCTCTGGTGGACTTTTGTTACTCTTCAGCAGTCACTCCAAAAGTCATGGCTGGTTTTCTTATAGGAGACAAGGTCATTTCCTACAATGACTGTGCTGCTCAGATGTTCTTTTTTGCAGCCTTTATTACTGTGGAAAATTACCTGTTGGCATCAATGGCCTATGATCGCTATGCAGCAGTTTGTAAGCCCTTACACTATGCCACCACTATGACTACACGTGTGTACACATGGCTGATCATTGGCTCTTATGTCATTGGTTTCCTGAATGCCTCCATCCACATTGGAGACACATTCTGGCTCTCTTTCTGTGAGTCTAATGTGGTCCATCACTTTTTCTGTGACATCCCAGCAGTCATGGTTCTCTCTTGTTCTGACAGACATGTCAGTGAGCTGATTCTTGTCTATATAGTGAGCTTCCACATATTCTTTGCCTTCATAGTTATTTGGATATCCTACACATTCATTTTTGTCACCATCCTGAAGATGCATTCAGCCGCAGGACATCAGAAGGCTGTGTCCACCTGTGCCTCCCACTTTACTGCAGTCTCCATTTTCTATGGAACTAGTATTTTTATGTATGTACAGCCCAGTTCCAGCCACTCCATGGACACTGACAAAATTGCCTCTGTGTTCTATACCATGATCATCCCCATGCTGAACCCTCTGGTTTATAGCCTGAGGAACAAAGAGGTGAAGAGTGCATTCAAAAAATTTATTCTGGATGCAAAATTATCTTTTTGACTATGATTTATCATTTCAGAGATTCATGATGCTGAATATATTCTTTTCCAATATTATCTAGTTGTTGAATCATATTTAAAATCCACCTTTTATGCAAGATGAAAGAATCATTGTTTTACAAAAGCAAGCAAATAGAATAGGTCAAGTTGTATCTGCAAACACATACCAAGTGAGAATTTCTAAAACATCTCAGGGTATGTTTACGTAAACATTCACCAAGATATTGATTAGTGCACTACATCTTTTCAGGTTTCTTGAAGTAACATTTTAATACAAAAGCACTTAAGTGCAGAAATAAACATTTGAACAGAAAATATGCATGTGGGAAACCTATGATGAAAGACACTAAGGGAGGTGGGTTATTTTTCAGATTTAAATGGCCCATGGCTTCTCTGGAGGTTGATATTATTTGTTAATTTCTCTGGATTCACATTTACTCAGATAGATAATGAGATATGTGTATACTCATGTCAAAAAAGGTTTCTAGAATATCTTATACTCACAGCAGTAGATTTATAAAGATTTGTTCTCATCAGTGTTTGTGGCTAGCATCTCATCCATTGTTGGCTCTACTGAATAGAACAGGAATCAGACAAAGGGGCAGCTCTTCCTCTCACTATCTTTGTAGCTGGTTCTCTCTTTTTATCTCTTCTCTTCCCTCTCCTATCTTCTTCCATTTCTCCTTTTTTCTTCCCCCCTCATTTCCTCTTTCCCCTTCTTTTAACTGGAACATATATCTTCTTTTACTCTTTGATATGAGGACTTCTTTCTAAGCTCAGGATTTAAGCTAGCCATCTCACTCTCCCCTTTCTTTGCATGGCGAATTCAGACAATTAACTGCTTGTTTTCTTTATTCTGTAGACTTCTGTCAATATATTGGGGTTTTTATTAGGGTTTTTACACACTTCACTATCACGTGAAACCATACTCAAAATAAATGTCCTGCTTCATAAATATACGTGTTAACATACATGCACTTTTTTTAAACTTTTTAAAATTTAAATTAGAAAAAAGCTTTTTTTTTCTTTCACCTTCTTTTTTTATTAATAATATAATTTAAAATTTTACATGTTGATCCCAGTTTTCTCTCCCTCCCTCTCTCCCTCTTACCCTCTTCCCCCTGTGACATGCACCCTGACCACCCCCTTCCATCCCCCCACCCCCATTCCACATGTAGGTCTCTGTTATCCAGGTTGGGTCATATAAATTTGTCAAGTCATTTGAAGTAGGAACTAGGACTTCTCTCCTGTCTCTAGGTTAAGGGGGTATCCCTCCACGGGGGATGTGTCCACAAGGTCCTTTTATGCACCAGGAATAGATCCTGTTTCTGCTGTCTGAGGTCCCTCAGACAGCTCAGTCCTTCTAGCTGAGACTCATATTCAGGGGGTCTGAGTCAGTTCCATGCTGGATTCCCAGCTATCAGTCTGGGGGCCCATTAGCTCCTCCTTGTTCAGGTCAGCTGTCTTTGTATGTTTCTGCAACCTGGTCTTGTCCTTCCTATCTGTATCTGGATTCTAGTTTGACTCAGTGTTTAGTTATGGTTGTTTGCTTCTGTTTCCAACAGGTACTAGATGAGAGGTCCATGATGGTGAATAATTTAGTTGATGATCTCACTATAAGGGAAGGACATTTATGGTAGCCTTTCCACAGTTGGTCAAATTGTTAGTTTGAGTCATTCTTGTAGGTCTCTAGACCTTTCTTTAGGTTCAGTTTTCTCTTCATTTTTTACATGTCAATCCCAATTCCCTCTCCCTTTCCTCCTCCCCTGCCCCAACCAACACCCCTATTCCATTCCCTTTCTTCTCCCCAGGGAGGGTGAGGCCCTCCATAGTGGAACATCAGTCTGTCATATCATTTGGAGCCAGGGCTAGGCCCTCCCCATATGTCTAGGCTGAGAGAGTATCCATCTATGTGGAATGGGCTCCCAACATTCATCTGTATACCAGGGATACATACTGATCAACTACCAGAGGCCCCATTGATTGCACAAGCCTCCTAACTGACACCCCATTCAGGGGGTCTGGGCTGGACATATTCTGGTTTCCCAGCTATCAAACTGGGGACCATGAGCTCCCCCTTGTTGAGGTCAGCTGTTTCTCTGCACTTTTATGTGCTTTTGTTTCATTGCCAAACCCAGAAAAAGTCCAGATGTATTTATTGGTGATAATTTAATATTTAATTTGATATAATGATGTAAATTTTGCATATTATTTAATTATTTTACTGGCATTCTAAGGGTCCAGTTTCAGAAGAATAATTGTTAAATGACAATGTGTATTTTATTTGTATACTTTATAAACATTCTGACATCTATTGATTAGTATTCCTGCTTGATCATGTCCTTTTATACAGCCAATAGATTTATGTTTTAATTTTCAGAAGGATGATTTGTCAGAGTACACACAAAGATAATAAAGTTTTGAAAATCATCTTATTATCTAATACTACATATTATAGATTCCTTTAAAACATTTTAAAATTGATTATTTGAGAGTTCCACATCATGCACCCCAATCCTGTTCATTTCTCCTTACTTCTATGGCATATTCCCCAAACAAAACGTTAGGAAATATTAATTAAAAACAAAACAAACCCCTTTGTTTTTCCATCCTTCCTACCTCTTAAGAATCTTTTCATTTATCTTAGTGTCACTGGGAGCTGCATTGTATCACATAGTATATCCCTTTTTGCTTTACTTGCAAGTATTTATTGCAATGAGTTCTTGGCTTGATTCAAGGCCTCTGGCTTCTGGTCCACAATCAACACTGGACCCTTCCTAAAACACCTCCCAGATATCCTGCCATTGCCCAAATCATGGAAATACTGTAGCCATAGTTCTGTATGACCAGTCCATTCATACCCTCCAGTAGGTCATGGATATTTGCTGGAGTGGGGCTGCCTCCCTCAGATGAGAAGTGGAACCAGCACTTACAAACCAATGCTATCAGGGACAGCTATACCATTCCTATAGCAAGGTGTGGGGCCATCTCTCCTGAGTGTGGGTTCAGTTCTTCTAAGAGGGAAAAGGCCAACTCTTCTGCTTCAGGGGCAAGTGAGCGGCAGGATCATCATTGAGTGATGCTGGCTCAGCATGGGCTTCAGATTTCCATGTGTATTGGTTCCTATGGTCTCCTGGGGTATCCTGTGCCATGAAGATCATCACAGATCCCAGCTGCAGCAGGATCATGTGCCCAGACATGTCCCTAGGCAGCAGTTGTGGCCTAGATATCACTATGGCCCCAGTAGCAGTCCACAGCACCCAGGTCAGTTTAGCCTTGGTGGCAGCATGGATCTAAGACACCAATGTGGTTTCTGGTAGCTGACCAGGTCCTAGATATCTGCATGGACTTTGGTAGTAACAGGAGCCATGGATATCTCTGTAGTCCCTGGCAACTTTAGGGCCACAGACCCAGACATGGCCCTCTACTGCAGCTCAGGCCCAGATCACCATGGCCCCAGGTGGCAACACAGGCCACCCAGATCAGTATGGCTCAAGCAACACCATGGACTTCTGACACCTATATGGTTTCAGCTGGGTTAGCAGTCCCTGGACATCTGTGTGACTGAAGCCATGGACATCAACTCAGCCCCTGGCTTCTGTAGGACCATAGACCCAAATATTGCCCTCAGCTAAAACCTGGACCAGATGACACCATGGCCCAAAGTGGCAGCTCAGGCCACTGAAGACAGTATGGCCCCAGGAACAGCATGACCCTCAGATACTAACACTGGCACTGGTGGCAGGCCAGACTCTGGGCATCTGTGTGGCCATTGGTGGCAACACAGGTCACAGACCTCAGTACAGATCACAGCTGGTGTAGGACCACAGACCTAGACATGTTCCTTGGCAATAGTTCCTTGGAGATGTCACCATGGCTCCAGGGGGCATCATGAATTTTGAACACCAACATGGATGAAGAACAGTGAGGACCCATAGGACTGTGGTTGTCTTTCACTAACCTTGGCTGTGAGGACCCTGTAAGGGCTATGGATGTCTTTCATCTGCCTGGGCCTTGAGGATCCATGATGGCCTATGGCTGTCTTTCATCTACCTGGGCAGTGAGGATCCAGATAGGCCTCTGAATCCATCCAGCTTGGGGATATGAAAACCCAGGTAACCCTGTAATTGTCTTCCATGGCCGAGGAGGGCCTGTGCATGTCCTCAGATAGTCCAGGGCAGTGAGGACAGAGGTGGGCCTGTGGCTGCCTTTTACCCTCTTAGGCTGTGAGAACTTAGGCAGGCCCGTGGATGTCTTTACCTAGACTGGGGCCATGATAATCCATGCTTGCTTTAGTCTATCTTTCATCTGCCTGGACCGTGATGAACCAGGCATGCCTGTGGCTGTCTTTTATCTGACTAAGCCTTGGAAATAGAGGGACCCAGTCTGGCCTCTGGTTGTCTTCAGTAAGCTCTGGCCCAAGAGGTTCCAGACAGGCCTCTGGTTGTCTTTCACCCACCTGGGCCATGGTTACACATGCATGCCTATGACTGTTTTTTACCCACCTGGGTCTTGAGGAATCTTGTGGGATTGTGGTTGTCTTTCACTGTCCTGGGCATGAGAATCCAGGTAAAAAGGCAGCCCAGGACAGTGGTAGTGCATGTGGTTGTCTTTCACTTGCATTAGCCTTGATGACCTTAGAGGACCACTGAGGGCTTATGGCTGTCTTTCACCCATTGGAGAAGTGATGACCCAGGCATGTAGATGGATTAGCCCCAAATAAGCACATAGAGACATATTAATTATAAACTGTTTGGCTTATGGCTCAGGCTTCTCATTGGCTAGCTCTCTCTTAATCATTAGCCCATTTCTATTAATCCAAGTATTTCAACATGGTCTTACCTTACTGGAGAAGGGTCTGGACCTGTTATTCCTTCCTCAGCTACATGGCATCTCCTCTGCAGCCTACTCTCTCCTTTCTTTACCCAGAGTTCTCTCATGTGGTATCCCCACCTAGACTTCTTACCTGTCTATTGGCAAATCAGTGTTTTATTCATCAACCAATTACAGAAATATATATATATATATATATATATATATATATATATATATACAGAAGAACATCCCCTATCACAGGCAGGCCTGTGGCTTTCATCTGACTGTTCTATCAGGGCCTCTGACTGTCTTTTACCTACCTGGCCAACGAAGACAAAGTGGACAGGTGGCTGTCTTTCACCAGCTTGAGCTGTGAGAAATTAGGCGGGCTTTTGGATGTCTTCAGCCAATCCTGATCCTTGATGATAAAGGCATGCCTATGACTGTCTTTTTCTGTCCCTGGTGTGAGGACCTGAGTAGAATATGGATATATTCATCCATCCAGGTCTGTGATGACCCAGGTGTGCCTGTGAAAATTTTTCACCTTCCTGGTCCTTTAGCGGCCAGGCATGTTTGTGGCTGTCTTTCACCTGCTTGAACTACAAGGATCTAGGCATGCCTATGCATATCTTCAGCTATCCTCTGATTTTGTGAACCCAGGTGGTATTGTGGCTGTCTTTTATCTGCTAGGGCTGTGCAGACCCTAGCCTGCCAATAGATGTTTTCTGATAGACCAGGGCCTTGAAAACTCAGGTGGGCCTGTGGCTGTTTTGTAACCACCTGGGCCATGAGGATCCAGACAGACTTGTGACAATTTTTCCCCCACATGTGCTGTGAGAACCCAAGCATGTCTCTGGATGTTTTCAGTCAGCCCAGGTCTATGATGACTTAGGTGGGCTTTTGGCTTTCTTTCACCTGTCTGTGCAATGAGGATCTAGACTGGCTTGTGGGTGTCTTCAGCAAGACTGGCCTGCAAGGACCCAGATTGTCCTATGGCTGTCTTTCACCTGCCACTTGTAATAAAAATAAAATGTACTATGAACATGGGCCTAAATTAAATGACCTTGGCAGTCTATGGGACCTTTGACAGTGGAACCAGGATGTATCCCTGGTGCACAAAAGGACTTTGGAAGTACATTCCCCATGGAGGGATACTCCCTTAGCCTAGAGATGTGAGGGAAGGCCTAGAACCTACTCCAAATGACTTCACAGATTTTAATGGTCCCTCCTGGAAGGCCTCACCATCCATGTGGAGTGGGTGGGGAATAGATGGGAAGGGAGGTAGCAGGGCATGGCAGGATAGGAGGGAGAGGAAACTGAGATTGATATGTAAAATAAGAAAAATAAATAAATAAAGAAAGGTAAAGTGTATGTCCTTTTCTGAAATACCTGGCATTCCTTTTCTACTTTATTTGAGCGCATTCTCTCTTGTCTTATCCCTTGTCTTATTGTTGATTTTTCTCTATATTTACAGTTATGATCTTTCACTTCACTTTGAGAATGGTTCTAATTACTTTTAGACATATTTTCAAATGTAACTTGTCACTGTAAGGATCCAAGAATTGTTGAAGAAGACCCCAGACTCAAACAGTATGTAATGCAAAAAGCTATTCTAGCATGAGGTGGTCTACCATTTTTACAAAATGGTGATCCCCCAAAAGGAGGATGTAGGACCCTTTTAAGCTCATCTACAGAAATTCTAGGGACAGTTAGGTCATCTCAAACACAATTGGTTAAAGAGAGTATAGCTACATTAGTACAATTTTAATTGGTTATGGTTAAAGTTTTACCATTTTTTGACTTACTTGGGCAAAACAAGATATAGAGAAGTTATAGGAACTGCTCTTTTTATTACTGCCTTGAGATACTATAGGGGTGGCTGAGGCCTGGTACATGCTGTCTCCCTCATCATTGTGTATGTGCTGTCTCCTGCATGGTTCTTTTAGGAAACTGAAACTCAGGCCCAATTTTAAAATGGGGAATGAGGACTATTCTTTTACACTATGTGAATATGTGTCCCTGTGACTAGTATATTTTCTCCAAATTTGTAAAATGCAAATGAACTAGACAAAATAGGGGAATTGTGGTAATAGATTATTTATGTATTTTTTTAAGCTTGCCTGAGAATTAAGGAAGCAAAGTCGGCCACAAGCTATAGAGATCAGGTAGTGGTGGTACACACCTTTAATCCCAGAACTCAGTATTGAGAGGTAGATAAATCTCTGTTAGTTTAAGGCCACCATGACCTATATCAGAGTGAAGAGTAATAGAGCCTTTGATCTGAGCACCTGGGATCACACACATTTAGTCCCAGTATTAAGGAGGTATTTAAGACAGGAACGTGGTCTCAGAGCTAGTAATTATTGTCCAGCCGAATTGAAGATAGGAAGACATTGAAGTCTCAGGATTCTCCATCCATGCTGAGGAGAGGCAGCAATCTAATGTTTTATGGAGCCAGGATCGCTTTTCAGTCTGACATAGAGTAAGAGCTAGTGGACAGGTACTGATGGGAGATGCCATTCAGTAAATATGTTTCTCGTATTGGTTAATAAATAAAGCACAATTGGCCAATAGGAAAGCAACATAGGTGGGACTAGGAGACTAGGACAAGAGAGGAGGAAGTAGAGAGGAGATTCAAGATGGAGGACAGAGAGAGAAGAGTGCTGGGGCCTCTCTCCAGTAAGATGAGACCACATGGAAATACTTAGATTAATAGAAATGGGTTAATATTTAAGACAGAGCTAGCCAATAAAAAACTAGTAACTGGCCAACAGCTTTATTCATTAACCAATAGGAGAAATATATTTACAGAATGACATCTCCCATCAAGCTACTTTACTTTTATGATATTCAGCTTGAAGTTTGAACCTCAACATTTCTCTCTGGGTTTTTTTATTTGTTGTGTTCCACTTTCCCTACTGCTTAAACATTCAGTATTTCTGTATAACATTTCCAAATTGGACAGCTCCTCATTTTGTGTACTTTTCTACCATTTTTTTGTTGCTATTATGTCAGACAAGAGAAGCAAAAAGAGAAAATATTCAAGATCAAGGTTGCGCTCAAGGAAGAGGATGACCCCTTGGACCCCTTTGTCCTCCAGACACAGGTTAGCAGTCTCTTGCCATCAGCTGTATCTAAAGGGCTACCTCGTATAGAAAGTGGGCCTAATCATTAGTCATTGCTGAAAATGTTAGAGAAAGTTGCCTTGAGTATAGTAGGAGAAAGTTATGACTTAAATAGGTTATTTTTACTTAGCAAATCAGTTAACAACCCTTCACTGGCAGAAAAGTTTTGGAACTTAAAACACTAAAATACTATAGTTGTATGAAACACATATAACTTGAAACCCTTAGTAGTATTGCTGTCAATATAGCAAAATTTAATGTTAAATGTGTTCTCTTCTCCCACATAAGTTACATCCTTTTGTGAATATGTACTGTTTGTTTTCAGTAGAACAGTAGATATCCCTCCAAACTTAGGACTCTAGCTTTTACCCTTTAAAAAATAAAGACAATGTAGTTTAACTTATGTGGGTATCTCTGACCATATTCCAAATTAAGGCTGTCATAATAGCTAACCAATCTCATTTACAGAGCTTTGCAAACAAAGCAAACAAACAAACAAAAACCTTAACTATTGATGGTGAAAAAGGGTTTGCTTTTCCAAAATTTTACAACACAGTTTATTTGAAGTTTTGTAGCTATTTACCTATTGAGTAACACCTCATTTTCATATTAATTTGTTGGTTGTATCAATTTCTGTCATTCACAGATTACATAAATAAAATGTATGTAGTTGTGTATGGTGTGTCTGTATGTGTATATTTGTCTTTGTGTTTGTTTAGACAGATATCAGTAAGACAGAGTCAGAAAGAAAGAGACATTTGTTGATTATGGAGGATGAACAATCCACTTGAAAATAATTACACCATTAACATTTATTGGAAAAAAAAGCAGCCAGCATCAGTGTCAGCTCTCAAGAATACATTTCCCAATATGTCTTCAAAGATGGTTGTCTTTGTTTGTTTGTTTTTTTATTTTTTAATTATTTATTTTTCTTATTTTACATATCGATCTCAGTTCCCTCTCCATTTCTTGACCCTCCGTCCCTCTTTTCCATCCTCCCATGCCTCTCACCACCCTCCCATCCCATCCACCCCCACTCCACATGTAGGGTGATGCCTTCCTGGATGTCATCTAAATCTGTCAAGTCATTTGGAGTAGGGACTAGGCCCTCCCTCCTGCCTCTAGGTTAAAGGAGTATCCTTCCAGGGAAATGTGCTCCCAAAGTCCTTTTGTACACCTGGAATATATCCTGGTTCCTCTGTCAGAGGTCCCTTAGACTGCCCAGGCCTTGTAACTGAGACCAAGGTTCAGGGGTTCTGAGTTGGTCCTATGCTGGTTTCCCAGCTATCAGTCTGGGGTCCCATTAGATCCTTCTTGTTTAGGTCAGCTGTCTCTCTGTGTTTCTGTAGCCTGGTCTTGTCCTCCCACTCTGCATCTGGATTCCAGTTCATCTCAGTGTTTAAGTGTAGGTGTCTGCTTCTGTTTCTATCAGCTACTAGATGAGAGCTTTATGATGCAGATACACTAGTCATCAACCTCATTAGCAGGGAAGAGTATTTATGGTAGCTTTTCCACTGTTGCTCAAATTGTTAGTTGGGGACAGTCTTGTAGGTTCTGAACATTTTTCTAGAGTCAATTTTCTCTTGAAACCTATAATGGCTCCCTCTTTTATGGTATTCTCCCCCCTCTTTTTTTCTCTCATCTATTCTTCCCCTGACTCAATCTTCCTAGTCCCATCTGTTTTCCTCTCCTCTTCTCTTTCTCCTAGCCCCCTCCCTACTCACTGTCCCCCACTCCCAATATGCTCAGGAGATCTTGTTCCTTTCCCCTTCTGTGAGGGATCTTGTATGAATCTCTTGGAATCTTCCTTGTATTCTAGTTTGTTTGTTGTCTTTTTTAAATCTTCAAGTTCTATTACTGTTTGTAATTATTCATTATCCGAAGAATCTTTTCTCTATGGCTGTAAAAAATATTGTGTGTTTCTTGAGGTTCTGTGACATATTTGACTTATTTTCATTGTCATGTGTGTGTGTGTGTGTGTGTGTGTGTGTATTTCTATATATTTATCTTTATTAGCTTGTATATGTTTTGGAATGGGGGAGATACATTCCTTTAAGAAAATTGCATTTTGGAAAGTATTTAAAGTTCTTATGAGCATTATATAGTTAAAAACCTGAATCTATACCTTGTTCCAAAGCTTCATTTTTAACGTTGAAGTGAGATGGCAACACAGTAGGTGTTAAAGAAGAAAACTATTTTCTGAGGAAGGATCATTGTTGGGGAAAAGGAAAGGTGCCAGCATGAAGTGCTACAAGGAGATAAAATAATGGACTAGGAAAGTGAACTAACAAAAACAAAGGTATTAAAAAATTATAATGAAAAGCCCATTGGTTTGCACACTGGTTTAAAGTACAATAGAAAATGTGGTCAGGAATTATTGTATGAGAAAAGAATCTATTTTCTATTAACATAAAGTACCCATTAAAACTGTTTACTAAGAATATGTCTTGATATATCTTACAGAATGTCCCCAAAGAGCGTAAAAAAAAAAGTCATCACACATTTTACATTTCAAAACCAATTGATGATATTAATGTGAAAAAATATGTGCACAATAAAGTAACCAGTGTGATTCCCATGGGTCTCTTACTGCTTCCACACAATGTCAGACAGAAACTTAAGGTAGACTCCTGAGGAAAGTCTCCAGAGCTTGCCAGGTCTGTATAATTTGCCTCAGATCTGCATACAGGAGTTTCTGAATCACAAATACAATTACATACCACAGTATTAAAGGGATAAATTTCATGCCATGCTTAATTGGACAATGTTTTCATTTCAGTGGTAATAATTAATCATAGAGCCTTCTGCAAAAAGAATTAGCTAGGATCCTCAACCATGGTGAGAGAAAATATACAAAGATAAATATTACAGTGATAAACTTTTAAATTCAAAGATAAGCATTAGACTGACATACTTTAAAATTTTTAGATTTGCCTTGAAATTTTCAGTGATGTCTCACAATTAGTCTTATAGCTAAAAATTTCCAAAATGTATGGCAAGTGTGACATTACCTATGAAGAAGAGAGATATTACGTATAGGAAACTAGGATATGATACATGTTAATGCTCATTTTTCTATTTTGTTCTGCAGATAACTGAGAATTTGTTGAATTCTACTAAGAGAGCATATAATGCCTATAATCACATTTATGTCATATTCCATGGCTGAGTGTTCTGAGTGAATAAAATTTCATCCTCAAGACAACTGGTAAGGATGAATATACAGAAAGAAGTGCAATTTGTGTCAGTACAGGAGTAGATATATTATTGAAAACTGAAAATACTATTTTCCATTGTTGAAAAAAAAAACAATTCCTAACTACGAAATACACAAAGACATTTTCATCATAGGTAAAAGAAAGTTGTTTTTGTTTAAATGATAAAATGGCCCTGAATAAATTACCAGAGTGAGACTTTGTTTAATTGTTTTCTTTTAATTCATACAATTGAGAGAAGGGAGTAAATGTAACAGAGCTGTTTAAATAAGATTATGGCCAGTGATAAATGTGGAATTGCCAAACTTTATTAAGTTCAGAAGTGAACTGGATGGTATATTTATTTGTTGTCCATTTATTTGAATTTCAAATAATCAGTGTGTGTGTGTGTGTGTGTGTGTGTGTGTGTGTGTGTGTGTGAATAAACAAAATATTTTCTCTTTAAATTTTGCATGCAATATATTTTGATCATCTTCTTCTACCCTAACTCCTCCTAGACCCATCTCTACCTCCAAATGTTATGTCTTTTTTGTTTCTATCCCTCCTCTCAAAAAATTTCACAAAATAAAAACAAATAAATCACAGAAAACACAAAAAGCCATAAAAATTTCAAAAAATATCCCATGACTTACAAAAAGCTCACAAAAACCATGAAATTTACTTTGTGTAGACCAACTACTGTTAGTCCTCATACCTGCTGGTTGATATATACAGTAAGACTGTATTAGGAAAACATGAGTTTATCTTTGCCAGTGGGTATCATTTATAGATAGCTTCTTGGTTATAAGTGAGAGCCTGTGTCCACTTTCCCCTCTCCATGTTGAGGCCCCATCTGCCTTGAACTTGTACATTCTTGCACAGTTTCTGTGAGTTCATATCTATGTCTGTCCTGTTGTGTTTGGAAGACATTCTTTTCTTGAAGTCATCCACCTCCTCTAGCTCTCTTACAATTTTTCCCATCTTGTACCACATAATTCTTTGAGTCCTGTGTGTGTGTGTGTGTGTGTGTGTGTGTGTGTGTGTGTGTGTGTGTTTGTGTGTTAGGGTGGGGGTCTTGCTAGCAGCATCTCATTTAGCATAAGATGCTCCAAAGTCTTCTACTCTTTGTGCAGTGATAGATACCACTTTTAAATTGAATGTACTCTTCATCAAATCTCTTTAGATTTTGTAGCAGGGAACCATGTATATAGCTAATACATTAAATTGGCATTCAAAGTCTAGGCTTTTGGAAAGAATCTTCTCAAAGAAGTTGTTGCTAGAATGAATGTTTATATCTCATATTTAAGGGTAGCAATTTCATGTTCATTATTATATTATTTTTCTTTCTAATTGTCAGGCTGTGAGATAACAATTATGAAGAACATGACAGAAGTGACACAGTTCTTCCTCATAGGACTGACTGATGCTCCAGAGCTTCAGCTTCCCCTCTTTATCACCTTCTTCATCATCTACACCATTACACTTCTGGGAAATCTGGGGATGTTTCTTCTGATTCTCTTGGATTCTCGGCTTCATACTCCTATGTATATTTTTCTGGGTAATCTTTCCCTTGTTGATCTTGGTTACTCCTCAGCTATCACTCCCAAAGTCATGGCTGGGCTCCTAGTAGGAGACAAGATCATGTCTTACAATGACTGTACTGCTCAGATGTTCTTTTTTGCAGGATTTGCTACTGTAGAAAATTACCTGTTGGCCTCAATGGCCTATGATCGCTATGCAGCAGTGTGTAAGCCCCTACACTATACCAGCACCATGACTACAGGTAATTGTGCATGGATGATTACAGGATGCTATGCCTGTGGCTTTCTGAGTGCCTGTATCTATACTGGAAACACATTAGATGTATCGTTTTGTACACCCTATGTGGTCCATCATTTTTTCTGTGATATGCCAGCAGTCATGGCTCTCTCTTGTTTTGATAGACATGTTAATGAGCTGGTTCTTATTTGTCTGGCCAGCTTCACTATCTTTTTTGCTCTCATAATAATATTACTATCCTATAGCATAATTATTATAACAATATTAAAGATGCATTCGGGAACAGGGCATCAAAAGGCTATTTCCACCTGCATTTCCCACTTCACTGCAGTTTTTATTTTCTATGGAACGATTATCTTCATGTATTTGCAGCCCAGTTCTAGCCATGCAATGGACACTGATAAAATTGTGTCTGTGTTTTACACCATGGTCATCCCTATGCTGAACCCTCTAGTTTACAGCCTGAGGAACAAAGAGGTCAAGAGAGCATTCATTAAGATGATTTTAAAGGAATAATAACCAGTATGGTTATTACATTAACTATTTTGTGATATACAATATTAAAAGTCATTCTTATCAGATTTTCTGATATACTTTGTTATATTTAGAACATAATGATTCAAGATCCGAGTTCTTATTCATGCTTCTGGATATCATTTTGTCCTGGGAATCAAGGAACTTTATGTTTAGAAGCAAAAAGTCTGAGTAAGCATATCTGATTTTTTTAGTTTGATTTGTCAAAAACATATTTTTACCATTATTGATACATTTAAAAATTTCTTTTTACTTTCTCCTTCTGGTACAATGTGATAGTTAATCTTCACTGTCAACTAGACTGGATTTTAAAAAAAAAATCTCTAATTAAATATACCTCTAGGGTTGTGTACTGGAATGTTTTGTGGTTTGCTGTGCTTTGTTTCAGCAGCTATAAGAATCTAATGCAAGTCATTATCATATCCATTTCTTTGTATTTGGATATTATTTGTATTCAGCTATTACTATGCATATACTGGGAGATTTACCATACAAATTTCTTATCCCTGGGATTGTCCTTATTTAAATGTTTGTCATTGCTAATTTAATTTCTGTGTTTGTTTTGTCTTTTCTGAAGTTAATTTTGTTAATGTGCATATATACAGGAATTTGTATATTTTCTGTTATTCAACAAGATGATTATAGGTGTATGGTATATTCTGCTATTCAGTGATCTGATGTTCCAGTCTCTGCTCAGAATTTCAAATTTCAGATCATTGAATAAATGGTCTCAAAGAATAAACTTAAATTAAGAATATATTGCCCCCCACAACTCTAAGAGGACACATAGGTCCTATGCAATTTTTGGTTTGTATGAAACTGCATGTATAATAATTTATACTTTTCTAAGGAAGACTGTGTCAACATACTCTATACTAATGTAATTCTAGAAAATTCTCTAAGGAAAAAACATTTTAATATTTGTTGATTTGACTTCCTACAATATGGAATTTTATATATCTTACTCATAAGTCTACTGAAATGTCTAAATATTTGTTACTAAGTTCATTTATCAAAATCCCATGAGGCAGTAGAACTGTACAAATTTTGTACATTGGGAAAATGGTTAACTTTCCTGAGACATGATCACCCAATTGTAAAACTTATTCATTGACAGGAATAAAAAAATCATTTGCATCAATAGCTGATTAAGTATGCTTAGTAATTTTTTGTTAAATTCCAAGGACCATTATTTTCTGCAGAGGCTAACAGGATGAGCTCAGTAGTACAGAATAAGTTTACATACCCATTCATCTTTTAATATATTAATGATGTCATCAACTTCTGCAATCTTCTATTAATATTATATTGTGTTGATTTAACATTTACTGGGTAGAGAGAATTGTAGTGACTTCCAAAAGAGTTACATGAACAAGTTGATTATGGCCTCTCTCTAGTGTAACTCTTCCAAATATGTATTTGGGGACTTAGTAAATAACTATAGAATGAGATGGAGACTGAGGGGATTCGTCTAGAGGAAAGCACAGGACAAGTTTGCAATTATCACCTGTCATTCATAAAATTCTATATTTAACTGATGAAGTAAAAAAAATATTCAAAAATTAGTCTTCGTTGAGAGAAATGACTAGTAGTTTCTACAAATTTTAGTTATATCTTTTATATATTTCATAATTATTATGATAAAAGGCCAGAAAAACCTTGAGAGAATTCTAGGAGAATAATTTATAAATTAATTTTTGTCAATGATAAGATAACCTAGGAATTGAGAACAGAATTCAGTCAGAAGAAAGTAACATTAAGGAGGACTCAGAGTAAAACAAAAAATGAATTGAAAAACCCAATAGCTCAAATAGAAAAATTAAAGGAAAGCCTTGCAAGTGGAATTAATAAGTAAAATAGAGAATCCAAACCAATCAATCAAGTGACATGAAAAATTCTTAAATTACAGAGAAGGAACATACATGAAATGCAAAACTAATAATTACAACAAAAAAGAAACAAACATTTGACTTACAGGCATAGATGAGGAGAAGAATCCCAAGACTATGACCTAAACCAGGTCCTCAAAAGGATCACAGAAGTAAATGTCCCCAAACTAATGAAAGACATATCCATATAGGTATCAAAAGTGCACAGATTGCCAAACAGGTAAGAATTTAAAAGAAAATTTTTATGCCACATCATAGTTAAAACATTAAGTATACATTGCAAATTATTTTGAAAGCACCAAGGAAAAAATGCAACAATGGAAAATCAATTAGAAAAGTAGCTGATTTGTTAATGGAAACATTGAAAGCCAGAAGTAGCTGGAGTAATGTTTCTCTAGTTCTAATATGATGTGAACTCTGAGGAAATTTTGTGGCTGTGGTACAGTCCTCAATAGTTGATGAACAGGTGAGAGACCCATGAACCAGCTGAGCTGTCACCCATTTCCTGGATTTTGTTCCCCTAAGACGTACTCTGCCACCCAACCCCTTCCCTCCCATTTCATCATCTTCCCTGCATCCGTTTCTTCCTTTAATATTGCAGGCTCTGTTGAACCAGGCAAAGTCCATACCAGTTTGAAGTACAGGTGACTGTTCTCCTCCCAGTTGGGCTTCCCCACTACCCAGATTCTGATCCTTGGGACATACCAAGTGTACTACCCTTCCCATGCACACATAACCCTTGAAGTTTTCTGTGAAGCTAGTCTTGTTCTAAGGACCTCAGGTAAGAAATTGCCCATTGCCTACTAATACTCTTTATAATGTGCCTAAAATTGCTAGACTCCTACCCTGGACTCCATATTCTTGCCTACAAATTTGGAAGAAGACTTAGACTTTACCTGAGTCTAGGCTGCTCCTAGGTATCAAAAATATGATACCTCACACTGCCAGCTAATGCTTCATAAAGACCTCCCAACAATCCCAGATGGCGCCACCCATACTGTTGGGTTCCATATTCTGACTTACAACTTTAAAGGACTTAGGATGTAGCAGAGGCTTGCCAAGTCTAGGGACCCAGAGTGCCAAAATCTGCAGTGAAGACACTCTCCTGGACCTGAAGGCTTTACAGTCACCAGAACTCTCAGCCATTTAGGCCAGAAGACCAAAGAGAAAACAGAAAGAAAGGAACAAATACCTACCCAACAAAGACAAATGCAGGAATCATAACCTAGACCTATAATTATCCCAAATCCAAGAGATAAATGCAATGTAAGAACACAATGATCAGAGAAAGGCCAATATGGCACTGCCAGACCCCAATATTCTATGATAGGAAGACATGCACATTCCAATGCAGCTGAAGCACAAGAAAATGACCTTAAAAATAACTATGATTATAGAAGTTTTTACAGAGAAAATACAAAAATGCCTTAAAGAAATTGAGAAAAGAACAAATGAATTGGAGGAAATCAGTAAATCCCTCAAAGAATGACAAGAAAGGAAAACAACACAACAAACCGAAACAAAAACAAAAACCAAACAGTTGAAGAAAATAGTTCAAGACTTAAAATTGGAAACTAGATGTAGCAAAGAAAACAAACCAAGGGAATTATGGAAATGGAAAATTTGCATAAGTGAGCATGAGCTACAGATGTCATCACCAACAGAATATAGGAGATAAAGAGAAAATCTTGGGCATTGAAGATGTAATAGAGGGAATAGATTCGTTAGTAAAAGAAAGTGTTAAATGTGAAAAATAATGCCCAACACAAAACATCCAGGAATTCTGGGACACTATGAAAATAGCAAACCTAAGAATAATAGGAAAAGAGGAAGGTGAATACTCTCAGTTCAAGAGCTCAGAAAATATTTTTAATGAAATCATAGCAGAAAATCTTCCTAACCTAAAAAATGACATGCTTATAATGGTACAAGAAGCTTTAGAAGCTTTTAGAAAACCAAATAGACTGGACCAGAAAAAATCATCCTCTCTATATAATAATCAAAATACTACTCATGCAAAATAAAGAAATAATACTAAAAACATCAAAGGAAAAAAAAACGCCTAGTACCATATAAAGGCAAACCTATCAAAATTATACCTAACTTATCAATAGAGACTCTAAAAACCAGAATGGCCTGTAGGCACATCTTGCAGACTCTAAGAAACTACAATACCAGCTAAGACTACTATACCCAGTGAAAATTTCAATTACCATAGATAGAGGAAACAAGATATTTCATGACAAATTCAAATTCAATCAATATCTACTCACAAATCCAGGCAAACAAGGCAATAGATAATCTCACTCCAGAAAAATCCAAAGAAAGGACGTATCTGTAAAAACACACACACACACACACACACACACATATACACACACACACACACACCATAACCATTATCACCACCAGCAGCAGCAACAACAAAATAACAGGGGTTTATAATCACTGGTCATTAATATTCCTCAGTATCAATGGAATCATTCACTAATAAAATGACACAGGCTAGCAGAATGGAGATGAAAACAGGAATCATCCTTATATTGCATACAAGAAACTCAACTCAACATCAAAGATAGGCAATAACTCAGAGTTAAAGATTGGCAAAGGACTTTCCAATTAAGTAATCCTAAAAGCAAGCTTGCGTAGCTATCCTAATAACTAAAAAAATTGACTGCAAAAAATTAATCAAAAGAGATGGAGAGGGGCATTCCAAACTCATCAAGTTGTTGTTGTTTTTTTTGTTTTGTTTTGTTTTGTTTTTAAGTAATGCAAGTGTGTGGCCTTTCCTTTATAGGGTGAGAACTAATAGAGGTTCAGAAGTACTTGGGTATTACTGCTATTTCCTCCAATTTCCATGTTCCAGAGAATGTGAAAATGTTTCATAACTACTTGAGAAAGAACTGTGTAATTAGCATTCCATGGCTGACTTGATTATGTCACGTTCACACTGTGGAACTTACTATCCTTGCTTCCAATGAACAGGTAGTTTCATATGTTACATAAATGCTGGCAGTGCAGCTTGCAGTTCACAGAAAAGGAATTGGGCAGCAACATATATTGTGAGTTATGTTAAAGTAGAAAGGAATGATGGAAATGGCTTATTGAAACAAAAACTGGAGTTAATTTATGGTGCAAATATAAAAAGTTACATTCTCTTAACATACATGTATGAAACAAGAACCAGGACAATCTGGTATTTGTAATTTTTACTCATTTCTTATTTATATTCCTGTTATTATTGATAAATAAGAACACATAAACTAGATGGTGATGGCACACACCTTTTGTCCAAACTGAGGCAGAGGCAGAGGCAGAGGCAGAGGCAGAGGCAGAGGCAGAGGCAGAGGCAGAGGCAGAGGCAGAGGCAGAGGCAGAGGCAGAGGCAGAGGCAGAGGCAGAGGCAGAGGCAGAGGCAGAGGCAGAGGCAGAGGAGGCAGGTGGATTTCTGTGAGTTTGATCTACATAGTTACTTCCAGGGCAGCCCGATCTGTATCATAAAGAAATCTTGTCTCAAAATCAATCTGTCAAACAAACAAACAAAAGAAGCACAATAAAAATAGAAGAGTAATCTGATCATTTTCAAGTTTCAAAAAAATGCTCTAATGTTTACCATAGTCCTATATACATTTTTAGTTTCCCTATAATCATGTAGAGATGATCGATTCATTTATATATTTTAGAAATAATGGAATTTAATGCAGGTATAAGACTTAAAATACCTTGAATTTTTTAAAGTAAATAAATAACTTATGTCAGGTAAATTCTTAAATGCTGCAATTGTTAGTTTGGGTTAGTCTTAGGTCTTTGGACATTTCTCTAGAGTCAGTTTTCTCTTCAAACCTATAATGGCTCCCTCTTAAAGTCTACCATAAATGCCGTTCTATGATAATGAGATTGATGACTAACTTCTTCACTATCATAGAGCCCTCATCTTGTAGCTAATGAAAACAGAAGCAGACACCCACAGCTAAACACTAAGCTGAACTGGAATCCTGATGCAGAGAGGGAGGGAAGAGAAACACACAGAGACAGAACACACAGAGACAGAAGCACACAGAGACAGCTGACTTAAACAAGGAGGAGCTAATGGGCCCCCAGAGTGATAGATGGGAAACCAGTATTGAACTAACTCAGACCCCCTGAATATGGGTCCCAGTTAGAAGGCCTGGGCAGTCTAAGGGACCTCTGACAGTGAAACCAGGATGTATCCCTGGTGCACAAAAGGACTTTGAGAGTACATTCTCCATGGAGGCAGACCTAGAGGCAGGAGGGAGGGCCTAGTCCCTACTCCAAATGACTTGACAGATTTTGTTGACCCTCCCTGAAAGGCAACATCCTTCCTGTGGAGTGGGGGGTGATGGGATGGGAGGATGGCCTGGGCGCCATGGGAGGGAGGGAGAGAGGGAAGGAGCGAAGGAGGGAGAGGGAAATGGGATTGATATGTAAAATAAGAAAAAATAAAAAAATAAAATTTTAAAAAAAGGGGAAAAAAAGAAAGAACAGGGAGTAGGTGAATAAGAAGGTAGGACAGTACCAGGGAGGAGTTCGACAGGCTAAATATGATCAAAATACATTGTATGAAGTTCTCAATAAAATATTTTTAAAAAACAAAGAAATTAAAAATAAAATGAAAACAGTAAAAACATTCTTAAATGCTCAGTTTCTTCAAAGATAACACAACAAAATAATAACAACCTCATTTATCGATTCTTGTACACATTCCTTATTAATTGTGTATTGTAGTATTTTCTGAAAGTAGTCTCATAGGTTCATAATCTAAATTTTCCATAGTTTCACAAAAATTGTGATTGTGAATAAGTGTTTGTTTTAGTAGATAGTCTAAAAAATGCTGCAATTCTAACAAAAAAATTGTTTAGCTGCAGATATTCTAAAAGCTTAGGTAGAATAGGTCCTTCTTAGGATTCAAGGACCATCTAAATGATGTAGGGAGTCTCAATATCCAAGCAAACAAAAATATGAACATTGAAGTAATGTTATTGTATGACAATCATATCACATCAAATATTATCACAAATAGAACATACTTGAAATACATCTGTGAGACAAAGACAGTCATATAAATGGACAATTTTATTTCATCTTGCTAATTTTGGTATGGTGTGACAGGAAGATGAAAATAATAACTTGATTTGAAAGTAGACTTGCATCTAATTAAAATATACCTCTCAGATAAGCTTTTGAGGAAGACTGGATCACAAGGAGTTGCAGGAGAAGCAATCAGTGTGTTCATAGGAAGCAGGGACACATTGGAGAGCATAAATGCTTAGTGATACAATTGTAGGAAAAACGACAACACAAGGAGGGAAGGGTAAAGGTCCTCTGCAGCTAACACCCTCCTTGCCAGTCTCGATGTAAATCAAATCAGCACAAAGCCAGACTACTCTTCTACCCAAATAGAACATGAATGCTGACACTGGATGTACTCAACACCATCATTTCACTCTTCTGTAGGATATTATTGACTTCTTACTACAATACATAAAGCTGGTCTGATTACACTGGTTACTTTTCAGTGGTCAGGGAAGATATGCCAGGACCAATGAATAAGCCAAAGCTCTTTGTGTGTTATAGCTAGTGATTATCTGCCTGTAGTTTTCAGAACTTCAGCAAGATAAAGTTCCTGCCATCACCCCAGTTATCCAATAACACTTAGCTATATGCTAATCTTTTACATATACATCCATCATTCTCCATTCAGCTCTTCTTGTCATTAATGAGGTACTCTAAAAGACATACCTCATTAATGTATCTCCTTTAATAAGTATCTCCTCAGAAGAAAGTTTGAGTACCATTTTCTTAGAGTTTGAGAGAAAAACAAGAGCACAGTCAACTTGCAAATCTAGCAGCTGCTGGTAGGAGGGAGCTGATAAAGGAGAGAAAATTAAATTTTTGAATTATATCCAAGAAATCTGTTCTGATTAGCAGTGTTTGTACTTAGACTTCTGCATGGAAGAATGTTTTCAGGCCAAAATGACATTTATAATCTTGACTTTACACATATTAGGTATGTGATATCTGGATTCATTTCTCTCATTGAATCTGATTTGATTTTTTTTGTTCATCATCTATCTGTCTGTTTATCATCTATCTGTCCTTCTATCAATCTGTCCATTCTTTTATATATGTATAAGCTATGATCTATAACCATTCTTCTGTATATTTATAAGCTATCATATATATATATGTCTCTCTATATATATCTATATCTATATCTATGATGGGTGATGTTATTCTGTAAATATGTTTCTCATACTGGTTAATGAATAAAGCACTGCTGCCCAATAGGAGGGCAAGATAGGCGTGGCTAGGAGTCAAGGAAAGAAGAGGAAGATGTAAGGAGTCAGCATGGAGAGACCAGAGAGGCAGAACGCCAGCCCCTCTGGCTGGTAAGATGACACCACGTGGAAATACTTAGAATAATAGAAATGGGTTAATATTTAAGACAGAGCTAGCCAATAAGAAATGATAGTAACTGGCCAACAGAATTATATCAAATACAGGGAGGAAAAAAGAGTTGGACTAGGCTACCAGCGATGGGAAAAACCCACTTGTAACATTTATATATATATATATATATATATATATATATATACATATATATATATGTGTGTGTGTGTGTGTGTGTGTGTGTGTGTGTATACACACACAACACACACACACACACACACACACACACATATATATATATATCCACCCATTCATCATCTGTCTGTATGTGCGCGCGAGCATGTGCGTGCGTGTGTGTGTGTGTGTGTGTGTGTGGTGTGTGTGTGTGTGTGTGTGCGCCTGTGACATTCCACATCACTCATTTGAAAGTCAGAAGACAGCTTGTGAAAGGCTGTTCTGTTTCTTTCTACCACATAGGTCCTGAAGATCTAACTTAGGCTCTTAGCTTCAGAAAGTAGCACCTTTGCTCACATTTAAAACTGTCCCATTTTAAAGGGAATTTCAACCTCCCAAACCCCAAATATCAGTGCATATGTGCAAAAAATGACAGTCTAGGCTCAGCTGAAGGTAGTCTTCTGGTGGACAGATAAAAGTCTAAGGTCAGCACTTGCCAGAAAACTGCAAAATAAAACATAAAATAAAAAATTCTGGGTGCCAAAAGGCAATGTGGCTACTAAGAACTTCCACTTAAAACTTAACAAAAGCTTAAAAAAGGACTTTAGAAACAAAAGAACAGAGACAAGCAAGGCTTCTTAATAATGACACTTTTCTCAGTTGGACTCTGTTTTGCTAGAGACAAGCAGAAATTTGTGCAGCTCTGTAGTTAGTTGTTTTCCACCAGCCTGCCTGGTCCCGCCGCCGCACCAGCCCCAAATAATAATACACAGAGATGCTGTATTTGATATAAGGCTGTTTGCCAGTTAATAGTTTCTTACCTGCTAGCTCTGTCTTAATGATTAACCCATTTCTACTATTCTAAGTATTTCCACGTGTGGCTCATCTTACTGGCCAGAGAGGCTGGCATGCTACCTCTCCAGGCTCTCCATGTTAACTCCTCCTCACTAATTCCTCTTTCATCCTAGCCTCCTAGCCCCGCCTATCTTGCTTTCCTATTGGCCAACAGTGCTTTATTCATTAACCAGTATGAGAAACATATTTATAGACTAGCATCTCCCATCACAGTTCCTTTAAGGGAGGTGTCCTGATTTGACATAAATCAGGCAAAAACCACAGGCCTTTTAAGAAGACATGCTAACAATTCAATGGTGTGTATGAGCAGCTGGTTTATAAAAAATAGGAAGAGTGTAGCTTGGACATTGTTGGCACATGCCTTTAATTTCAGCACTCTGGAGGCAAAGGCAAGTGGATCTCTGTGGTTTCAAAGTAAACCTGGTGTACAGAATAAATTCCAGGGCAGCCAAAGTTACACAGAGAAACCCTGTCTCAAAACATGAAAAATAGAAGTAAAAGAAATAAAGTAATAAAAACAGCCATGTAAAGATTGAAAGCACAGTGAGACTCTGGATACTGTATGCTATTATATTGTCTTTAAATTGTTTCACTGCTGAAGAAATAGCAACAACTGTTAAAACAAATGCTCCTGGATTAATCCAATTTATATATTTTAAATATTCTTTGACTTCAATATTTAAGTCTAAGGACAAGTTACTGGGGAAAGAATTTCTATTTTTGTTTCCATAGAAAATAAAAAGAACTGCGGATTCCTTCCAGACTAACATGGTTTGATCAAGCCAGATCCCCTGAAGCAGTGTCCCAGGTGATCCACCATTCAAAACATCAGTGTCAAGGCAGCCTTATAGACCACTATGGCCAGGATTTCTACATCTTAGGATCCCCAAGACTGTGCACCCTACAAACAGGAAGCAGTTTGGAAAGAGCGACATCTGAATTCCCAAATATTGTTTATAAATATTTGTTTTCATTTAAATGGTTAATAATCACAACCAATCTCCTTTTAAAGGAAAAAATAGATTATGGTATAGAAATAAATATTTTATTTTTGAATGAATTTTTATTTATTGATACAAATTTAAGACCAAATGTGTGATATTTATACTTCTCCTCTTGTTTAGTTATTGTGTTTATGTAGCTCATTTAAAAAATGTAATGTATAATTTAGCACAGATTATAGATAGTAACCTATGGTAGTCAAAACTTAGAGTTAAGTATTAGATATAATTCTGTTGGCCAGTTACTAGTTTCCTATCAGCTAGCTCTGTCTTAAATACAGTGTCTCTCTGTGTTATTTGGGGCTGGCCAGGCTCTGGGACCAGGCTGGTGGGCAAACCTGCTCCTAACAGTTCTGGTTGCCAAAATTGCCACTGCTTTTCTTGTCTATATTGTGGATGTATATCAAAACTCATGCTGGCCTCCAGACTCCTTCAGTCCCTAAACACACCTGTATTTGTTATGAATTTCAAAGTCCATTACAACTTCCTGGTTCTTCTCATCTCCATAATTTGTCCTTCACTGTGATAACTCCCAGGCTGTTTTAAGTCACAGGTTTCCCTTGTCCCAGATGTCTGTTGGTTCTCTATATAAGATAAAATTTACCCTGACCCCACTATTATCACCATTATATCACTTGATATTTTTGCTTCTCCTGCAAATAGCTGAGGCCATATCTAGTATGCTTCTTTTACTATCTTCTCTGCACTCTTTCACATGCCTCAGACTGTTCTTGCTTATCTAAAGTACCCCCACCCTATCATGGAGTAGTCATTTTGGTGGTTTCTCTGCTGCTTCTTTACTTACCAACACTAAATTCAGTTTCCTAAAGTGATATTTGACAGGGAAACACATATTCAGAGTCATAGGACTCAAATGAGAATGCTAATGGTGCTGGGGTTTTCTTATCAAATACAAAGAAAACATGTATCTACTAGTTCATCTTTCATCACTTAATTTCTACTGTGTGTCAGTGCAAATGTTTGTAAAACAAGAACATAAATACCTACATAGAAGTCCATGAAAAGTCCCTTAAGTGGGATGACACACTGAAATAGGTGTGGCCAGTTTTTGAGAATGAATCGTGTTTTGCCTTTATGTGGTAATATGATTTAGTTTGACTGTATTAGGTAATACTTTACTAATGAAAGTATTCTTGTCAAATTTGATGGCAAACTCATGTATTCTCAGTAGTAAGGAGGCTGGTGTGCATGGCTTAATTGTTTGAGACTAACTTAAGTTACATAGCAAGGCACTCAAAACAAAAGGCAGAACAAATGGAAATCCAATGGGGAAAATATAAGTAACAAAAATGTCACAACTTCTCTCTTTCTGAGAGCTTTTACTAACATTTCTGAAAGTAACTACTCCTGGAAGATGTGATCTCAGCCCAGAAGTTTGTCCTGATAAGCAAGTGTGTCCAAATCAAAACTGAGAGAGCTACAAATTGTACAACAAAAGAGAAAACTGAACCTAAAGAAATGTCTAGAGACCTACAAGACTGACTCCAACTAACATTTTGAGCAATAGTGGAAAAACTACCATAAATGCTCTTCCCTGATAGTGAGATCAACAACTAACTTATCCACCATCATGGAGCCCTCATCTAGTACGTGTTGGAAACTGAAGCAAACACCCACAACTAAACACTGACTTGAACTAGAATTGAGATGCAGAGAGAGAGGACAAGACTAGGTTGCAGAAACACATAGAGAGAGCTGTACCAAAGTTTCTGTGAGACCTTGGGTGACTGTACAGGTAGCTTGCTGTTTCCATCCTCGCTGCATCTTTTGGAAGTTGCCCATCTGCACTTCCTGTCTACCCTATTATCATTATTTTCCTTCTCAGGTCTTGATGAGGTTGTAGATTAAACTATCACAACTATTATTCTCTCTTCTTAGTTAGATATATTAGGTACTAAGCTTTCCAGCTTAGGATAACTCTATTGTAAACTCCTTCACCCTAGGACTAGATATGTAGGTCATTTTGTTCTTGATTTTCCTTTCTTAGAGCACACTTGTTATTCACAGTTTTGTATATAGTTTTGTATCAAGCCCAAATCTTTTCTTTAGACTAAAAGGGGAGTTATAGTGAGATATTCACATTGTCCATACCTGTGGCTTAGACCACGCCCATTGGGGGTGGGGACAGGGCCAGAAGTGACATGGGGGAAAAGGCTGAGGAGGGGGTCGGGGACGCTCTCTTGCTGGTGGATGCTGGAAGGCTTATGATCCTGTGGAACCCGCTGCGTTCATCTGCCAATGTTGTGAGTTATTTCTCCCTGAATAAACATCTATTCAGCCTAATTGTTTACCCTGATTCTTATTAAATCTCAAAAATTATCCTTTCAAGGTCAGTGAAAGACTGTGTTGGGATTGTAAATGGGGATTGCATTCAATCTGTAGATTGCTTTTGGCAAGATTGCCATTTTTACTATATTTATCATTCCAATCCAAGAGCATGGGAGATGTTTCCACTTTCTGGTATCTTCTTTAATTTCTTTCTTTAAAGCCACAACATTCTTATTGTATAAGTCTTTCACATGTTTGGTAAGCAATACCCCAAGATACTTTATGTTGTTTGTGGCTACTGTAAAGTGCGATCTTTCTCTGATTTTTTTTCTCAGTCTCTTTGTTGTCTGAATAAAGTAGGGCTACAGATTTTGTTGAGTTTATCTTGTATCCTGCTAGTTTGCTGAAGGTGTTTCTCAGCTGTAGGAGTTCCCTGGTAGAGTTTATAGGGTCACTTATGTAAACTATCATATCTTCTGCAAATAGAGACAGTTTGACTCCTTCCTTTCCAATTTGGATTCCCTTGATCTCCTTTTGTTTTCTTATAGCTTTAGCTAGAACTTCAAGTACAATAGTGAAGAGATATGGAGAGAGAGGACAACCTTGTCTTGTTCCTGATTTTAGAGGAATACACTTAAGCTTCTCTCCCTTCAGTTTGATGTTGGCTGTTGGTTTACTGTATATTGCTCTTATTATGTTTAGGTATGTGCCTGTTATCCCTGATCTCTCCAAGACCTTTATCATGAAAGGGTGTTGAATTTTGTCGAAGGTGTTTTTAACATCTAGGGAGATGTTTATATGATTTTTCTTAGTTTTTTTGTATGGTGGAACACGTTGATAGATTTTTGTATGTTAAACCATCCCTGCAACCCAGGGTTGAAGCCTACTTGGTCATGGTGGATGATTTCTCTGATGTATTCTTGGATTCGCTTTGCCAGTATTTTAGCATTGATGTTCTTAAGGGATATTGGTCTGTAGTTTTCTTTCTTAATTGTATCTTTGTGAGCCTTGGGTACCAAGGTGATGGTGGCCTCATAGAAAGAGTTTGGTAATGTGCCTTCTGTCTCTATTGTGTGGAACAATTTGAGGAGTATTGGAATTAGCTCTTCCTTGAATTTCTGGTAGAATTGTAGAATTCTGCACTGAAGCCATCTGGCCCTGGGCTTTTTTTTTTTTTTTTTTTTTTTTTTTTTTTGTTGGAAGGCTTTTTGATGGCTGCTTCTATTTCATTGGGGGTTATAGGTCTATTTAAATTGTTTGTCTGTTCTTGATTTAATTTTGGTAAGTGATAGTTATCCAGAAATGTGTCCATTTCCTTTGAATTTTCAAATTTTATGGAGTACAGTTTTTCAAAGATTGACCTGATAGTTGTCTGGATTTCCTCTGTGTCCATTGTTATATCCCCCTCTTCGTTTCTGATTTTGTTAATTTACATGACCTCTCTGGTTTTTCATTAGTTTGGATAAAGGTTTGTCTATCTTATATATTTTCTCATAAAACCAACTCTTTGTTGCATTGATTTTTGTATTGTTTCCCTGGTTTCTATTTTATTGATTTCAGCCCTCAAATTGATTATTTTCTGGCATCTACTCCTCTGGGGTGAGTTTGCTTCTTTTTGTTCTAAGGGTTTCAGTTGCACTGTTAATTCTCTAATGTGACTATCCTCTGTTCTCTTCATATGGGCATCCAGTACAATGAATGCTTTCAAGGTATCCCATAAGTTCAGATATGTCATGTTCTCATTATCATTGAATTTTAGAAAGTCCTTAATTTCTTTCTTTATTTCTTCTTTGACCCAGGTGTGGTGCAATTCCACATTGTTCAGTTTCCATGTGTTTGTAGGGTTCCTGCGATTTGTGTTGTAGTTGATTTCCAATTTTAAAGCATGGTGGTCTGATAAGATACAGGGGACTATTTCAATTCTTTTGTATCTGTTGAGCTTTGTTATGCCACCTAGTATGTAGTCGATTTTAGAGAAGGTTCCATGTGGATCAGAGAAGAAAGTATATTCTTTTGTGTTTGGATGGAATGTTCTATAGATGTCTGTTAAACCCAGTTGAGACATAACTTCTGTTAGTTATTTTGTTCCTTTGTTGAGGTTCTGATTGGTGGTCCTATCTAGTGGTGAGAGTGGTATGCTTAAATCTCCTACAATAATTGTGTGAGGTTTTATGTTTTATGTGAGCTTTGAGTTTTAATAGCATTTCTTTTACAAATGTGGGCGCCTTTGTATTTGGGGCATAGATGTTCAGAATTGAGATGGATTTCTCTTGCGATGAATATGAAATGACCGTCTTCATCTCTTTTGATTAATTTTGGTTTGAAGTCTAACTTGTTAGATATTAGGATAGTCACACCTGCTTGCTTCTTGGGTCCATTTGATTGGAAGATCTTTTCCCAGCCCTTTACCCTGAGATAATGTCTATCTTTGAAGCTTAGATGTGTTTCTTGCATGCAGCAGAAGGATGAATTCTATCTTCATATCCATTCTGTTAGTCTGTATCTTTTTATAGGCAAGTTAAGACCATTAATGTTGAGGGAGAGTAAGGACCATTGATTGTTAATGCTTGTTTGTCTCAGATTTGTTGTTGACAGTGGTATTTTGAATATATTTGTTTTGCTGTACCCTTGGTTTCTGGTGGAGTAGGATTATTTCTTGCCCTCATCTTTGTGAGCGTAGTTAACTTTCTTTCTGTAGGGCTGGATTTGTAGATACATATTGTGAAAATCTGGCTTTGTCATTAAATATCTTGTTTTCTCCATCTATAGTGATTGAGAGTTTTTCTGGGTGTAGTAGCCTGGGCTGGCATCCGTGGACTCTTAGTACTTGTAGAATATCTATCCAGGACCTTCTGGCCTTGAGGGTTTCCATGGAGAAGTCAGGCATAATTTTGATAGGTTTGCCTTTATATGTTACCTGTCCTTTTTCTTTCGCTGGTCTTAGTATTCTTTCTTTATTCTGTATGTTAGGTGTTTTGATTATTATATATCGAGGGGTTTTTTTTCTTTGGTCCAGTCTATTTGGTGTATGGTATGCTTCTTGCACTTTCATGGGCATATCTTCTTCAGATTGGGGAAGTTTTCCTTGATGATTTTGTTGAATCTGTTTTCAGCCCTTTTGAGCTGGGCTTCCTCACCTTCCTCTATGCCTATTATTCTTAGGTTTGGCCTTTTCACGGTGTCCCACATTTTGTGGATGTTTTGAGTTAAGGATTTGTTGGATTTATGATTTTCTTTGGTCAATAAATCTATTTCCTCTATTTATCATCGGCACCTGAGATTCTCTCTTCCATCTCTTGAATTCTGTTGTTTATGCTTGCGTCTGCAGTTCTTGATCATTTGCCCAGTTTTTCTTTTTTCATTATTCCTTTGGTTTGTGTTTTCTTTATTGTCTCCATTTCCATTTTCAAGTCTTGAACCATTTCCTTCACCTCTTTAATTGTTTTTTTCTTATCTTTCTGTACTTTATTTAAGAAATTTATTTATTTCTTCCAATTTTTTGTTTGTTTCATCTTTCATTTCTTTAAGGGTTTTTCTCACATCTTCTTTGAGGGCCTCTATCATTTTTATGATGATAATTTTTAGGTAGTTCTCTTCTGATTCATTTGCTTTGTTGTATTCCAGTCTAGTTGGTATAGATTCTCTAGATTCTGGTGGCGTTATGCTTGTCTTTCTGATGTTAGGTGTTTTCTTGTATTGCCATCTTCCCATAGCTTCTTTTAGTAGGTGTTGGTGGGGTCTCTCCCTTCCTCTATGGGTTTAGGTGGGTCAGAAGTTCGATGTCTGTAGTTCTGTGTGGGCCAAGCTCTCTAAGAGGTCTCTTAGGGGCCTGGTGATGGGGGTCTAAGATCAGGTGCCAGCAGAGGACAGCTGAGGCCTCTTTTGCAGAGGTTAGCCTGCAGCATGTTTTCTCAGGGATATTTGGGTCTAGCTCTAGCCAAGGCCTCTAGCCAAGGCCTGGTGATGGGGCACAAAGGCTGGGCTGATACTCAGGATGTTTCTGTACCAGTAGGCAGGTCTAGCTGGCACTCTCTAGCTGAGTAAGGCCTCTTTAGCAGAAGCCCTGCTATAAGGGTCAAGGATCCAGCCAGCTGGAACTCAGAGTGGTCTTGCAGAGATAGGTGGATCTCTGGGAGGGGCCCAGAACTCCAGTATAAGATGAGAGGTGGGAGTCAGTGACCAGGCAGGTGGAAATTATGGGTCCTGTGTGGATAGGCAGGTATAGGCAGGTCTATTGTGCTCAGATGGGCTCCAGGAATTTCCCCGAATGTGGCTGGATTGTTGGCTGCACCCTCTGGCCGAGGCAGTAATTTTCTATCTCAGAGGCCTGGGGTAGTGAGGATGGTGATGGTCCCCAACATCTTCCCCTCTCTGGTATAATAATAGAGAAGAACAGCTTCTCCAAGTGGACTTTAGGGCTGATGGCTGCCTGTCTTAGAGGGATGAAGCATCAGAAAGGTGCCCCTTTTTGTCTGCAGGCCATTTTGAGAGGTGGAGGTGGGGGAATAGTGCCTGTTTAAGTTAAGTTGGAACAGGGAATTTTAGGGAGTGTCTCCTTCCCCATTGTTGTCACCATGACTCATGTCCAGCCTCTGGCAGTGGATTTGAATTGGCTTTGCTCAAGGCTATATACCTGTTGCTTGATAAAATCTGTCAAACACCTAAAGGCCAAAAGAAGAAAGCAATATAAGACCCACAATAGGGGCCCAAAAGACATGGTGTTCTTCATCATAGGTCACTGAAGGTGAGTAGGATATCTGTTAAGGGGAAATGTGGGTAGAGATAAGCAGGTTAAGAGGTTTCAGGAATTGTTAAATAACTGTTTAAGGAGGGATTTTTAAGTAACCTGACTGCAATCCTGCAAACCCTAAATTCTACTTCTCAGGTAGTTGGGGAGGGGGAGAAGGTAGATCAAGACTGAAAGTAGCTATCTTTTAACTCCATGGGCTATTCAAAAAAAAAAAAAAAAAAAAAAAAGCTGGCAAATCTGGAAGGCTTATGTCACGATCACTCCCTGCTTTTTTTTCCAAGTAAGAAGGTGGGCTATTGACACTATCTCACTACAAGTGGGAGCAGGGATCCTGGTCCCCCTAGATAATTATGTGCCATATATCCTGAAGCAAGCTAACCCAGCCTTCACAGGCCAGATTGCTCAGGCCTGCTGCAGTGCCTTTTGAGGAGGGAAGGGTTTTTCTGACATCAACCTTCATGCAACCATGAAGCCCAGGGTAGGCCCCTTTGGTGGCCTCTTCATTGCACTCACACAAGGTACACCTCCCTGGGAGATGTTTTAGTTTTGTCAATAACAGAAGGAGGCTTCCCTGGGAAGTTGCCCTCTTGGTCGTGTGTTGTCACCTTCTAAAGTCTCACAATGACAACACTCCTTGAAATTAAGTCTGTGATAGTGTACTTGGATAGGCTTTGCCATCAGTGAGTCATTCTGTTGGCAGATAAAGCCAGTTAACTTCTTAATGGCCCAAGGGCCTAAGGCAAGCAGAATTAAGAAGCCAGCAAGGGGTCTTAAAATGAAAAGGAGTAGGGTGGTAAACCATAGTGAGGCTGAGAGACAATTTTGTAACCAGCCTAGTTCCTGTTCTCACTGCTTCCTTCTTTTTCTAGCCCTTTTCTTACCTTGGCCATACTGTCTGTTGTCACTCCTGTGATCTGTTTAGAAACAATATTCCTCCTTGAGTGCTGCACAAATTCCTCTTTGTTGTAAAAACAATAGATCTAATCCTTGCCTGTTCTGGAGAATGACCTCTGAGAGAGAGACAGAGAGAAAGAGAAATTATGCTCCTGTGGTCTCAGGTCTGATTTTCCTCTGTTCCATGCTTCTCACTGAATTATCTGGTAGCCACCAGGCCTCATTTTCTTCCTGCAAGAAAACACAAACATGCCTTTGACCCCGCTTGACCCTCTATTAGGACAGGGTCAGGCCCTTTCCATAGTCGAGTACATGGATCTTTTCATTTTTATTGAGTAAAGTCTCTTGAGTTCCATCTTGCCAGAATCTGTAAACCACAGATTGCTCATTGGCATCCACATTTAAAACATTAAAAATGAAGAGTGCATGATTTAATTTATTATGTGGAGACTGGGGACATGACTATTGCATTTTAATAAGGGTCAGGATAAATAGGCCGAATTGATGTTTATTAAGGGAGAAACAACTCACAACACAGACAGATGAACACAGCAGTTAAAACTGGATGCTCCTCTCTCTGTGTCCCACCATAAAGAACGTGTTCTCTGCCTCCTTCTGAGACCAAGCCACACAGGTCACTTCCGCCCCTGGCTCCACCCCTCAATGGGTGTGGTCAGTGTCACAGAAGCAGACATGGTGAATATCCCACTACAATTCCCCTTTTAGTCTAAAGAAAAGATTTAAGCTTGATACAAAACTATATATAAAACAGTAAATGACAAGTGTGCTCTAAGAAAGGGAAAATTGACAACAAAACCACAAACATACCTAGTCCTAGGGTGAAGGCATAAGGGAGTTTACAATAGAGTTGTCCTAAGCTGAAAAGCTAAAGTCTAGTACCTAATATATCTAACTAGGAAGACAGAATAATACTAATGATAGTTTAATCTACAACCTCATCAAGATCTGAGAAGTAAAATAACAATACTAGGGTAGAGAGGAAATGTGGATGGGCAACTTCCAAAAGGTGCAGTGAGGATAAAAACAGCAAGTTACCTGGTCAGTCACCCAAGGCCTCATAGCAATGTTGGTACAGCCAGTTTTGGCTAAGGCCAGGAGTATTTGACAGACCACAATAAAAGCAGGGAGGTAGAAAGGCTGTTTTACCCTGAATTGGCAAGGTTCAGCAGTCTTCTATGTTTATCTCCTGTAAGCACATAGTACAGCATGTCCAAATCAGTGATCAAGGTTGAGGCAGTTCCTTGCCCAAGAGGCCATTAGCTGAAGCGAGGATGAACTCCAGAAGGAGCAACAACAGTGTCCAACATACTTTCAGGAAAGTGCACGGTGCTGTCAGGAGCAACAGTGTCTCATGTCAACAGAGTGCTAATATAAAAACATTTAAATGTCATGTTCTGCAGGTCTATGAAGTGATTGAAGATTAAGCATCTATGTCTGACTAATCTCATAGGCAAAGGAAACATGGGTGAGGATAATCTGTAATACTCAGGAACTTGGCTAAAAAACCTGAATAAAACTTCCTTGAGTAAAGCAAGGATAAATACCTAAACAATATAACTATAACTATAACTATATATATGATATATATATATATATATATATATATATATATCTACACATGTAAATTCCTAAAGTAGAGGTAGAGTAAAAATGTCTAAACAAGAGGCAGAGCTCTAAAGGGCAGCAAGACAAATATCCCAAATTGTATCAAAATACAAAATGTCTTGAACACAAGCAAAAGTATACATACATAGAATATGGCAAGTATAATGTGCATAAAACATCATAAATGGAAAGATTGTACACAATATAACAAATATAAGATACAATTCTTCCAGGAAGGGAATAAACTTAATTTTACATTGGTTACCAAAAATAAGAATATATAACAATGTAAGCTGTAATACTAATGTCTCACTCTTACTAAATAATTTACAAGAAAATAGGCTAATCTACCTATATCCATTCTGAACCATACCTTTCCCAACCATACCCTATTCCTTTCTAAAAGAGATAACCAAGACTAAGTATCACCTTCCAAACCCAACCCCAAGTAACTAAGACCAACCCTATGAAGATTAATATTATCCCTAAATTCCAAGAGTGGGGAAAGGGGGAGTCATTATCTTAAGGGAGAAACAACACACAACACAGACAGATGAACACAACAGTTAAAACTGGATGCTCCTCTCTCCGAGTCCCGCCAGAAAGAGCGCATTCTCTGCCTCCTTCCGAAACCAAGCCCCACAGGTCACTTCTGCCACTGGCTCCACCCCTCAATGGGTGTGGCCAGTGTCACAGAAGCAGACACAGTGAGTATCCCACTACACAGGACTCCCTTCTCCTTATAAGTTGCAGGTTTAAGAAGCTATGATTATGCTCCACAATTTCTTGCCCTTGGGGATTAAAAGGGATGTCTGTTATGTGTTTAATTTTTTATTGGGCACAAAATTGTTGAAATGCTTTACTAGTATATCTAGATCCATTGTCTGTTTTTATAATTTTTTGGAACTCCCATGTAAGCAAAATATTTTAAACAGTGACTTATCACATGCTTAGTGGCTTCTCCAGTTTGTGTAGTAGCCATTAATAAGCCTGAATATGTATCAACTGCCACACACAAACATATTTTAACCTGCCAAATTGTGTAATATGAGTAACATCCATTTTCCATAACGATCAGGAAGCAGTCTTCAAGGATTTACTCATATATTAGTTACAGGTAAATATTGTAGGAACATATCACATTGTTTGACAATTTGTGGAGCAGCCTCTGTAGTTAAACCAAACTGTTTTCTTAAACTGTTACTATTTTGATGATGAAAGCTGTGTGACTGCTGAGCTAATTTTTTCTGAGATAAAGTGACTATTTCTATTAGTCTATTAGCTGACTCCTTACCTTTAGCCAGTGGGTAGGAAAAGTTTGAATGAGCTCTTATATGACCCACAAAGCACAGTGACTCTCTTTGTAATGAAGGGCACTCTGAATTTGCTCAAACAGTATTTTAACCTGATCATTACTAGTTTCAATGTACAAAACTATCTCTAAAATTTGAAGAGCTCTGACAGTATAATGACTATCAGTATATAAGTTAAATAAAGTATTTATTAGAAGCTGAAAAACTATTGCAACAGCTAGTAACTCAACTATCTGAGCTGAAGCTGGATCTGTCTGTGCTACATATTCTTTTCTACCAATAACAAAATCTGCTTTCCCATTACAAGAATCACCAGTAAAAACTAACATAGGAC
Organism: Cricetiscus sungorus; assembly: GCA_030556225.1. Taxonomy (NCBI): domain Eukaryota; kingdom Metazoa; phylum Chordata; class Mammalia; order Rodentia; family Cricetidae; genus Cricetiscus; species Cricetiscus sungorus. The sequence goes on from JANBXA010000007.1 coordinate 112,116,902, forward strand.
TTTTTACAAGATTACTCTTTTAAATTTTAGGGAATACAAAAGGATGTATTGGAACAAATTGTAACAGTCTATGAGCTGGCAACTATCAATTTTTCCCAAAAACTGAGCTAAAGCTGATGGACCAAAAATTATAATTAATAAAAGCTTAAAAAACTTGGGCTCTAAATCTATACAGAGAAAGGGAACTTCTAATGACAAAAGAAAATTAATTCTTTAAGTCTGGGCTAACATGGCTGGCACCTGAGGCCACTCTCAGATAAGGGGAGGTAACACCCCATGACCTAAGTAAACAGCATTCCTTTGCCTGCTAATTTCTGGTTTTAAAGGTTTTGAAATAAGCCACCAACTTGCTGTTTGGTATAGGGAACATGTATTATGCTTGGTTTCTTGGCAAAATATCTCTTAGACTCCATACAGCATTTTTGTACCATACAAGCTACTGCTTTAAAATAAGGATTTAACATTTTGGTTGAAGAAACAGGTAGATGCAACATAACAACACACCCCTTGCCATAAGAAAGAAGTCTGACTATAATATGTGGAAAGCACATAAGCCTCCCATGGTTTTGCATACTTAATATGGCATATTTGTTGATGCTGAATTGCATTCTCCAATTGTAGAAGAACTTGTCTTCCCTATTTAGTTACCCGTTTAGGTGAATTAGGATCACTATCTCCTTTAAATATATGACTTAAAGGTTTTAAATTGCCAGTAGATGCTTTTTAATAAGGATGGTAACCATTAAATATTTTCCAATAATTTCTGAAAATCATTTAATGATCGAAAGCTATCTTCTTTAATTTCTATTTTTTAAGGCAAAATTTCTTTAGAAGATAACATATGTCCCAAATACTTTTGAAAATTCTTTTTCTAATCTGACCTGTAAAGCCTTCATTAGATGACATGGTCTCATTTGCATCTTTACTGGCACCTTTCTAAGTGGGGCCTAACAGGGCTGCAGTTCACTGAGGTTTTTTTCTCAATAGCTTTTCTCAAATCTTACATTAACCTCTATTCTCCCACTTTCTTTTTTAACCACAAAAATAAGAGAATTTTATATTCTCTCCTCTGTTAAACTCTATTGAACCATCCACAGGAGCTCCTGTGGTTCTTAGGCCATGTTGACTTTGGCCATTTCCTGCCCACTTGCTTGCTCAGGGTGGGGAGTAGCCCTGGGAGGTTCAGATCACCAACCCTTTCAATTAAGATACTGACCTGATGTCTCTTTTTACCATATCCCAAGCAATTCAAATAGTACCTTTTGTTAGGATTCATACATTCATAATCACACTTCATACACACATTTGTGTGGCCACACCATAAATACACCATACATACATACATACATACATACATACATACATACATACATACACTACACACACACAGACATATGCACACACACACACACACACACACATACACACACACACACACACACATGCACATACACGCAAATGTGTATGTTAGTCCACAAAATAATATCATTCTCTATGGCTCTTTCAAAAATCCTTAGTGCTATTTGTCTCTCTTCCCCTCATCTACCTCTCTATTACGCTCATCTCTCTCCTGTTAAGTCCCTGCTGTGATTTCTTTCACCTGTTCATATCACAGTGTTTTGCTATCCATCTCTCTAGAACGTCTCTCAATATGCCCTTTTCTAATTTCTTGGCTTCTAAATTTACTCTGGATCATATGCACAAATCTAAAGATTCAGAACTAGGATCAACAAATAAGAGACACTATATAATGTTTATTCTGGGCCTGAGTAACCTCACTCAGTATACTCTCAGTACACTTTCCAGTTCAACACATTTACCTACAAATTTCATGAACTCATTTTTGTTGCCACTGAATAGAATTCCATTGTGTATCAATACTACATTTCCATTACCCATCCATCAGCTGATGAGCATCTATCTAGGCTATTTCTTTTGCTAGTTTATTTTGGATAGAGCTGTAGTGAATGTGGCCCAAGTAAGTATCTCTGGGAGGACATAAAAATCTTTGGACTCACTCTCAGGCAATTGGAGGTAATATTTTAAATAGTTTGCCATGTTACCTTTTCTTCAATTTATCATGCATTTTATTTCTTACTTACTTATGCTACTACATGTCTATCACATAGTTAAATAAGTAATTTGGTTAAGATTTTTCTATCTTGTCACAATAAGACATTTTTACTGTATTTTCTAAGTCATTAAATTTGGTTATTTCTGAGGTGATTGAAATACAACGGAAACATGGAGTGTGTGTTCTAACAAACAGAACAATCTAACAACAAAAAACAATGTTCTAATAGATTATTATTTTCGTCAATTATAAATAATTCTTGGATGAGCTGAAACACATTGGTAGACCAATGTATTATTTAAGTACCAGTGGTTTTATGGAGGCATCTTGTCTGTGTAGCTGTAACAGTGGCTACATGCCTTTGAGTGTGGCTTCAGGTAGACAGAAGTGGAAGGAGGAAAATTTGAGGTGTTCAGTTTGCATGCTCTTTCTGATGGGTCAGCAGATCCTGTAGCAAGGGCAGAGAAATTCTGCAGTTCTTTGTATATTTATGTATAAGTGTTCCCCAATAAACACCCATTTATGATGTATCAAGTAATAAATTTATTCCAAGAAGTAGAGATACATTGTATGGTTAAACATTGTTGTGAATCTCAAGTTTCTTTCTCTTCACACTTGCATAATGAACTTATTGTTCTCAGAGACCTTCCCAATAGTGAAGTTGAAAATGTTGTATTATCATTCCCTCGTTTTTCAGAAGTATGTAAAATGTCATTAATGTCAAAGAGAACATTACACTACTAATTGTCAGCTTCCGTGCATTGAAAAATTCCTTTATATATTTATATGTAAAATTTGATATACTCTGGACCATAAAACTGAAGGTGAGGATGAGCTTCCGTGCATTGAAAAATTCCTTTATATGTTTATATGTAAAATTTGATATACTCTGGACCATAAAACTGAAGGTGAGGATGTAATGTCTTCATGAGACCCAAGATAAATGATGTTCCAGCCACTCAACTACTAAACATAATTCAAAGAAAATGAAATGGAATCAGTATGCAAAAGATGCATTTCTCTAAAAGTTCACTGTTGCTTCATGCAAAATGACTAAGGCAAGAAAACATACAGGTCATCTGTCAGCTGCTGAAACATAAAGCACATGTGGAGTGTGAATATCATTGAACACCGTCCATGCTTAAACAAGTAAACTGCCATTGGCTGCAACATGGATGGAACTAGAGGTCACTATGTTAGTACAATGGGCCTGGCTGACAAACACTTGCTTACTGATATCACTCATATGTGGCACATTTAAAGTGGATCTCACAAAAGATGAGAATTGAATAATGGTGACAAAAGATTACAAAGGGTTGAAGAGATATCAGCAAAGTCTATACATTAGTTATTAATTGTGATCATAGAGTTTAGTGTGCTATTACACAGCAGGATGACTATAGATAACAGTGAAGGACAATGAGTAAGTTTCAGGGAAGAAAAACATTTGAATTTTCATTATAAAGTTATGAGTGTTTAGGAAGAGACATATTTAGCTTCATTTAAATATCACATAGGTGTGTGTGTGTGTGTGTGTGTGTGTGTGTGTGTGTGTGTGTGTGTTTGGGTGTAGAAATAATTCATGATGTAGTACATTATGATATATTCTAATGTTTTTACTTATTAATGAAATAATAAATTTTAGTTTTCGAAGAGATAATAGTCATCTTGGTCCCCAGAGTCAAGTTAAATGCCTCTTCTGTTGGGCAGGTGGGTGGATGCATGGATTATATGTTCTCTGAAGGGAAACCTCTAGAGATTTCTATCTCACTATAATTGTTCCAGTCAGTACTTTGTGTTTTATAAGAAGTGTTCTGTATAGCACACTCCATTGGACATGCTTTATTTGTTTGAATGTTAATCTGTGAGTACATAATAGCCTTTTCCTGACCGCACAATTTGCTGTTATGTTTCAAACATGGTGAGAGATGGGATCAAGGAGAAAAAAAATATGTAATTTTTAATGACAACCTCTTCATATGATATTTTGTAGCCCTTTTTATTTTTTATTTACAGACATAATTATGGATTGTGATAGTAAAGCAATGTGTCTTTTACAAATATAAAGGAGGTGAATGGCTCTTTTAAGGATAGTACGGTATTTGATTGTGATGCTATTCTATTCACCATTCTCTCCTGCATTACAAAAGTTAGAATATTTTGATCCTTTCCTGAGAGAGAGATAATCTTATAGTGTTCACTAAATACAATATATCTGAATGTTTGACTTAAAATCAATTTGTGAATTAAATATTCTTTTTCTTGTAGCAAATTGGCATACTATTTTATGCTTCACAAATATTCAAGTGAGAGGTATAATTTATGCAACAGTATTTTGGAACGTCACTTTATAATGGGTTCTTTGAGAATAGAGATGACTTCAAAAGACTTGTTAGTAAACCGAGGTAATACTGGAGCATATATGTCAAAATGTTTAATTTTACAACTCATGTGCCTTATAAAATATGAATAGGAGTAAGAGAAATGATATTTTGATTGATGAGATAATGAGTATCTTCTGCACTGTATATTTGCATTTTATTGAAGGGTTGCAGCACACACACACAGAGAAAGAGAGAGAGACAGAGACAGAGAGACAGAGAGACAGAAAGACAGAGACAGAAAGAGAACGAGAGACAGAGAGATACAGGAGAGGCAGAGAGACAGAGAAACCACACACATGAAGTCTAAACCCAGATTAATGAATAATCTTGAGCATTTTATACTGCATCTATAATTTTACAACTTCACATAGTTCATTTAATACTCACTTCTCTTACTGATAAAAGAAGAATAAATATGTCACTTACCTCACTCCCACAAAATCAAATACATGAGAGTTACAACATAATAATTTTGAAGATCTGGTTGATTAACTGAAATTTCCACTGACTTACAATAAAGAAGCCAAAATTAGCTATGGAATATCTCCCAGCCAAAGGCTGTAATTCAAATAAGGAAATATTAAAAATGGTTACTGTACTAAAAAATTTCAAGTACATATTTTAGAAGATAGAATGTGTCAACAAAACTGGTTTGAGAACTAAAGGCAGCCAATAATGTAGGAACTTTTCAATCCTCAGGCTTTATGATAGTTGGATTTATATTAAATTCATAAAGGACAAATGTGTATTAAGATTGTTGGACTCCTTTGCCCACAAAAAAATTTTATGGATGAAATTTTTCAAAAAAATTTCTCAGATGGTATTATAGAAACAGCAGCTGTATTTTTAGCGTAAAGAGAACTAAATACTGGAAGGTATAGACGCTCACTGACACCAAAGTCTAAGATATGGAAAACTGGACAGGGAAATGTCAGTACTTTACTCATGGCAAATGAGGCTCTGCATTACGAGTACTGGCCTTGATCAAAACGTAATCCCATCCTAATAACAAATTGATAGACTTGTCACCTGTTATAAAAACTCAAAAATGGCTTTCTTTTATATACTAAATTATTTTATTTTTATTTATTTTATATACTAACATAACAATGTTAATACTAACCTAACGATGTTAACAGAACATAGGTATTATTTATAATCTGAATTTTCTTTATGGAAATATAATGCTAGGAGACAAATGGCAACATCTGTTTGAAGAATCTGAATTCTCTGCTGCACATAACTAGAAATATTTATTATCACTTAGAGTAAGTCGAACTGGCCTTATTAATTCCCTGAGATATTATATGATTCAACAGGCAAACTAACCTTTAACCTCAGTTTATAAACATAAGTGCACATTAAAATGCAAGTTATAATAATCATGAACTAGTGTAGAAAAAGGTTACAGGTGAAATAAGAATCATAAGTTCCTTATGATTGTATGTCCTGCTCAGCCCTAATTCATGGGAGAGGGGCATGGCCCTGCCCCAACCTATTGTGTCAGACTTTATTGATTCCTCATGAGAGACCTTACCTGTGATGAGGAGTGGACTGGAGATGGGCTTAGAGGGGAGGCAATGGAGGGACAGGAGAAAGGGCGAGAGGGGAAACTGAGGTTGGAATGTAAAATGAAATTTAAAAAAATAAATACATATAAAAAATAATTTATTGTCAGCATTGTTGTCATTAAAAGAGGGCCCAAGTCATACTTCAGGATTCTAGCTGCTTGGTTTTACCTCCACTGTGAGTTTAACTATGGTGAACAACTCATGGAACTAGTTACTAGTTCAGTAAAATTGAATAAAAGGTTTACATTTAACTTGAATCTACTTCAGACCTTCTTAGGGATTATTTATCCTGAATTAAAAATTCACATGGTTACACAGTCAAGATTGCAACTAAGGATCATACCAGTATGGATGAATTGCTCACTTCCTGTGTGTAATAATTTAGAAAATGTAACAAGTAACATGGTTGAGAGGGTATTGAGCAGGCAAAAATCAATGTGTTTACAGCAATTTTTGACAGGTAATCAAATGGAATTGTCAGCTTTTTTGCAATTAGAAAAATGAGCTTTCAAATAGGTTCATCTAAACTAATAATTTTCATCAAATTATTAAATTGTCTTTGTCTGCTTACATATTGATAAAATGTTAAAATTGTTCAGATGATCCAGATTTGATGCTGTGTAACTCTGTATACAATTGATACATTCAATTTGTTTTATAAGTCTATACATTCTTTTGGAAACTATTAAGGCAAGATGTATAGCTGCAATAGCAAGAGTACACACTTTCCTCATACCTTTTGATTACCATTTTATTTCTTTATTACCTTGCACTTTTTTATTGCTGCAGATGAAGCAACAGCATGATGAAGAACAAGACAGAAGTGACACACTTTCTCCTGCTGGGACTCACAAATGATCCCAGCCTACAGCTTTCCCTATTCTTCATCTTCCTCTTCATCTACACTGTCACCCTCATAGGGAACCTGGGGATGATTATGCTGCTTGTCCTGGACTCTCAGCTTCACACTCCCATTACATTTTTCTAGGTAACCTGTCTATGGTGGACTTTTGTTACTCTTCAGCAGTCACTCCAAAAGTCATGGCTGGTTTTCTTACAGGTGGCAAGGTCATTTCCTACAATGACTGTGCTGCTCAGATGTTCTTTTTTGCAGCCTTTATTACTGTGGAAAATTACTTGTTGGCATCAATGGCCTCTGATCGCTATGCAGCAGTTTGCAAGCCTTTACACTATGCCACCACTATGACTACATGTGTGTACACATGGCTGATCACTGGCTCTGATGTCATTGGTTTCTTCAATGCCTCCATCCACATTGGAGACACATTCTGGCTCTCTTTCTGTGAGTCTAATGTGGTCTATCACTTTTTCTGTGACATCCCAGCAGTCATGGTTCTCTCTTGTTCTGACAGACATGTCAGTGAGCTGATTTTTGTCTATATAGTGAGCTTACATATATCCTTTGCCTTCATAGTTATTTGGATATCCTACACATTCATTTTTGTCACCATCCTGAAGATGCATTCAGCCGCAGGACATCAGAAGGCTGTGTCCACCTGTGCCTTCCACTTTACTGCAGTCTCCATTTTTTATGGAACTAGTATTTTTATGTATGTACAGCCCAGTTCCAGCCACTCCATGGACACTGACAAAATTGTCTCTGTGTTCTATACCATGATCATCCCCATGCTGAACCCTCTGGTTTATAGACTGAAGAACAAAGAGGTGAAGGGAGCATTCAAAAAGATAGTTTGGGAGGCAAAATATTCATGACTTTGATTTCTCACTTCAGAGGCTCATGATACTTGAATTTATTATTTCCTTGTTACCGAGTTACATTGTAAACCCACCTTCTGTGCAAAGTCCATGAAACATTTATTTTCATTTTTGCAAAAGCAAACAGAAAAATAACTTGGAGAAACATGTAACTAAATTATGGTGTGTAAAACATCAGGAGTTGCTTACACAAACTTTCAATGAGGATATGATGAATTTAGTCATTTTTCTTCATCTTGCCCTAGCATGTTAGGATAAAAGTACATATGTGTAGAAAGAAGCTTGTTAACAACACATATGAATGTGAACATCTTAAGAAGAAAGACACTCATGGACATGAGCAATTGCTTTTTAGTTAAATTGAACATAGAGGCTCTGGAGGTTGTCATTATCTGTTCATTTGAGTGGATTCAAATTAATCAAGGTAAATATGGGGCATTTGCCTATTTTTCACTGAAAGGGGTTCTCTATAAATATCTTATACTTGCAGCAGTGAATTTATAAAGATTTTCACTCATTGATGTGTGTTGACAGCCTCTCATTCATTGTAGGCTTTCCTCAATAGAACAGAAGCCAGAGAAAGGACCAGTACTTCCTCTCACTGTATCTGTAGGTGGTTCTCTCATTTTTCCCTTGTCTTCTCTCCCATTCTCTTTCCCCATCTTTTGTTATGCCCCTTCTCTTCTCTACCTTCTTTCTCTCCTTCTTTCCCTTTCTACCATCCTTTATATAGATCATACATCATTTTTTAATCTTTGACATCACAATTTCCATCTGATCTTCAAGGTTTATGGTACCCAGCTTACTCTTCCCTTTCTTAGAATATTGAATTCAGACTGAATTGACTACATAATTTCTTTATTCTTTAGATTTCAGTCAATATATTAGGAGTTTTATATATTCCACTATCTCATTAATTTATATTCATAATAAATATCCTGTTTTATGCATATGTGTGTTTAAATTCATTCAACTTTGTTTCTGTTTCACTGGGAAACACAGAAAATAATCCAGCAGCATTTATGTTGGATAATTTTATTTAGATATTATGATGTAAAAGCTGCATATTATTTGTTTACTCCATTCCCATCCGAAGACTCAGATTATGCATTATTAAATTGTAGTGAGTATATTTTTGTATTTTAATGAAAGATGTACTCTCTGACATCTCCTGTGTAATAGAACTTCTGCTTGATCATGGTCTTTTATGTAGTCAATGTGTTCACATTTTAATTTTTAGTAAGATAACTTGTCAAAGAATGTACAGCCATAATAAAAATTAAAAAAACAGTGTTTTTATCTACTACTAAATATTCTACACTTTTATAACAAAAAAGAATGATAATGTGTGCTTTCATTTATGAAAGAGTTGGCTCTTTCCTTTTTGTTTTGCCAGTTACTAACATTTCTTATTGGCTAGCTCTGTCTTAGATGTTAACCAATTTCTATCAATCTAAGTACTTCCACATGGTCTTATCTTACCAAAGCAAGGGTCCAGACCTCTTTTCTCAAGACTCTATATCTTGAATCTCCTCCCCTACATTTCCCAGAATCCTCCTTGTCTTCTATTTTGCTTTCTGATTGGCCAACAGGGCTTTATTGATTAACCAATAAGAAAAACATATTTGCAGAATGACATCTCCAAGATAGAGACTCTCATTTTGGCCCTTGAGGTTTATTTTAGGTTTTTACAAGTTATATAAGACCACCTCAGATATATTGGTGTAGGTATTGTGCAGACCATATGCAAGACACATTACACAAAATATATACCATAGAGTGTGGGCTCTGGAATATAGATGGTATGCATCAATTTTGAAATACCTTAAAAGGACATCTAGCAAGTAAGTTGCATACGAGTGAACAGTGAGAATAACCACTCTCTCCTAAGTTTTCCAATGATATTTAATTCATTATATGACAATTTTATATATTGATATAATGTATTTTGATTATATGAACCCACAACTACCAGCCTGCCTTCTCTCCCAGTGACTCTAATCTCAACTTCATGATTTCCTTATTTCACTGTCATTAATAACTCTCTGAGTTCAATCAGAAGCACTTCCCAAAGGCATATGAATACCCACAATTTTAATTGCTTCTTTCCTAGAAAGGAGATTGGGAGTTGCTGGTATTCCCATAAAAGAAATCTCTAGGGATGTCAAAGTCTACAAAGTTTTTTTTTTTTTGTTCTACATACATTAGCTTCTTAAATAACAACATGCTTGATGTCATGTTTCAGAAGAGTTCATCAATGCATTTGAATGGTATTCACTTTTATCTCTTTCATGGACACCTCTTGACTGAAGATCTCCTGTCAGTCATCACACATGGTTAAGGAAAAACACTCAAAGGTAAAAGCTATATTGACAGACATTTAATTGGTATGATGTCATGTAGACCTGTCATCTTTTTCTTACAAGTGATAAATTTTGTGAGATATGTGATATCTCATTTTTGTTTTTGTTTAACTTTTAAATAAATTATTTCCTTATTTTACATATCAGTTCCAGTTCTCTCTCAGTTTTGTTTTCTAAGTAAGGCAAATATGAAGACTTTATAGAGTTTTAGAAGTACATGCATATAATTTCTCTTTTCTCTTTTTTAATGTCTCAGACAGCATGAAAGTGTTCAATCACTACCTTAGAAAGATCTTTGTAACCAGCATTCTTTGGCTGATTTGATTAACTATTTGATAACTGTTGGAGTTATTGTTCTTTCTTTCAAAGAAACAATGGCTTTGTATATTGCATAACCATTGTCAGTGAGACTTGAAATTTATGAAAAGTGAGTTGGGTAACAGGACTTACTGTGAATTATATTAAAAGCAAAGGGATGATGAAAACAGTTCCTTAAAAAAACTAAGTGGGTTCATAGAATGAATGTAAAAATTTTCATTTTAGGGAGTTTAGGTATTGTCTTAACACATCACATCTATGAACCTTGAGAGAACCAAGCCATACTGAATATCAGAGAATTTTGTCCATTTCCTATTTATGTTACTATTATTGCAGAAAAGGAATGCAACAAAACAAGAGAGTAAACTGGTCTTTTTGAAATTTCAAAAATACTGTATGATTCACTTTATACATTTTAACAGTTTTCCTACAATCATATACAGATGACCATTACATTAAAATAATGTAGAAACTATTGGTTTAATGCAGACATGAGGTTTAAAAATACCCTTAAAATTTTCAAAGTAAAAAATTACTTTAGAAAAACTTGTAACTTCTTAAATATTGGATTTCTTCAATGATAATAACCTCAGAAATTAATAGTAATAACACCTAGTTACACATGCTTGCTCAAATCTCTTATTAATTGTAGACTATAAAATTTTCTGAAAGTAGTCTTAAATATAGGTTTATAACCTTAAGTATTCAGAATTTCAGGAGATTTCTGGTGGGGAATAAGTGTTTGTTTGTCTTAGGTAGCTATCCTTTCAAAGGCTTCAACTCAAGCAAAACAAACAAACTGCCCTTTTTGTGGCCATTATGAAAGCTGAGGCAAGAGGATAGCTTTATCCTAGGAATCAAGGACCAGCCTAAGTGGTAGGATAAACCTTTGTAGCCAAGGAAACAAAACAATTGTAGAAGTTGAAACATTGTTATTACATGACAGCCACATCATATCAAATGATTTGACAAAGCAGAAAGCTCTTGTAAATGATCTGTGAGAGACAGAGAGTCCCGTGAGCTGTCAATTTTATTTAGGTATTGGTGACTTTAGTGTGCTGTGACAGGATGACAGGAAGAATAAGTTAATGGAAAGTAGACATTCATTAAATGAAAGTATGATTTTCAAGGAAGTCTGGGTTCCAGGTAATTGTAGGAGCAGCGATCAGTTTTCAGAGAAAGGAAGAACACTCTGGAGAGCATAGACACTCAGTGGTGCTATTGCAGGAGGAAAGACAGCATGAGGAGGGACAGATCAATATCACCTGCAGTGAAGCCTAGCTTCCCAGTGTCTATGTACATCAAATCAGCACAAATTAGTAGACCACTCTCCTATCCAATCATAACATGAAAACTGATGTCCCTGGATGGGATCAATATCAACATTTTACTGTCTTTCTGTCTTCTTATAGAAGTGTCCCAATTTTTCTGTTAACATTGTTTACTTTACAGTGGGCAGAGATGGTAGTAAGGACTAATGAGTCCTATACAGTGAATGAACCAAAATTCTGTGTGTGTTTTAGCTGATGATTATCTGCCTGCAGGTATCAGAACTGCATCAATCTGAAGTTGCTACTATCACCTAAGTTACCCCATGTCTACTGTGTGCGTGTGCATGCACACACACACACACACACACACACACACACACACACACATTATATCTGTTACCTAGATATCCTGAATCCCATGTTCATTTCTTAGTCTCATTAGTAAGATACTTTAGAAATAAACTCAGAATGATGTTTGAGCATGTAAGATTAAAATCTGGCAGCTGCTTTTAATATGTAGATTGAGAAAAGGAAGAGAGAAAGTCATATATTTTGAGTTATGTCTATAAAATGTTCTATGTTTAACAATGTTGGTTTTGAAGCCACACCATGGAGGAAGAGGAAGGATTTAGAGAAAGAATGAGAAATCCCTGACTTTCTGATAATGTATGCTTAGGACAGTGTCCAAAATACTGATAAAGAAAAAAGCAAAATAAACTTAGTTGCAAGCCAAAGTACTTATTTTATAGGGGACTTTATTCCTGGGCTCTTTACTCTGGGACAAAAGACTATAGTAGAAATGTGTGCTTAGAAATAGATACAGAACTCTGTAACTCAAACAATTTTGCGTTCTTACTAAGAAAGCCATGTAATTATATTTAATGTTATTTTCAATTTAATTAAAAATCTGATTAAATTCTGATACTTGAGAATCAGCAAGGGTTAAATAAAGCCACTGACTCAAAGCACAGACTAGCATTTCATATTTTAGTAATGTGTATAAATTATTCAATTTCTTGTGCTCCATAATTTATAGGCAAGTAAGTTCTAATATCATTGAGACCATTCACAGAGTGGTCACCTAAAGTGCCTGTCTAGAGTAGTTCTTGAAAAGTGATAAACACATATAGTTAGATATAAGGAGTCAGAGGTAAATTTGGAGATTATCCACACATTGTTTTTATCATTATTGAATAATCTCCATCTATTATGACTATACAGGAAACAAAAATTTAAATTTGGGTAGCACTCCATTAATAATCTTTAAAACCTATTATATATAACTCTATGTAAAAATAAAACATCAGAGTTGACTTGGCACAAGTCCATTTACCAGACAATCTCAAAGTACACGTTGATCAAAAGCCATATTACTCACTTATGTTTTTCTATTTTAGTTTAGCTTCTTTATCATCATGTTCCTTTTTCCCCCTGGCTATGGACCATCTTATGATTGAAAGATGACACTTATGAAGAATATGACATATGTGACACATTTCCTCCTGCTGGGACTCACTGATGAACCAGGACTACAGATTCCCCTTTTCATCACCTTCCTAATCATCTACACCATCACCATTGTGGGAAACCTGGGATTGATCCTCCTTATTGTCCTGGACTCTAGGCTTCATACACCTATGTACTTTTTCCTAGGCAATCTGTCCTTGGTTGATTTTTGTTATTCCTCGGCTGTCACCCCTACAGTCATGACTGGGCTTCTTATAGGAGACAAGGTCATTTCCTACAATGACTGTGCTACTCAGATGTTCTTTTTTGTGGCCTTTGCTACTGTTGAGAATTATCTCCTGGCCTCAATGGCCTATGATCGATACACAGCAGTGTGTAAGCCCCTACATTATGCTACCACTATGACTACAAGTGTGTATGTGTCTCTTTCTATAGGTTCTTATTTCTGTGGTTTTCTGAATGCCTCCATCCACATTGGGGACACTTTCAGTCTTTCATTTTGTGGGGCTCATATAGTTCATCACTTTTTTGTGATATTCCAGCACTTATGGTTCTTTCTTGCTCTGACAGACATGCCAGTGAGTTGGTTCTTATTTATGCAGTGAGCTTCAACATCTTTTTTGCTCTTTTAGTTATCTGGATATCTTACATATTCATTTTTATCACTATCCTAAAGATAAGGTCAAGAGCTAGATATGGAAAGGCTGTATCCACCTGTGCTTCACACTTCACCGCAGTATCTATTTTCTATGGGACAATTATATTCATGTACTTGCAACCCAGCTCCAGTCACTCCATGGACACTGACAAAATCGCATCTGTATTTTACACCATGATCATCCCCATGCTGAACCCTCTGGTCTACAGCTTGAGAAACAAGGAGGTTAAGAGTGCATTAACAAAAGTTTTGCTAATGGTAAAATAGTTTATATTGATTTATTTTTAAAGTTATAAGATGAATAATGGTTTTCATTTTTTCTCATACATGCTATTAAGATAAAGAACATATTATTGTATTTCTACAACTATACTGTATAGGAAAAGACAAATAGTGTATTCTGAATCACAGCTATGAGTTCTTTTGGTCTTCTTGACAATATTCCTCTGAGGGATATTAATGTACTTTTTAAATGGATTATTATTTAACTTTAAACTTTCTATTTGCAAACTCTTAATATTATGTTCAAAAATCAACTGTAATCACAAATCAATATATTTGATATAAATGGACAACTCCAAAAGAAGCTTGATGTACACATTGATATGCTGACACATGTCATGGGCCATGACATAAATACAATAGGTGGCAATTAATAATTCAGGTGTTTATCCACCAGATGAACAATTCTCTAATGCAGCAACCTTCTCAAGCAATGGGGCCACAGACTCTGAGAACTGCTTACCTATGTCTACAATTTTTCATATGTTTCAGTTCATTTCTTCCCCATAACCATCTATGCATATTTTCACCACTGCTTGTGTGTTTGTTTTCTTGCATATTTATTTCATCTACTGGCCACACATGCATTTATGGATAGTCAGAAAAATGATGTTTTCTTAACCTGCATGATTTTGATAAATAGAAATAACACTAGGATGTTTTTTTCATAGCTTAGACTGACATAGCAAAATAGTTACATGCTCAGCTACAAAGATGGCTTTTTATACAATTAGCTGATTTTAAACCTCAGACCAAGTCCAAAATAGATTAATTGCCCTGTAGTTGAATTGCTTAAGTAGAAGTTACCAAGTGTCTATTGCTATACCAAGGTCAGGCATGAAATACTTTGGTCCCAGTTTTTCACTTGCAAGAAGCTTGACATATAATATTGAAGACACAACTCCCTGTACAAAAACCTTTCAGCAATTGACTTTCTGTATGTACTCTTATACTCACTTTTGAAATATAAGGTTCTAGGTTCATCCAACTAACTGTTTATTGCTTAGGTCCTGAATTTCAGTTCAATGTCACTCTCCATGATATATCTCAAGCGATAAGCCATGCCTCCCATCTGTATAGCCAAACATTGTCATGGTTAATAATTGCCAGCCAGTCAGTGTGACATTCTAAGCCTGAAAGAAGCTGTGTGATTCCTTATATCAGAATGGCTGTTTCTTTTTCCTCTTATTTTGCATATAAATCACAGTTCCCTCTTCCTCCTTCCCCCTCCCTCCCTCCTACCCTCCCATGCCTCAGGCCACCCTTCCCTCCTACCCCCACTCCACATGTAGGGTGATGCCATCCAAGAGGGGTCATCTAAATATGTCAAGTCAATTAGAGTAAGGACTAGACCCTCCCTCCTACCTTCCTCCGTGGGGGATGTGCTCCCAAAGTCCTTTTGTGTACCAGGGATACATCCTGGTTCCACTTTCAGAGGTCCCTTATACTGCCCAGGCCTTCTAACTGAGACCTATCTTCATGGGGTCTGAGTCAGTCCAATGCTGGCTTCCCAGATCTCAGTCTGGGGGCCAATTAGCTCCTCTTTGTTCAGGTCAGCTGTCTCTGTGGGTTTCTGTAGCCTGGTCTTGTCCTTCTTCTCTGCATCTGGATTCTAGTTTGGCTCAGTATTTAGTTTGAGTGTCTGCTTCTGTTTTAATCAGCTACTAGTTGATCTCTCTATGATGGTGGGTGGATAAGTTAGTCATCAATTTCATTATCAGGGAAGGACATTTATTGTAGTCTTTCCAGTGTTGCTCAAATTGTTAGCTGGGGTCAGTTTTGTAGGTCTCTGAACATTTCTCTAGAGTCAGTTCAGAATGGCTGTTTCTGATTGTTTATTCAAGCAATGCTACGTGACTCTGAAAATATAATTTATTTGTATCGTCCAGAGTTTGTGCTGGGGAGTGTGTGTGTGTGAGTTAGTGAATCAATAAGCAAATGATGTAGAAGAGAGATGTAGTTCTATTTGAAGAAATGTGGCAGAGTAGAGAAAAGAAATATGTGTGGAAGGAGATTTTCATAGCGAGATTTTTTTTTTAAACGAACTAAAAGAGATTACAACAAGAAAGCACATGTTTCTTTCTTCATACCCTCAGATAGAAAAAGAGAAAAAGTTTAGTTCCTACCACATTCAAGGAATGTTTTTTTTTCAAACCCTGCATGCAGTCTTAGTGCAGGCTTTTCAAAGACTGAAATAAACAAATTTTGAACATTTCATAGTGTTTCAGTGACATTCTTGACAATTTCTTTGATTGTTTATTGATGAGTTGTAAAGATTGATTTTTAAATACAGTATCAGGAAGATTCACATACCACCTGTGTTTTAAGAACTTTTTGCACAACTAGAAGAATGCTATGATTTTACATGCTGTGTTTAAATGAGTTATTAGAGCACAGTGATTCAATTGGCTTCTCATGTATTGAAACTAGGTACTTTTAAATAAATTTGTACTGTGTGTACAGAATGAGTGTATTAGATAATGACAGCTGGTTCTAAAGCTTGAGAGAAATATGTGATAAAACTTTTTTTGGCATTAGACATTTTGTTATTGAATTGTTTGTTCCATTAAATATTTTTAAATTCTGTGACATACATTCTCTATACTATATCTGAACTGGGAGTCAACAAATGGCTTACAATTTCCAGAGGGAAGGTTTTCATTTCTTTTTGGAGGTTGATCTTTGTGACCTTAATATTATTTATGAACTAGCAATGGATACAATAAATAACTGTGCAACATTCTGACTTCATGCATTCATGTGTGCAGAGAGGCCTCAAATGACTGAATTATAGCATTCTCTCCAAGGCTATATCTATTTTAGTTGAAGGTCTCTTAAATTTCCTTTCTATAATCCCTGTATGTTTTTGGGTAAACAAAGCCTACAATACACTTGGGGTAAATGATCTCCAGTGAACAGTATTCTAACTGGTTACAAAGCCTATAGTCTGACACATTAACCTTAAGTTGTTCCTATAAGCTTTTAAGAATGTATTTTCTTTTTGCTTTTTCAGATTAAAATCAGAACATTTCTTTTTACTTTTTTCTACAATACTGTTTTATAAATCCCTCCTCGTTCTTTCAAATGCATTAGCTTTCAAAAGTTTTTCTCATTCTCTCCCCCTCTTACTCTCCTACTTTATTTCTTCTTCATTCAGCCTTCCATCTGGAATCTGTTGCTTAAATAAGTCTATGATAGTTTTGTGTCTGCCAATAATACTTATATCTTAGATTTCAAGTTCATGTTTGAAACCTGTATTTCTACCTATAATAAACCACTGTCCATATGGAAATCTATCAATTTCATCTGTATATCTGATGGTAGTATCTTTTATAAACAAGAAAATTAACTTTAAAATTTATTTACAATAACCCTGTACATTAGAGTGGATGTAGAATGAACTAAGTTTTATGTATATTTGTGTGTGGGGGGGTTAAAGTTTCTTAGTTACAGGAGATACAGAAATTAGAGTAGAAATTGTTCAATATTTTGGGCATTGATGCTCTATAGGGAGTAGTTGGGAACTGAATTATGTCCCTGAAGATAGTAGTTACTTAGTCTCCTCTGTGGGATCAATTGAGGTTCCTTTCACTCAGATGATTTTAGCTTGTGTCATGCTGAGACAGCACTAGCCAGGACACATTGTACTTGCCTATATTTATGGTAAAAATGTGGTGATATTGTTTATGATCCAATAAAGCTTGCCTCAGATCAGAATGTAAAGCTAGCCACAGCCATCGAGGCCAAACAGTGGTGGCACACACCTTCAATCCCAAAGACCAGAAAGTCAGAGAGAGATGGATCTTTGTGATTTCAAGGCTATCCAGAGAGTGTATAATTCTAACAGAAAAACAGAGTTCACACCTTTAATCTCAGAACTAGAGATGTATATAAGACAAGAGCAGGGTCTCAGAGCTGGCAATTTGTCTCCAGCCATGTTGAGGAGCAATGCAGTTGGAGGTACAATCAGTGGACATGTTCACCTCTTTAGTCTGAGCATTGGTAGTGGGAAGAACTCTTTAGTGTATGGATGCTTTGCTTTTCTGGTCTTCTCCTTGAGCCAACAAAGTCTGTCTCTAGGTTTTTAATTAGTCATAATACAATAAACCATGCACGTGCTTGTGGTTCACAGAAGCCAGAAAAGTGTATCAGATATGAAATAGGTGTTGTTGCTGGATGCAAAGTGCCATGTGATTACTGGGAACTGAACCCAGATACTCTGCAAGATTAGAAAGTGCTCTTGAAAGCTGATCCATCACTTCAAAGTCTTTTAATTCATTCTTAGTTGATGACTAGTTATTCTTTTCTCTTAGTTTTCACACACACACACACACACACACTTACACACGCTTGCACACATACACACATGTACACACAACATTTTAACTGCTGTGAAGTGGTGTCTATGTTTAGTTTTATTTGTATATACCCTCTCTATTAATTCTTTTGAACATCCCATATACTTTGAAGACTACTGTCTTTGAAGAAATTTATATTTAAATGCTTTGTACATACTTTCACTGAGCTATCTTTTATTTTTTAGTGCATTGTTCTTTGTGTATTCTCTATTTTTTACATTTATAAGTTATTCCTATTCTACAGTTTTTTCTTTTTTCTTATTCATTTACTTGTTCATTTATTCAACTTGTAGTGCTTATTATCAAGTTCAGTTTGTCACCAGTAAACACCTAAGGACTCTACCTTAGAACCATGTCTCAATTATGACTTTTTACATTTTAATTATCATTACTGATGTAAAATATGCAATTCTAAAGTTTTGTTTATCTATGCATTTTATGTTGGATTTAAGAAACATTTGTCATACAGCAGGTCTAGATAATTTATTTTGGCTTATTATATGCTAATAGCACAAAATTTATCATGACATAAACATTCACATACACAACATATTTTTTCATATTTTCTTCCTTTGTTACCCCTTATTACCCTATATTCTTCCTGGCTTTTTTTTTCACCCATACACCTAATAGTCACCCATTTAATTTCATGTCTTTACCTTTCTAAAGTCCATGTATTACTAGAAACAAGTGATACCTAACATTCTATATGTAGTTTATTTCATTTACTATGACATCCTTAATCCATATTCCTGTAAATAGTGTAGTTTTATTTGCTTTTAATAGTTTATAACTTTTAACAGTTTTATTTTATTGCTTGCTATTTTAGGTGTTTAATCATTTTAACTTAAGGTGATAAAGAGTATTCTATGGGAATTCAATTCATTTTTCATTTATTTTATTGAAAGCATGTTACATGAAGTTTGTATGTATATAAATTCAGTTAAATAATTACTACTTCCAAGCAAATTGATATATTCACATTTTGTTATAATAACTTTTCTGTTTGTGTTAAATATACCAAAAAAACTTTCTCTGTGTGTGAATTTTTACTATGCAATATACAACTTCATGCTTTGTGTCTTGATACTCAGTAAACTTTATTGAGACTACTGCTTTCATAGTCATTTGAATTTCATCTGTGAGAGATAAATTGTCCAAGGACATATGGATTTACTTCTTGACTTCAGATGCATATCATTATATACACTTTATGTTTCTAATTCACAGAATTTGGCCATTAGAATTTTCTCACTTGATAGCTATCACAGTAGAATCTCTCCTTATGTAGTTATACAAAGGCCAGCTAATGTGTCTTTATCATATATAGCTGCACCATTGTGGCATTATGATTCCTCAGTGTCTATCAAGAGACAGACAACAGGGTATAAGTCAAGTATTTCAGTCTTCTCTGAAATGACATACAGCAACTATGGTCAAAGTTTATTTTCTAAGATAATTAATGAGTAAGCTTATTTATAAAAGGACATCTATATGAAGAATAGGCAGGATGATTCAGCACCATTACTTTGGTGACAAATACCATCCATTTAATATTAAATATCATAAGCATGTTATAGTAATATTTAATTTCATTTGGCACTTTACATCTACTAGAGATTGTTCTCTAGCTTGTATAAGCTCGATCTAATGATCTTTATCATCTGTAAGCATGAGCTAATACTATTATGTTTTTCCTTCAAATTAAAATTTTATTTGGCTGAGTTGGGACTGAACTTATTAGTAAAAGAAACATACATTCACAAGTAACAGGGAAGGTTGAATTGTATGTACTTAACATAACACACAGAATTGCTGTATTACATATAATTCTGTTGGCCTGCTACTAGTTCCTTATTGGCTAGCTCTGTCTTAAATATTAACCCATTTTTTTTTTTTAATCTAAGTATTTCCACGTGGTCTTATCTTACTGGAGAGAGGCCCTGGCATTCTTCTCTTGCTGTCTTCCATCTTAAATCTCCTCCCTACTTTTTTCTCTCTCCTCCTAGTCCCAGTCCTGCCTATTTTGTGTTCTTATTGGCCAACAGTGCTTTATTCATTAACCAATAAGAGAAACATATTTACAGAATGACATCTCTCATCATCTCATCTTTTCTGTCTAAAATAAAAAGAAGGGTTTTCACATAGTAAAATATATAACAAAACAGTTATCAAATAAGAACCACAGTTAACAGTGATCAGTCCATTAATATTTAGTAAGATTTAAAGAAAATATTCTATCATCTATTCTATCTTTCGAGTCTAAATTCCTACATGTAACTTATCTTTAATTCTAACTAAGGAAAACTGTAACCATAACTATCTGTATTCAACTCCTTCAAAGACTACAGAAGGATAATATGTAAACTCTAGAAATGACAGAGACAACTCACTGCCTGGTCAGTCACCCGAAGTTCTTCTCTAATGTTCCATCTTCAGCCCATAGGTCATAGTGTGTCTGGCAGACTCCTCAGCAAGGCAGAAAACTAAACTGTCCATCTGTATTGGCAGTTTGTCAGTCACTTTTCTCTGTGTCCTGCAGACTGTCTGGCAGACTCTTCCATGAAGCAGGAGTTCTGAAGCAATGTCCATCTTGTATCATTAGTCACTTTCCTGTGGTTACTGCATTTCCAATTTATACAGCATAAAGTGAAATAGTCCAGACAAGAGCAGTATCTTTCCCAAATGAGTAGTCTTGCCATATTGAAAGGTCTGAAGAATGCATATCCATCTCAAATACATCTCTATATATCTAGAAAACCTAACTTACCTAACTATAACTTTTGACTATTATAGGTAACTATATATAATCTGTATTAAATTATACATTACATTTCTAAATGAGCTATATAAGCACAATACCTAAACAAGAGAAATATCCATATCACAAAATTGACCTTAAATTGTATCAATAAATGAAAATCCATTCCAAAGCAAAGTATTCATATCTATATCAAAATTCCATTTTTACCATTAAAAAATTGGTTGTCATCATTAACCATTTATAATCAAGCCCATTTAAATAAAAACAAACATTTATAGACAATATTTGGGAATTTGGGCGTCGTTCTTTACAAATTGCTTCCTGCTGGTAGGGGGCACTGTCATAAGGACCCTAAGAAGATGCAGAAATCTTGGCTGTAGTCTGTAAGGCTGCCTTGTCTCAACTGTTTTGAATGTGGGATCACCTGTGATGCTGTTTCAGCTGGTCTGGCTTGATCAAACCACATTAGTCTGGAAGGAATCCACAGCTTTTTCATTTTTTTTTTTATTTTCTGTGGAAACAAAAATAGAAATCCTTTCCCCTATAAACTGTACTTAGACTTAAACTTTGAAGTCAAAGCATTTTTAAAATATATTAATTGAATTAATACAGCAGCATTTCTTTTAATGGTTGTTGTTATTTCCTCAGCAGTCAAAAGATACAAAGACAATATAATATTGTACAGAATCCAAATTCTCTCTGTGCTTTCCGTCTTTACGTGGCTTTTTATTACTCTATTTCTTCTACTTCTATTTTTTCATTTTTTGAGACTGTATAACTTTTATCTGTCTTAGGACTAACTCTGTATATATGGTTTACTTTGAAATCATGGAGATCTGCTTGCCATTTTCTTCCAAGTGCTGGAATTAAAGGTGTGAGCCACCACACCCAGCTACTCTCTTTTATTATAATTATTTTAAACCATTTTATCCTTTTTCTTTTTCTCTCCCAAGCCTTTGTATATTTTAAAACACACTGTAAACCTTTAGCGGTTTTTCTTAATTTGAATCTGTCTTTACTGTAAATTTTTATCTTTTCCTGGTCACGAGTCATTTATCTAATAAATAACATTGCTAAAAGAAAAGTCACAGCTATATTAGCCACACCTATTCAATATTGCGGTGGGTACTTTTAGCGCCAGAACTGAGAGCTGTGTTCACTGCCTTGGTCTATGCTGCCATCCAGCAGCATGTTGCCAGCTTGGAGATGTGGTCACTGCCATTGCGAGCTCTTGTACACACAATTAAGTTGTAAGTGCAACACTCTTTAAAAGCCTTCTTGTGTTTTGCTGCTTATGCTGAGTCAGGAAATCTCCCTTAAAAGAGCAGTGCAAATCTCTGCTTGTCTCTAGCAAAACAGAGTCCAACTGAGAAAAATGCTGTTACCAAGAAGCATTGCTTGTCTCTGTTCTTTTGTTTCTAAAACCCTTTTTTTAAGCTTTTGTTAAGTTTTAAGTGGAATTTATAATCAGCCACATTGAAGGCGCCATTATGTTATGAGTTGTGTTTCCCACCATCCTGGATACATATTTGACATTTGTATTATTTCATAGAATAATTATAAGAAGGATTAAATTACTTTTGTTAGATTTTATGTCATCAACTGACTAACCCCAGAAAAAAATTTGCCTTCTCAACAACCTTTATTAATGCATTCTTGATCTCCCTGTTTCTCAGACTATAGACCAATGGGTTCAGCATGGGAAGGACAATAGTATAGACCAAAGATGCAATTTTGTCTGTGTCCATAGAATAACTGGAGCTAGGCTGCAAATACATTATAATGACTGTCCCATAGAAGAGGCAGACAGCAGTAAGGTGAGAAGCACAAGTGGATAACACCTTTTGGTACCCCTCACCTGTGTGCATTTTCAAAATGGTGACAAAAAAATGAATATGTAGGAAATTAAAATAACAAAAAGTGCAAATAAAACATTAAAACTTGAAATAAGAATCAGAATCATCTCACTTATGTGTCTGTCAAAGCAACTCAAAGTCATAACTGCTGGAATGTCACAGAAAAAGTGATGGACCACATTAGCCATACAAAATGAGAGGTAGAATGTGTCTTCAATTTGCACAGAAGCATTCAAAAAAACCAATGATATAGCAACCTGTGGCCAGATGAGCATAAACACTTTTTGTCATGATGGTGGAATAACGGAGGGGCTTACACAGTGCTGCATACCGATCATAGGCCATAGATGTTAAGAAATAGCATTCCATAGTGGCAAAGGCTGCAATAAAGAACATCTGGGCAGCACATGCATTGTAGGAGATGACATTATCTTCCAGAAGCAAGATAGATAGATAAAAATTTTGGAGTGATTGTTGCGGAGGAACAAAAGTCCACTAGAGAGAGGTTGCTGAGGAAAAAATACATAGGGGTATGGAGATGAGAGTCAGGCAGAATCAGTGTAATCATTCCCAGATTCCCAATCAAAGTGATAATGTAAATAAGTGTGAATACAATAAAGAGTGGAACCTGCAGTTCTGGGGCTGTGGTTAGTCCCAACAGGAGAAATTCAGTTATCTCTGTAATATTCTTTACCTCCGGTATTTTGTTAGTCACATGATGGCTACAGCAAAGTTAAATAAAGATAAATATGACTAAATGAGAGAAATACAGATATAAATTAAAATAATAAAATTCATTTTATTGATAAATTTTACCATGTATAAAATATAAACAAGAATACAATTCAGAGAATAAATAATCTATGTAGGAGTACATAGATTTTTGCCTGAAATTTGTTTGTAACCAAGTACATATAACCCTGGGTAGCCTTGAATTCAAGAACCTCCTCCTTCTGCCACCAGAGTATAGTGATTATAGACTTACTATAATCACTAAACTAATAATATGGTTTTGAATATGAAAGGGCTGCATGATTTGGCTTTCAGTGTCACTGATTTCATTTATGAATGAACTGTTAGAAAAAGAACATGTAACCTGAGAGCCCCTAGGTTATGAATATGGAATGAAATATTACCAAGTGATATCTCCTCAGTTTATCACCTTACACATCTTTAGTTATCATACACCAGAATTTATTCTTCTATGTTTCTGTAATCCTTCCATCAGCCACACCAGATTTACTAATTTTTACACACACTTATTTACAAATAAAATTTCTAATGGAATGCTTTTTTTTTCAAATGGGCCTAGACATCAGCTGGGAGAAACAAACATAAGAAGATACTTCAAAATCTAAATACGTAATTCATTAATTGGTTTTCATTTTAATTATTTTACATTTAATCATTATTTTCTTGTGGCACACATATGCATGCAAGTGTATCATAGAGCAATTCACAAATAAATGTCCCATGGATGGAGATGGATAAATAAAGCATCAGAGTCACTCACTATCAACAAAGTCAATTAAAAAAAAAATACAACACTGGGGTAGAGCTTAAGAAGTTGACTGTGCAAAAGTATAAAAATCTATGCTAGTTATTAGTTGAGAGATATTCAGTGTATATAATATGATTTTTTCTAAATTTTAATTTTCTGTCAATAAAGCATAATTTACTTGGCATTTTTTATCAACTTCAAATTACTGGGAGTTAAATGAATTAATGCATAAAGAACTATAATGTGACTTCTAATCCTGATGAATGATGATCAGCTGCAAATTAATTATTAAGATTACTTTGTGATATTTGTGTTGGTGTAGGAAAGGGAGGTATAAACAATTGCTTGTATTCTGATACATTTACCCTTTAACTTGTGATTTTTTATATCCTCAGTCTATTCAAAGCTGTTTTCTCCAGTATTTCTGTCTCTATCCTTTCTCTCACAGGTAGACAGCTATAGCAACCAATATTATTCTTTGCATAGTATTTTTACCTTGTGCTGGAAAATCTTATTTTATGTGGGACTCACTTTTAATGTTGTTACTGTCTATCACATTCTTTCTCTCCACATGTGATTGCAAAATCTGAATCTTAAATGAATTGCTTGCTTATACCTTGCCTACATAATAGGATGAGCCTCTGTTTTTATTTATACTTTAACATTTTCTGTTTATAGTGGTTAACGTATTTTCCCAAGGCCCATTTTCACACTCAGTCTAATCACTGCGAAGAGTTTTTGTTTTTCCCACCTAAAATGACATAATTGCAGTATTCTGGGATTTTAATGGGGACTTTTTGTGGAGCATTTTAATAGTGTCTGACATGCACATATATGAATACAATACACATAATTACCTTTACGGTTAATGTTGAAACTGAGATGCATTCAGAGACTTCATAGTCTTCTTTATAATTGTGTCTATGTATCAAAATCACATACATAAATTAATCTCAAGTCAGATCTCAAGAAATTATTAATACTTTAAATTAATACACATGAGCCAGTTACCACATAAATTATATATAGCTATTTGAAAAAAATATTTTGGTTTGGTGTTTTTGGAGACAGGGTCTCTCTATGAGGCTGGGCTGGAACCCACTGTGTAGATTAGGCTGCCCTTGGACTCCCAGAGTAATGGGATTAAATGTGTACTGCACCTAAGGGGTTGGTGATGGCACACAACTTTAATCCTTGTACCGCAGAGGCAGATTTTGATGATCCTTCCTGGAGAGCATCATCCTCCCTGTGCAGTGGGGGGAATGGGATGGAAGGGGAAGTCAAGGGGCATGGGAGGAAGGGAGAGGGACCTGGGAATGATATATAAAATAAGAAAAATAATTTAAAAAAAACATAAAAAACAAAAGAAAGAGAAAAGAATACTTATATACTCACAGAGCCAGAGAGAGAGCAAGAGAGAGAATGACAGAGATGTTAAAAGATACATAAAATTATTTTGTGTTAATAAAATCAGAAACTGATGAGAATTCAGACCATGATTATATTATCCACATAATATTCAGTATGATGTATTATATATTTTATTAATTGCATATCGTATAATATATTAATATTAAATGTTATTGATATACATTATTATATAGTACACAATATGAGTTAAAAAGTAAAGTCATGTATATGCATATATGCATTTAACAACAGTTAAAAAAGTAAGGCAATGAATTTGAAAGTGGCAAGATAAGGAAGGATATGTAGAAGAGTTTAGAAAGAGGAAGAAAAGTGATAATGTAATTATGTTATCTCAAAATCAAAGACAAAATTCAAATGCATATCTAACTTATTTTCAAGTCTGGCAAGGAATCATTAAATTGTCATCTTTTCTACATGAGCACTAGTTAAGGTGAGAGAATGAGTAAATAAAAAGGAGAATATAGTAATGAGTTAAGTAGGCTCATTACAATTGCTTCAGAGTCAGTGAATGCAGTGATGTAACTTTGTGGGTGATACATCTCTTTAATAACTCACCACAGACTACAGTCTGAATAAAATGTTGCTATCAGGGAGCTTAGAAGCCCAACTTCAGGTTTTAGAGATGCTGACTTGTTTTCTGTCCATCTTGAAATTATTTAACAGTAAGTTCTGTTTCTTCACTTTTTGGAGCGAAATGATAAAATTATACCTCACATAACTTCAGAGAATTGGATATTATTTGCCTGCTTGGAGTTTCAGACTTACCATGGAATGTCAGAAGAAAGCCCATTGTATATGCTCAATGTATTGGAGTTTTCATGAGGATGAATGGAAAATCAAGGAACTTTGGTCAGAATCTTATCTCTTTAATGTAATACCATGTGAGCCTGTGATAATATTTTAGAGGCTGATTTGGGGAGCCATCTGAAAATTCTACAAACACGTAATTCTCTCAGGGAATAGACTTTTTTGAGGGAAATATTTTTCCCCATTCCAATTATCCAGAAAAAAGCAATTAAAATTCAAGGAAGATCATATTTTTATGTTGAGTAGCACATTGGTTCATTTGTAGTAACTGCTGTTATTTCCTTTTTGCATCTTGATCATTCTAATTTGCCATTTAATGCATGAACAGTATACTTAATCAATTTACATATAATATGTTATAGAGATTTTAATAGCTTTCCATATTTTTCTATCATAATTTTATTAATTTAGTTTCTATTCTTCATTGGACAGTATTGGCTACTGATTCTTTAGAATGAAAAATATCCATGGGTTTTCACTTTCATGCTTATGTTTGATGACAAAATATGACAAAGGTATCAGAAATGGGAAACTGAATGTTCTCATAAGTCAATTCAAACTTGGTTTAGAGCTGTGAATAAAATATGAATTTTTCTATTATGACTTAGCTTTGCTTAACACATTTTTTTACTGCTAATATATATTCTACCTGGATACATTGTTTATCAGATAGCTATTACTATAGAACAAAATTCAAAGATGTTTACATGTTTAGATACAGGACTTAGATTTTGCTGCAGGAACATCTTCATCCCAAATCATAGTCACTTCATTTCTTTGGTGTCTGCCACACCCAAGTTTTCAATCTTCTACAAATTTGTGTGGTTTCAATGGTTTCTGGAATATTGAACCCCAGTATTTCATAGGAATATCCCACCTACTAATGAAAACAATTAGTTCCATTTTTTAATTTTTATTATATTTAAAATAGAAACAATCATATTTTACATATCAATCCCATGTCCTTCTCCTTCACATCCCCCCTACCTCCCAGTCACTTCCATCTCATCCCCCATCCACTCCCAAGGGAGGGTGAGGCCTTGCATTAGACATCATCAAAATCTGTCAAGTCATTTGGGGTAGATCCTAACCCCTCCCCCTTGTATCTAGGCTAAGGGAGTATCCCTCCATAAAAAATGGACTCATGAAATCTGTTCATGCACTAGGGATACATCCTGGTTCCACTGCCGTAGGGCTCATAGACTGTCCTGGCTTCCTAGTTGACACCCACGTTCAGGGGGCCTGGTTTGGTTGTATGTTGGTTTCCCAGCTAGCAGAGTAGGGTGCTTGAATTCCCACTTGCTAAGGTCATCTGCTTCTATGGTTTTCTCCAGCGTGTTCTTGACCCATTTGTTTGTCACTCTTCTCTCTCTCTGAAACTGGATTCCAGAAGTTTGGATCAGTGCTTAGCTGTGGATCTCTGCTTCTGCTTACATCAACTACTGGATGAAGGCTCTAGGATGACATTTAAAGTAGCCATCATTCTCATAATAGAGGAAGGGAATTTAAGGTAGACTCCACTTAGATTCTAAGGTGGGGTCATCCTTGTGGATTCATGTACAAGTCCCTAGTGCAAGATTTCTCTTTAAACCTATAATGGCTCCATCTATTGATGTGTCTCTTTTCATGCTCTCCTCTATTCATCTCATCACTCAATCTTCTTGATCCCTCATGTTCTCCTCCCCCTGTTCTACTCCTCTTTTCTACCTCTCTCCTCCCTCTGCATGCTCCCAATATGTTCAGAAGTTCTTGTCCCTTTTCCTCTCACTGAAGGAACATACATGTCTCTTTTAAGATCCTCCTTATTTCCTGGCATCTCTGAAGGTGTGGGTTGTTGTCTGGTAAACCTTTGTTCTATGTCTAATAGTTGTATATGAGTAAGTACATCAAGATATCCACCACATAAGCAAACAAAAAAGAAAGCCACATAATTATCTCACTAGATACTGAAAAAAGCCTTCGACAAAATCCAAAACCTCTTCACAATAAAGGTCTTGCAGAGATCAGTGACAACAGGAACATACCTATATATAATAAAAGCAATATACAGCAAACCAACAGTCCATATCAAACTACATGGAAAGAAAATCAATGCGAATTCCTCTAAAATCAGGAACAAGCATGTTTGTCCATTCTGTCCATATTTCTTCAATATTGTAATTGAAGTTCTTGCTAGAGCAATAAGACAACAAAAGGAGATCAAGGGGATACAAATTGGAAAGGAAGAAGTCAAACTTTCACTATTTGCAGATGATATGATATTCACACAAATGATGCAAAAATTCTACCAGGGAACTTCTACAGCTGATAAACACCACCAACAAAGTGACAGGATAGAAGATTAATTCAAACCAAAATCAGTAGTCCAATAACAGTGCTGAGAAAGAAATCAGAGAAACATCACCCTTTAAAATAGCTACAAACAACATAAAATGTCTTGGGGTAATGCTTACCAAACAAGTGAAAGACCTCTATAACTCAAGAACTTTGAGTCATTAAAGAAAGAAATTAAAAAAGGTAACAGAAAAATGGAAAGATCTCACATGCTCTTGGATAGGTAGGTTCAACATAGTAAAAATGGCAATCTTACAAAAGCAGTCAAAGATATTCAACACAGTTCTCATCGAAATCCCAGCACAAATCTTCACAGACCTTGAAAAAGACAATACTCAACTCTATGTGGGAAAACAAAATGCTGAGTATAGCCAAAACAACCCTGTACAATAAAGGAACTTCAGGAGGCATCACCATCCCTGACTTCTAGCTCTCCTTTAGAGCTATTGTCCTGAAAACTTCTTGGTATTGTCACAAAAACAGACAGGTAGACCAATGGAACCAAATTGAAGACCTTGATATTAACACACACAACTATGAACACCTGATTTTTGATAAAGAAGCTAAAACTGTACAATGGGAAAAAAGAAAGCATCTTCAACAAATGGTGCTGGCATAACTGGATACTGACATGTAGATGATTGCAAATAGATCAATATCTATCATCATGCATAAAACTTCTCTCCTGGTGGGTGCAGGTCCAAAGCTATAATGACAGATGGTTTAGTTTGCCCCCAGGTCTCTGGGGGATATAATGTGTGCCATGGGGGACTCCAATGAGTGTTGTGAGGTGGAGAGGAAAAGGTCTGGCACTCACCTCTTCAGGTGGTTGCAGGTTCAAGACTCCAGTGGCAGCAGACACTTGATTGTTTGGTCTGCTTCCATGTCTCTGAGGGAATCAGTGGGTGGGACTGGAGACTCTAATGAGGGAGAGAGTGGGTAGAAAAGGTTTGTCACTCATCTCTACCAGTGGGTGTGGGTACAAGACTCCAATCAAGTAATTATAAACTTTTTAAAATATATATTAATTTAATTTTTATTTTTATTTTACATATTGATCCCAGTTCCCTCTACCTCCCTCACTCCCACCCTCTCAAGACCCCTGGCCATCCTCTCCTCCCACCCCTCCCCACTTCACATGTAGGATGATGCTCTTCAGGAGGAGTCATCTAAATTTGTCAAGTCATTTGTAGTAGGGACTAGGCCTTCTCTCTTGTCTCTAGGTTAAGAGAGTATCCCTCCATGGGGGATGTGTCCACAAGGTCCTTTTGTGCACCAGGAATAAATCCTGGTTCCACTGTCTGAGGTCCCTTAGATTGCTCAGTCCTTCTAGCTGAGACCCATGTTCAGGGGATCTGAGTCAGTCCCATGCTGGATTCCTAGCAATCAGTCTGGGGGGCCCATTAGCTGCTCCTTGTTCAGGTCAGCTGTCTCTTTGTGTTTCTGTATGGTCTTGTCCTCCCTCTCTGCAGACAGATTTCAGTTTGGCTCATGTTTAGTTGTAGGTGTTTGCTTCTGTTTCCATCAGCTACAAGATGAGGGTTACATGATGGTGGATAAGTTAGTCGTTGATCTCCTTATCAGGAAAGGGCATTTATGGTACCCTTCCCACTGTTGCTCAAATTGTTAGTTGGGGTCAGTCTTGTAAGTCTCTGGACATTTCTCTAGGTTCAGTTTTCTCTTCAAACCTATGATGGCTTCCTTTTTGTGCTCTCTCTCTCTCTCTCTCTCTCTCTCTCTCTCTCTCTCTCTCTCTTCTCTCTTCTGGGACTAGGAAGATTGAATCAGAGGAGGAATAGAAGAGTAATTGTAATCTTAATGAAAAAATGACTCATTTTTTATCCTTTTCAAATACTTTATTTTAAAAAATTATCATTTTATCATGTTAATTAACAAATAAATCAATGAAGATTACATATTTCTTTAGTATGTGTTTTATAACCATAAATATAACTTAAGAATAAGCATGCCAGTTAAAGCTTTATTGATTTTTATAATTGCATATAAAATTTTACTTTTCAAAAATTAAAGATAATAAAATACTGGATTATAAATTACCATACAAATAATTTTGGAGAAGTGGTTTTTTGAAGAAAAACTTCCTATAATTATTTTTGTCTCCTGAGACATAAAGACACAATGATGGGATTAATAGCAAGAATTTACAATGCCTTGCTACCATATATACTTTCAATATTATTAGAAGCTATTTTCTTTGATTAGGAACATTTTCTTCACTTTGGGGAAATAAATGTCATTTTCCACATAATCCATGAAATAGTGTAGCTGAAAAATAGCTATGAGTGGAACAAATTTTAAAACTTTAGTATGTAGCTATTTTGTCAGAATGGGTTTAAGATAACTGATACCTTGGGGGCTTTCTCTGGCTATTTTGGAAAACTCACCATAAACACACAGTATGGAAGAAAATTATTGTGTGGATAAATATTAGCAACCACTTAAATGATCAAAAGGATTCTGCTCAGTTTAAGGTCCTATTAAAGTAGTGTAATATGGAATCTAGATGGGATTATAGACCTTACTATATAGGAGTCTTGAGAAAATTTCAGTCTTGAGGGCTCCAGGGAAAATACTCTCTTTAAGGGTAATCATTTCCCTTGTCACATTTTATTCATGAGGATATATTTTAATTGCATGAGAATATTGTTTTATGTTCCAAAGCACATAGAAATGTTTTAGTCATTGCTTCCTTTCTATCCCTCCTAATTTAATTAAACTATCACTCAACCATATGTTCAATAAGTTTAATCCATTTAAAGTTATTGAAAATATTTTAAATTTCTATTTGAAGAATTTCATGTATCTATACAATGAAATTTCATAATTATGAATGCATTCTCTAATTAACTCTCCAACTTTTCATATGACTCTCTCAATACACAATCTTTCAACTCCATTATTTTCCAATTTTTTGATAACCTACTACATCAAATGAGGTATAAGCATGAGTATGGAGCTATGTACTGGAGAATGGGAAATATAACATTGTTACATAATTCTTTATCCTTCAGCAACTATCTGTTTCCAATAGATCCCAACTAAGAGGTGAGGCATGAAAATCATCTAACAAAATTGGACTTATATAGGGTTTGGGTAGGTAGTCACAGCTGCTGTGTTCATGATTATGTTAACCATGTTATGTCCAGAAGATATTGTTTCATAGCTCTACTTCCAATTCTCTGGCTCTTATATTTTTTCTTCTCCTCAAAATTATTCACGGAGGCTGGTAGTGGTGGTAGGATTAATATATAGTATTTTTGTCTGAAAACTCAGTCGCTTATTTTCATTACTTGGACCAGGAAATCGTATATGTATTGACTGTTCCTATTCATTGAAAAAGGAAGTCTCTTTAAGGGAAGTTTTGTAACATATACTTTTCTTCTTTTCTCCATTTCCATTCTTGAATTTTGGTAACTAAATGTGTACTACTAAAAATTTAGATGATCAGTAATCACAATTTTTTGCTCTTTTATCACATAAATTTAAAGAAAGAGAAAAAATACCCACATTGTTTACTATCTGTTGATGTCATTGTCTTCTGACTTCTTAATACAGTAACAAGTTAATCCACCCCAATCCCCACTCCCACACAGAGCATCTACCTTCACGGATACATAGAAATTGTTATGGTCTTATTCCTTACTGAAGAAATACTGGCAGTTGGCATCAGTTGATGGGAAAATGAGAATGATTCTCCTTTGACAGTTAGCCTAGTATACATTGCCCATGATCTGGTTCATGGCTCCACAGCCAAGTGTAAAGAAGCAGAACTATTGAAATTTCAAAGAAAGTAAGAGCACATGGAATTTGATCAAGTTTGAGGAGATCTGTGGATGCTGGGAGAGAGGAAGTAGGAGAGTGATGTAATAATTAATTATTTGTATGTGTGACATGCCTAACCCTAGCCCTGACAAATAAAAATAATTCACTAAATAAGGGCCATCCATTTAGTACTTTTGTTCACAAGTGTTACTCTGCATCTTGGAGAGATTAAATTGGCCAGTCAACACAACACTGCAATAGGAAATAGGAATGAGTTTGAAGGTAAACTTCAGGACAAATACAGATGGAAAACTGTTGTAGACTACATTGACAAAATAAAGAAAATTCTTCTACAGGACTTCAAATCAGAAGTAATTATCTAAAAATGAAATAGATCAACATCATTTTTTTCTTTTCTGAAATTATAATATCATCACATAGTTCCTCTCTTCACCTTCGTTCTTTCAAGCACTCTCATAAACTTGTCCTTGTTATCATGCAAATGTATGGCCATTTTTTTCATTGATTGTTTATACATGCATTCTATCTATATATCTATCTATCATTTATCTATGTATCTATCAATGTAACTATGTATATATGCATATATCTATCTATCATCTTTGTATGTATGTTTGTGCATATGTATGTATGTATGTATCTATGTATCCATATATTATCTATCTATGTATCTATCTATCTATCTATAGCAATCTATCCATTATTCTTAAATATAATGGTGACATGATATTGTGTGATTTCCTCTGAACATGACTATTTACCCAACTCTCAGCATTCTTTAGTTGCCCATAGTTCTTTGTGGTGGATTGAGAACTCACGGTCTTTCCCTCATTCACATTGGTATGCTATTACTGTTTTTGTTGTTGAGCTCATATTTAGGCAGTCATGGTGAGACTTTTTGAGTGTAGCTTCTGATTTTAATGAACAGAAAGTATTTACTGCTATCAATTAAAAATGAGATAAATTTGGCTAAGAGAAAAATAACTACATAGCAAAACTATGTGTGTTCTCAGAACAAGTAAATACTAAACAATGGTGAATGCTAATTTCTATGATTATACATTGATCACTGCACAATGTCTACAAGTTCCAAAATATCACATTCTTTCTTACAACTTAATGGATATACATATAATTGTTATATGCTAATATATTCAAAAAAGAAAATGAACAAGAGAAATCTTAGAACAAAGCTGTTGTGCTATGACAGTGAATGTTTTATTGAAACCAACAAGAAGAAAAGAAAAAAAAATACATAAAAGTATGTGATGAAGCCCAAAAACCCTAGTGAGATTTTATTTTTCTCTTCAAACTTTCTATGACCCAACTAGCCTGAGGAATAGAGTGATTTCACTATAAGAATCCATTCCCTCGTGTCTTCATAAAGATTCTCTTCCAAACCTCAAATCATTTTGATGGCTTCATTAATGTCAGAATGAATGGCCAACATGGGATCGCATGCCTCCCAAGATATGTACTTTCATACATTGATTCCCCTGACACATATGTGGAGCTTGCAATCTACACCTTGATCATGGTAGAAGCACAAGCCACAGTTCTGTGCAGAAGTAAAAGGAGAGCCTTTCTCACAATGCTTCCTGGGTGTGGATACAGTGCAATACTGGGCATGAAGCTTTTCATACCCCATTTCTTTTGTACATTTGTCTGTTCCTAGAACAATGTTTAGTAGTAAAGTATACAGTGGTAGCAATTTAGAATTGTAAGGGAAACAAAATCAAGGCAATTTTTAATATTCAAGTAAAACAAAAAAATAATGGCAATAAAGTTTGAATAGCTCTACTATAGACACACCATGAGTTATCATCTCTCTTGTGCTTCATTGCACTTTCCACTACAGCACAGTGCTTTTTATTATTCATATTTTGATACTGGGGATACAAAGATTCTCCTTAGAAATTGGTAAAGTGATGACTATACTCAAAAGAAATTTATAGGTGGAACTTGTGAGGTAGGGGAAAAAAATCACAGTCAGCTTGGTTATCCTTATGTATCTTCCCTTCCCTTCAATAAGAAGAATGGTTACTGCTGAGAATTAGAATGTCTTAACATTTTAGAGTCATAGGTCCCTTTTAGGTACAGAGTTTTTAATACTTTACCCAGTAGCAGCCATCTGTCATTAGAGCCACTGTGGAGGTAAGTAAAACATATATTATGCATTGTCACTTGCTAAATAGCACGAAGTCTCTATTGAGGAATGAGAACAATTTTCTTATTATCCTCTCTGTTCTTCCCCAACAGAAATCATAAAGACAAGGCTGATGGTGAGTAATGGAAAACACAAATCTGTGTGAAAAAAGATTGACACTGAAAAAAGAAATAGAGTTTTTCTCATTGATTTTTAAAATGGTTCCCTTACATTTTGTCCTGATTAAATATATGAAGATAGCATGCAATTTTATATAAGTGCTAATATTTAAAGGGAATAAGGGTTAATTAAGGGTTCTCATTAATTAAGGTGTAAAGCTAAGCATGTCTAGGCTTAACTCCTGTACCTCACTATATCTTTAAGATATTGGAGGATATAGTAGACATGAGAAATCCATTTCAAAAGCCCATATGTTCCTCCTGTGCTTGTTGCTATTTAGACTTTCAATGTCTATTCTATATAAACATGCATCTAAGTATTATAATTAAAGATAATGAATGTTATATGATTTAGTATATGCACCACTGTATTTAGTAGAGTTGAGCTCCATATATATATAGTACTCATTTTCAGTGGCAAAGAAGTTCAGTGTTATTTTGTATCATTTCCATATGAGAAAACTGCCCTGAGTTCCCCCAGCATGCAGATCACCATCTTCTAAACAGCACCCTTCACTAGAGAAATAAATGAGTAAAAGATCTGGTCATAGTTTAGAATTCTTGAGATACTCAAATAGTATATTCTTTTTTTGTCCTAGGAACTTGTCATGATCATTCCCAAATGACACTGATGGAGAATATTTCAGAGATTACAGAATTTATTCTTGTTGGGCTAACAGATATCCCAGAACTGCAGATACCTTTGTCTATTGTCTTCACACTCATTTATTTGATCACACTGGTGGGGAATCTTGGAATGATCATGTTGATTGTGCTGGACTCCCGACTCCACACTCCCATGTACTTTTTCCTCAGTAACCTCTCCCTGGTGGACTGTGTTTATGCGTCAGCGATCACTCCAAAAGTAATGGTAGGGTTATTCACAGGAAATAAGGTTATATCCTACAATGCATGTGCTGCCCAGATGTTTTTCTTTGTAGCCTTTATTGCTATTGAAAGTTTGATTCTGGCCTCAATGGCTTATGACCGTCATGCAGCAGTATGTAAACCTTTGCATTATACTACCACTATGACAAGTAACACCTGCATCCTAATTATCACCTGCTGTTATATATGTGGAATCTTGCAATCCTCCATCCATGTGGGCCTTGCATTTCATCTTTCCTTTTGTCTTTCTAACATAATAAATCACTTTTTCTGTGACATTCCCCCACTGTTGAACATTTCTTGTTCTGACACCTACATAAATGAGATTATACTCCTTATCTTAGCTACATTAGATGTTGTTTTCACTCTCTTGGTTATCTTGAACACTTACCTGCTTATTTTCATTGCTATCTTGAGAATGCGGTCAGCCAATGCACAGAAGAAGGCATTCTCTACCTGTGCATCCCACCTCATCACTGTATCAGTCTTTTTTGGGTCACTCATATTCATGTACTTACAGCCTAGCTCCAGTCATTCTATGCAGACAGACAAAGTTGCATCTGTGTTTTACACCATGGTCATCCCCATGCTAAATCCTGTGGTCTATAGCCTGAGGAACAAAGAGGTAAAAAATGCATTCATGAAGGTTGTTGAAAAAATCAAGTCTTCAGTTAACTCAGTAAATTAACTCGATTTTTTGAGCATGTGAAATTTAGAACCTATATCCTTAAGAAATACTTGATTTATAATTATTTTTTGTCTCATTTCTTTGAATAGTTATTTTAAAAAGGAAAAGTCTGTCATCATGCATTGGTTATATGACTAATTTATAGTAAATTGGACTGTATGTTGCAAGGAATAAGATGTAAATTTAGTATTTAAATCAATATTATTATGCTATATAATTCACATACAATCATATTCAATACTACTTCATAGATTAATATAACATAATTTTAGATAAACTTCATGTGTGCAAGTCAAGTCATACTTTCAATGGTTTTATTATCATTATTAACTACTATTATTTCTTTTAGAGTATGATGAAATATTTTTATTTTCCCTCAAAATCATAGTATATACTTCCTCAAAATCATAGTATATACTTTCCTCAAAATCATAGTATATACTTCTTGATGTCTTTATAATTCATGGCCTCATTTTCATTAATAATAATAACTCCATGATACTTACATCTGACACAAATGAATTGTTCTCAGGTATTAGGAACAATAGAAATGAAAAGTTATGTTTTGTGGAATACCAAGGGAATAGTTGATAAGGATACTCAATACCAGAGTTAATATGGAAGTATAGCAATTACGAGCACTGTAACTGATACCTGGAGGAACCTTAAATGTGAGGTTGTCAGTCTTGTCAAAACCAAATTATTAGTATCCAATGTCTTGTCTGAGGAATTATACTAGAGATATAAGTAGCAAGAAAAAATCAATACCTACCTTACAGCCATGAGAAAAAAATTTCATGGACTCTCCACTATGAAATCTTTTTCCCACTATAATAATACAGTAGTTAAAAACAACCTCTTATGCAAAGCATTAGAAGTATTTACTTGGTTGAGTTGGCCTGACATTTAGTATGATGATATGTCTGAATAAATAAACACAATGCTTGATCTGCTACATGGAAATATGTAAAATTGGATTACCTTTAATAAAAATAATATTGGTCCATGCCTTATCTTTGTTTGTCAGCTGCAAGGTGACCACAAGATTTGTCTCTGCATTTTCATGTTGCCTAGATTTTCAGCAGGTTTTTACAGATAGGTCTACACCTATCTGCCCAAGAATATTATCTCTCTCTCTGCTTCAAGGATACTTCTCTGTTTAATTTGTTAACTAAAACACTTACTGTATGTTTGACATTGAGACCTCATATACAGAATAATCTCATTATTGTCATGCCTTAAGCAAGCAATAAATAGTATGTTGGCTGACCCTTGAGGTTGGAAATATGTGTAGAAAGTCCATTACTGCAGGAGTTATGTCTACCAAAGTTGCTTCAAACTGACCTTGAATCAACAATAAATATCTGAAAGTTTGTCCTTGTATATTCATGCCCAGCAGCAATATTTTGCTGTGAATTTCTTTCTGAAGTCTAAATTTATCTGTCTTTGCAACTGTGAATACTATTATTTTTCTATGGCAGTCTGAATAATAAAAGATATCCCAGTATTGATTCTTTTTAGAATTAAATTAGAAACAAGCTTTTTATTTAACATGTCAATCCCAGTTCACTCTCCCTCTCCTCCTCACTTGCCCCTCACAATCCCATACTCCATCCTCTCTCTGCTCCCAAGGGAGAGTGAGACTCCCCCTCACTCCTTGAAGATGGTAGATCTTCAAAGTCTGTCATGTCATTTGGAGCAGGGCATAGGTTCTTCCCCATGTGTATAAGCTAAGGGAGTATCCCTCTATGTTGATTGGGCTCCCAAAGTCCATTTGTATACCTGGGATAAATACTGATCCACTACCTGATAGCTTGCTCAGGCCTTCTAGCTGACACTCACATTCAGTGGGTCTGGGTAGGTCCTAGGTTGGTTTCTCAGCTATCAGTGTAGGGTCCATTAGTTTCCTCTTGTTCAGGTCAGCTCTTTCTATGGGTTTCTCCAGCCTGGTCTTGAAACCTTTCTCATCACTCCTCCCTCTCTGCAACTGAATTCTTGGAGTTTGCCTCAGTCTTTAG
This sequence comes from Cricetiscus sungorus, assembly GCA_030556225.1. Lineage (NCBI taxonomy): Eukaryota > Metazoa > Chordata > Mammalia > Rodentia > Cricetidae > Cricetiscus > Cricetiscus sungorus. Next base: position 112,155,801 of record JANBXA010000007.1, read on the forward strand.
CTGTGGGAGTCTGCTTCTGCTTCCATTAGCTACTGGATGAAGACCCTAGAATAGCATATAAGGTAGTCATAAATCTCATTATTGGAGAAGGGCATTTAAGGGAACCTCTCCACTATTGCTTAGATTGTTAGTTGGGGTCATTCTTGTAAATCTCTGACATTTCCCTAGTGCCAGATTTCTCTTTAAACCTACAATGGCTCCCTCTATTATGATAACTCTTTTCTTGCTCTCCTCTATTTTTCTCCAGACTCAATCTTCCTGGTCTCTCATGTCCTCTGCTCCCCTCATCTTCTCCTGTTCTCTTTCTCCAGATTCTCCCTCCCCTACATTCTGATCCCAATTTGCTCAGGAAATCTTGTCCCTTCCCCCTCTCAAGGAAATCATGTATCTCTCTCTTAAGAACCTGCTTGTATCCTAGCTTCACTGGAGATGTAAATTGTAGGATGGTTATCCTTTGCTCTATGTTTAAAATCCATATATGAGTGAGTACATACCATATTTGACTGGGTAACATCACTCAGGTTAGTTTCCTCTAGTTCCGTCCTTTGCCTATGAAATTCAAGATTCCATTTTTTTTTCTGCTGAGTAATACTCCATTGTGTAAATGTACCACATTTTCTTTATCCACTCTTTAGTTGAGGGTCATTTAGGTTTCTTCCAGTTTTTGGCTATTACAAATAATGCTTCTATGAGCATAGTTGAACAGATGTCCTTGTTGTATGAATGTGCATCTTATGGGTATATGCCTAAGATTGGAATTGCTATATCTTGCAGTAGACTGATTCCTATTTTTCTGAGGAACTTCCGTATTGACTTCCAAAGTGGCTGTATGAATTTGAACTCCCATTAGCAGTGGAAAAGTGTTTTCCATTCTCCAAGTCTTCTCCAGCATAAACTGTCATTGGTGATTTTTATTTTAGCCATTCTGACAGGGGTAAAATGGTATTTCAGAGTTGTTTTGATTTGCATTTCCTTGATGGCTAATAATGTTGAGCACTTTCTTAGGTGTTGAGAATTATCTGTTTAGTTCTGTGCCCCAATTTTTAATTGGATGTTTCAGTGTTTTGATGCAACACTTCTTGTGTTATTTGTATATTTTGGAAATCAGTACTCTGTCGGATGTAGGGTTGGTGAAGATCTTTTCCCATTCTGTGGGCTGCCATTTGTCAGGAGGTCCCCTTTATTAATTGTCAATCTTAGTTTCTGTGCTATTGGTATTATGTCCAGGAAGTGTTCCCCATGACAACTAACTCAAGGGTTCTTTACACTTTCACTTTTAAGAGTTTCAGTTTTGCTGGATTTATGTTGAGGTCTTTGATCCATTTGGACCTAAATTGGTGTGTGGTGAAATATATGGACCTTTCTTCAGTCTTCTGCATTCCAACATCTAGTTTATGCCAACATCATTTGTTGGAGATGCTTTTCTTCCCATTGAATAAGTTTAGCTTCTTTGTAAAAAATCAGGTGTTTATAGGAGTATGGGTTAATATCGGGGTTTTTCAATTCTATTCCATTGGTCTACCTGTCCATTTTGTGTCAATTTCAGGACTATAGCTCAATAACAGAACTTGAAGTCAAGGAAGGTGATGCCTCCTGAAGTTCCTTTATTGTATAGGATTGTTTCACCTAACCTGTTCTTTTGTTTTTCCATATAATTTTGAGCATTATTCTTTCAAGGTCTTTGAAGAATGTGTCAGTATTTTGATGGGGATCACATTGAATCTGTAGATAGATATTTGTAAGATTGCCATTTTTACTATGTTTATTGTACCTATCCAAGAGCATGAGAGATCTTTCCATTTTTTGCTACCTTCTTTAATTTCTTTCTTTAAAGGTGCAATTTTCTTGCTGTGCAGTTCTATCACTTGTTTGGTTAGATTTACCCCAAGATATTTTATGTTGTTTGTGGCTCTTGTAAGGGTGATGTTTCTCTGATTTCTTTCTCAGTTCATTTATCATCTGTATATAGTAGGGCTACTGTGGTTTTTTTTTTTTTGAGTTAATTTTGTATTCTGCTAATTTGCTGAAGGTGTTTATCAGCTGTATGAGTTTCCTAGAAGAGTTTTTCTGGTCACTTATTAAAACTATCATATCATCTACAAATAGTGAAAATTTAACTTCTTCCTTTCCAATTTGTATCCCCTTGATCTCCTTTTGCTGTCTTACTGCTTTAGCTAGAACTTGAGTATAATACTGACAAGATATGGAGAGAGTAGATAGCCTTGTCTTGTTCCTGACTTTAGAGAAATCACATTGAGTTGCTATCCATTTATTTTGATGTTGGATGTTGGTTTACTGTATATTGCTTTTATTATGCTTGGGTATGTTCCTGTTATACCTTATCTCTCCAAGGGTGTTACATTTTGTCCATGGCCTTTTCTGCATCTAGAGTGATGGTCATGTTGTTTATAATTTTTTTTCAGTTTGTTTATATGGTGGATTACATTGATAGGTTTTCTTATGTTAAACTATCCCCACATCTCTGTGATGAAGCCTACTTGACTATGGTGGATGATTTCTCTGATGTGTTCTTGGATTTGATTTGCTAGTGTTTTATTGAGTATTTTTTTCATCCATGTTAATAAGGAATATTGGTCTGTAGCTCTCTTTCTTAGCTGTGTTTTTGTTTGTGTTGGGTACCAACATAATTGTGGCCTCATAAAAGGAGTTTGGGAATTAACCTTCTACTTCTATTGTATGGAACTCTTTGAGGAGTTATTAGGTAAGCTGTTATTACATAAGGAATTTAGTGGCAGATGAGAGAATTTACAGACAGAAGCAACTGGTCATTTACAGTCTGTGACCTTCATGGTCTTTTCCAATTGGAGCTTCTTCATTGGAGAGTTATTAAACTGTTGGATTGACATGCTGAACACCAGTCATCACCTGCTATATTCCCATGGTATCCCTGCAAGTAATAGCAATATACTTTCCTAGATGAGAACAGTGAGTCCATAGTCTCAATCTGAAGCTAAATTTCATATTTTCCTGTTTTTCCATATTTGTCTGCCACTAGAAAGCATTAAAAACCATACAAACATCACAACATAGTCAATTAGATCTGGAAAAGATGTTAAAATATTCAATCTTCCATACTTTTCAAATGAAAAAAAAGGAATGAAAACTAATTCTCAGAAAGCTTAAATAGGTGAGCCACATGACAGCCTGCCTATTTCTAACAATTTTCTTAGCCTGAATCATTGTTATTTCTGTTATCTTATATTGTTCCAGGCCTATACATTTCCATGCTCAGGACTATTTGACCCTGGAGAGACAGTGATACTCAAAAGGAGACACCATATTCAAAATTTTTTTCTATTTAGAATGCTTTTCAGAAGTAGCAGTGTAATGATGATAGCATCTGTTGCAATTCACAGACTGTAGGTTTTTTTTAAATGCCATTTTCTTTTGGGACATCAGTAGCTAGGCATTTATACTGTGAAAGGAGAACAATGCCATAAGGTGAAATGAGATAGACTATGTAAAGTAATAGATCCCATTGCCTTCTTTTAAAACTATAGTGTCTTTTATAACTTGCAAAGTACTTAAATATTATTTGTTATATAGGTACAGATACAATATGCAAATAAAAGCAATAATGGTTCTCATTTAGAATGTCCTTAAAATAAAGATTAATCATTTCTTACTATAATATGTAAAAGCAATGGAATAAGTTCCAAGACTCTAGACCGGAAGCATTGTTGGGCTTAAAAGCCAACTTCATACTATAACCAAAAATAATAGGCAAGCATCACCTGAGACCTCATGGAAGTGAGAACAACCAAATACATTAGGAAATATTGCTTGGTTGATAAAAAATACTCAACAGAATAATCTAAAATTGCTGAAAGACACTTAAGAAATTCCTCAACATCCTTAACAATCAGAAAAATACAAATCAAAATAACGTTGAGATACCACTTTACACCTGCTAAAATGGCTAAAATCAAAAACAAAAATGTCAATTCATGCTGGAGAGCATGTGCAGAAAAGGGAACACTCCTCTACTGATTTTGGGAGTACAAACTCATACAGCCACTTTGGAAATCAGTATGGGGGTGATGGGAGATGTTATTCTGTATATATGTTTCTCTTGTTTAGGTATTGTGTTTATATAGCTCATTTAGAAATGTAATGTATAATTTAGTACAGATTAGAGAGTTACCTATGATAGTCAAGCTTGGAGTTTGTTAGGTTTTCTAGATATATAGAGATGTATTTGAGATGGATAGGCATTCTTCAAACCTTTCAAAGACCTACAGAATATGGCATTTAAAATGGTTTAGGATTTTTCTTGACAGTGAGGCACAACTGCTCCTGGTAACACCACCTGCATCAAAAAGGAAGATGGACATTGAAGAAACTCGTTATGAAGTTTGCTTCTAATATGGCAAGACTGAGCATTTGGACAAGGTACTGCTCTTGTCTAGACTGTTTGCCTTTATGTTGTAGAAACTGGACATGCAGGACCCACAAAAAGGAGACTGCTGATGCAAGATGGACATTGCTACAGGATTCCTGCTTCATGGAAGAGGCTGCCAGACAGCCAGACAGTCTACAGGACACAGAGAAAAATGACTGACACACTGTCAATACAGGTGGACAGTTTAAAGTGTCCTGCCTTGTTGAGGAGTCTGGACACACACTATGGCCTATGGGCTGAAGATGGAACATTACAGAAGAACTTCGGGTGACTGACTAGGCAATGAGTTCTCTCTGTCATTTCTAGAGTTTATATATTATCCTTCTGTGGTCTTTGAAGGAGTTGAAGACAGATAGTTATGCTTTTAGTTTTCCTTAGTTAGGATTAAAGATAAGTTACATGTAGGACTTTAGACTCACAAAGATAGGATAGATGATATTTTCTTTAAGTCTTACAAAATGTTAATGGACTAAATATTGTTAACTGTGATTCATATTTGATAACTGTTGTATGATATATTTTGAGATGTTAAGGTTAAACTCTTCGTTTTATTTTAGACAGAAAAGAGGAGATGATGAGAGATGTTATTCTGTATATATGTTTCTCATACTAATTAATAAAGCACCGTTGGGCCAATGAGATAGCAAGATAGGTGGGGCTAGGAGACAAGGAGGAAAGAGGAAGTAGTAGGGAGGAGTCGAGATGTAGCCAGGGAAGAAGCAGGACACCTGCCTCTGCTCCCCGATAAGACGACCACATGGAAATACTTAGATAAGTAGAAATGGGTTAATAATTAAGGCAGAGATGGGCCATAAACAATAATGGTAATTGGCCAACAGGATTGTATCAAATACAGAGTCTCAGAATTTATTTGGGGCTGGTGCGGCTGTTGGCCCAGACAGGCAGGTGGCGGCCTAGCAGTCTGGAGCCGGCAGGAAGGAATGACCTGCCGTAACATGGGGAGTTCCTCAGGAGGATGGAAATCAGTATACCAAAATATCCAGCAATTCTACTCATAGACATATGCTCAGAAGATGCACATTTATGCAACAAGGACAACATATTATCTATGTTCATAGCATTCTTATTTGTAATAGCCAGAACCTGGAAGCAAATTAGATGATCCTCAACTGAAGAATGTATGGAGAAAAAATTGATATATTTACACAATTTGATACATTTACACAATTATTCAGCAGGGAAAAAAACACAATAAAACCTTGAAATTCACAGGCAAATGGTGGAACTGAAAAAAACATCTGATTGAGGTAATCCCATCAAAGAAAGACAAATATGGGATATATTCACTCATACAGATATTAGACACAGAGCAAAGAACTACTAGTCTGTTATCTACACTACTCCAGGGAAACTAGAATACACAGAGAACCCTAAGAGAGACATATATTGTTCCCCAGAGAAGAGGAAAAGGACACCAGCTCCTGAGCAAATTTGGAGCATATGGGGAGGAGGAAATGAGGAAGGAAACAGAGAAAAGGGAAGAGGAGGTAGGAGAAACTCATGAGCTATCAGGAAGACTGAGTCAGGGGAAGAGTAGATGAGACAAATAAAAAAGATACATTTATAGAGGGAGCCATTACAGGTTAAAGAGAAGTCTGACAGTAGGGAAATGCCCAGAAGTCCACAAGGATGACCCCAGTAAGAATCTAAGCAACAGTAGAAGTGTAACCTAAATGCCTTTCCCATATAATGAGATTGTTGACTACCTTATAGGCCATCCTAGAGCCTTAATCCAGTAGCTGATGAAAGAAGAAGCAGAGATTCACAACCAAGGACTGAGGTAAACTCTTGTATTCCAGTTGTAGAGATGGAAGAGTGGTGAGCAAAGGCATCATGACCATGCTGGGGAAACCCAAAGAATCAGCTAACCTGAGTAGTGGGAGAGTAGTGACCCCAGTATAACAGCTGGGAACAAGTAAAGGGTCAAACCAGGCTTCCTGAACAAGGTTGGCACTTAGAAGGCCTGGGAAGTCTATGCTGCCTCTTGCAGTGCACAAATGAACTTTGGGAGCCCATTCCTCCATTGAAGAATACTCCCTCAGTCAAAATATGTGGTGGAATGCCTAGGCCCTGTCCCAAAATATGTGACAGACTTTTACAATCCCCCATGGTAGGCCTCACACTGCCTGGTGTGTCAATATGGAGTGGGAAGGGGGATGTAAAAGGTGTTGGTGTGGTGCATGGGAGGAAGATGGGAACTGGGAATGATATATAAAATAGATTGTTTCTAATTTAAATTAAAAAATCAAACAGGAAATTAAAAGACACAGCAATAGCTCTTATAAGTAACTATCAAAAGGATGCACACTTATACTGCAAGGACATGTGTTCTGCTATGTGCCTAGCAGCATTATCTTACAAGAACCAGAATATGGAAGCAACATAGATGCGACCCAACAAAAGAATGGGTAAAGAAAATGTGGTATCTTAAAATTTGCAGGCAAGTAGATGCCACTAAAGAAACCATCCTGTGTGAGGTAACCCAGACATGGAAAGATAGATAAATGTGGTATATACTCATAAGTGTTTATTACTCATAGACCAAATGATAGCCAGGCTACAAACCACCAACCCAGAGAAGCCAGGATACAAAGAGGACCACAAGAGAGACATAAATGGGTCCCCGTAAGGAGTAGAAAGAGGCATTCTGCTTGTAATATCTCCAAATGTGCATTTTTTTCTCCTTGAAACTCATTTCTCCATTAAAGACACTAATCCAGTTTTTCTTGGATACTGATATCTGCAAAAGAGCTATCCAAGCAGATTCCAGTGTGTTAAGGAGGTTTGTCCCTAAGGCAGTGAAAGTGTCACTCAGACTACAGAGCCGAAAACAATCAACCAGTTCTCTTAAGTTTTCTATAAAAAGTTCATTTCTTCATTTTAATTATGAGTTATCTTGTATTATTGAAGTAAATAGAAAGTGACTAAAGTGAGGAGATCCCCAAATTTCTCAAACCTAAGAAGTATGGATGCATAAGATGATGGCTATGCAAAATGGCCATTTATTGTATGTACTTATGTCATGTCATTATATTTAATAGTGTACTTACATTCATTATGATTTGTACTTAACAATAAAATAAATATGAAGAAGTAAAATAAAACTACATCTGTAGTGATAAAAATTGGACATTTTCTTAACAATCAAATAAACAGAAGGAAAAGCTTATTTTGAGCTCTTATTTGTGTCAATGATCTGTATTAGGGGATGGGAAGAATATGATCAAATATACATGACTTTGTAGTTTCTTTTGAGTAATGAAAATATAGTAGTAATGAATGCAGACAAGAGTTCTATGATGTGTACTGAGACTTCACTGAGGTTTGCTGTTGTTATTTTTCTGCCGAACTTCGCTGTAGTTCTGCTGAACTGAAAATTGCAGTTTCTATTCCCCCACCTATTATCCCTCAATATCCTCACAAACTATCTCATACAAAATATTAACAGCCCTCTGAAGTCTTTGCTTGGATCATTGGCCTCTAAAGATAAAAAGTCATATGGCACTGCTCACATAGACATTTGCAAAGCTTGTGACCTGTAACTTGAAAGTTTTCAGCACATGCCCAGATGCTATTTCACGGGAAAGTTTCAGATGTGGAAGAAGAGTACACAATAAGATTATTTTCAGGATGTGGATGTTGGGCCAATCCTGTTGATGAAAATGTTTTACATATCCATGTCCTACATTTGCAGCCGTTCTTCCACTACTTATTGGTTCCTAGAACAACACTATATTTTAAAAGTACACATCCTAAACAAGACAGTCCTTTCAACCTCTCTGAGACTCAGGAAATATTGTAGAGGAAATGGTAAAGTACATTGGAGCAGAAAGTTGGGTTGGAGTAATATAAAATGCCATACTCTAGACTCTATATATAATTGTTGAATTTTATATGGAACTGTAGTTGACTTCACTGGGACTATAAAACTAAGCAAAACTAAGTCAACGAATGGGAAAAATTTCACCGAACGTAACACATTACATCTGTATTACTATCTATTGATAGCCCCTGGAAGAGGAGGAATGACTCTCTTGAGTTGTATATCCACCGTAATCCCACCAAGTTTCAACACATTACTACTAACCCACATATGTACCAATAGGCAATTACTGACAGTGCATCATGAGACAAAGTGAACAGATGTGAATATGAGTAAGAGATTAGTCAGGAGGGGGAAATTTAATGGAGGCTGTAGAAAGTGGGGGTGAGTATAGATATTAATGAAATATATGTGCAAATCTAAAATATGTTTAGGTAATAAAATATAAATAAGTAATTATCCATAGAAAGTTAGAATTGTCATGTGAACAGAATGCCCAACCATTTTAAATTTACTAATGTGAAAAATAATGTCCAGATATTTTAAGTTCCTATAGAACATACCACCATTTTTAGCACTTTTCCCACTATTCTCACGTCATCACTACAATATACACATTTCTAAGTTCAGATAATCAAATGCCTTCAGAAAAGCCAGGATGATAATTTTACTAAAAGGAAGATGAGGCAGCAGCACTTTCTGCTTTGAGGAAAAATGATGTTTATGCAGAGAAATAAGGAAGACTAACATTCCACAGTCAAAGAAGTCTTCAGAGTACAAAGGTACTTTGCTACTGATGCTGCAGTAGCACAGCCATTTGTCACCTTTCCACTGTGGAGAGGAATACAACCAGATGCACTTTGAAACATTACTTGGTTTGAACAGCAATAATATAGGAGAGAGTAAGAGAAACTCTTCCATTTTTATCATTTTCATTATTTAAACTCAAATGAAGTAAATATAGTGATGCTGTTGAGAAAAAGAAACATTATTCTGCAGCACAAAGAAAAATTACATAAAAGAACAACAAATCTTTGCATCTACCTTTTGAAATTATATTTGTTTGTTTGATTATTTATTTATTTATTTATTGAAATTTATCTCTGTGGATTGAATCCAGGGTGTTGTACAAGATGCCAAGCTCTCTACTATTGAGCTATGTCCTTAAACCTTACTTTTTGTTTTTTTTTTTCTTGTGCTATGTTTATTTGTGTGTATATTTGTGGTGAACAAACATGCTATAATGTATGTGGTAATTCTGAGAACAATATGCTAATAAGCTTTTTCCTTTAATCATGTAGGACCAAATCCATTTACTTAGTTAACTTACTCCTTCATTTTGAGATTTTTGCATATATTAACACATAACTAAGAATGTATGACATAGAATATACAAAGTTTTCTGAAAGTGCAAATATTTGAAGGAAGTGACCCAGCAAAGATCCTCACTAATTATGGAGAAATTAATTATATCCAAGTATTCCCTTTGAAGGGTCACAGATCACTGGATATATTTAAAGTGGTGGAGGATATATTGGTAAATGAAAATAAGTTATCCAATTTGTTAAACAATAGCAAATCTTGATGACCTACTTTTTACAATACTGTGTGCTGGTTTAGTTTTCAACATTAATCTTAAACAAAAGATGTTTGTTGCCATTACAAATAGTTATAACTCCTAATACACTTTAGCTTAGAACAAACCATACTGTTCTGGATTCTGGGCAAATGGAATTGTGCCCCACAAGTATGATGTGGCTCACTTGTTTCAACCACTGCCTAAAAAGAAGTATGTAGCATTTTTATATGAACACACTGCCTGCTCCTACCCAGTTCCAGTGTGTCATTTTGTATGTAGCTTCTGCTATGGATGGAAAGAAAAACATGGGTACAGTTTCTTATTCATCTGAAATCGATGATCAGGTAACACAAATAAACATTTCTCATAGCAATTCCCAAACGACTTTCATGGAATATATTTCAAAGGTTACCTAACTTATTCTTGTGTGGTTAACAAATACCCCAAAGCTTCAGGTATCCTTCTTTGTCATTTTTGATAATCTTTATTTGATCACACTTATTAAGAACCTTTGGATAAGCATGATGATTCTACTCTACTCCCAACTTTACTCTTCCATGTATTTTTTTCTCAGCAATATCTCCTTGGTGGACTTTGTTTATGTATTAGCTGTCAGTAAAGTAATGGAAGGGTTTCTCACAGAACACAAGGTCATATCCTACAATGCATGTGCTGCCCAGGTGTTCTCCATGAAAGCCTTTGACACTGCTGAAAGTTTCCTCCTGGCCTCAATGGCTTTTGACTATTATGCATAGGTGTATAAGCCCCTACATTAATCAACCTCCATGAAAAGTACCATGTGTCCTACTTGTTACCTGTTGCTACGTCAATAGACTCTCCCAATCCTCCATTCATATTGTTTTCACTTTCCAACTCTCCCTTTGTCTTTTCAATGTGATGCATCACTTTTTCTCTCACATTGCCCAAATAATTGCTCTTGTCTTGTTCTGACATCTACATAAATGTGATTATCTTCTTTTGTTGGGTGCATGTGATGTTGTTTTTGCTCTTGTGGTTATCTGACCTACTTATTTCCTTTGCTATCTTGAGAAAGCTTTCAGAAGAGGGCCAAACAGAAGCCTTCTAAACCTGTATCTCATGCTTCACTACTTTTGTATCTTCCATAGGACAATCATCTTCCTGCATTTACAGCAAAATCCAGTCATTCCGTTGGCAGATACAAAATGACATCTATGTTCTACACCCTGATCATCCTCAAGTTGAACCCTCTGGTTTATAGCCTGGGAAGTCAAAATTGCATTTAAGAAGAATGCTGGAAATGTACTGTCTTCATTGGGCTTAGTCAATTAACTAAAGTATTTGTAGCAATGAAAATTTTATTGAAACTGTCTTGTCTAAGAATATTTTCACTTGTGTTATTTTCACTTGTGTTATTTACTCACGAAATCTCATCTTTTATTTCTTTTTGTTTGTTTGGTTGGTTGGTTGTTTTTTTTTTGAATATGGGTTTCTCTGTGGCTTTAGAAGCTGTCCTGGAACTAGCTCTTGTAGACCAGGCTTGCTTCAAACTCACAGAGATCAGCCTGCCTCTGCCTCCTGAGTGCTAGGTTTAAAGACATGGGCTACAACTGCCTGGCTGAAACCTCATTTTTCATTTCCTATACTTGAGTAAACTGTGATCACATACTCAACATCACCTAATACCCACATACTAGGTGAAAAATGCCTTATAATATGAATAATTTTTTACTTTGTCAAAAGACAGCTTTAATTTGTATACTTTAATATTAATCATATTTGTATATTTTGAGGTCCTTTTAAAATTTTTCTCTTTTTAAGTTAAATTTGAAGCAAGATTATTTTACGTGTCAACCACAATTCCCTTCCCCCCCTCTCATGTACCCCACAAGCCCCATCCCATCCAAATTCTGTTATATTTTCATGCTCCCTTTCTCTCTATATAGCCCATGTCCACTCTCTAAGACACTGCCTTTCCCATTTACCAGATCATATATCTTATATAGTGCTATTTCTCTCTATATTGTTTCTCATTTCCCTTATCCCAAACAGGCATCTTTTTAGTATCCAATATTTTGTATTTACTAAGGATATGTACTAACATTGAAGATTTGAAAATAGAGGTGTTCAATGATTGAGTATATTTGATATTTGTTATTCTGGGTTTGAGTTAACACATTCAACATTATGGTCCCTAGCTATAAAGTTTTTCTTTTCCTAGCACTACTTTTAGTATTTGTTTTTCTTTTAATTTAACTCATTGACATATGAAAGGACATTGAACAGCATACCAATATCACAGACAAATACTAACAATAAATGTGATCCCATGAAAATAAACAGAATGATCAAAAGATGAAATGCAAATGGCCAAGAAACCATTATAGAAGTGTTTGACATCCTCAGTTATCATGGAAATCCAAATTAAAACAATTTTGAGACTTCATCTTTGAAGAGCAAATCGGCCAAGATCAAAAACACAAATGACAGCAAATGTTAGGGATGTGGCAAATAAAACAGAAACATAACTTTTTTTCAGGGTAGAAGCTTGTACATCTATTTGGAAGTCTATATGGTGCTATGCCATTAAGCTGTGTCTAGGTCAACCTCAAGATACAACCATATCATATTTTGATATTTACTTCAGAGACACTTGTTTATTCATGTTCATTACTGCTCTGGATATTGCCTCGATGTCCATGAACCAGTGAATGGGCAATAAAATGTAGTACATTTCAATATAAGAATATAGTTCAGTTGCTATGAGAAATAACATTTGGAAATTTACATGTTAATCATCCAGAGTGAATTAACACACAACAAAAGGAGAATTCAGATATGTTTGAATCTCAGATTTTATGAGTTCAATATGAAAACTCCAGATATCACAAGATATATTTCAAAGGCTTTTGGTTATTCTCCATAACATTTTCTGATGACACAATTTACAAAATTTGGAGTGATCCAATTGGTCCATCCCCTCCATGGTCAGGGAAGCCCATGGAAGAGGGGTAGGAAGGATTGTATTAATCAGAGAACACAGAGAATGTGACCTACTGAATAAACTAATCAGGAAGCATATGGGTTTACAGAGACTGAACTGGTGCAGAGCCTTGTATGAATCTTCACAAGGTTTTTAACTATACATTGCAGATGTTAGATTGGAAGTTTTCTAAGACTTAATAGTGAGAATAGGGTTCCCAGAGGGAATACCTAAACAACCAAGGCTATTGATAAGATGTAGGTTGCTCATCACAAACTGATGCAAAGCCCCATTGCTGGAAACAACACCTAAACAATTTATTAAATGTATAAAAAATGACCTGACATTAACATAGAACACCGTCTGTGTTTTCTAGTTGTTATTGGGATTTAAAGATTTAAAATTCTATCTTCAACTTAATTTTAGTATTTGCCACTTTTTTATCTCCTCACTGAATTCTTTCATAGAGTCTTGACTTATCTTTTATATTTAGATTAGCCTTCCTCTGTGCTATTATTACTCATGTGACTATTCTCCTTAAGTTCTTTCTCCTTCACTTCATTTACCCAATTTTTGTGTCTTTCTTAAACTTCCAAAATTATTTAATGATGTTTATGGGTTTTCTTGTATTTCCGGAGTCCTGGGGTTCATCTAGGAAATTTAGATTAGTGACTACTTTTACATACATAATAGATATGTAGAAAATATACTGGCTTGATCTTTTATGTTGTTGGTATACTTACAATGATATATGGGCATTTGGATTTTTTTTTTATTTATACGTTTGATATGGTCAGAAGTATTAGGACAAAATTTCAGGTTTTTGAGCAGGTTAAGCCTAGAAGTTGAAAACATCTTGAGTGTAATAAATTCAAGTGAATAGAGGGATAGATATTATGTTCAGCAATTGTTCTATTTTCCAAGCCTGAAGTGAAGGGATACACACACACACACACACACACACACACACACACACACACCCAGAGTACATGGTGTAGAATGATGCTGTTTGTTAGGGGATATCTAAAGAGTATCCTATTGAAGGTCCAGAGATATCTTGCTATACAAGAAAGGAGGACACATTAGGCTACACATTATGTGTGGTTAACTCAACCTAAGTTTTTTGAGAACGTGTGACTGGGTAAGTCAGGTAGAGTCAACTGACTTGTCTTTGTTTAAGCAAGAGAGATTATTAGTGGGTAGATTGGCTAGATGATGTAATGAGTAGTTTTTTCCTCAGGTTGTCCCCCTGCCATGCCACCCCAAATAACACACAGAGATGCTGTATTAGATATAATTCTTTGGCCAGTTACTATTTTCTTATTGGCTAGCTCTGTCATAAATATTAACCCATTCCTATTAATCTTAGTACTTCCATGTGGTCTCATCTTACCAGAGAGAGGGGCTGGTGTTCTTCTCTCTCCGTCTTCTATTTGGGATCTCCTCCCCCCCCACTACTTCCTCTCTCCTCCTAGTCTTCTTGGCCCACCTATCTTGCTTTCCTATTGGCCAACAGTGCTTAATTCATTAACCAATAAGAGAAACGTATTTACAGAATGACATCTCCCATCATCTCCTCTTTTCTGTTTAAAAGTAAAAAGAAGTGTTTTAACCTTTTATAGTAAAATATATCACACAACAGTTATCAAATAAGAATCAGAGTTAACAACATTTAGTTCATTAACATTTAGTAAGATTTAAAGAAAATATTTTATCATCTATCCTATCTATGTGAGTGTAAAGTCCTATACGTAACTTTAATCCTAACTAGGGAAAACTATTACCATAACTATCTGTCTTCAACTCCCTCATACCACAGAAGTATAAATATTAACTCTATAAATGACAGAGACAGCTCACTGCCTGGTCAGGCACCTGAAGTTCTTCTGTAAAGTTCCATTTTCAGCCTATAGGCCATAATGTGTCTGGCAGACTCCTCAGCTAAGCAGGAAACTTTAAACTGTCTACCTGTATTGGCAGCTTGTCAGTCATTTTCCTCTGTGTCCTCCAGAATGTCTGGCAGACTCTTCCACAAAGCAGGAATCCTGTAGCAAATATCCATCTTGTATCAGCAATCACTTTCCTATGGGTCCTGAATGTCCAGTTTACACAGCATAAAGTCAAACAGTCTATACAAGAGTAGTATCTTGCCCAAATGGCTAGTTTTACTGTATTGGAAGTAAACTCCATAATGTCTTTCTTCGGTATTTGTCTTCCTTTCTGATACAGGTGGTAGTGTTAGGAGCACTTATGTCTCACTGTCAAGAAAACCCTAAACCATTTTAAATGCCATATTCTGTATGTCTTTGAAAGGTTTGAAGAATGTCTATTCATCTCAAATATATATATATATATATATATATATATATATATATCACAAAATTGACCTTAAATTTGTATTAATAAATGAAAATCCATTCCAAAACAAAGTATTCATATCTATAACACAATTCTTTTTTTTTTGTTTCAAGAGATTGATTGTGGTCACTAACCATTTATAACCAATCCCATTTAAATGAAAACAAACATTTATAAACAATATTTGGGAATTTGGAAGTCTTTTTTCCAAACTGCTTCTTGCTGGTAGGGTCACTGTCCAGGGGATCCTAAGAAGATGAAGAAATCCTGGCTGTAGTCTGCAAGGCTGGCTTGTTCCAACTGTTTTGAACTTTAGATCATCTGGGACATTGCTTCAGGGGTCTTGCTTGATCAAACCATGTTAGTCTGGAAGGAATCCATAGCTTTTCATTTTCTTTGGAGAGAAAACTAGAAATCCTTTTCCCCAGTAACCTGTTCTTGGACTTAAATTTTGGAGTCATCACATTTTTAAAATATATAAATTGAATCCAGCAGCATTTCTTTTAACAGTTGTTATTATTTCCTCAGCAGTCAGAAGATACAAAGACAATATAATGCTGTACAGTATCCAGACTATCTCTGTGCTTTCCATCTTTATGTGGTTTTTTAATTACTCTATTTTGTCTACTTTTATTTTTTTTTTTGAGACAGGGTTTCTCTTTGTAACTTTATCTGCCCTGAAATTAATTCTGTATACCAGATTTACTTTGAAATCACAGAGATCTGCTTGCCTCTGTCTCCTGAGTGCTGAAATTAAAGGGGTGTGCCACCACACCCAGCTAAAAAACCATTTTATTCTTTTTATGTCCCAAGCCTACATAAATATTAAAACACACTGTAAACCTTTAGTGGTTTTTCTTAATGTGAATTTGTCTTTAGTGTAAATCTTTATCTTTTTCTGGCCATGAGTCTTTATCTGGTAAACAACAACATTCCTAAAATGAAAGCCACAGCTGTATTTAGCCACAGTGTACCAAAGATGGTGGCTGGTAACTTTACTGCCAGAAGTGAGAGCTGTGCTCACTTGATCTATGCTGCCATCCAGCAGCATGTTGCTAGCTTGGAGATGTGGTTACTGTCATTACCAGCTCTAGTACATACCGTTCAGTTGTTAGTAGAGCTCTTTAAAAGCCTTGCTGTTTTTGCTGCTTATGCTGATTCAGGAAACCTCCCTTAAAGGAGCTGCACAAATCTCTGCTTGTCTCTAGCAGACAATCAAAAAATGCTGCTACCAAGAAGCCTTGCTTATCTGTTCATTTGTTTCTGAAACCTTTCTTAAGTTTTTGTTAAGTTTTCAGTGAAAGTTCTTATTAGCCATATTGCAGATGCCATTTTGTTGAGTAAGGTTTTTCTGCACTGGTCTTATCCCACCATCATGCCAGGCCCCAAAACACACAGGGACTCTGTATTAGGTACAATTCTGTTGGTCAGTCAAGAGTTTCTTGTTGGATATCTCTGTCTTAAATGTTAATCCATTTCTATTAATCTAAGTACTTCCATGTGGTCTCATCTTACTGGAGAGAGGGGCTGGCATTCTTCTCTCTCTGGCTTCGATCTTGGATCTCCCCGTCCTACCTATCTTGCTTTCCTATTGGCCAACTATGCTTTATTCATTAACCAATACAAGAAATATATTTACAGAATGGCATCTCCCATTAGCATGAGACATTGAATTTATCTGCAAGAGGATGCAGGTAAGGAGGGTTCTAGTCATATTAGAGGCTTAGACTTTAGCTGCAGCACAGATTTGGTTGAAAATAATATACAGAAACATTATTTGTAGACCCAGGCTAGATCTAGGGAGTTACAGAGATAGTCTCAATGGGGATGGCAGAAGCAATCTTAAGGATAAGCCCTGGAGAATAATGTAGGATGCCTCAAATTTGAAATGAAGAAGAAAATCATGTATCAAAATGAAGCGAATTTGCTAAGAAAAATGAGTTTCTTTTTTACAAATCTTAAAATAAGAGAATGAAATATCCTGGGGCCATCTCCTAGCTTTGAGAAAATGTGATATCACAACACTTGTATAAATGGGTGAAGATGCTTAAGTAGAAATTTTAATGAGGCTTTCAGGTTTTTTTCTTTGCTTGTTTTGTTTTCTTCAACCTGGCTATAGAATAACTATGATTCATAAATGGCTCTTCCTTTGCTCTATGCTTCTATTCCCCAATGTCTTTATAAGTGATATTAGTAAAGAGGAAAGCACTGTCCTCTGTTGTCACTAGAAAGATCAGGCTGAAAACCAATGGAGATTGGTAAGTCTCAAGAGACATTGCTTATATTCATTGCTGCCCCTGATATACATGTACAGTTTGCTTTTTCTGCTGTGATATTGTTAATACTTCAAGACCATATTCTATTATGTAGAAAGGAGAACAGCAAGATGCTTTTCTAGATGTGGATGTTAGGCCAATGCTTTGGACATGAAATATTTTGCACCCCTCCATTTTACTCATATTGGTCTGCTCATAGCAAGACAGTAAGTATTAAAAATATTTGAGTATAGGTAGTGTTAACTATAAGTGCTATTAAAATACCCAGTCATTTTTGTTTTACAAGTGCAAAAAAATGCAGTTAATGGTGAGAAAATTGATGAAGCAGGGCCACAGACCAATAAATAAATTTATAAATAAATTCTCCCATTTGACCCAGTGTACTTTTCACTACTATGCTGCTCAAGAATAGCCAGTATGACACTTTAAGGCTCTTTTTCTATGAGTACCAACCTCTAGACGTTAATATCATGAGCTGAACATTGTAGTGAGATATTCACCTTGTCTGCACCTGTGGCTTAGGCCATGCCCATTGGGGCAGAGACAGGGCCAGATGGGAGCAGGGAGAAAAGGTTGGGAGAGGGTAGGGCCGCCACTTTTGGTGGTGGACGCTGGAAGGCTCAGGATCCGCTGGAACCCACCACGTACATCTGCCTATGTTGTGAGTTATTTCTCCCTTAATAAACTTCTGTTCGGCCTAATTGTTTATCCTGCCCAAGATTACAAAGTTGGAAGTTTCTCTCAAGTTTAGAGGCAGGTGCTTATTTAACCATACCTGCATATTCAAGAGCCATTTGAAACAATCAGCAAATAGTATCACAATATGCACCATGAAATACATCCTGTGTGAGGGTGCAGATCATAGAATGAAAGAGAAACCCTTCATTGATTTTTACCCTATTGATTTTACCCTCCATCAACCACAGATGTAACAATTTCTGTGATGGTAATAGAAAATAACTTTCCCTGTGAAAAATAGGGAAAACATTTAAAGAAAAATAACATTTAAAGAAAAAGTTAAAATTATTTCTACTTTTTGAAAGTAGATTTTAGATTTTTAGATATTTAGATATTTAGATATTTTAGATATTCAGATTTTCATGTATGGCAGCATTTCTTTTTCATTCCACTAGACCACCAGGGAGTATGGCAGTATTTCTAAACTTCACAAAAAATATGCCCATATATCAAGCAGTTATTATTTGATCCAACATTTTAAAAAATGTAAGGAAACACATTATAAAATTAGATGTAAAACTGAGTATCCAGGGAGAAATGCCAAATATCAGTTCATAGATAGAGCTAGGCCATTGAACTTGGTACAAGTATCAGACATGAGAAATGAATTAAATATGTTATGCTACTAACATATATTAATTGCAATTTCCTACATTGTTAATGTTTCAAAGTAAGACATTTGTGTACCTTTTAGACAGGTGTGTTTTTACATATTGCAAATAACAAGTCCTTTTCGGTTTACTGAAATAATCACTATTTTTTTTTACCTGAAAATGGAAATAAGCCACAGGGATCCCTATTGAGAGAAAAGAGTGAAAGCTTCCATTGTCACACCATTCCCAGATAATGCCTCCATTTACCAAGTTTCTACCCATAATTCAATTATAGGCTCCTTCACACTGGACAGGATGCTGCCATCTGAGTATGAGAACTGGATTATACATAAAATCTCAGGTTGAGGTTCAAATAAAATAATTTTTTCATTTCTTTTCATCCTAGGAACCTATCATAATTCCAATATAGCACAGATGCAGAATATTTCAGAAGTGATGGAATTTATTCTGCTGGGACTAACAGATGACCCAGAGCTACAGGTCCCTTTGTTTGTCACATTCACTTTCATTTATTTGATCACACTGATTGGGAATCTTGTGATGTTGGTGTTGATTCTGCTGGACTCACGACTCCATACTCCCATGTACTTTTTTCTCAGTAACCTCTCCTTTGTGGACTTTGTTTATGCTTCAGCTGTTACTCCCAAGGTAATTGAAGGGTTTCTCATAGGAAATAGGATAATATCCTACAATGCATGTGCTACCCAGATGTTTTTCTTTGCAGCCTTTGCTACTATTGAAAGTTTCATCCTGGCATCAATGGCCTTTGACCGTCATGCAGCAGTGTGCAAACCCTTGCATTACTCCACCACTATGACTACTACAATGTGTACTCTGCTTGTTGCTGGTTCTTACATAAATGGGATCTTGCAATCCTCCATCCATGTGTCACTCACTTTCCAACTTTCCTTCTGTCATTCCAATGTGTTGAATGACTTTTTCTGTGATATTCCTGCACTACTTTCTCTTTCTTGTTCTGGTATATACACAAATGAAATTGTTCTGTTCCTGTTAGCAGCATTCAATGTCACTTTTACTTTATTAGTTATCTTTACCTCTTACCTATTTATTTTTGTTGCAATTCTGAGTATGCATTCTGCTGAGGGCCGAAAGAAGGCCATCTCTACCTGTGCATCTCACCTCACCACTGTTTCCATCTTCTATGGCACCATTATTTTCATGTACTTACAGCCCAGCTCCAGTCATTCCATGGACACTGACAAAATGGCATCTGTGTTTTACACCATGGTCATCCCCATGTTGAACCCTCTTGTTTACAGCCTCAGGAACAAAGAAGTCAAGATGGCATTCAAGAAGGTTGCTGGAAAAGCACTAACTTCACTGGGATTTGTCAATTTACTGTAAAGTATTTGAAAATGGTGTGAAACTTTAAGTTATGTTGTCTACAAATGATTTAAATATGTTTATTTCTTGATTCCAATTTGTCTGTATATATATTCAATAGATGTTGCCTCTTATATTCATTCCTTTTGGATTTTGAGTATGAACAGATAATTTTGCATAATTTATTATAGAAATTAATGACTTCAATTTTTAAATTCAATATTTTCCAACATACTATATTACTTCATATTGAACCCAAGTCATGTGTGAATTTCTCTTGTATATTTATGTCCCCTGAATTGAGAAATTGGCTCCTTGAGAGAGGTTGGAGCTTTAAAGTCTCAGGAAGTTAAATAAAATTTGTAGCTTAGATGTCTTCTAAAATTTACAATAATCAGGGTGTCAGTGAAACTTACCAGGCTTCAGTTCTCAGAAAGGTACATGACTCCAAAAGGTTGGAACATACCACTATAACAGGAAATAAGTGATATGTAGAGGAGCTTCTCAAACAACACTTTTTGAAGGTTGTTTATTGGGTTCTAATAATTCATTTTTCCCCCTGAGGGGTCAGCCATGTTGGCTGGATTATATAATGATACACATATGTGTATCTAACAGAGATTCTACATATTGTATAGTGTATCTAAAAGAGGACTATATAATGATGCACACATGGGTGTGTAAGCAGCCCCTCACCCATGAACCATGTAAGTCAAAACCAGAACTGACCTCATTGTAACCAAAATACAGACTTGCACTGAATTGTTTATTTAGTCTACCATTATTAGGAACATCTATGGATTTTATAGAGATTTGTTTATACCTCAGGATAGTAACAAAAGAACCACTTTAGTGACTAACCATGACTAGGTATATAACCAGATCCAGAGATAGTAGATTTATAGTTTCAAATATATTTACAAGTTTTACTAGTTTCTTGAGTATTCCATACAATATGTTGTCTTATTACCCCTCTCTCAACTTTTCCCCCTTTCCCCACCCACTTATCTTTATGAACATTGTGTTTTCCATAAGACCAGTTTTGTCTAATAATCCTTGATGTGTGACCTTCCAGAAAAGAATGGTCAATTTCAAAGTGTCTACATGTTTAGAGCATACAATTTTTTTACTTAAAGAAATTATCAATTGGCAATACCTTAATGGTTAGTAGCAGTATTATATGCCCAGATTTCCTCTAATTTTTCCCGTTTGGCTATTGAGTTTTTCAATCACACCTTCATTTTAACTTCAGTTTCCTTCAACAGTCTTATCCTTTTAATGATATCAGTTTTCAAACCCTGTATTGTCTTTGACATTTTACTCTGGCATATTTTGTTTGTTTGTTTTCTCATGAGCATTACTCAGGTAGTTTTTGCTATTCATGTTAAGTTAACTGAGCTGTTTGTTCATGTCTTCTTCAAGAACCTTGAATCTTTTGATAAATTCAGTATTATTATTTCAAAGTCTATGCTATGGGGTTCATTTGGGTTATTTACCCTGGTAGACAATTCTTTATGACATTGCATTTTAGGAAAGATATACAATTTGTGCCTTATATATGGCCGGTATTTTTTATAAAGACCTCTAAGCATGTTGACTTATTTTGCTGGCTGTGTGCCTGACATGAGATTTTTGGCTGCCTTGTGTTGTGTGGCCTGGACAAAATCTGAGGGTTGGTGATAGCATGAGCATATTATGTTCTAGGGACTCATCAAGTTTCATAGCCATAGAGATATGTAACCAGGGCTAGACATGGAGTTTGGATATACTACTGGTGACATAATTCAAGGAGACTCATTATCCCATACAACAAGATAGGACTGTCTAAGGCTTAGAGGGTGAATGTTGCTTAAGCATCTAGAATGGAAGAAGTAGGAGGGAAACAGAACAGAAGCACGTGTGTGGTTATAGTTTCTCTGGAAGCAAGTGGTGCTGATATGAAGTGAGTTTTGATGACTTAGCAAGAGACTTAAGAATGGGCCACACCATGGAAAATAGCATCAAGACTAGGGGGACTGGATTCGAAGAGAATGGAGAGAGAACAACATAGACCACCTATGGTCTACTGTCTCTAAA
Source organism: Cricetiscus sungorus (assembly GCA_030556225.1). NCBI lineage: Eukaryota > Metazoa > Chordata > Mammalia > Rodentia > Cricetidae > Cricetiscus > Cricetiscus sungorus. Next base: position 112,178,015 of record JANBXA010000007.1, read on the forward strand.
ACACATTACTTCCTTTTCTTTTATCCAAATATGTGTATAATACATATTCAAATATTCATACACTATTGAGCCCATTTAGTAGAACATATGTATCCACATATAATTGTAAAAACATATATTTGTATACACATACATTTTTACATGCATATATTCATATGTATTATATATACATACATATATGATCCAGATTGTATAAATAAATGTAATATATAGTATATATTTATTTGTATAAACATAACACTTATAAATATAAATATAGAGATATCTAGGGCTGACCACTTGGGATTGAATAATATATTTGTCGGTTTATCTTGGAAGAAAATTTATTCTTCTCTCAGAAGCAATTAACATTTCTATTTGTTAATTTATATAACAATTGATGCCTGGAATATTAGCTATTAAGTCATAATTCAGTTTTACCTTACTGAAATCAGATACAGAAGTAGAGCAAAGAAAAACCAAGATTCTTGATCTTTCACATAGTAGTCTGAGAAGCTTGTGTATTTATCTACTTAATAACATCATGATTCTTGGTATGACTAAACACAAATTGTATATATTTATGACTGTGTTCCAGTTTTCCTGTTTTTTTATTTATTTCATCCATGTTTTTATTTTATAATTTGAATGTCCTTAACTTCTTCACTTAAGTTTATTCACCATATTTTATTGTTAAGTGTTATTTTTCATAATTTGCAGTGTGAATTATAATGTTTTAATAAAACAAAACAGATCAGTTTGGGTTTACTATTTTATCTTGCAACTTTTCAGAATTTATTAGTTATATAATGAATTTTATGAGTTAAATTACTAATATTTACTATACATAAGATGGTGCTAGAAGAACATAAACCTTTATTTTTCCCTTTTGATTTGGTAATAGACAATGCACTCTCGCATCAAAATACCACCTACAAATTTTAAACACTATGTACAGATGATTTTAATGGCATAAGAGAAAGGATGTACAGATGTCCAGGCACTCAATCCCTTGAAATTAATCAGGGTTTGGGTTCTACCACATGCAGAGAGCCTAGGTTGGTCCTATGCAGATTCACCCCACTGTCAGTCAAGGGTTAGTAAACTCCTATTACATAGGTCAGTTGTTTCTGTGGATATCCCTGGTCTAGTTTTAACAACTTTGCTCATGCTGTCACACCTTCCTATCTCCAACTGGATTCTGGGTTCTTATTCCAGGTCCTAGCTGTGGATTTCTCTTCAGTTACTGAATGAAGATTCTATGATGATTATATAAGTAATCATAAACCTGATTACAGGGGAAAACCAGCTCAGGAGCCGTGTCTACTCTCTACTGATGTTTAGTATTGTAGGTGGGATCATCCTTGTGGATTCCTGGGAATTTCTCCTGTGCCAGGTTTCTTACTTACCCCAGCATGACTCGCTCAAACAAAATATCTCTTTCCTTGCTCTAACCCTCTCTCCTGCTCCTATCTTGACCATCTCATTCCCTCATGGTCTCCTCCCCCCTTCATGTCTCCTCCCTTCCTCCTTTTTCCATCTACATTCCCAATTTTCTCAGGAAATCTTGTCTATTTTCCCTTCCTAAGGGATCCATTTACAACTTTCTTTAGGTTCTCCTTGTTAACTAGCTTGTTTAGGGTCATGAACTATAGGCTTATTATCCTTTACTTCATGTCCAAATATTCACTTATGAGTGAGTATGTACCATGTTTGTCTTTTGGGCTCAGGGTCACCTTACTGAGGATATTTTCCCTGTTTCATCCATTTGCTTGCAAATTTCAAGATGCCATTGTATTTTCTTTTTACTGCTGACACTACTTCCATATTATTAACTTCATGCTTTAGCTGTGGGTGTCTGTGACTCAGACTCCCTGAACATGGGTCTCAGTTAGAAGGCCTGGGCAGTCTTAGTGACCTCTGACAGTGGAACCAGGATGTATCCCTGGTGAACAAAAGGACTTTGGGAGCACATTTCTCATGGAGGGATACTCCCTTAGCCTAGAGACAGGAGGGAGGATGTAGATCCTACACCAAATTACTTGACAGCTTTTGAAGATCCCTCCTGGAAGGCATCACCCTCCCTGTGGAGTGGGTGGGGAATGGGATGGGGGGGTCTGGGGACATGGGTGGGAAGGAGAGAGAGGGAACTGGGATTGATGTGTAAAATAAGGAAAAATAATAAATACATAAAAATACTTCATGCACCATAATAGGAATTTTATATGTTTTTTTTCACAAAAGAAATGATGCTATATCATTACATCGATTATACTCCAAATGTTATTATATCATCACATCCTAGAATCAAGTCATGATCATTCCAAATTGAGTTTGCTGGAGAATATTTCAAATGAGAATTGATTTATCAAGTTTAAGATATGCCCTAGAAGTGTTAAGACCCATTGTTTATAATCTTTATTTTTTGGATCATTACAATTTGGATGGTTTTGCTTATTCTATTAATCTCTTCACCACACAATGTCATCTATCTTTCCTGTCAATAATCATTCTCTGATGAACAGTGTTTAAGCTTCAGCTGTCTCTGTAAAGATAGTAGAAGAATTCTTAACAGGAGATGCTCTTGCAGAGTTTGAAAATTTTGGGAGTTGCATCTTTGCCTCAATGTCCTAAGATCATCATGCCATCAAATGTAAATATCTACATTACTCTACTCAACTGACATGACAAGTTCTATATGTGTCCTGCATGTTGATGTTTACTATATCAGTGGGCCATTGTAATATTTCATTCATGCTGTCTTCAATTTCTACTTTTCTTTATGCTATTCCAATGTTCTTAACCACTTTCATTGTAACACTATATAACCACTGGCTATTTATTGCTCATACAAATTACACTGGTAGTTTTCATGTTGCATACAAAAAATGTTGCTTCTTTTTCATGAGTTATATTAAATTCTTATCCATTTATTCCTACTGAGGGCTAGAAGATCTTCTCCACCTATGCATCTCATGTTCATGTACTTATAACTCAACTTCAGTCTTTTCATGGACATTCACAATGTGGTAACCATATTGTCCACAGTGGTTAGTCCCATGCAGAACCCTCTGGCCTACAGTGTAAAAAGCATAGAGAATCCAAGAACACATCAGAAAAATCATCTACCTTGATAAAGTAGGCTTCATCTCTGGGATGCAAGGATGGTTCCACATATGAAAATCCGTTATTGTAATCCACCATATAAACAAACAATATGATCTTCTCACTAGATGCTGGAAAAAACATCTACAAAATCTAACACCCCTTTATGACAAATGTCTTTGAGAGATGAGGGATACAGGAACATACCTTAACATGATAGAGGCAATATACAGTAAATCAATGGTCAACATCAAACTAAATGGAGAGAAACTCAATGTAATTCTTCTTAAATAAGGAACATATCAAGGCTGTCCACTTTCTCCATATATCTTCAATATTGTACTTGAAGTGCTAGCTAGAGCAGTAAGACAGCAAAAGTACATCAATGGGGATACAAATTGGAAAGGAAGAATTCAAACTTTTACTATTTGCAAATGATAAGATATTTACACAAATGATGCAAAGAACTCCTACAGCTGATAAGCACCTTAAGCAAAATGGCAGTATACAAGAATAACTAAAAACAATTAGTAGCCCTATTATAGATGACAAATGGGCTGAGAAAGATATCAAAGAAACATTACCCTTTACAAGAGCAACAAGCAATATAAAATACCTTGGGGTAACTCTAACCAAACATTTGAAAGACATGAGAAAAAGTTTGAGTTTTTAAAGAAATAAATTAAAGAAGATACCATAAAATGGAAAGATCCCCCATGCTTTTGGATAGGTAGGATCAACATAGTAAAAGTAGCAGTCTTACAAAAAGCAATCTATTCAATGCAATCAACATAAAATCTCAGCACAATTCCTCACAGACCTTGATAGCATAATACTCAACTTTATATGGGAAAACAAAAAACCTAGGATAGCCAAAACAACCCTGTAAAATAAAGGAACTTCTGGAGGCATCATCATCCCTGACTTCTAGCTCCATTATAAGCTATAGTAATGAAAACAGATTTGTATTGGCAAAAAGACAGAGAGGAAGACAAATGAAATAAAATTGAAAACCCTGATATTAACCCACACAACTATTCACAACTGATTTTTGACAAAGAATCTAAACTTATTTAATGGAAAAAGAAAACATCTTTCACAAATGGTACTGGCATAAATGGACACATAGAAGATGTAACTGGCATGTGGAATTTGAAGATAGATCCTTATCTATAATCATGAACAAAGCTTAAGTTCAAATAGATTGAAGACTTAACACAAATCTAGCCTCACTGAAACTCTTAGAAAAGAAAGTTGGAGGCACCCTTGAATAAATTGGTACAGGAGATCACTTCATGAACAGTAACATAGATACTGATATTGCCAATTAATTAATGGGACCTTCTGAAACTTAGAAGCTTCTGTAAGGCAACGGATGCAGCCAAGAAGGCAAAAATTGCAGCCCAATGAATGGTAAAATATTCGCCAATCCCACATCTGACAGAGGGTTGATTTCCAAAATATACAATGACCTCAAGAAGGTAGTCACCAGAATACCAAATAACCCAATTAAAAAGTGGAGTGCAGACTAAATACAGAATACTCAACAGAGGAATCTAAAATTGCTGAAAGACACTTAAAAAATTCCTCAACAACCTTAACCATTAGAGAAATACAAATGAAAATAATGCTGAGATACCACTTTACACCTGCCAAAATGGCTAAAATAAAAAACATCAATGGCAGTTCATGCTGGAGAAGATGTGGAGAAAAGGGAACACTCTTCCACTGCTCGTGGAAGTGCAAACTCATACAGTCACTTTGAAAATCAGTGTGGGTTCCTCAGAAAGATGGAAATCAGTCTACCAATAGTTCCAGCAATTCTACTCTTATACATATGCCCAAAAATGCACATTTATGCAACAAGGACAACCTATCAATTATGTTTATAACATTTTTATTTGTAATAGCCAGAACATGGAAGAACTTCTATGTTCCTCAACTGAAGAATGGATGGAGAAATTTTGATACATTTACACAATAGAGTATCACTCAGCAGGGAAAAAACACAATAAAACCTTGAACTTCACAGGCAAATGATGGAACTGGAAGAAACCATGCTGATTGTGATAATTCAGTCACAGAAAGACAAATATGAGATGTACTCACTCATACAGATATTAGACACAGAGCAAAGAACTGCTAGTCTGTTATCTACACCTCCAGGGAAACTAGAATACACGGAGAACCCTAAGAGAGACATATATTGTTCCCCAGAGAAGAGGAAAGGGACAACAGCTCTTGAGAAAATTTGGAGCATGTGGGGAGGGTATGTGAGGTAGGAAACAGAGAATGGGGAAGAGGAGGTAGGAGAAGCTCATGAGCTATCAGGAAGACTGAGTCAGGGTAAGAGTAGATAAGACAAAGAAAAGAGATACCTTTATAGAGGGAGCCATTACAGGTTAAAGAGAAGTCTCACACTAGGAAAATGTCCAGAAGTCCACAAGGATGAATCCAATAAGAAGCTAAGCAATAGTAGAGAGTGTAACATAAATGTCTTTCCCATATGATGATATTGTTGACTACTGTATATGCCATCCTAGAGCCTTCATCCAGTAACTGATGGAAGCAGAAGCAGAGATTCACAACCAAGCACTGAGGCAAACTCCTGTGATCCAGTTGTAGAGATGGAGCCATGATGAACAAAGGCATCAAAACCATGCTGGGGAAACCCAAAGAATCAGCTGACCTGAGTATTGGGAGTGTAGTGACCCCAGTATAACATCTGGGAACAAGTAAAGGATCAAACCAGGCCTCCTGAACATGGTAGGCACTTAGAAGGCCTGGGAAGTCTATGGGGCCTCCGGCAGTGGAACCACTATTTGTTCCTAGTGCACGAATGGACTTTGGGAGCCCATTCCTCCATTGAAGAATACTCCCTCAGTCAATATATGTGGTGGAGTGCCTAGGCCCTGCACTAAAAGATGTGACAGACTTTTATGATCCCCCATGGAAAGCCTTACTCTGCCTGGTGTGTGGATAGGGAGTGGGATGGAGGGTGTAAAAGGTGTTGGTGGAGTGCATGGTGGGATGGGAGAAAGATGGGAACTGGAATTGATATGTAAAATAAGATTGTTTCTAATTTAAATTAAAAATCATACAGGAAAATAAAAGGCATGGCAACACCACTCATAAGTAACTATCGAAAAGGATGCACACTTATACCACAATATTTTGTTCTACTATGTTCATAGCAGCATTATCTATAATAGCCAGAATGGTTAAAGAAAATGTGGTACCTTAAAATTTGCAGGCAAGTAGATGCAACTAAGAGAGAGACCATCCTAATGAGGTAACCCAGGCTTGGAAAGACAAATGTGATATATACAAATAAGTGGATAATAGTCATAGAACAAATGATAACCAGGCTACAAACCACAACCCCAGAGAAGCCAGGAAACAAAGAGGACCATAAGAGAGACATAAATGTGTCCCCATGAGAAGGTGAAAAGGGGCATTTTGCTTTAATATCCCCAAATGTGCATCATATTTTTTCTCCTTGAAACTCATTTCTCCATTAAAGACACTAATCCAGTTTTACTTGGATACTGATATCTGCAAAAGAGCTATCCAAGCAGATTCCAGTGTGTTAAGGAGGGTTTTCCCAAAGGCAGTGAAAGTGCCACTATGAGACTTGAGAACAGAAAACAGTCAACAAGTTCTCTTAAGTTTTCTATGAAAAAGCTCATTCCTGCTCTTTAATTACAAGTAGTTATCTAGTATTATTTAAGTAATATGAAGGTGGGTAAAGTGGAAAGAACACTAAATTTCTCAAAAATAAAAAGTATGGATGCATAAGATGATGGCTATACAAATTAGACCTACAAAATGACCATTTATTGTATGTATTTATGCCATGTAATTATATTTTATACTGTGCTTTCATTCATTATGATTTATATTTAAAAATAAAATAAATATGAAGAAGTTAAATAAAACTACATCTGTAGTGATAAAAGTTGGACATTTTCTTAACAATCAAATAAACAGAAAGAAAAGCTTATGTTGAGCTCTTATCAAGATATTTGTTTCAATGTTCTGTATTAGGGGAAGGGAGGAATATGATCAAATATACATGAATTGTACTTTCTTTTGAATAATGAAAAATATAGTAGTAATGAATGCAGACAAGAATTCTATGATGTGTACTGAAACTTCACTGAGGTTGTTTTTGTTATTTTTCTGCCTAACTTGGCTGTAGTTCTACTGAACTGAAAATTGAAATTACTATCCCCTCAACTGTTATCCTTCAATAACCTCAAAAACTATCTCAGACAAAATATTAACAGCCCTCTGAAGCCTTTTCTTGGATCATTGGCCTCTAAAGATAAAAAGTCATATGGCACTGCTCCCCTAGACATTTGCAAAGCTTGTGATCTGTAACTTGAAAGTTTTCAGCCCAGATGCTATTTCATAGGAAAGTTTCCGATGTGGAAGAAGAGTACACAATAAGATTATTTTCAGGATGTGGATGTTGGGCCAATCCTGTTGATGAAAATGTTTTACATATCTATGTCCTACATTTGCAGCCGTTCTTCCACTACTTATTGGTTCCTAGAACAACACTAAGTATTTTAAAAGCACACGCCCTAAACAAGACAGTCCTTTCAACCTCTCTGAGACTCAGGAAATATTGTAGAGGAAATGGTAAAGTACAGTGGAGCAGAAAGGTGGGTTGGAGTAATACAAAATTCCATACTCTAGACTCTACATAGAATTGTTGAATTTTATATGGAACTGTAGTTGACTTCACTAGGACTATAAAACTACCAAAACTAAGTCAACAAATGGGAAGACTTTCTCCGAACGTAACACATTACATCTGTATTACTATCTATGGATAGGCCCTGGAAGAGGTGGAATGACTCTCTTGAGTTGTATATCCACCGTAATCCCACCAAGTTTCAACACATTACCACTACCCCATATTTGTACAAAGAGTGCAATTAGTGACAGTGCATCAAAAGACAAAATGAATAGACATGAATATGAGGAAGAGATTAGTCAGGAGAGGGAAATTTAATGGGGGCTGTAGAATGTGGGGATATTAATGAAATACATGTGCAAACTCTAAAACATGTTTAAGTAATAAAAATATAAATAAGTAATTTTCCATAGAAAGTTAGACTTGTCATGTGAACAGAATGCCCAACCATTTTAAATTTACTAATGTGAAAAATAATGTCCAGATATTTTAAGTTCCTGTAGAACAGACCACCATTTTTAGCACTTTTCTCACTCTTCTCACTTCATCACTACAATATACACATTTCTAAGTTCAGAAAATCAGATGCCTTCAGAAAAGCCAGGATGATAATTATACTAAAAGGAAGATGAGGCAGCAGCACTTTCTGCTTTTTGTAAAAACGATGTTTATGCAGTGAAATAAGGAAGACTAACATCCCACAGTCAAAGATGTCTTCAGAGTACAAAGGTACTTTGCTACTGATGCTGCAGAGGCACAGACATTGTCACCTTTCCACTATGGAGAGGAATACACCCAGATGCCCTTTGAAATATGACTTTGTTGTGAACAGTAACAATATAGGAGAGAGTAAGAGAAACTCTTCCATTTTTATCATTTTCATTATTTAAACTCAAATGAAGTAAATACAGTGATGCTCTTGGGAAAAAGAAACATTATTCTTTAGCATAAGAAAAATTACATAAAGAGAAAGAAACAAATCTTTGCTTCTTCCTTTTGAAAATTTCCCCTTTATTTATTTTTTAAAATTTATCTCTGGGGATTGAACCCAGGATATTTGCAAGCTACCAAGCTCTACTATTGAACTATGTCCTTAAATCTTACTTATTGTTCGTTTTTCTTGTAATATGTTTATATGTGTGTATATTTGTGGTGCACAAACACGCTATAATGTATGTGATAAGTCTGAGAACAATATGCTTATAAGCTTTTTCCTTTCATCATGTAGAACCAAATTCATTTACTTACTCAACTTTCTCCTTCATTTTGAGATGCTTGTATATATTAACACTTAACTAATAATGTATGATATAAAATATACAGTTTTCTAAAAGTACAAACATCTGAAGGAAATGACCCAGCAAAGATCCTCACTAATTAGGGAGTAATTAATTATATCCAAGTATCCCTAGTGAAGGGTCACAGATCACTGGATATATTTAAAGTGGTGGAGAATATATTGGTAAATGAAAATAAGTTATCCAATTTATCAGACAATAGCAAATTTTGATGACCTATTTTTTACTGTACTGTCTGCTGGCTAAGTTTTCAACATAAATCTTAAACAAAAATGTTTGTTGCCATTACAAACAGTCATAACTGTTAATACACTTTAGCTTAGAACAGACCATACTGTTCTAAATTCTAGGCAAATGGAATTGTGTCCCACAAGTATGATGTGGCACACTTGTTTCAACCCCTGCCTGCAAAGAAGTTTGTAGCATTTCTATATGAACACACTGCCTGCTCCTACCCAGTTCCAGTGTGTCATTTTGTATGTAGCTTCTGCTATGGATGGAAAGAAAAAACATGTGCACAGTATCTTGTTCATACTTTCTATTTGAAATCGATGATCAGGTAACACAAATAGATATTTCTCATAGAAATTCCCAAATGACTTTCATGGAATATATTTCAGAGGTTACCTAACTTATTCTTGTGTGATTCACAAATACCCCAGAGCTTCAGGTACCATTTTTTGTCACTTTTGATATTCTTTATTTGATCACACTGATTGAGAACCTATTGGTTATTCTCCATAACATTTTCTGATGGCACAATTTACATAATTTGGAGGGATCCAATTGGTCCATCCTCTCCATGGTCAGGGAAGCCCATGGAATAGGGGTATGAAAGATTGTGGGAATCAAAGAACATGGAGAATGTGACCTACTGAATAAACTAAGCAGGAATCATATGGGCTTACAGAGACTGAACTGGCAAGCACAATGCCTTGTATGAATCTGCACAAGGTTTCTAATTATACATTACAGTTGTTACCTTTGTAGTTTTCTAAGACTTAACAGTGAGAATAGGGTTCCCAGGAAGAATACCCAAACAACCAGATCTATTGCTAAGATGTAGCTTGCTCTCCACAAACTGATGCAATGTCCTATTGCTGAAAACAACATTTAAACAATTTATTGAACGTGTAGAAAATGTCCTGACATCATCATAGAACACCCTCTGTATTTTCTAGTTGTTATTGGATTTTAAAATTTTAAAATTCTATCTTCTACTTAATTTTAGTCTTTGCCACTGTTTTTATCTCCACACTAAAGTCTTGCATAGACTCTTGACTTGTCTTCTTTATTTAGATTAGCCTTCTGTTTTGCTATTATTACTCAGGTTACTATTCTCCTTAAGTTCTTTCTCCTTCACATCATTTATCCATCTTTTGTGTCTTCCTTAAACTCCCTGAATTCTTTAATGAAGTTTATGGTTTTCCTTGTATTTCCGGGCTCCTGAGGTTCATATTTTTACAAACATAATAGATATGTAGAAAAAATACTGGCTTGATCTTTCATGTTGTTGGTATGCTTACAATGATATATATGGGCATGTGGATTTATTTATACATTTGATATGGTCTGAATGATTTAGGACAGAATGTCAGATTTTTGAGCAAGTTAAGCCTAAAAGGTGAAAACATCTTGAGTGTAATAATTCAAGTGGATAGAGAGATTTAGATTATGTTCAGGAATTGTTCTATTTTCCAAGCCTGAAGTAAAGGGTTTCTGTGTGTTAGAGGATATCTAAAGAGCATCCTATTGAAGGTCCAGAGATCTCTTGTGGTACAGAAAAGGAGGACACATTAGGCTACATATTATGTATGGGTAACTCAGCAATGTTTCTTGAGAATGTATGAATAGGTAAGTCAGGTAGAGTTACCTGACTAGTCTTTGTTTAACAAGTGAGATGATTAGTATGTAGATTGGATGGATGAGGCACTGAATTTGTCTGCAAGAGAATGCAGATAAGGTGGGTTCCAGTCATGGTAGAAGCTTAGACTTTAGGTGAAGCACAGATTTGGTTGAAAAGAATATACAGGGACATTATTTGGAGAATCAGGCTATATCTAGAGTGTTACAGAGATAGTCTCAATGGGGATGTCAGAAACAATCTTATGGATAGGCCCTGGAGAATAATGTAAGATGCCTCAAATTTGGAATTAAGAAGAATATCATGTATCTAAATGATGCAAATTGTATTAAGAAAAGTGAGTTTCTTCTTTACAAATCTTAAAATGAAATAGTAAATTATCCTGGGGCCATCTCTTAGCTTTTAAAAAATATGGTATCTCAACACTTGTATAAGTGGGTGAAGATGCTTAAGTAGAAATTTTAATGAGGCTTTCAAGTGTTTTTTTTCTTTGCTTGTTTTGTTTTCTTCAACCTGGCTATAGAATAACTGCAATTGATAAATGGAGGCTTTTCTCATTTCTCTATGCTTCTATTCCCCATTGTCTTTATAAGTGATATTAGTAAAAAGGAAAGCACTGTCCTCTGTTGTCACTAGAAAGATCATGCTGAAAACCAATGGAGGTTGGTAAGTCTCAAGAGACATCACTTATATACACTGCTGCCCCTGATATACATGTACAGTTTGCTTTTTCTGCTGTGATATTGTTAATACTTCAAGTCCAGATTCCATTCTGTGTAAAGGAGAACAGCAAGATGCTTTTCTAGATGTGGATGTTAGGCCAATGCTTGGGACATAAAATATTTTGCACCTCTCCATTTTACTCATATTGGTCTGCTCATAGCAAGACAGTAAGTATTAGAAAATATTTGAGTATAGGTAGTATTAACTATAAGTGCTATTAAAATACCCAGGCATTTTTGTTTTCAAGTGCAAGAAAGTGCACTTAATGGTGAGAAAATTGATGAAGCAGGGCCACAGTCCAATTATTATCAATACTATTCCCCCATTTGACCCAGTGTACTTTTTACTACTATGCTGCTCAAGAATAGCCAGTATGACACTTTAAAGCTTTTTAGATCTTGGAGTTATCGTTTCACTCCTGAAAGAGACCATGTTCTTATTTACTAATATTTATAATGTTCAACCAGATTAAAAGTCCAAAGATAGTTAATTTTAATTTCAGAAGGTTTATGACTTTCAACATCAATTTAAAAATATCAATTACTGGGCACATTTTTTATGAGTATCAACTTCTAGGCATTAATATCATGAGCTGAACATTCTGAAGAAATGGAGAAAAGATGAGTAAGGGCATGGAAGGTCATGACTATGGTTTGAATGGTTTTAAAATGTTAATATTTTCTTGAATTTTGTACATTGGAAGAACTTACATTTTCTTTGCAATGTTAGTGCAGTTATATCCTATCAAAATTATGTTTTTCACCCTGGTCTATTAAAGAGTAAGTTTATAATATCCGTATAACATCTGGTGCCTTGAATATAAAATGATATCAATGCAGAGAGATGAATATGCCCAAGATAACAAAGTTGGAAGTTTCTCTCAAGTTAAGAGGCAGGTGCATATTTAACCATACCTGCATATTCAATAGTCATATGATGTGATAAGCAAATAATACCACAATATGCACCATGAAATACATCATGTTTGAGGGTGCAGATCATAGAAAGAAAGAAAAACCATTTTTGACTTTTGCCACTATTACCATTCTGTATCAACCACAAATATAACAACTTCTGTGATGGTAATAGAAAATAACTTTCTCTGTGAAAAAATAGGTCCATTACATTTAAAGAAAAAGTTAAAATTATTTCTACTTTTTGAAAAACTGTATATTTAGATTTCCATATATGGCAGCATTTCTAACTTCACAAAGAATATGCCCATATATCAAGCAGTTATTATTTTGTGCAAGATTTTAAAAAATCTAAGGAAACACATTATAAAATTAGATGTAATACTGAGTATCCATTGAGAAATGCCATAAATCAGTTTATAGATACAGCTAGGCCATTGAACATGGTACAAGTATCAGACATGAGAAATGAATTAAATATGCATTGCTACTAACATATATTAACTGCAATTTCCTACATTGTTAATGCTTCAAAGTAAGACATTTGTGTACCTTTTAGACAGGTGTGTTTTTACATATTGCAAATAACAAGTCCTTTTCGGTTTACTAAAATAATCATTATTATTTACCACAAGGACCCCTATTGAAAGAAAAGAAGTAAAAGCTTCCATTGTCACACCATTCCCAGATAATGCCTCCATTTACCAAGTTTCTACCCATAATTCAATTATAGGCTCCTTCACACTGGACAGGATGCTGCCATCTGAGTATGAGAACTGGATTATACATAAAATCTCAGGTTGAGGTTCAAATAAAATAATTTTTTCATTTCTTTTCATCCTAGGAACCTATCATAATTCCAATATAGCACAGATGCAGAATATTTCAGAAGTGATGGAATTTATTCTGCTGGGACTAACAGATGACCCAGAGCTACAGGTCCCTTTGTTTGTCACATTCACTTTCATTTATTTGATCACACTGATTGGGAATCTTGTGATGTTGGTGTTGATTCTGCTGGACTCACGACTCCATACTCCCATGTACTTTTTTCTCAGTAACCTCTCCTTTGTGGACTTTGTTTATGCTTCAGCTGTTACTCCCAAGGTAATTGAAGGGTTTCTCATAGGTAAAAGGATCATATCCTACAATGCATGTGCTGCCCAGATGTTCTTCTTTGTAGCCTTTGCTATTATTGAAAGTTTCATCCTGGCATCAATGGCCTTTGACCGTCATGCAGCAGTGTGCAAACCCTTGCATTACTCCACTACTATGACTACTACAATGTGTACTCTGCTTGTTGCTGGTTCTTACATAAATGGGATCTTGCAATCCTCTATCCATGTGTCACTCACTTTCCAACTTTCCTTCTGTCATTCCAATGTGTTGAATGACTTTTTCTGTGATATTCCCGCACTACTTTCTCTTTCTTGTTCTGGTATATACACAAATGAAATTGTTCTGTTCCTGTTAGCAGCATTCAATGTCACTTTTTCTTTATTGGTTATATTTACCTCTTACCTATTTATTTTTGTTGCAATTCTGAGAATGCATTCTGCTGAGGGCCGAAAGAAGGCCATTTCTACCTGTGCATCTCACCTCACCACTGTTTCCATCTTCTATGGCACCATTATTTTCATGTACTTGCAGCCCAGCTCCAGTCATTCCATGGACACTGACAAAATGGCATCTGTGTTTTACACCATGGTCATCCCCATGTTGAACCCTCTTGTTTACAGCCTCAGGAACAAAGAAGTCAAGATGGCATTCAAGAAGGTTGCTGGAAAAGCACTAACTTCACTGGGATTTGTCAATTTACTGTAAAGTATTTGAAAATGGTGTGAAACTTTAAGTTATGTTGTCTACAAATGATTTAAATATGTTTATTTCTTGATTCCAATTTGTCTGTATATATATTCAATAGATGTTGCCTCTTATATTCATTCCTTTTGGATTTTGAGTATGAACAGATAATTTTGCATAATTTATTATAGAAATTAATGACTTCAATTTTTAAATTCAATATTTTCCAACATACTATATTACTTCATATTGAACCCAAGTCATGTGTGAATTTCTCTTGTATATTTATGTCCCCTGAATTGAGAAATTGGCATTTTGAGAGAGGTAGGAGCTTTAAAGTCTCAGGAAGTTAAATAATATTTGTAGCTTAGATGTCTTACAAAATTTACAATAATCAGTATATCAATGACTTACCAGGCTTCAGATATCAGAAAGGTGCAGGACTCAAAAATGTTGGAACATAGAACTATAACAGGAAATTATTGATATCTACAGAAGCCTCTCAAACAACACTATTTGAAAGTTGTTTATAGGGTTCTAATAATTCATTTTCAACTCATGTTGGCTGGACTATATAATGATACACATATGTGTATCTAACGTAGATAGTATATAATATATAGTGTACCTAACAGAGGACTATATAATGATACACATGTTCTTGTAAGCAGCCCCTCATCCATAACCATGTAAGTCAAACCAGAACTACCGTCATTGGTACCAAAATACAGATTTGCACTGAACTGTTTATGTAGTTTATCATTATAAACGTCTATGTATTTTATAGAGATTTGTTTATATCTCAGGAATGTAACAAAAGAGCTACTTTAGTGACTAGTTGTGAATAGGTATATAACCAGATACAGAGATAGTAGAGTTATAGTTTCAAATACATTTTACAATTTTGACTAGTTTCTTGAGTATTCCATACAATGTTTTGTCTTATTTACCCCATTCTCAATTTTTCCACTTTTCCCCCCACCCATCTATCTTTATGAACATTGTCTTTTCCAATTAAGACCAGTTTTGTCAAATAATCCTTCATGTGTGACTTTCCAGGGAAGTATGGTCAATTTTAAAGTGTCTATATGTTTAGAGCCTACAATTATTACTTCCAGAAGTTATCAAGTGGCAATACCTTAATGGTCAGTGGCAGGATTATATTCCAAAGTCTCCTCTAATTTTTTCAGTTTGGCTATTGAGTTTTTCAATCACACCTTCATTTTAACCTTAGTTCCCTTCAATAGTCCTATTTTGTTAATGATATCAGTTTTCAAACCCTGTATTGTCTTTGACATTTTACTCTGGCATTTGTTTTTGTTTTCTTGTGAGCATCATTCAGGTAGTTGTTGCTACTCTTGTTATGTTAACTGAGCTGCTTGTTCATGTCTCCTTCAAATACCTTGAATCATTTGATAAATTCTTTTGAAAGAATATGTATAATTTTTCAAAGTCTATGTTATGGGGTTCATTCGGGTTATTTACCCTGGTAGACAATTCTTTAGGAATTTTAGGAAAGATATACTGTTTGTGCCTTATATATTGTCTGTGTTTTTATAAAGACTGCTAAGCATGTTGACTTCTTTTGCTGGCTCTGTGTCTGACATGACATTCTAGGCTGCCTTGAGTTGTATGGCCTGGACAAGACCTGAGGGTTGGTGATATCATGAGCATATGATGTTCCAGGGACTCATCAAGTTTTGTAGCCAGGGCTAGACCTGGAGTTTGTATATAGTACAGGTAACATAATTCAAGGATACTCATTAGTCCACATATAGGACCGTCCAAGTATTAGAGGTTGAATGTTGCTTAAGAATATATAATGGAAGAAGTAGGAGGGAAGGGGAACAGAAACAGATGTGTGGTTATAGTTTCTCTTGAAACAAGTGGTGCTGGTATGACATAGCAAGAGACTTAAAGAAGGGGATACTTCCTGGGAAGTCGCCTCCAGATGAGGGGGGACTGAATTGGAAGATAATGGAGAGAGAACAACGTAGACCACCTGGGTATGCCCCAATCTTCTTTTTTTTTTTAAAAAAAATGGCTGCTTTTTTTCTTTCAAATATGAGTAAATTTCATTTTTAATTATTTCTTTGAGAATTCAATGCATCAATACTGTCTTTCTATCATTTCCATCCCTTCATTTCCTTCCTTGTTCCTATTCATTCTAAAACAGATTACTTCCTTTTCATTAATGCAAATATGTATATAATACGTACACATATATGCCCATTTAGTAGGGCCTATGTATGCACATACATATGTATTAACATATATTTGTATACACATACATTTGTACAAGCAAATATATATATATATATATATATATATATATGTGTGTGTGTGTGTGTGTGTGTATATATGTTTGTGATCCAGACTGTATAAACATATGTAATATAAAGTATATATTTATTTATATAAACATAATGCTTATACTTATAAATATATAGATATCTAGGGCTGACCAGTTGAGATTGGAAAATCTATTTGGGGGCTTATCACAGAAGAAAATTTATTTTTCTCTCAGCAGCAATTAACATTTCTACATGTTAATTTATATAACAATTGATGCCTGAAATTTTATCTGTTAATTCATAATTCAGTTTTATCTTACTGAAATAAGATACGGAAGTAAAGCAAAAAGGAAAAAAAACCCAGATTTTTCATCTTTCATATAGTAGTCTGAGAAGCATGTGTATTTATCTACTGATCACATCATGATTCTTGGTATGACTAAATTCAAATTGTATATATATGAATGTGTTCCACATTTCCTGTTTTTTATTTATATCATCCATGTTTTTTACTTTATAATTTGAATGCCCTTCACTTCTTTAGTTAAGCTTATTTTATTATTATGTGTTTTCTTTTTTCTTTCTTTTTTTCTAGCATTTTATAAAATTCATTGTTTTTATTTTTATTTTACATATTGATCCCAGTTCCCTCTCCCTCCTTCCTTCCCACCCTCTTTCCTTCTCTACCACCCTCTCATGTCTCCCTCTCACCCTCCCCTCCCAGCCCCTCCCACTCCACATGTAGGGTGATACCCTCTAGAAGGGGTCATATAAATCTGTCAAGTCATTTGAAGTAGGGGCTAGGACTTCTCTCCTGTCCCTAGGTTAAGGGAGTATCCCTCCATGGGGGAATGTGCCCCCAAAGTCATTTTGTGCACCAGGAATACATCCTGGTTCCTCTGTCTGAGGTCCCTTAGACTGGTCAGGCCTTCTAGTTGAGATCCATGTTCAGGGGTCTGAGTCAGTTCCATGCTGGATTCCAAACTATCAGTCTGGGGGCCCATTATCTCTTCCTTGTTTAGGTGAGCTGTCTCTATGTGTTTCTGCAGTGTGGTCTTGTCCTCCCTCTCTGAATCTAGATTCTAGTTTGGCTCAGTGTTTAGTTGTAGGTGTTTGCTTCTTTTTCCTTCAGCTACTAGATGATGGCTCCATGATTGTGGATAAGATAGAGGGAACTATGAGAAAGAGAAGGGGAGGATAGGAATGCATATGGGACTATGTAGCTTGAGTCAGGGGAAGAAAAAAGACAAGAGAAGAGAAGAGAAGAGAAGAGAAGAGAAGAGAAGAGAAGAGAAGAGAGAGAGAGGTGTTATTTTTCTTAATTTGCAGTATGAATTATAATGTGTTAATAAAGCAAAACACAGGTGAGTTTGTGTTCATTATTTTATCTTGCAGCTTGTCAGAATTAGATATATAATGAATTTTGTGAGTTAAATTACTAATATTTACTATTCAAAGGATGGTGCTGGAAGTACATAGAAACCTTTATTTTTCCCTTTTGATTTGGTAATAGACAATGCACAATTGCATCAAAACACCACCTGCAAATTGTTTTAAACACTATGTACAGATTATTTTTAATGACACAAGAGAGAGGATGTACAGGTGTCCCAGGGATTGAGAGCACTTGATTTCTTTAAAGGAACCAGGGTTTGGGTCTACCACCTACAAGGCAGGTCCCAACTGTTTATGACTCTGGTTCAAGAGACTTCAACACTTTATTCTGGTCTGTGTGTGCACCAAGCATAAAAGTAATGGCGGCATAAGTAGAGGTAAACACTCATATGCATAGAATAAACTAGATGTTTTAAATTACAGTTTAAAAATGTAAGAGGGAAAATTATATGAAGGATTCTGTGATAAAATAAATAGTCTTGTTATTAATAGTAGAAGACCATGTCCTGAGATCATTTCAAACCCCTTCAGAAAAAGGAAAAGTTGAGGACCTAAGTTGTCTTAACTTGAGATACTTCTTTTTCTTTTTTTCTTTTCTGCATGACCCAGTTGTGAAATTGAAATTTAATAATCATAGGCTTTCTTATTTAAGTTTGATTCCCTCATGTCCTCACCAGCACTCTCAGAAAATAAAAAGAAACTACAGAAGTTTAGGATTAAGGACCAATATGGGACTACAAGAAAAAAGACACTTTTGCAATCATGGCAACGTGTCCCCTGATATATGTGTGATAATCTCTCTCTCTCTCTCTCTCTCTCTCTCTCTCTCTCTCTCTCTCTCTCTCTCTCTCTCTCTCTCTGTGTGTGTGTGTGTGTGTGTGTGTGTGTGTGTGTGTGTGTGTGATTTAACATTTCCAGAGAACAAGTCCCACTTATACTCCATAGCAGACCTCGGCAGAGATGCATTCCTGGTTATGGGCATTGGATGGATTGTTTTGACATGAAGTGACACATGCGTCACCTTTATACCACTATTTATCTGTTACTAGTACAAACATAACCATCACAGCAATGTAGCCACATGATTGATCAGAATCATAAAAGAAGATGGAATACCTGTTCTTTTTTATGTTACAAATAAAACCAGAATATAAAAAGAATGACAAGAATGGGAAATAGGTGTACTACCTACAGACAATTATTCTAGCAATCTCATGATCCCTGATCTACTGATATCTCTGTTCAATGAGCAGCTTGATAGCCTCCATGTTCCATGTTTATGTCTATCAATTTCTGAAGTGAATGTTGTTAAAAAGCGACAGATGGTATTACAAGCTTTCTTGTCTTTAGAAAATTTTATGGAATTAGAAATATGAAAATCATTGTACCATTTTTAATTTTAACCTTGGCTATTGTTTAAGGTATGGGGTGCATCATCTTTCACATTAAATATGAATAGAGAAATGAGAAATCAAGATTCTAGGACATAGCAATATTTATATCCTTAAAAGATGAGATATTATCTAGACAGAATAGATTCAATAGGTTTATTTATAAATAATAGCATTTATATAGTTTTTTAGAAGAATTCTTAATCATGGCTATATGTGTAGTCTAATACAATAAGGTAAAGATGATTATAACCTTGGCAATTGTTTTATAGAAGGGGTCCATCACTTTTTTTTTACACTGAATGTGAAGGGGCATAGTTCAGAAAAAATTAGAAATTCTCATGATCCTATACTCAAGATTCTAAAACCAGAAGTTCCATAAAGTTGAAAAATCCTATTCCTAATACACCTAGAGCAGCATTGTGAGAAGTCATCCTAACCAGGATATATGTGAGTACAAGCATACATATTTAATACAGAGTGGCTGGTGTACAAAAACTGAGGAAGGTAAAACCATAACTATTATTTCTGTCCCTATTCTCATAACCCACATACCTTGCCTTTAATGGCCTAAAAATTATCCTTTTGAATTAAGAATTAGCATTTTAAAATGCAGAGATTAAATTATAATTTGTCTAGTATCTGAATCTGGTATCATATTATTTACTACTGAAGACAGTTTTTGTGAGAAATCAGTGAAAGCTTCCTGTGGGCAATGTATGACCTTCGTGCATGAATCAATTTTCTTTCTTCTTTCTCCAAATCTGTCCCAAGCATTCAAATCTGCTGGGTGCTATAAATTGATGGTGTGGTCATCATATAGAAATTGACTTTGTACATCAACATAATCTCCCTGTCAAGTACCTGGTCTTGGAAGATAATTAGACCATTAAATACATGATCAGTAACCTTGCAGGAATAAATCCAAAATGCAATCAATATTGAATCTCATGTCCATGATGATACATGGATAGGAAAGGTGATTTCCAGAGGTTTGAATGAAAATCAAAATTTCAAGTTTTTCAATTGTAGCAAATAAACTCACTTAAAAATAGATTGCAATGAACAAGGGGGAGCTCATGGTTCCCAGACTGACACCTCAAAAACTAGCATAGGATGGAACCAGGCCCCCTGAATGTGGGTATCAGTTATAAGTCCTGGGCAGTTATGAGTCCTCAGGTAGTGTAACAGCATTTATCCCTAGTGTACACATGGACATTGGGAGCTCATTTCACCTAGAGTGAGATTCTCTCAGCCTAGACACATGGGGTAGGGCCTAGACCCTGCCCAAAATGATATCACAGACTTTGATAATCCCCTATGGAAGGCCTCACCATTTCTATGGAGCAGAAGGATGGGGGTCAATGGGGGACATGGGAGGACGGGAGGGAGAAGGAACTGGGATTGATATATAAAATAAGATTGTTTCTAAATTAAATTAAAAAAGTAAAAAAAAAAAGATTATAGGCAGGGTATTCCTAGAAACAATATTTTTCCCTAAGAAACAATTTTTTCCCTAGAAACAATTTTTTTTCTGTTTGTTTTTAATACAAACAGAATGCCCCTCCCTTCTTTATTATGCAGAAGATGTGGCAAAGGCAGTCACTGAATGAATGTCAGTCAATAAGGGACAGTCTAGATAACCCTTTGTAGTCAATAAATGCCCCGAGGGCCCTCTTGCAGACTTCCATGCTAAATCCAGTTTAGTCATTTCCTGTAATCATAGAAAATCCTTTCCAAAGCAGTTAAAGAACCTAATTACTGTGTGTGTGTATATGTATGTATACATACATGCATACATACATATACATAGATATATGATAGAAGAACTTTAAAATATAAAATAAAAATTTCAGGAAAAAAACATGAATCAAAATTGATAAAGATTACATAAGAACGTTTCCACATTTAGGCTTGGGGCAGTGTTTCTGTTATCTTTCCAGGAAAAGAAAAACAAGCATTTTGAAGAACTTAAAGAACTTTGGACAAATAAGCATACAAGAAATGAGAACTACCTGGAAAACATTACAAAGACAAGGAATAATGTGACCTAATGGGCCTCTGAAGTGTCCCAAAAGATGATGGGATTCCACAATGAAATTTCACCAGGATCATGATAACATCATTAAGCTGAAAAATACATACCACTTAAAGATTTGCTTTGAACTACAAACCACTCAGAACAATTTAAAGGTGACTAAGTGAGATAATCCAGCCTCACAGAGGACTGAAGCCAAGACTTGAGACAAGCCCTGCACTTTCCCATTACACATAGATGCATAGAACAAAAATGATACCACTATCTCTCCCAAATTAAACCAAATTATTCTTTTTAGGACTCCCCTAACAATACCCTTGCCTCCAGACATCAGGAAGTAAATTTAAGAACATGACACCCCTATTCCCCAGAGGTGGAATGGGTAGTTTTTGTCATTCAATGGTTTAGGGATATTGATCATTTTTAGGGCAGTTGCTTACAAATTGTTATTGGTAATGGTCAGGAAAAAAGTTGAAGAGAGGATATTAGATTCAGAACTATTGTTTTTAAAAGTAGAGGATTATTATATGATATAAGAGTACAATATTGAATCTAGTCTGAAAAGAAAAATAGTGATATAGGCACAGGATAGAAAATGTAAATCACTTGGTCTACTTTTAAAAAGCAACTGCTAGTTTTAAACTTTTCGCATTGGATTGGATTTTTGTATATTTTATACCAATTTTGTAGATTGATACAAATTTGGATTAAGTTTGTTAAAACATACTGTATATGCATTTCTAATCTTGCTCAAGGTATTGTACCTATATGGCTTATTTAACAATGTAATGCAAATTTATAGTTCTTGACAATTATTGGAGGTTAATAGTCACCTTTTACAATTGAACTTGTAGTCATATTAGGTATGTTTTAATTTTAGACAGTTTATCTTCAAACACTTCAGAAATAAGCATAATATAACATTTAAGATGTTTTAATAACATTGGTTCTTTTTATTTTTTATGACAGTGACACTTACTTACTCCTGTCAGCATCAATCTACTTCAGAGAAAATGATGTACATTTAAGAAACTTCTCATGGAGTTTATTTTCTTTGTGGCAAAATTAAACTACTGAGCAAGAAAGTATCCTTGTCTCAATTACTGACGATATGCTGTCCAAATTGGACAAGTAAGTCACAAAAGAAATGGTGGTCCAACTTTTCCAAGTCAAGGTAGTAGGACATTCCTTCAAAAATTCTGCTTCATAGAAAAGTCTGTTGAACATTTTTGGCATTTAGGCTGATGATGAATGCCCCATTGTTATGAGGAATCTTGGATGCCTGTCTAGGCAGACAGCTTTTTCTGTCATTTCTTGCATGTTTTTGTAAGTGTCTTGCTTGTACTTTCTGCTTACTCAGTTAATATTTACTTCTCTGGTCTCTGAGGGAGTTGACTCAATAGTTATAGGTAGTTATAGCTTTTCCCTATTTACCAGTCTCAGAAAAGAAATTCACTATGGAAATGTAAAGTATATTGATGAGATAAAAATGTAGAATAGTGAATCTACTTTTAAAAAGCAACTACTAGTTTTAAATATTTTACATTGGATTGGACTTCTGTACATTATATATAAATATATATTGACACAAATTTCAGAATAATTTGTTAAGACATATTGTACATAAGTTTCTAATCTCATTCAAGGTATTGTACACATATAGCTCATTTATTAGAACCTGTGAAGAACTGTCTATATCTATAATCTTTAACATCTTAATTGTTAAGTTTGTTTATAATCTGGGATAAATTTTTTAAGCATATTTGGGCATTTGTAATGTTCTATCTAGCTTTCTGGATCACCATAGAGCAAATATTGGAACATTAAAGATAGACAGTCATCCTCCAATCCTTTGCAGGTCTGATTGAATAAACAAGAAAAGGATAGATTAGCTTGGCACATGCATTACCCTCTGTTCTGAAGCAATGGTTTTCTGGGTATCAGACTTGGACTAGATATCAACTTTCTGCCTGAGTTGTTGTTGCTGTTATTATTATTATTATTATTATTATTATTACATTGGTACACAAACCACAAAAAGACACAACTAAGATAGATAATTAAAGACCAATCCCCCTCATGGATGTGGATGCAAAAATACTCAATGAAATTCTGGCAAATAAAATCCAAGAACACATCAGAAAAATCATCTACCATGATCAAATAGGCTTAATCCCAGGGATGCAGGGATGGTTCAACATATGAAAATACATAAATATAATTCACCACATGAACAAACTGAAATAGAAAAACTACATGA
Source organism: Cricetiscus sungorus (assembly GCA_030556225.1). Classification (NCBI taxonomy): domain Eukaryota; kingdom Metazoa; phylum Chordata; class Mammalia; order Rodentia; family Cricetidae; genus Cricetiscus; species Cricetiscus sungorus. The sequence goes on from JANBXA010000007.1 coordinate 112,201,784, forward strand.
TCATCTTGGTAGATGCTGATAAAAAGTCTTTGATAAATTATAACACCCTTTTATGATAAAGGTCTTGTAAAGATCAGGGATAACAGGAACATACCTAAACATAATAAAGACAATATATAGCACACCAACAGCCAACATCAAACTCAATGCAATTCCTCTAAAATCAGGAATAAGACCAGATTGTACACTACTTCCATAGTGCTAAAATATTATACTTGAAGTTCTTGCTGGAACAATAAGAGAACAAAAGGAGATCAAGGGGATACAAATTGGAAAGGAAGAAGTCAAACTTTCACTATTTGTAGATGATATTGTAGTTTACATAAGTGACCCAAAATATTCTACCAGGGAACTCCTGGTAGTTGATAAACACCTTCAGCAAAGTGGCAGAATACAAGATTAATAAAAAAGTCAGGGGTTCCACTATATATAGGCAATAAAGGGGCTAAGAATCATGACAGCCCCAAATAACACACATGAATCTGTATTAATTATGAAACTATTGGCCAGTTACTAGCATTTCTTATTGGTTAGCCTCTGTCTTAAATATTAACCCATTTCTATCAATCTAAGTATTTCTACATGGTCTTGGCTTATTGGGAATGCTATAAGTGCATCTTCTTTGTTGCTACATCTCTGCAGAGAAGAGAGAGATTTCCTGTTTGTCCCTGCTTAATTCTGATTATGCCCAGCTGTGACACTTTCTGTCTGTCTGTACAGACTTCCAGACATCTGTGCTTAGCCAGTGTCAGTATTTACCATGCTACATCACTTCCTGCCTTGCAAATCAGTGTTTTATTCATCAACCAATAAGACAAACATATATTCAGAAGTACAGTTCTTAGCTGAGGCTCTGGCCAAGGTATAATAAGAAGGTGCACTGTTTCAGCTACCTGGTCTGGGGCTGTCTCTAGCATTATAGTCACAAACTGGTTTTAGGGTGATGTTTGTAGTCCAGAGGCATCAGGTTGAATCAAGTGGAATCAATGAAGTAGGGCCACATCTTTCCAGAGAGTTCAAAGATTGCTGTTAGGAATTGTTGCTGTTTCTTGTGGAAAATTTAAACATTAATATCGACACTGAAATTTTAACTTTTATAGGTATGCTTACTGGGGAAGGGAAAATAAAGATGGAATAAGGGAAATTAGGATTTCAGAGAGAGAACTGAATTTAGACAAATGACAATCCTTAGATGTTTTTGTTTGTTTGTTTGTTTGTTTGTTTGTTTTTTGTCTTACACAGATTGGCTTTTTTGATGTAAGGCAGTAATTGTGACTTTTATTTTAACAACATGCTTGACAAGCGAAAGACTTGAACAATAAAAACTTAAAGTCTTTGAAAAATGAAATTAAAGAAAATATCAGAAGTTGGAAAGATCATCCATGTTTATGGACCACTATGATTTACATAGTAAAATGACCATCCTACTAAAAGAAACACACAGATTTATGCACTATCTATCAAAATTCTAATACAATTCTTCACAGATCTTGAAAGGATGATAGTTTAATATGGAAAAATATATATGAAGTTTATCTAAATGAAATTCCAAATAATGGGGAAACAGAGACCCAATTCCCCATATATTTTCATCAAATGAATTGCAATTCTTTTATTGGGTTACATCTAAGTGGCTTGTTGGACAAAGCATCCCATGGGTATTCTCAAACATCCCAATTATTGCCAAAGCTATAGATTGCTCTCTACAAAATGATGCAAGACTCCAATACTGAAGATGACAATTTCATGTCTCCTTGAACATGCAGTAACAAGGTAATGCCTACACAGGTCCTCTACCCCGTGTTCTACTATCTTTGTTACAGGAAGTTACTCAGCACATTATCAAAAAAGAAACATAAACACCAAGCCAGCCACCTATCCTCTGTCTACAATAGTATGCTAGGGAAATGGTGGCACAAAGCTTGTGGGAGTAACTAACTAATAACTGACTTAAGATCCATTCCACAAGGTATGCCTTGACAAAACATGACACTGTTTGGGTGACTGAGAACTTGAGACTAGAGAGTCCAGAGACATAGCACAAAAACTAAAATAGTACTGGTCTAAAATTGAAAATTGATAAAATGACTTCTAATGATATTTTTATATACCATAGATAAGTACCTGGATTAACTATCACCAAAGAGTATCCTCTTGTACCATACTGAGACAAATATAGAGACCCACAGTTAAAAATTATACAGAGAGTAAGGTACCTTGGAATACTCAACCATAAATGGGATTTCTCCATCAAATGCCTCCTGTGAAGCTCAGAGAACCTTTTAAGGAAAAAAGACTCTTTAAGTCAACATGACCAAAGATTTTATGGTTTTATGGTTAGTTAGACAGGGTGTGGGCACTTCTAATGGGTTGGGAGATAGCTACAGAGAGTCATGTCCAAATTTTACATATCTGTAGTATAGGAAAGGGAGGCCAAACTATACTTGTATTCTGTGTGGGACTCAGGCATAATGTGGAGGTTTGTGGGGAAGGTATAAATAGGTAGCACAGGAAGAGTCACCTGGCTAGACTTTGGAGAAGGAGATGGGATGTTTAGTGTGTGGAAGTTAAGAAAGTGAACTGTGGGGGACCAAGTAAGATGAGTTCTGCTGGAAATGTAGAAGACCTGCTGGTCTGATTGCTCAGATTAGACAGGAACATTGGTTGTGTGACATAGAATAGATCAGTGAGGATTTCAGGAGAATTGCAGGGATATTCTTTGAAAAATAATAATGGACATTCTAAATTTTTAAATACATAAGAAAAATATACCCAAATGAAATATGTTGTGGTAATAAAAATGTGTCATGTCTTCTTCATAAAGCTTAAAATGAGAGATTGAAATGTCCTGGGGCCAACTCTTAAGTTTTGAGAAAATATGATATCAGAACAGTTGTATAAGTTCCTGAAATTTTAGTGAAGCTTTCATTTTTTATGAATATCTGTGATTAATAACTGGAAGCTCTTTTCTCTAGGCTTTTATTTCCCAATATATTCATAAGTACTGTTAGACAAAATACAAGCACTGTCTTCTGCTTTCTCCTTCAAGGTCAGGCTGAAGAACCGTGTACATTCATGAGTCTCCAGAGATATCCACTCAACATATATTAATCCCCCTGAGATATATGTACTGCTTGTGGTCTCTGCCTTCTTATTGGTGATGGTATAAAACCAGATTACATTTCACAGCAGAGCTGTACCTGTGGAAAAGAACAACAAGATGCTTTCCTGGATGTGGGATTTGTCAATGCTTTAGATATTAGATATTTCACACCCTATCTTTTTATTTGTATTGGTCTGTTCCTATCAAAATCGTAAGTATTTATATATATATATATATATATACATATATATGTATATATACATACATACACACACACATATATATATATTTGTATATTGTGTGTGGTCATATCTGTAAATGGTAATAAATTATAAATTACCCAGTCAGTTTTATCTCATAAGTGCAAACAGAAAGTTAACTTAATGTGTAGAAAGGGAAAGCACCTAAGTCATAGACAAAATTTACTAATAATCCTTTTACTCTTGGATCACTGCTCTTCTTGTGACTATTCTGATCTAGACCAACCAGATGTCATGCTATGAAGGGCTTTTGGATCCTGTAGTGATAGTTTCACTCCAGATAGAGACCATGTTCTAATTTTCTGATATTTATAATATATTAGTGGGATAGAAGTCCACAGATTATAGTTCATTTTTAATTTCAGAATGCTTTAGGACTTCGAAAATCCATTTGACATGTAAATTACGAGGTCCCCTTTTTGGGGAGCACCAACTGTTAGACATTCATACTGTCAGCTGAAAATTCTGAGGAAACCAGTAAAAGATGAAAACAATTAGGGAAATAATGGGTATGATTTACATGATTTAAAAAATGTTAGTATCATTTATGACTTGAAAGAACTTTTGCATTTCTTGTAATGTAAGTGTCTATAAAGAAGGATAAATTTCACCATGGCAATTTAAAAAATAGGATTACTTATGTTGTCTATTGCCTTGAATATAAGTGGTTATTAATACTGAGGAATGAGCATCTTAAAGATGCTAAAGTTGGAATTGATTCTTAGGTTAAGAGGCAGGCTTATGTGTAAGTGTAGCTGCATAGTCAGGTGTTATTTGATCCACTAGAAAAATGATACAATATAGACCATGAAATACATGTTGTGTGGAGACATAGATTCTGAGGAGAGAACAAATGTGGCTCTTCATCCCTTTTTAATCTATTCACACACAAACACAAATAAAACAGACTTGTGTGATGGTAATAAAAAATACCAACCTTTGTGAAAAATAAAGCCCATTACATGTAAAGAAAGTAATTAAATTTTTTATACTTTTTGCAAAACTATACTCTTAAATTTCTGTATATTGCTATATATCTAAAACTCACAAATAATGATTCCAGACACCAAGCAGTTATTATATGGTCCATGATACAAAGAGAAGAATCCAAGGAAAATTCATGGAAAATTAAAGAAAAAATAGAGTATCCATGGAGCAGCACCTACAATCACTGTGTAGCTACAGCTAGTAAATTGAACTTGGTACAAGTATCAAAGATGTGAAATATATTATGTAAGTTTTGCTAATAACATATAGCATTGCTCTTGATGTCAAGTAACTTAATGTATTTTAGACAAGTGTGTGTGTGTGTGTGTGTGTGTGTGTGTGTGTGTGTGTGTGTGTAAGATGTAGCAAACAACAAATAAGTCATGTGTGGGTTACTAAAATAAATATTATCTTATACCAGAAAACTGTAAGAAAATCTAGATTCATAAAAAGAAATCCTATTAACAGGGAAGAAGTTACTATCTCCATTTGTACTACTTCCAGGTAAGTGACTAAAATCATCCACTTTCTATCCAGTATTCAGTTTAGGGTCTTTTATAATAGATAATGCTAATATTTTAGTTAGATAACTTGGTCACATCTAAAATTTTATGGTAAGGTCTATGTCGAATAAATTTTCATTTCCTCCTTTCATTCTAGGAGCATGTCATAATTCCCTTAAAACACAGATGCAGAACATTTCAGAGGTGGCTGAATTTATTCTTGTGGGGTTAACAGATGTTCCAGAGTTGCAAGTCCCTTTATTTGTCATCTTCACTCTTATTTATTTGACCACACTGCTTGGAAACCTTGGGATGATTCTGTTGATTCTACTTGACTCCCGACTCCACAATCCCATGTACATTTTTCTTAGTAATCTCTCACTGGTAGACTGTGTTTATGCTTCAGCTGTCACTCCCAAGGTAATAGAAGGGTTTCTCACAGAACACAAAACCATATCCTACAATGCATGTGCTGCCCAAATGTTCTTCTTAATAGCCTTTGCAATAATTGAAGGTTTCCTTATTGCCTCAATGGCTTTTGACCGCCATGCAGCAGTGTGTAAACCCTTGCATTATTCCACCACCATGACAACTTCAAAATGTGCCCTGCTTGTTATTGGTTCTTATGTCAATGGACTCTTGCAATCTTCCATCCATGTTGCCTTCACTTTCCAACTCTCCTTCTGTCATTCCAATGTAATTAACCACTTTTTCTGTGACATTCCTCCAATGCTGGCTATTTCTTGTTCAGATATCTATAATAATGAAATCGTAATCTTCATGTTGGCAGCATTTAATGTAACTTTAACTATATTGGTTATCTTGAACTCTTACCTACTTATTTTCATTGCAATTCTGAAGATGCGTTCTGCTGAGGGCCAGAAGAAGGCCCTTTCTACCTGTGCATCCCACCTCACCACTGTTTCCATCTTCTACGGTACAATCATCTTCATGTACTTACAACCCAGCTCCAGTCATTCCATGGACACTGACAAGGTAGCATCTGTGTTCTACACGATGATCATCCCCATGCTAAACCCTCTTGTCTACAGCCTGAGGAATAAAGATGTCAAGAACGCATTCAAGAAGATTGTTGTAAAAGCATTGTCTTCACTAAAATTTGTCAACTAAGAGTAAAATGCTTGAAAAATGATGTAAACTTCAAAGTATATTATCCATAAATGTTTTAGTTATAATCTTTTTAACTTTAATTTCTCTTAATAGATATTTCATAAATGAAGTCTTTTCTATTTATTACTTTTATTCTGATTAGGTGCAGTTTATTTTGGATATTTTATTATTGAAATAAAACACCTCAATTTTAAAAACCATGATTCTAATCCTGTACATAACAGTACTCCACTTTATGCCATACTACATGTGTGAATTGCTGTTCTATAACTATTTCCTCTGAATTGAAATATTGATCCTTGATAGAAGAGAGACTATAAGAATTAAGAAATAAATAAAAATTACAATCCAATATGTCTCAAAGCACTTAAAATCTCAGGATAGTCAATGAAACTGACTCAGATACAGATCTTATAAGGATACAAGACTTCTAATGTTGGATCCTTAGAAATGTAATGGTATCCTTTCATGAGGGATATGTCCACAAGGTCCTATTGTGCACCAGGAATACATACTGGTTCCACTGCATGAGGAGAAAGAGGCATGTGTACTTCTTATGTTGATTGTGAGTCTGATCTGAGAGACTCTAGACTGCATTTCACTATGTGGCCTGCACAAAGCCTGATGACCAGGAATGACATGAACACATAAGAGTGTAGGGAATCTTAAAGTTTTATTTACATATAGATTTAAAAACAGGTGTTGGTCATGAATTTGCATTAATGCAAGTGATGTAGGGTCAAGAAGACTCATTAGAGGCTAAGAATGACATCTCTCATCATCTACTCTTTTCTGTCTAAAATAAAGGGTTTTAACTTTAATAAAGTTAAATATATAACAAAACAGTTATCAAATAAGAACCATTGTTAATAATATTTAGTCCATTACATTTAACAAGATTAAAAAAATATTCCATCATCCACCTTATTTTTGTGAGTCTAAAGTCTTATATGTAACTTATTTTTAATCCTAACTAAGGAAAACTATAATCATAACTATATGTCTTCAACTCCATCAAAGACAAAAGGAGGATAGTACATAAACTCTGGAAATAATGGAGACATCTTGCTGCCTGGTCAGTCACCCAAAGTTTTTCTGTAATTTTCCATTTTCAGCCTATAGGCCATAGTGTATCTGGCAGACTCTTCAGCAAATCAGGAAACTTTAAACTGCACATCTGTATTGGCAGTTTGTCAGTCACTTTTCTCTATGTCCTGCAGAGTGTCTGGCAGACTCTGCCATGAAGCAGGAACCCTGAAGCAATGTCCATCTTGTACCACCAGTCACCTTCTTGTGGGTCAAGCATGTCCATTTTATAGAGCATAAAGTCAAACAGTCTAGCCAAGAGTAGTTTCTTGTCCAAATGGCTAGTATTGCCATATTGGAAGCAAACTCCATAGTGAGTTTATATGGTGTCCATCTTTCCTTCTGACAAAGTTTGTGTTGCTAGTAGCAGTTGTGCCCAAGTTAAGAAAACTCCTAAAATATTTTAAATGCCATATTCTTTAGGTAATTGAAAACTTTGAAGATTGCCTATCCAATTGAAATATATCTCTGTATATCTAGAAAACCTAACTAATATAACTATAAGTTTTGACTATTATAGATAACTATCTATAATCTGTACTGTATTATATATTACATTTTAAATGAGCTATATAAACACAATATTTAAATAAGAGGAGAAATATACATATCACAAAATTGACCTTAAATTTGTATCAATAAATGAAAATCTATTCTAAAACAAAATATTCATTTCTATACCATAATCCCCTCTTTACCTATAAAAAGAGATAGGTTGTGATCATTAACAATTTATAACAAACACAATTTAGATGAAAACAAACATTTATCGACAATACTTGGGAATATGGGTGTTGTTTTCTCCAAACTGATTCCTGCTATTGGGGATGCTGTTTATACCATGGCGATCCTACAAAGATGCAGAAATCCTGGCTATAGTCTGCAAGGTAGGCTTACCCTATATTTTAAATTTTGGATTACCTGGGACACAGTTTCAGAGGTCTTTGCTTGATCAAATTATGTTAGTCTGGAAGGAATCCACAGCTTATTATTTTCTGTAGGAACAAAAGTAGAAATTCTTTTCGCCAGTAGCCTGTCCTTAGACTTAAATTTTGAAATCAAAGCATTATAAAAATATATAAATTAGATTAATTTAGCCGTCTTTAAAATCATCTGTAGCTCTTTCCCCAGCAAACAAGACAGCATTATAGGATACAGTACCCAGACTTTATGTGTAGTTTCCAATTTTCCTGGGCTTTTTTATTACTCTATGTCCTTTCCTTTTATTTTTTTTTTCACTTTCTGAGACAGGGTTTCACTGTGAACTTTTGTCTGTCCTGAAATTCACTCTGTACACCAGGATTGATTTGAAGTCACTTGCCTCTGCTTCCTGAGTGATGGAATTAAAAGTGTGCTGTATCAATGCCCAGTCACTTTATTTCTTTTTTAACTAAATATCCTTTTTTATTTTTCTCTCCCAAGGCCCTGTTTATTATAAAACCATTTAGGTTTTACTTCATATGATTCTGTCTTTATTGTATATCTCTTCCTTTTTCTACCCACAAGTTTTACGCCTGCTAAACAGTATTGCTAACATTAAAACAGCAGCTGTTTTAGTCACTGTCTATTCAGCATTGGTGGGGGGACGGTATAGGGGGGTTATATTTACAGCCAGCACTGAGAGGTGTGCTCACACCCTAGGTCTATTCTAACATTCAGCAGCAAGATGCCAGGTTGAAGATGTGGTCACTGTCACTTCAAGCTGTTCGTACACACATTTATGTTTGGTAGCCTCTTAAAAGGCCCTGTCGGTTTTTTTTTCCACTTATGCCAAGTGAAGAAGACTCCCTTAAAGAAGCCGTGCTAGTCTCTGCTTGCCTCTAGAAAGACTGATGCTACCAAGAAACTTTGCTTGTCTCTGTTCTTTTGTTTCTAAAATCCCTTTTTAAGCTTTTGTCAAGTTTTAAGTGGAAATTCTTAGTACTCATGTTGCAGGTGACATTTTATTACAAGCACTTTCCTGCAAGTCTGGTCCCAGAGCTGCATCAGTCCCAAAATAACACACAGAGACTCCATTAGTTATAAAGCTGTTGGCCAATGGCTAGAGCTTCTTATTGGTTAGCTCTGTCTTAAATATTAACTAATTTCTATCAATCTAAGTGTTTCTATGTGGTCTTATCTTACCAGAGAGAAGATCTGGACTTCTTACTCCTCTTGCACCCTATATTTTAACTCCTCTCATCTCCCAGAATCCCCCTTGTCTCCTAGTCCTGACTATCTTGCTTTTCCAACAGGGCTTTTATATTCATTAACCAAAATGAGAAACATATTTACAGAATGACATCTCCCATTAAATATGAGTGAATCTTTTTTATTTCTTTGAGAATTTCATACTTGAGTCCTATCTTTATTTTATTTTATTTGCACAAGAAATGTTTATTTTCTTATGTATACTTTCCATTATTAGGTTTGAAATCTTTTTCATCATATACTACAATTGACATATTTCTCTTTTTTGATGAAAACTTTATATATTTTACATATCGATCCCAATTCACTCTCTCTCCTACCCTCCTATGCCTTTCCGACCCCTCTTCCATTCCATTCCCCACCCACTCCACAGGGAGGGTGATGCCTGTCAGGAGGGAACATCAAAATCTGTCAAGTCATTTTGAGTATGGACTAGGCCATTCCCCCTGCCTCTAGGTTAAGGGAGCATCACTCCATGGGGAATGTACTCCCAAAGTCCTTTCATGAACCAAGGATACATCCTAGTTCCACTGTCAGAGGTCCCATAGACTGCCCCAGCTTTCTAACTGAGTCCCACATTCAGGGGTCTGAGTCAGTCCAATGCTGGTTTCCCAGCTATCAGTCTGGGGGATCCATCAGTTCTCCCTTGTTCAGGGTTGAGTGCTGCCTTTATTTTATGTCTATCCTTCTTACTAGTCAACTACTTCCTTTCCCTCAACTTCCTGTCAAATTCATGACTTCCCCTTCTTTTATGCATATACAATTGTGTCTATTAAATGCTGCTCAGCGTTTCTCTATGTAATAAATCTGGCTGTCCTGGAACCAGTCATGCTTCTGCCTCCCTGCCTCTGTGATTAAAGATGTTTGCCACCACCACCCAGCAGAATTTTTTAATAGAAGAAAAAATATCCTCAGATAATTTTATGTCATTTTAGACAAAGGAAAAAAAATGTGGTAAGAAGATATAATGTTGCCTTATCCAGAGACTTTAGTGGGCCTTTTTAAAATATTGCTGCCTGAATTAGTTGTGACTCTGAGGCTTTAATGATCTGAGGTTATCTAGTTAAAGTTTTATTTACTCAAGTCTTCATACAACCAACCCTGTGTTGTCTTTTAGTGACTGGGTTACTTCATTCAGGATGGTTTCATCAAATTCCATCCATTCACCTGTGAATTTCAAGATTCCATTGTTTTCTTCTACAGAGTAGTATTCCATTGTGTAAATGTGCCACATCTTCTTTCAGTTGAGAGGCATCTAGGTTGCTTCCAGGTTCTTGTTACTACAAATAATGCTGCTACAAACATAGTTGAACATATGTCTTTGTTGTTTGGATGTGAATCATTTGGGTATATGCCTAAGTGTGTGATTGCTGGGTTCTGTGGTAGACTGAATCCCATTTTCCTGAGGAACCGCCATACTAATCTCCAAAATGGCTGTAAGTTTTCACTCCCACCAGCAGTGAAGGAGTGTTCCCCTTTTTCCACATCCTCTCCAGTACAAGTTGTCATTGGTGTTTATAACTTTAGCCATACTGGCAGGAGTAAGTTGTTTTGGTTTGCATTTCTCTGATAGCCAAGGATGTTGAGCACTTTCTTAAGTGTTTTTCAGCCTTTTTGATTTCCTCTATTGATAAGTCTCTCTTCAGTTCTGTACCCCACTTATTAATAGGGTTATTTGGTGTTTTGCTGACTAGTTTCTTGAGTTTTTATTTATTTTGGAGATAAGCCCTCTGTCAGATATAGGGTTGGTGAAGATCTTTCCCAATCTGTGGGCTGCCATGTGTCAGGGGAGGAATAGATAAGAGAGAGAGAGAGAGAGAGAGAGAGAGAGAGAGAAGAGAGAGAGAGAAAGGAGAGAGACAGAGAGAGAGAGAGACAGAGAGCAGAAAAGAGCCATTATAGGTTTGAAAAGAAAACTAACTCTAGGGAAATGTCCAGAGAACTACAAGACTGACCCCAACTAACAATCTGAGCAATGGTGGAAAGGCTACCATAAATGTCCTTCCCTGTTAATGAGTTTGATGACTAACTTATCCACCATCATAGAGCCCTCATTTAGTAGCTGATGAAAACAAGCAGACACCCATGGCTAAACACTGAGCTGGCCTAGAATTCAGATGCAAAGCAGGAGGACAAGACCAGGCTACAGAAACACATAGAGACAGCTGACCTGAACAAGAAGCAACTAATGGGCCCCCAGACTGATGACTGGGAAACCAGCATGGGACTGACTCAGACCTCAGTTAGAAGGCCTGAGCAGTCTAAGGGACCTCTGACAGTGGAACCAGGATGTATTCCTGCTGCATGAAAGGACTTTGGGAGCACATTCCCCATGGAGGGATACTCCCTTAACCTAGAGACAGAAGGGATGGCCTAGTCCCTACTCCAAATGACTTGACAGATTTTTTTGACCCTTCCTGGAAGGCATCACCCTCCCGGTGGATTGGCTGGGGGGAATGGGAGGAGGGTCGGGGGGCATGTGATGGAGAGGGAATTGGGATCGATATATAAAATAAGAAAAATTAAAATAAAAAATAAAATCATACAATTAAAAATGATTGATATGTTTAATATTTAGTATATTTCATTATGCTTTTTATATGTTTTGCACGTCATAACTTTTGCATTAATCAGTTAATTTTAATGCATACTTTAGATGTGATTATACACTAATTTACTAGTAAAGTAATTACACTTTACTAGTGTGGAGTTACTTATTCTGATTAAACATCCAGAGATCTAGAGTATATTGAGGAGACTTTTTTGATTGCATTTAATTATATATATATATATATATATATACATATACGTATATACATACATACACACATACATGCATGCAAACATACATACATACATACATACATACATAGTCCTGTCCTTGTATTCAGTCTTTCTGGTTTTTTTAATACAAACTACTACAGCTGAATATAGAATTTCTCATATTTTTTCTTTAAACTCCTACATACCTTTCTATTGCTTCTTTATATTTTAAAAGGGGAACTTGGAATCTAAACTGAAAATGCATAATATTTAGTTATTTTTTGATTTCTTATGCACAAAAAGCTCTTTTTCCATCACATAATAATTTAATAATTTTCATGTGCAATTCAATTGTGCTCTTGAGTATTTTGGTCATTTTCATCAATTTTTAACTTAGGTAGCAATACTCTAGTCTCAGCACAATTATTCATTTCCTCATCAATGCATTTTTTTCCTTTTTAAATTAATTTTTATTTAAATTAATCTTATTTTACATACCAACCCTGTTTCTTGTCCCTCTAGTCCTTCCATCACCTGCATCAACCCCCAATCCCTCCCCCTATCTACCCTCCAGGGAGGGTGAAACCTCCCAAGGTGGATCATTAAAGTCTGTCTCATCATTTGTGGCAGGACCTATGCCCTCCCCTGTGTATCTAGGCTGAGAGAGTATACCTCCATAAGAAATGGTCTCCCAAAGCCCATTCGTCATGCAAATTTTTGTCAGAGACCAAAAGCTTTGGTTGACATAGAAAATTTAGGAAAAAAAACATTCAGGAAAGGAAATCTATGGAAAAATATCTATTATAAAAGGTGAAGTTAAATATTGTTTTCTATTTTCTTACACAGTACAAAATAATTAGATTTAAAATGAATGTCTCATGAAAATTAGAGTGTGGTTATAAAATAGAGCATGATAAAGCTATGATAAGAACATATAGTAGCAAACAAAAGAGAAAGACCAACTAAGAAAACTTTTTAGATATGATGTGGAACCCAGGTGCAATAAAATACATAATAATTAAATACAGAAATTGAAACATAAATAGCAGAAATAAAATGTGAGAGTGCTGACAGCTCTGACAGATTAAAGGTACATGCACACAATTTGGAATCATCTTGGTAGTGAGTGATTGACTTTTACTGCAAAATATGACTAGGATATATTCTTACTGTCTATGAGATATTTGGATAATACATATATATATATATATATATATATATATATACATATAAAACGTATGAACACTGCATTTGTTCATCTAATTTTAAATACACCAACGTACTTTTTAAAAATTTTCTTTTACATACACACAAAATGTTAGCACTTGTCAGTTTAGCTAAACCGCTAAAATGCCAACTCAAAGGTATTCAGCCAGAGGCATCCACAGGCTGTGGACTTGGAGATTTGTACATAGATAACGTTTTGCAGAATTCATTAATATTTCTAAGAAAAATTGTGATAATTATTTTTGTAATTTCATTTGCTTTTCTTGGAGAAGACATGCTAGCTGTAAAACCTGTCCTCAAACAATCTGAGACTACTGAGTTCATGATCCCTGTGTTCACCAACGTCCCTGAATTCCAGGCCCTCCTCTTCACACTCTTCCTCCTGCTGATGATCCTCTGTGGCAACACTGCCATCATCTGGGTGGTGTGCACACACAGCTTCTGCCCACGCCCATGTATTTCTTCCTGGGCAGTCTGTCTCTCCGAAAAAAATTGCTACACCACAGATGCGGTGTCCTTGATGCTTTCCAATATTTTAGGAAGCTGGAAGCCTATATCTCTTGCTGGTTGTGGGGCACAAATGTTCCTCTTCCTCTTTTGGCAATGACCGATATGTGGCCATCTGCCACCCTCTGCACTACAGCCTCATCTTGACCCGGATGCTGTACCTCCAGATGGTAATGGACTCCTTGAACTTGGTTCTGTTCCTTTCCCTGCAGCTCACTGCCTCAATTTTCACCTTACCCTTCTGTGGATATATCAGGGAAATCAACCACTTCCTCTGCAATGTGTCCCAGTCCTGTACTTGTCCTGGGCTGACATCCATGTGCACCAGAAGGTCCTCTATGTTGTGGGCATCCTGGTGCTGACAGTCCCGTTCTTGATAATCTTCATTTTGTACATATTCATTGCGTCCACCATCCTGCGCATGCGCTCTGCGGAGGGCAGCCAGAGGGCCTTTCCACCTGTTCCTCTCATCTCAGTCTGGTTTTGCTACAGTAAGGTGGCTGTAGCCTGGTGTACCCGAGGCCCACTCCAGCACCTCAGATGATGCGAACCGCCAAATCGCCCTCGTCTGCACGTTTGTGACTCCTTTAATCCACCCTCTAATTTACACCCTTAGGAACAAAAACGTCAAAGATGCACTGAGAAACTCCATTTTCCTTAAAGCCACTTTTCACTGGAGGAATGGCTTATGTTTTTAGCAAGGGACTTGGATGGGTGCCTGGTTAAACCAATCAAGCAAAAATGACAGTTTTATTATTTACTTTACTAAAAGTCAAATTTCATTTTCATTTCACTGTGTATGCCAATGACAGCTATATTCATTTTCTTGAATTTATTGAATCCTTTTTAAATTCTGAAGTGGGAAAAAAGAAGTGAAAAATGTTTTAATTATATAATCTACAAAAGAAAAATAAATAAAACAGAAAATAATAAAAGCTATGAGAACAGAAGAAGAATGCTCTATTGACTTGGTGTGTTTACCTCTGGATTTATTTGTATAAATAAAAGAAAAATAATAAACTGTATTATTTTTTAAAAAGGTTTTCAGTTCATCCATGACTGTGGTTTTCTTGGGAACCTCATATATATGCTGCAATTTGAATAAAGGCTGCTGTCAGTTTACATGAACCATCCTGAGAAGGCAGAGATGCTCATTCTATAAAAAGGGGACTAATTGCTATTTTTAGAGGATGAATATTTTCCAAGATAAGTCTTTCTCTGTGTTTGATATGAAGATATAATCATCCATTGCTAATCTAATGTATGGAGTTGTTTTATTCATGTCAGTTATTTCATTGATGACTACATTTTCTTCTGCTGGTAAGGAAACCACTGGTTAGGCAGTGGTAGCTTCCACTGCCCAAGCACCTATGGACAACTTAGTTAGAGAATCCAGACCCAACCCTTATGACTGCCAGTATAAAACCTTTGTCCTGGAAATTCTGGCATCAAAGTTTGCTCTTCTACCCTCCTCTCCACATCCTTTCTTTCTCGATGACTCTTGGTCCTGGATGCACTCTGCTACTCTTCCTCCCACCTGTATCTACTTCTTTTGTATGTGAATACATACTTAGAGGCAAAGCCATGTAACAGTCAAGTAGATAGATATAGATATTTGCATGGAAGTGACTAATTTTTGCTGCTCACAGTAAATTCTATCTGCTCAATCTTCTCCTGTATAGCAAAGTACAGTGCTCACCAAGAGATATCCTCTTCCAATAGAGCAATATGAGAGCCCAAGGTCCAGGTCATAAAGATGGAGGGAGTGAGACTCTCTTCATGTGCATTAGAGCTGGCCTGAGAAATTTGTTTAATTTCCTCAATATCATAAGAATATGTCTAGCAAAGATCCTGTAACCTATAAATCACTGGTGTATAGTAAAAATGCCTTAAGCAAATACCTTGGAAGCAAGAAATCCAATTAGGTCCAGCATTGTTACAATTAAAGACAGAAAGTTATAGAATTAAATTTTAACCACATACTTCATAAAATAGACAGCATTTTGTCATGACATGACAAAATTATTTAACATGGAATAGAGGAGTAACATTATGTGGGTAGAGGAATTGTCCTTGTGGATCATTTGAGTAGGACCCTGAAGGTGTTTTGGCAGGCAGAGAAGTGATCCTCAAAGACATGAGAATGAAAATTCAGTTTAGGCTGACTTAGTAACAGTGCATCAAATTTCTAAAGAGTCAGCTGCTAGGCAGCTTATTGTCAGTATATATAAAGACAGTACAATCTGATATTTTTTCTGTAATATTAGTGGTTTTTACTAATTTGACAAGCCATTTTGGATAACTCTCTTTGCATTTCAATAATTATTTCTGGAAAAAGCAATAAAAAAGATGTGACTGCAACCATTACAGGTCTGGTAGATGCAAACAATCATAATTTTCAAGGAGTCCACATTTAATTTTATTTATTAGTTGCAAATACTTACTAAGAAAAATAGTTAAACCTTTATAATTAGTCCATAGCCATCAATACAATATCATACTGACTATTGCCACAGGTGTGCCTGTTATCTCCCTGGTTAAAAGCATTTGAATTCTGAATTAACAAGGTGATAATTAGCATGTAATACAGTCAGTAAACATAACAGCATCATCTTTTGAGTCAGTAGTCTCTTGTCCTGTTGTTTCTTACAAAAAAAAATGTCAGCTTTAAGAATTGAAGTCCTGATGCATGCCCAAGTTATCAACTTACTTTTACTCTTGAGACATGCAATTTTGATATATTTCTCATTTGTCTTCAGATGCATCATTGGTCTTTTTATCTCTGGATGTTATGGTTGGATGCATTAGATCAGGAGCCATGTAAGGCTTCACTGATTTTCTCACAATACATAAGCATAACTTTGTCTCAATGATAGAATATCAAGCTTTTACTTTTTATGTCGCATTGACTTTTCAGTGTGTCTCCTTTAAGGTAAATGGTTGGGGGCAGCAGAAAAATAATTACCCCTTAACGTACATTAAAAAAAAAAGTTTAAGCTCACATAGAAAAATGTAGCATAGCATGTAAAGTTTTAGGTGAGGATATGTAATAATCCCTTTTTAATTTTTAAAATTTGCCAATTACATATTTGGTAACATTCCATAATACCTTTACCATCTGGATTGTAAGAGATTTTACTGGCATAATTAATACCAAAATTCCTGCAATCATTTGTCAGCACTCATAGGACAATTATTAGTATTTAATTGTAATTAGAGTGTTAGAAATGAAATGTATAAAGGATTATTTGACAAAATTAAGTTTCAGATATGCCATAATGGTATTTCTAGAGTCCCTAACATTCTTGGGACTGTGTTCTGTAGCAGAAACTTTGGGAGAGTCATATGCAAGCCTGTAATGCACTAATGGCAGAGAATTTTCCAGACACAGAAAGATATCATATCACATGTCAAGCTTATAATATATGTATACTGTAAAAAATAATGCCTTTAACAGAAGATAGGGTATCATGAGCTCATTTTAACCTTCTGCCTTACCATGGTCTGATCATTCATCAAGCCAAGGGCAAGCATAAAACAAAGCAACAACAACAATACAAAACCCCACAAGTCATTTAATTAACAATGGCCATTAACTTTTAAAGATTAAAACTCAAGTATTTTACTCTAAGATTTTGGAGTCTTAAAATTTAGGGCAATTTTAAGTTTGAATCCAACAGGACATTTTTATTAGATAACAGGTTATAGAAGTACTTGAGAACCCTGGCCCACAGTGGAACTCTAGACAAGCACCACCCTACTTCATGTGGCTGTGGTGGGTGGAACACAGCCAAATGCACCAACCAGACCCCTATGGTATCAGGGAGTTGGGCACTATAGTTACTTCCTTGTGATGAAGAAACATGACCCAGCCCAACATCACAGTGACCTGAGTGAGATAGAGACCTACATTTCAGGTCTTGGGTTGCTCACCCTTGGCTCAGAGTATAAAACACAGACCCAACTGTTACTTTACATCACCAGACAGATGGGCACTATTAAAGTCACCAGAAGTATACTATGGTGGAGAGAGAAGGGAGGGATAATGGTTCAAGGTCCTGTAGACATCTGAAGAGACAAGAGAGAAAGGGAGAAAACAGGCTGAGAGGGTGAGGGAGCTAACCCCTTGAGCAGCAGCCCTGAAATATATCTGGGTGTCACAACAGGGATGACCCTGTTGATGAGAGCACAAATGAGCAAACCCTGAGGTCCCGAGCATGGGAGATAAAACTACACTTCTCTTCTGCCACATGGGCATCGGGAGAAATGGCTTCTTCCCCCTGACCATCAACATCGGGGGCAGATGGGAGAGCTAGCCCTGACCCCACCAGCTGCAATACTCACAAGAGCAGGCTTTGCACCTCCCCAAAGCAGCACAATAGAGCCAACTCTGTCCAGAGATATGAGAATGGGAGTGCTGTCCCCATTTCTCATCTGTGTTATAGTGGCACAGACTAGGGTAAGATGCCCATCAATGCTTAAGGCAGATGGGAGAGCTGGGCCTGAGATCACAAGGAAATGAAAGTTGTCTCTGCCCCCACTAACTGCAGCACTTAGGAGATTGGGCCCTGCACCTTCCCTGGGCAACACAATAAAGCCAACCAAATTGGTGGAAGTGAGGGTGAACCAGCCCTGAATTAGTGAACAAGGAAAAGTTGTCTTCATTACTCAGCTGTTTCAAGATGGTATGGGCAGGGGTGACATCTCTTCCCACCCATCAATGTCTGGGGCTGGTGGGAGAGCTGACCTGTGGGAAGGATGACCCAGACCCCCAACAGCTGCAATATTCAGGAAAACATGTCCTGAACATCATCAGAGCGGCATAATAGAGCCAACCCTATTAGTGCAGGTGTGGGTGAGACGACCCAGAAGCTGTGAGCATAGGAAAGATGCCCTCCTCCAACCCATTAACACCTAGGTGGGAGAGATGTTCCTGTGGTCATAAGAGTGAAATAGCCATCCTTGACCACTCCAGTTGCAACACCCAAGACAGCTGACCCTGCATCTCACCAGGACAGAATAAAAGAGCCAACACTATTAGTGTAGGTGTGAGAGAACCAGCCCCCAAATTGTGACCAGGAGAGAGATTTCCCCTTTTCTCATCTGTCTGGTGGTACCTATTGCCTAGACTAGGATTACGATTTGGCTAGCCCAACATGCACTCCATCTATGATCGGCTGGAACTCATGAAGGGACATGACCCACAATTTCAAAGCTACATGGTCTCTATAACACAAGGCATCAGCATCAGCAGACTGTCCAAGGTCCCTTAGACTGCTCAGACAGTTGTATCCCGTTTTTTAATAGGATTATTTGGTGTTTTGTTGACTAGTTTCTTGAGTTCTTTGTATATTTTGGAGATCAGCCCTTTGTCATACAGTAACACCAGGATTATTCCTGAAGCACAAAAGGACCTTGTGGACACATCCCCCATGGAGTGGTACCCCCTTAACATAGAGACAGGAGAGAAGTCCTAGTCCCTACTTCAAATGACTTGACAGATTTACATGACCCCACCTGGATAGCATAGCCCTACATGTGGAATGGGGGTGGGGGGATGGGAAGGAAGGGTGGTCAGGGTGCATGTGAGGAGGGAAAGAGGGCAAGTGGGAGGGAGAGAAAGGGAGGGAGAGGAAACTGGGATCCACATGTAAAATTTTTAAATTATATTATTGATAAAAAATAAAATTATGTTCATCCTAACATGCCAAACAAACTGAAAAGAATAATTTTCATGCAAATAAACAATCATCCTGATAATAAAAAATGGGGTACAAAATCGAAGAAAGAATTCTCAATAGAGGAAATCAAAAATGCTGAAAGACACTGAAGAATGTACTCAACATCCTTAGCTAGAAGGAAAATGCAAATCAAAACAACTCTGAGATACCATCTTACTCCTGCCAGAATGGCTAAAATTAGAAACACCAATGACAACTTATGCTGGAGAGGATGTGGAGAAAGGGAACACTCCTTCACTGCTAGTGGGAGTGCAAACATGTACAGCAATTTTGGAGTGCAGTATGGTGGTTCTTCAGGAAGATGGGAATTAGCTTACCACAGGACCCAACAATTCTCTTCTTAGGTATATACCCAAATGATCCACATTCATGCAACAAAGACATTTGCCCAACTATGTTCACAGCAGCATTATTTGAAATAGCAAGACCCTGGAAGCAACCTACATGCCCCTCAACTGAAGAAGGGATAAAGAAGATGTGGCACGTCTACACAATGGAATACTACTCTGAAGAAAAAAATAACAGAATCTTGAAATTCTCAGGCAAGTGGATGGAACTTGAAGAAACCATCCTGAATGAGGTAACCAGGTCATAAAAAGAAGAACCTGGTATGTACTCACTTATATATGGATTTTAGACCTGGAGCAAAGGATCACCAGCCTATAATTGACACCTTCAGATAAAGAATGATACAAGGTGTATTCTAAGAGATTCATATATGGTCCCTCACAAAAGGGGGAAGGAACAAGTCCCCCAGAGCACATGGACAATGAATGGAGAGAAAACGAGGAGAAAGTGAAGGGGAGGAGAGGAAAGCACGTGCGACTTGTAAGATTGAGTCAGGGTAGGAATAGAAGATGAGAGAGAGAGAGAGAGAGAGAGAGAGAGAGAGAGAGAGAGAGAGAGAGAGAGAGAGAGAGAGAGATCATAAAAGAGGGATCGATTATTGGTTTGAAGAGAAAACTGAACCTAAAGAAAGGTCTAGAGACCTACAATATTGACTCCAACTAATAATTTGAGCAACCGTGGAAAGGCTACCATAAATGTACTTCCCTGATAGTAAGAACATCAACTAAATTATCCACCATCATGGAGCCCCAACTAAACACTGATTTGAACTAGAATCCAGATGCAGAGAGGGAGGACAAGACCATGCTGCAGAAACACAAAGAGACAGCTTACCTGAACAAGGAGGAGCTAATATGCCCCCAGATTGACAGCTGGGAATCCAGCATGGGACTGACTCAACCCTCTTAATATGGGTCTAGCTAGAAGTGCTGAGCAGTCTAAGAGACCTCAGACAGTAGAACCAAGGTGTATTCCTGATGCACAAAAGGACCTTGCGGACACATCCCCCATGGAGGGATTCTCCCCTAACCTAGAGACAGGAGAGAAGTCCTAGTCCCTACTTCAAATGACTTGACAGATTTTCATGACCCCACCTGGATAGCATAGTCCTACATGTGGAATGGGAGGGGGGGAAGGGAGAGGAGGGTCGTCAGGGTACATGTGAGGGGAGAGACAGGGAGGTAGGGAGGGAGGGAGAGGAAACTGGGATCAACATATAGAAATTTCAAATTATATTATTAATAAACATATAAAAATTAATATATATATATATAAAGATAGGTAGTAGATGGATAAATGGACAGATTCATAAAATTAAATACAGCACATACATCTCTTCAAAGCTCAACCCATTCTTCAAGATAATATTCAAAACAGTTTAATTTTAGGGAGGGTTTTATAATGGACCCAAGATAAATGTTACCTATTTAAGGGTAACTTTATTCTCATAGAAAATTTAGATTTCATACAGCCCTGTATAATTTATAAATAATAGTACCTGAACCTATTGGCATAGTGACAAGTGTTTAATATTATTAGACACAATCCTATACTATTGCACTTTTAGATTGCAATTAGTATATTTGCCTAGGTGAAGCAGACAATTTACAGGTGTCAGTTCTCTACTACCAGGAATCAAACTAAGGCCATTAGGCTTGGCAGAAGATACAATTATCTATTGATCACACAACAACCAAGCACACACGCACACACACACACACACACACACACACACACACACACACACACACACACAATAAAACAACAAAACATGAAGTTCATTCTGTGGTTTTCAACTACCCTCGGTATTAAACCTATCTATATGATTGTTAATATACCCAACATACAACATTGTATGCAAACTTATTTTCCTTTTCCCACCAGATACCAATTGCAAATGGTTTCTTTGTTAAGTTTGAATTTTTGTGCCAAATTCCCTTCTCCATTCTAGGATGTTTGTGTGGCTTTAAATTGTGCAGTTCTTGAATACATTGTCAGAGTCTCTGTCAGTTCATATGTTGAGCCAACGCAGTGGTGTCTGGAAGATGCTGTTTTTTTTGGAGTTATCCACCACCTCTGGAAAAGAAGAAATCAAATTGTCTCTATTTGCAGATGATATGATTGTTTACATAAGCAACCCAACAAACTCTACCAGGGAACTCCAAGACTGACTCCAACTAACAATTAGAGCAACAGTAGAAAGGCTACCATTAATGCCCTTCCCTGATAATGAGATCAACGACTAACTTATCCACCATCATAGAGCCCTCATCTAGTACCTGATGGAAACAAAAGCAAACACCCACAAGTATACACTGAGTCGAACTGGAATCCAGATGCAGAGAGGGAGGACAAGACCAAGCTGTAGAAACACATAGAGACAGCTGACCTGACCAAGGAGGAGAAAATGAGCTGCCAGACTGATAGCTGGGAATCCAGCATGGGACTGACTAAGACCCCTGAAGACGTGTCTCAGCTAGAAGGCCTGAGCAATCTAAGCGTTCTCATATAGTAGAACTGGGATGTATTCCTGGTGCACAAAAGGACTTTTGCGGGCACATCCCCCATGGAGAGATACTCCCTTAACCTAGAGAGAGGGGGGAAGTCCTAGTCCTTACTCCAAAAGACTTGACAGATTTAGATGACTCATCCTGGAGGGCATCACCCTACATATGGAGTTGGGGGGATGGGAGGGTAGGGTGGTCGGGATGCACTTGAGTGTCGAAGAGAGGGAAAGAGGGAGGGAGGGAAGGTGAGAGGGAGGGAGGGAGGGAGGGACAAGGGAGGGAGAGAGAGGGAGGGAGGGAAGGAGAGATAGAGGGAGAGAGGGAGGGATAGGGAAATGGGATCTACATAAAAATAAAATAATAAGCTGACCTCCCTGGGGTGTCCTGGGGCGGGTCCTTGGGCGAGGCAGAGTTGGGCCTTGCCGCCCCCTCCTCCTCCCTCCCCCAGGGCCCAGATGGGTGGCGAGCCGCTGCAGATGGGGGGGGCTGTGCTGTGGAGCTGTGGAGGCCCCTGTCAGCTGGAATCCTGGCTATTTATGGGCTGGAGGCAAGGCTGTGCTGCCCCTGTGCCAGCCTCCCTGCCTCCTGAGCAGCGCCATACACCTGAGGCTAGAGGCTGGATTTAAGTTGGTGTGGTTTTACCTTTTCTGGTGTCTCCAGTCGGGTCCCCTTGGTCGTGATCACAGAGTAGCCAGGAGTTTCCAAGCTGATTTGGTCACACCAACTTTCCGTGTTCTGGATTTTTTTTTTAAGGTTAGTTTTTGATCGTTTTGTACGAATACTTAAGTAGCTAACCATTGGCAGAGAAAGAACACATCGGTTGTTGCTGGATAGGAAGAGAGACCTTCCTTATAACCCACCCAATGGGAAACGCTGTGGATTTGTTATGGAAGTCACAAATAAAACACGAGCAGATGTGAAGGGTGGAACACTCACTCAGGATGAAGGCAAACTGAGACTGGTGGAAATAGCTCAAGTGCCAAAAGCACGTGTCGATGAATTCAAGTCTGTGTCAAAATTTAAAATATTTAACACAAACAACCTATGGATCTCTCTTGCAGCAGTTAAAAGACTGCAGGAACAGAATGACAGAATGCCATTGACATGGAAATCATTGTGAATCCAAAGACTTTGGACGGAGGCCTGAATGTCATTCAGTTAGAAACTGCAGTTGGAGCTGCAATTAAACGTTTTGAGAATTCTTTAGGTATCAATGTTCCAAGGAGTCGTTTTCAGCCCGTGAAGACCACGTTGGATCTTTTGCTTGTGATGTCAAACCTCTATAGTATTATTGCAGGGTCTTTGACCATGAGTGAAAAGCAGGAGTTTCCCACAGTTCCCTTGGTTAAATTAGGAAGTTCTTTTACCAAGGTTCAAGATTACCTAAGAAGGTTTGAAAGTATACCCGACATACTGGAATTGGATCACCTCACTGTTTCTGGAGATGTGACATTTGGAAAAAAAATGTTTCACTAAAGGGAACAGTTATCATTATTGCAAATCATAGTGACAGAATTGACATCCCCCCTGGAACAGTGTTAGAGAACAAGATTGTATCTGGAAATCTTCGAATCTTGGACCACTGAGATAAGCACTGCCGGATACACTTTATACTAATTATGGGCTAAAGAGTTTCTTACAATAAAATATCCTCTAAGATTCTCAAATGAAATAAAATAAAATAATAAAATAATGAATTTTTTTTCTAAAAAAGAAAAGATAAGTAGGAAATGTTTTCTTGCACTAATGAGGGCAAGCATTCTCCTCATTAAAATAACTGATTAATTTTCAGGGATAAAACCTTTTAATATCATGAGTTTCCCCTTTGTCAATTGTTGGCATTATTTAATAAGCTACTTGGAAACTTTTGGAAAGATCTTGCTTAAATCTTTCTATTAAAGTGTCTTTCTTATTTTTTCTCTGATATTTTTAGTGACCAACTCTGAAACGTTTTGAGAATGTACATGATCCACAAGTAGAACATTCCAAAATGAGCTTATTAATAAGTCACAGTAAATATATAGGTGTACATAAAATCACTTTCATGTTATGTTTTCCATTTTTATTATACCTAAATTTTATGTTTATATTTTAATTCCATCTTTAAAATATCTCATTAGCTATATAATAATATTCCCAAATCTGTAAATACCTCAAATCTTAAATTATCTGACCCTATGATAATTTGGGAATGAGAACCTGTAAAATCCTCTGCTATTCCATTCATTGTCCAAGGAGTGGTCCCTGGTTTACAGTTTGGTAAGTTTCATTTCATCATTTGTTGACTCTTGCTGTTGAATTTGTGATAAGGCTGCAGAGCCAGTGGAACAAATATAGTGGAGAAAATTTGACATTTGACACTTTATTGAGTAATTAAACACCAATTGTTTGTTTCTCATAGACAGGCAGTGTGTATTATTATTTTTTATTTAGAATTCTAACCAGATATTCTATGACAGTATTATCTTTTATTTCTCTTCATTATTTTCTTTATTAATCTGAGACATGCTAAAATTAAATTTGAAAAAACACATATGAATTTCAATCTAAAAAATCATTCTATTTATTAAAGAAGAGAATTGTCAATGCCCATACCTAAAAGGGAATCTTGCCAAATCCTCTGGGAAATATTTCAAGGGTTTGTTTCCCTATGGATTCATTTACTTAAGGGATGAATAGGGGAAGACTAAAGGTAATGTCTGACTCCCAGATAAGAAACACAGAAGAAAAAAAGGCATGTGGTGATGTTTCCCATACGTGCTCAATAGCTCTGTTCTAGAAAAGCAGATGATAACCCACAGTCCATTAGGATACAACCACACAGGTGAGAATGGTTGATAAATGGCATAATTTATGATGGTTTTTCTGAGTGAAGAAACTAAATCTTGGTGCCACCAATTACTGTAGGGATCATGCACAGCTGGATTAAATTTCCATGTGTGTTAAAGTTTTAAAAGCAGGGTTTTTCTGGTAGTTGTTGTCTTTGTTCTTCTATGACATTTCCATCACTTACCAGCTGTGTTATCTTGGGCTTGGTACTTAAATTGTGTCTCAGTTCCCTCACATGTAGAAAGGAGAAGACAATTCCTTCGCTGTAAAATGTTTTTGAAAATGAAATAAGCTAATACACAAGCATCGATTACAGTCTATCAATGTTTTTATTAAGCACAACATAGTTCCTATAAAATAGTTTTAAGAAATAACAAACACAACAAAATAAACTATAATAAAATAAAACAAAAACCATCTCATCAAAGTAATACAGATACGTCAACAGAAAAAGAAAAGAGCCCAAGAAAGCAAAGGAGAAGTCTGTTCTTCTCTAATGAGAGAAAGAAAGGGAGTGAACATGTATAAGGAACTAGGAGCAGAAAGAGGGGAAATTGCATTCAAATCAGAGAACAGAATATATGTTTAATAAGAAGTAAGGAGGAAAAATGAAACCACTAATTTAGGGGTGGCATGGAGGGTTAAAAAGAAAAAGAGAAGGAAGATCATGCAATTATATTTTAATCAAATATTTAATTAAAATATTTCATTGTGTTAAAAAAGTACCTTCAGTTTGGTAATTAATCTATAAAAAGCATTTCCTTTTCAGACTGACTAATGTATGTTTTACTCCAAGCTTTTCAGAGAATCAACAATCTCCAATTTTGTATTATGTAATACAAATATCAAATTATTCATTAAAAAATGATAATAAATATCTAGGAATAGATTTTCCACAAGAAATATGAGTAGATAAATATTAAAATTAAGTATTAATATGATGTAGGATGTCCTTCTGTATGCTGTGAATATGAGTTGCTTGTATTGGTTGATGAAGATAGCTGCTTTGGCCTATGGCAATACATAGTATAACTAGCTTGGAAAGCCAAACTGAACACAGGAAAAAAGAGGGCAGAGTAGAGAGGATACACCAATAGCTGCTGGAGGAGAAAGATGTCCATCTGCACATTACTGGTAAGCCACGGGTGAAATATCAATACACAGATTCATAGAAATGGGTTAATTTATATGTAACAGCTAGCCAGTGTTGAGCCTGAGCCATCGGATCAGCATTTATAAATAACATTAAGCCTCTGAGTGGTTATATTATAAGCAGCTATGGGACCGGCAGGTGGGACAGAAAAGCTCTGATTAAGGTAGAATTTGGGATTCCATGAGGAGTTAATAGAACCACTAAAGAGATCAAGAGAAATGACCAAAAACAGAGGAATTCAAATGTCTTAGGTCAAGAGTAGAATTTTTTTTTATTTGAAGAAATCACATACACCCACAAAAACATATACATGTGAAAATCATATCTCATGTAAATTAACATCATTTTGCTAAGTGGCACACTGTTTATTTAAAAATTCTAGAGCCTTCATCTAGTAGCTGATGGAAGCAAAAGCAAACACCCACAGCTAAACACTAGCCTAACTCCTGGAATCCAGTTACAGAGAGGGAGGAGTGATTAGCAAAATGGTCAAGACCAGGCTGGAGAAACCCACAGAATTAGCTGAACTGAACAAGGGGGAGATCATGCACCCCCAGTCTGATAACTAGAAAACAGCATAGGATTGACCTAGACCCCCTTAATGTGGGTGTTAGTTAGGAGGATTGGGCAGTCTATGCGGCCTTTAGTAATGGATCAGTATTTATCCCTAGTATACCAATGGAATTTGGGAGCCTATCCTACATAGTAGGAATATTTTCTCAGCCAAGAAACATTGGGGAGAGCCTAGGCCCTGCCCCAAAAAATATGACAGACTTTGAAGTCTCCCCATGGAAGGCCTCACATTTTTGGGGGAGCAGAAAGCTGGGGTTTGGTGGGGGTGATAGGGGAGGATGGGAGGGTGAAGGAACTGGTATTGACATGTAAAATACCTTGTTTCAAATTTAAATTAAAAAGGAAAAAATAGCAGTATGAATCCCAGGAATAGCTAATGAATATCATGAATTGTTTTTCATCAATTTTATTGGGTTCTCGTACTTTGGGTGTGTTCTATTTATGTTACTGGAAGATGTTCACTGTTGCGAACCCTGTGGCCTATTTTCAGGTTATCATATAAATGTTTGAGAAATAGGCTTCAGTGTGAATAATTGTGTCCAGATATCAGGTGAATGTCACACAAATGAACAGCCCCAAACAGCTCGAGCTGAAACCTGTTTGCCATCTCAGGACTTGAACCCTGACTCCACTGGGAGTACAGTAGTTCACAGTATTGTTGCTTTGCAAGGTGTTTCAATGTCTCATTTGATACTTTCATTTGAGAAAGCATATTGAGCACTTGTTGCACACTGAGTTCAGAAATCACATGCATTTACTGGAGGAGCAAACTGGAGGGAGACTTCTTATAAAACCTATAATCCTCCTCTTAGCTAGATGGTGTCAGAATGCACCATGCAAGCCTGTAAAGGGGAAATAACCAACAGTCCTATACAGACATGATACGCATGAACAAAATAACCAGGATGGTACAATAATCCTAAGGATACAGTGACACCATATATACCTTTATTGTAAACAACGGTTCTCTAATTGGACTTAATTGCTCAACAAGACATAAATCATGTGTGGTACTGGAAACCTAGTCAATGATCCAGCGCTAGTGAAGTGATTGATTTTAAATGAGACATTATAACTGTGAGTTTACTAAATCAGCATAGCCCTTAGCTGTGTTCTAAATATTTGTACTTAATGCCCTCAAGTGTAGTCCTTACTCCTCATCAAGGAAACCTCTCTCTCTCTCTCTCTCTCTCTCTCTCTCTCTCTCTCTCTCTCTCTCTCTCTCTTTTTTTTTAAAGAGATAATTACAGAAAACAACCAATAAAAAAACAGAGTTGTGGAGTCCAGTTCCAATGAATGTTTTTGCAATACAACTCCCACAGCAAGGAATAGGAACTAAAGAATGTGAAAATGTGAAAATATTGTAGGAACTAGAGTCAAAGAGCTTGCTGGAAGATTATGTCTCCTAGTAATTTCAAGACTTACACCCAGAAAGTCTCACAATATGACTGCATATAAGTAAGCTGAATAAGCACAACCATGGACATGCCAAAATGGATGAACGAAAGCCCTGTAGACCTCAAACCTACAGTAAGAACTAATGAAACCTGAAATAGGGAGACATAGTCTTTCTCAGGAACGACCACATTAAATGGTTATATAATGCAAAATGTTCAGCCCTAAAAATGCACATAGGCATAACGTTACACAGAGTAAGTATATTGTACCTACACACTTAGGAATATGTATATATCATATAAATGCATGCAACAACATTTAGTAAGTATGAGGCCATCAATATAAAAAAAAGAACAAGAAGGGCTATATTTGTGTGTATGAAGAAATGGAAAGATAAAATTATGTAATTACTTTATTACCTCAATAAATTAGTAAAAAGCCAAATAAAATTAAAGGTTCTATATATACCAAAAAAACAAAAACAAAACAAAAACAAAACAAAACCAAAAAAAAAATAAACATGGGGTCAGTGTTCTGGGCAGAAGTGGAGTTCTGAAAGTAGAACATTGATGTTAGTGAATGAAGGATTATTGAAGCTGACAATAAGTCCATGAGAAAAAATCTTGTAGGAGTATTAGTTGTCACTATGTGTGCTAATATTGGGAAGCAAAATTAAAGCTTAAGGAAATAAGTTTGGTATCACCCACAGGCATTACTGACATTAAAGTGTCTAAGAAACATCTTGATTTCAATGGAATATCTTGGACAGATTCTAGAAAAGAAATGAACACATGATCAAAATAAAGTCTTAAAAATGCCAAAACCAAATGATATTTAAATTAAAATAACTGGCAATAATTGGTAAGAAGATAATCTGAACTTGGATTCAGGGAGAATATTTAGTCTCATGGGAGTTGATTTAACCTAGACAAGAGATAAAGAGGGTGGAAAATTAGGAAGGAGCTGTGGCCACCAACGTGAAAGAGTAGAGTCCTGAATTGTCCAACTGCATGGGAGGAAAATGGCCACATGACAGCTGTAAAGGTTCCGGTTGTCTGGCTCTCAGGCCTCATACAGTTACTTTGCAATGCAAATGTGGTTATACACACACTTGTTTTGCACACCTTCATGTGTTTTCTCCATCCATATGCTAAGATAACTATCACAGAAATCTCTTGATAGAAGGAGGAAGGATCTATTATCTTTGAAGTCCGCACTCTAGTGCCTGAGTCTTTTCATTGTGCTTATTGTGCAATATACAAGCAGGTACACCTAAATTGTGCCTCATTTACTTTCAATTACCCCTTGCTTCAAGGCTGAGGTGAGCCTAACTCTGGTGACAGAGTTCTTCCTCATAGCATTCTCTGAATACCCAGAATGAAAGTTTCTTCTGTTATATCCTGTTTTTATTTGTCTCTTCCCTTACTGCTGAACTCAGGCATGATCATTTCTATCCTCATGAATCACAGGCTACATGAGAACTAAATGTGACAGGTCTCAATGGTCTGTGATGACAGAACTTTATTTATTTATTTAGTATTTTTCCATGCTTTTATGTGTATGTGAACGCGTAGGTAGGTTCACTTATCTGTGTTCATGTAGAAATCAGAATAGAACAGAGCATCAATCACTTTCTATACCAAGTTCTGTTTATATCTTTGAGGAAGAATCTTGCCCTGGACCTGTTGCTTGGGTTTTCTGGGCAGCGTTGGGGGTCAATAAATGTCAGGGAGTTTCTTGTGCTGACCTCAAAGCTGAGTTAACAGGTGTTTCTTAGACATTTAGGATATTATGTGAGTGTTTGGGTACTAACATTTATCATATATGATTGAATTGCAAGGGCTCTTAACCAACAAGCCATTTCTTAAAGCTAGTAATGAAACTATATAATTACGTGGTCTGATTAATGAATCTGACTCTAGACAAATTATTCTTCATACTTTGGTAGTTTCTCCCAGGGGTCCTTCTATAAATCTGTAAATAAGACCTGCAGTAACCAGTACTTGGTAGAGATATGCTCTGTTCCTAATCTTTGTATATTCCTGATCCTTTCTGTTCTGTTGCATGTTTCTGAGTCAACTTGGTGAATAATGGAATTTTCAGTATCGATACCACAGATTTTGATTCCACTCTCAGAGTTTCTGTCTGTAGGTGGGCCTATCTTCACTGAATTCCATTAAGAATGAAAGGATAAGGTCTTCGTCTGGCAATAAGTCTACATAATACCCTGAACAGTGACAGCCTGTATTCCACACTGCTCAAAGCATGATGATCCTTTATTTTTTTTTCTTCTTTCAATTTTTTTATTAATAATATAATTTAACAATTTACATGTCGATCCCAGTTTCCTCTCCCTTCCTTCCTCCCTCCCTCCCACTTACCTTCTTTCCCCCCTCAAATACACCCTAACCAACAGCCCCTCCCATTCTCCCACCACCATTCCACATGTAGGGCTATACTATCCAGGTGGGGTCATGTAAATCTGTCAAGTCGTTTGAAGTAGGGACTAGGACTTCTCTCCTGTCTCTAGGTTAAGGGAGTATCCCTCCATGGAGTATGTGTCCGCAAAGTCCTTTTGTGCATCAGGAATACATCCTGGTTCTACTGCCTGAGGTCCCTTAGACTGCTCATTCCTTCTAGCTGAGACCCATATTCTGAGTCAGTCCCATGCTGTATTCCCAGCTATCAGTCTGGGGGGGCCCATTAGCTCCTCCTTGTTCAGGTCAACTGTCTTTGTATGGTCTTGTCCTCTCTGCATCTAAATTCCAGTTCAACTCAGTGTTTAGTTATTGGTGTTTTCTTCTGTTTCTAACAGGTACTAGATGAGGGCTCCATGATGGTGGATAATTTAGTTGATGATATCACTATCAGGGAAGGGCACTTATGGTAGCCTTTCCACGGTTGCTCAAATTGTTAGTTGGGGTCAGTCTTGTAGGTCTCTGGACATTTCTTTAGGTTCAGTTTTCTCTTCAAACCAATAATGGCTCCCGTTTTATGTTCTCTCTCTCTCCTTCTCTCCCTCTCCCTCTCCCCCCTCTCTCTCTATTTCTCTCTCTCTTTTCTGTCTTCTATTCCTACCCTGACTCAATCTTCATAGTTGCATGTGCTTTCTTCTCCTCCCCTTCTCTTTTTCTTGTTTTCTCTCCAATCACTGCCCTCTTATTTCCCATGTACTCTGGGGGACTTGTCCCTTCCCCCTTTTGTGAGGGACCATATATGAATCTCTTACAATACACCTTGTATCCTAATTCCTCTGATAGTGTGAATTATAGGCTGGTGATCCTTTGCTCTAGGTCTAAAATCCATATATAAGCCAGTACATACCAGGTTCTTCTTTTTGTGACTGGGTTACCTCATTCAGGATGGTTTCTTCAAGTTACACCCATTTGCCTGCAAATTTCAAGATTCCATTATTTTTTTCTGCAGAGTAGTATTCCATTGTGTAGATGGGAGCATGATGATTCTTAATCCCAAACTCCTTGCTTCAAATAATCACAAGGCATTGGAAAGGAACCTATTCCATGTACTCAGTTTTTTAAAATTATGTAAGCTTTACCCCCATGTTGGATAATCTCTTTGTACATTGTGTGAAGATTTATCTGTTTTATCTCAACTGCTTTAGGAACCTTCTGATTAGGTTAATAAAGAGCTGAATGGCCATTAGTTAGGCAAGAGAGGATAGACAGGACTTCCAGGTACAGATAGGAACTCTGAAAAAGAACCCAGCTAGTTTCAGAGGAAGTCAGACATATGATACTGATGAGAGATAGCAGCCATGTGGCAGAACATAGATTAATATAAACAGATTAATTTAAGTTTAAAGAGCTAATTGTTAACAGCCATAAACTAAGGTCAAGTTTTCATAATTATTAAAACCTCTTCATGCTGGTTTCCCAGTTATCAGACTGTAGTCCATGAACTCCCCCTTGTTCGGGTCAGCTGATTCTAAACTCCCTGAATGCTGATGTTAGTTAGGAGGACTGGGAAGTCTATGGAGCCTCTGGTAGTGGATCAGTATTTATCTGAGTATACGAATGATCTTTGAGAGCCCATTCCACACGGAGGGATACTCTCTCAGCCTAAACACATGGGGGAGGCCTCACCCTCCCTAGGGAGCAGAAAGGGGATGGCATGGGGGTTGGTGGGGGGAACAGGGGAGGATGGGAGGTTGAGGGAACTGGGATTGACATGTAAAACAAGCTTGCTTCAAGTTTAAATAAAAAAGGTATCAAACAAAAAGAACAAATAAACAAAAATCCTTTCCAAATTATTACTCCTGAGCTAGTGATACAAAGAAATGCTCATTACATTTGGTGTTCAACATGCAGCATGTCTAGCTAAACAGGGCCTAAGACAGCTAAGAAAAGTTCCAGAAATGAAGGCATACATAGAATCCTAATAATCACAGCCATCCATGCTACTGGTCAGTACCAGTGGGCCTGAATCTAGTCTAGTCTAGTTTTACAGGAAATCAAACCATGTCTTCAGCCTAAAACAAGTAGGGTAGCCAGGTGAACTAATCCAAGGAAATCAGAGCCAGCTTCAAGTACCATGTGCTAAGATGAACCTCAGAATGAGCTTGCAGATGAACAGAGGTGGCCTGACACTTTAAGGCTTGACTCATGTTGTCAGTGAGTGCACAGAAATCCATGTATAGATCAAGAAAATCTCTGAAGGTACAAAATTCTTGAAAAAGTGCTTTGGTGTTGAAGAAAGAAAATAAAATGGATACAGACAGTCTTAGAAAAATATAGTGTGAAAATAATACAATGAAATATTTAAAGAGAGAGCAAGGTAACATAAAAAGAACAAGCCATGTAAAAATGGGAAAAACCATAATACAAGGCATCTGAATTCTATATAGTACTTTATTAACTTTAATTTTTAAAATGCGACTGAGTAAAAAAACACAGCTGCTTACATACACTGGAATGTGAAAAAACTGCTGAATAAAGTCAGCTTATATATTTTAAGGATATCTTAACTACATATACGGAAGTTAGGAAATGTGTTATATTCAGGGAGAGGTTAGGCCTTTGTATCCACAGGAAAGTAAAAGCTGTAAATTCCTTCAAAATTAATGAAGATTGGATTTGACCAAAATGAGATAGGTTACATATATGCTGATCTGATCCCTCTACATGGGAATAGCTCTGAGACTTAATGAGACATAATAAATATTGCTAGCTAAAAAGTCCCAATGACATGTTGGTTATACAATCCAAATATATTGATTAATGCCTTTTATCTGCTCATAGAACACAAAATCATCTCTAGTGACTTGTGCACACTATAGATTCCATATTTATGTTAATGCAGATATGTATGTTGCCTTTACTACTGTGTGATTACAGAATAAATGAATAAATATACTATACACCAATGAAGACAAGTCAACTATACCAGGTGGTCTTGCCTCTCAAAATGCCTTTGTTGCTATTTCTTCAAAAGTCTTCATCAAGGATAACTTCATAGCTGCTAGCTAGGATGGCAAGTCTCACAGACTATTCTAGCCAGGATTTCAGTTAAGCTCTGAACTTTCCCATAACATAGAAATTGAACAACAAATTATACAGCTAGATATCCCAGGACTTGAGCATTTTCCCAATATTCTCAGAGTCCCTTAAAGATGCTGTCACCCTAAGGCATCAAGAGATAATTTTAATAACTATCAAGGTACTTTGGGATCCATCCCATCATACCTCTTCATTGTTCAGACTGAACACTACAGCACATGAAAGGGACATTTTTTTTCCTTAGGGCTTCTGAGGGTGAACAAATGAACTCTCTCACTCCATGCTGAATGGCCAATAGATAGGCCATGGGTATTAGGTGGTATTTCTGGGCAAATAGGGACTCTAAAAATAATTTGAGGCAGGAGATTAATCAGCCAGATGCAGAGGAAGTTGGATGTATGTTATTGATGAGAGGTAACAAACAACATGATGGAACAGAGATGAATATAAATAGGCTAATTTAAGGTTTTAAGAGCTAGCTTGGAACAAGCCTAAGCTAAGGCCAAGCTTTCACAATTAATAAAAATTCTTCATGCCCTTATCCTGGAACAGAGGTTCTAAAGAAACATTTACCACATTCTCACGTTCTAATCTCTTTGGTTCAGGGAACAGAAAGAGAAATCTGGACACTAAACCAGCCACAAAACCTTAGACCTAAGATATGTTCTGCCTGAAAGATGTGCTGGGGTAATCATGTGGTAGAACTTGTGGGAGTGACCAACCAATGCCTGGCTTAAATTTGTGGACTCGGCAAAAGGAGAGAACCCATGATCTACATTTCCTGGATGGTCAGGAACTAGTACTGGATAGCTCAGATACCAAACACAATGGGAACAAAAGAAAGAAAAGAAGGGAAGAGACAACAAACAAAGATAGATAGACAGACTGAGGGACAGATGGAAAGAGAGTGTGTATCAGAGAGGGAGAGACAGAGGGAGAGACAGATAGAAAGGATTAATGATATAATTTCTACTGGTATTCTATTCTATTTATACTCATAGAGATGTGCCTCAGCTAGTAATTATCAGAAAGGACTCCTCTCGCCAAAGATTGGAGCAGGTGCAGAGAGCCACAGCTGGACACTATAAATTGGAGACTATAAATTGGAGTGCTCCATTGGGACTCTGCATTTGGACCTCAGGGAACACATAGAAATGTTGGAGGCAGGAATCTGTGAGTTAGAGAGGATAGGGGATACCAGAAGAGCATGGCATACCAATCCCTGATTAGGAATCACATGGGCTCACAAAGACTGAACAGGCAATTATGGAATCTGTGTTGGTCTATATAAAGTCTTTAAACATATTATGGTTTTTAGCTTTGTGATATGGTCAGACCTCTATAGTGGGAGTAGGTGTATCTTTGACTCTTTTGCCTGTTCTTGAGACACTCTATGTTATAATTTCCAGTTTCAATATGGGGGCTTCTGTCTTCTCTTCTTGCATCTTGTTTTGTCCTCCATGGTTGCTCTTTCTTGGAGATTCACTCTTTTCTGAAGAGAAAACAGAGGGTAGATGGAGAAGAACTAGGAGAGTGGAAGGAGGGCAAATGTGGTTGGGATATATTTCCATATGAATTTTAGAGTTTTTTCTGGTTCTTTACAAAGACATTAAAATTTATGTGAGATTTCATTAAACCTGTAAATATATACTTGACAACATAGGCAAGAAATAATTCTTTGTTCTTTTAAGATTAACTCAGTAGATTAATCTGGCATAACTCAACTAAAACTTTGGAATTGTGGGAAACAAAGAAATAATTTAAGAATATGGAAAATAAATCCAGGACTTAGCTTTGATGTATGTGAGAGATACCATTTATTTATTGTACACTTTTACATACTGTTTTTGACATTTGTGAATTTAAATATTTCATATAAACAAATATACACATATGGATATTATTTGCTTGTGCTTTTGTATTTTAAGCCTTAAGACATACGTTTCCCTAAGTGGCAATTATACTGTGAAACCAAGGAAACATAGACATGATAATGAGTACAGGGGAAAGCCCAAGAAGTCTCAAAAATACACCTAAAGGAACTCTAGACCACTAAGGAGCACCAAGGTTTGGAGAAATGGTTTCTTCAAGGAAGAGCACACCAATTGTCAATCCTGAAGAGATACGTAAAATTAACATTATACAACTAAGCAGATGATGTAGCATGTCGTTCTTCATGTGCCAACTCTCAAATAATGGCATAGAGATGTACTATTAATTATGAAAGTCTGGTCTTTATCCTAAGCTTATTTCCAACTAGCCTTTATAACTTAGATAACCCATATTTTTGAATTTATGTTCTGCCACATGGATTCTTTCCTTCAGTATAATATGTCTGAATTGTTGCAAGCCTAGATTCCTCCTCCCAATTCCTGTCTGTGCACATATATTGTTGATTCAGCTTTTCATTAAACCAAACAGAAAGTTCTTTATGCAGAGACACATGTTTACAGTGTAAAAATAATACCCCACAACAAGGCCATGCATTTGAAAGAGAGCAAAGAGTAAACTGTGGAAGAGTTTAGAAAAGGAGAAGTTGTGTAATTATATTATATTTTAAATATAATATAATTATATTTTAAAGAGAAATACACATTTCACCATGTGCTGAGAAAGAAACCAGTGGTTTTATTTGGTTGATAGAGTCATTGAATATATATTACTGCTTTAAAAGTCATGAAATACAGCATACATTTCTCTTCCCTATAAGCTCCTCAATTGCACTGTCTTCAGATATTCAATAAGTGTTTCCTTTTCAAACAAAAAGTATATGGTATAACTTTCACTGAAGATTTGCTTTCCTCACACACTAGGGTGATTTTTTTCCATGTTATGATTTGTCCTAGTGATATATGTTCACTATTCAACAATATGCTTTCATTTAATATACATTCTCATCTTTCATGTCATTTTGGCCTGTTTTTCTTTCTCCTTGCTATTTTTAATTATCCAGGTTTTCCAATTTTAATTCTTACTTTACTGTTTCCTATTGAAATATTTTCTTCCTGATAATATGTAAGTTTTTTATCATATTTTCACACAGTTAATGAAATTAATGCCCTTTTCAGTGCTTGGTAATACTCATTTTGAAAGTTCACTATAAATTCCATACATTCTCCTGTGCCTATTTAAATAAATTAATCAATAAATCCCACAGAATTATTTGGTAGCAAGGGGATACATTGCCAATCACCGAACTACCTTCTTCTGGGAGATGGAAGCTATGAAGCAAAACTCTAAGTGACAAAACAATTTGTTCCTTTTGTGGTTTAGTTTTGGATGGTCTATGAAGGTTTGATCCCACAGGAGTAGTTTCCCCAAGATCACTGTCATCTCATGCTGGTTCACAAGAGTAGTCAGCCACTGTGTTCTACGTCCTGTCTTTTGCAGGTACAGCTGAGGACACATACCTATTATATCCTCTTCTCTTTTCACATTGAAGGTAAGAGAAGTCTTTTTCTATTTCTTGGTTTACAAACTATTGATACTGTTAGAATAGTGATGCACTTATGAATTGACTCTGGGATGTCACAAAAACTATAGCTCAGGATCCAGTGTTCCTTCAAATTCACTTTACTAAGTCTAGTTATCTTGACTAAAATATTAATCACCTATCTTTAATGTTTAATATTGAAATTTCATAAGTTCACAGTTTAGTAGAAATGTTGTCCTTGAGTGGGGTTCATCTAATACTCTTTTGTAAATGGATATTCTTAGTAAAATACTTATAGTATATAGAAAAAATGAGAGAACACCTATATTATCCACCTTCATAAGCTTCATACATCAATCCAAGTATTTCTCTTACCATGGCACAATTATGTTAATAATAGTTTTACATCTTTAAGTAAAAGTAAACTAATTTAGGTCAGATGACCTCTTGAAAGGTGATCCTGTTATTAGCAGAGTGAGTGTCTAACTGAGGTCCTCTGAATGTCAAATAATTTCCCTTTTTATGTGACAGTAATCAGACACAAATAGTGTGTTGTTCTAGCCCAGATTATCACTGTCTCAAGAATGTGCAGACATAACCATTCTCAAATAATTCTTCATTAGTAATGTTGTTTTTATAAAGATGAAAGATGAAAAAAAGTTAAAATTATGACACACATTCAAACCATGGTGTTAAAAGTACTGAAATGAACAATAAAGTACACTTGGGGCTAAAGGAATAGCTATTTAGTATCTGAAGTGTTTCTGTAGAGAAAATATGTCACTGTTTGGAAGACACAGAGTAGATAAGTCACAAAGGAACCAATTTCAGTTTATCACAGAATGAAATTTTAGAGAACCCTCACTTCTAATATTAATGGAAGAAATAGACATTTAGTAGATTAATTGTACATGGAAGATGTCCTGATATACAGAATCTCATTGGGTTTCAAGAATATGATTAAAATTATACTAGGTAATTTCTAATGTCCCTTTCATCACTAAGAATCCATGACCTCTTACAATTTTCATGAGAATATTTAATTAGCTACATGATTAAGATGGCATAGTTTTCTGGATTTGAATAAACTTCTCAGAAATCATATTATGGTCCTCCATCATCAGACAGGTAGTAAGCTAGCTCTTAAATGTCTGCTTATTGTAGATAGCCAAATACTATATGCTTAAGAAATAAAATATTATTCATAATCCATCTTAAATATAGAATGTTATTTTTCATAAGAATCATGAAAAGGTATTTTATTATGAAATAATAATAAAATTTAAATAAAAAGTCAGTCACATATCTAAATGAGTGATTACCTTCCCAATGTATAACTTTCTTTTAAAATCTTATCCATCATTCACTTGGTGTTTAGAAAGATAAAAATATAAGTAATGCAGATGGTTGTCATTGACCTTACTGATGATTATGAGGTCATGTTTTACTGTTTCTCTTCATATATATTCTGATCAATATTTTATATCACTAGCCCACTTTAAAACACAACAATATTTTATTTAAGCATAGTTGTTTCCCCAATTATTCAATTAAGAAAGTTAAATACAGGAAACATCCAGATTCCCTAGCATCAAAGAGTCAGATGGTAAAATTATATAAATCATGACATTCACCATCAGCATTATTTTCATAATCATGCAATACCCATATTTCTGGTACTGCAGTGAGGTGTGAAAAATGCTAAGTATCATGAGAAAATGTTTAGAGTATTTTTGAAATTCAGAAGAGGAGGATAAAATGAATGAAACAAAGAACATTTTCTAGCTATAAGAACAACAGAGAGTCATTCATATTCAAAATGCACATGACATTGACATGGCAATCTATAAATGACTTTTATAGTGATAAGGGATATTTTGAAAGAATATTCTTTTAAAAAGACTTTAGTGCCTAATGGCCAATATTAAAATTTGATATTGAAAAATTGGGATGTGCATAGTTTATGAGTTGCATCTATTCATTTAATCATTGGGGATATTTTATATTTTTTTATTCTGCTTTCCCTTTTTAGGAAAAGCAGAATAGATTTCACATTTCCTGTTAGAAGATGAAGGGGAATATGATGAAAGTTCTCATTAGGTATTCTATAGTTCAAACTCACAGAAAGTTGTCTTGGCTCTTTAGCAGTGTGTTCATGTTTCTTATGTGTTAGGGTCAACCTATTCTAAAATGGAAGTGTGTAGGACGCATAGCTCTCCTTATTTAATAAGTGTAGAGAACCCAAAAAGTGGAACACGTTTCTGCATTTCATTTGAGCCACTGTCAAGTCTATCTTGAAGACTTTGCCCATGACTATTCCTCCTATAACCTATCTTACTTTTTTCAGTCTTAGTTTTCCTTTGTATAATAATCTGTGAATATGAAATTCACATGTCACTCATTAAATGCATCAAAAGACAGCTAAGTATGTATGTACATAAGTGAAACCTATAAACAATAAGTACGTAAGTAAATAATTGATGAAATTATTTGTGACCATTCTTGATTTTTGAGCCCCCCCACAAATAAAACTTGATGATTAAAAATGAGCTTACGAAAAGGATTTAATTGTTGCTCAATGCCTTCTGCAAATAGCCTTCTGGATCCACCCATTTCCTCTTGTGGTTTGGGTTAATAGTATGTCACTTCCATCCTATTTACAGGTAGAAGCTAACATGTAGATGTACGTGTGAAAAAAATTGTAAAAAAAAAAAAGAGAAATAAAAGATACAGCCTGTCTCTTACATTTAAATCTATATTTGATAAGTAAAATAAAAGATGGTCTATAATGTAAATGTATCATTCATCTGAGAGGTATCATTTTCCACTCTAAAGAGAACACCTGTGTACTCAATGACCTGGAAAAACCACTCAGTATTGATGGAGTTTGTGTTCCTAGCCTATCCCAGCAGCCCCGAGTTGCGTATGCTCTGCTTCCTTGGAGTCAGCCTGTCTTATGCATTGATCATCTCTGGGAATATCCTCATTGTGGTCTCCATCCAGAAAGAAGCCCGCCTTCATACGCCCATGTACTATTTTCTGGGCAGCCTCTCCGGGATAGAACTATGCTACACTGGAGTGGTAGTACCACATATCCTGGTCAACACCCTACAGTCAGAGAAGACCATCACTCTGCTGACCTGTGCCACTCAGATGGTTTTCTTCATTGGACTTGGTAGTGCTGATTGTTTCCTCTTAGCTTTCATGGCCTATGACAGATATGTTGCCATCTGCCATCCCTTACAGTACCCTCTCATTATGACTATAAGGTTTTGTGTCCGCTTGGTTGTTGCTTCTGTGGTCATTGGTTTGTTCCTGTCCTTACAGCTTGTGGTATTCATCTTCTGTCTTCCATTCTGTCGGGCTAGGGGAATAGAGCATTTCTTTTGTGATGTACCTCCAGTGATGCATCTTGTGTGTGCCACAAGTCATATCCATGAGCTCTCTGTGCTATTGGCAGCCACACTAGCCATTGCTGTGCCTTTCATTTTCATAGCTACAACGTATGCCTTGATAGTAGCTGCTGTGCTCAAACTCCACACTGCAGCTGGTCGACAAAGGGCCTTCAACACCTGCTCCTCTCACCTTACTGTGGTGCTGCTTCAGTATGGCTGCTGTGCCTTCATGTACCTACGCCCCAACTCCAAATATAACCCCAAGCAAGATCAATTCATCTCTCTGGTATACACACTGGGAACCCCGTTCCTCAATCCCCTCATCTACACTCTGAGGAACAGTGAAATGAAAGGGGCCATAGGGAAAATACTTACGAGAAATCATCTCTCCCCAAAACTGATAGGATAGGGAAAATCCAATATAACAAATTTTAGTTTGGGCTAAACCAAACCCCCGTGATACTGTGAAAAGTATTATCTCTATTGATGTTAAAATGATGTTCACAGAAAGAATAAACATAAAGTACCTTAATGTTTACCCATGTGTTGTGACATTCTTTAATATGTGATACTTGTAGACTAGTTGATTAGTTTGGTAAGAAATATATGAGCAAGTACATGAGCAAAAATTAACATTCAATGGCAAATGTATGACTTTTTATAGATAATAGAAAATATTTATTTTATTTGCTATTATTCCGTTTTTTGTTTAAATTTGAAATAAGGTTGTTTTACATGTCAATCCCAGTTCCCTTACCTCCCATCCTCCACTATAACCCTCACCAACCCCCATAGCATCCCCTTTCTGCTCCCCATGGAGAGTGAGGCCTTCTATGGGGAGTCTTCAATGTCTGTCATATCATTTGGGGCAGGGCCTAGGCCCCAAATGATATGACACTTTTCTCAGTAGATCTTGCTCTTTTCCTCTTCTTCAGGGTACTCCATGTTTCCTAGTTTCTCTGGTGGTGTGAATTGTAGGCTGGTTATCTTTTGCTCTAAGTCTAAAATTTATATATGAGTGAGTATATACCGTGTTTGTCTTTTTGTGCCTGGGTACCTCACTCAGAATGATTTCTTCTAGTTTCATCAATTTCCCTGTGAATTTCAGGCTTCCATTGTGGTTTTCCACTGAGTAGTTCTCCATTGTGTGAATGTACCACATTTTCTCCCTCTAGTCTTCGATTGAGGGACATCTAGGTTGCTTCCAGGTTCTGGATATTACAAATAATGCTTCTACATAGTTGAACAGATGTACTTGTTATATGAATGTGCATCTTTTCAGTATATGCCTAAGAGTGGAATTACTGGATCCTGAGGTAGACTCATTTCAATTTTCCTGGGGAACCGCCATATGGATTTCCAAAGTAGCTGTACAAGTTTGCACTCCCACCAGCAGTGGAGGAGTATGCCCATTTTTCTACATCCTGTCCAACATAAACTGTCTTCAGTGTTTTTTATTTTAGCCATTCTGACAGGAGTAAGATGGAACATCAGAGTTGTTTTGACTTGCATTTCCTTGATAGCTAAGGATGTTGAGCACTTTCTTAATTGTCTTTCAGCCATTTTGGATTCCTCTATTGAGAATTCTCTATTCAGTTCTGTACTCCATTTTTTAAAATATTTATTTAATTTAAATTTGAAATGAGCTTGTTTTACATGTCAATTCCACTTCCCACACCCTCTTGTTCTCCTTTGTTCCCCCCACCAACCCCAATCTCATCCCCTTTCTGCTCCCCAAGGAGGGTAAGGCCTTTCATGGGGAGTCTTCAAAGTCTGTCATAACATTTTGAGCAGGGTCCAGGCCCTCCCCAATTCATATTCCAGGGATAAATATTTATTGGAGATGCTTTAATACCATGGGAATCCTAAAAAGATGCAGAAATCCTGGCTGTAGTGGTCTGCAAGGCTGTCTTGTCTCAGATGTTTTGAATGGTGGATCACCTGGGACATTGCTTCAGTGGGTCTTGCTTGATCAAACCATGTTAGTCAGGAAGGAATTCACAGCTTTTCACTTTCTGCAGAAACAAATAAAAAAATCCTTTTCCCCAATATCCTGTCCTTAGACTTAAATTTTGAAGTCAAAGCATTTTTAAAATAAATAAGTTGGAATAATTTAGCACTATTGATAATCAAATGTATTGCAGCAATTATTTCTTCCTTAGTAATTGAGCAACTTAAAGACAATATCATAGCATACAGTATCCAGACTCTTTGTGTGCTTTCCATTTTCACGTGGCTTTTTCTTTATTACTGTATTTCTTCGACATTTATATTTTCATTTTTAGAGACAGGGTTTCTCTGTGTAACTTTGGCTGCCCTGAAATTCACTCCGTATCCAGGTTTACTTTGAAATTACAGAGATCCACCGGCCTCTGCCTCCCAAGTGCTGGAGTTAAAGGGGTGTGCAATCAATGTCTCAGCTACTCAATTTTTGCTGCTCATACACACCATTGAATTATTAGCAGCACTTCTTAGAAGCCTTGCTGCTTTTCTGAGTCAGGAAACCTCTCTTAAAGGAGCCACACAAATGTCTGTTTGTCTCTAGCAAAACAGAGCCCAACTGAGAAAAATGCTGCTACCAAGAAGCCTTGTTGTCTTTGTTCTTATGTTATTAAAATACTTATTAACCTTCTGTTAAGTTTTAAGTGGAAGTTCTTAGTAGCCACATTCCCAGTGCCATTTTGTTACTATTATGTTTACCTGCTGGCCTGGTCCCAGAGCCCCGCCAGCCCTAAATAACACAC
Source organism: Cricetiscus sungorus (assembly GCA_030556225.1). Lineage (NCBI taxonomy): Eukaryota > Metazoa > Chordata > Mammalia > Rodentia > Cricetidae > Cricetiscus > Cricetiscus sungorus. The sequence continues at coordinate 112,245,178 of JANBXA010000007.1, forward strand.
AGAGACATTGTATTAGATATAATGCAGTTGGCCGGTTGCTAGTTTCTTATCGGCTAGCTCTGTCTTAAATATTAACCCATTTCTATTAATCTAAGTATTTCCACATGGTCTCCTCTTACTGGAGATAGGGCCCGGCATTCTATTCTCCCTGTCCTACATTTTGATTCTCCTCAACCTACATTATCTTATACCTTTCATAGTTGTATGCTTTTGGCCCACAACACAAAGAAAGACAAATAGGAGAAGAAGGGGTATGGCAGAGCAAGAAAGGAAGAGGAAAACAATGATGGTAGTATTTTGCTAGATTACAATGCTTAAAAAATGATGATAGTAGCTGGGCTATGATGTGTGATGTGTCTTCTATCCCAGCACTTGGAAATCAGGGACAAGGGGGTAATCTCTGTAAGTTTGAGGCCAGCCTGGTATATAGAGCTAGTCCCAGGACATCCAGGGATATACAAAGAAACACTGTCTTAAAAAAATAATGAGAGGGTGATGGTGGTGGTGGAGGTAGTTACATAATCATGGAGGTCATGGAAACTAATAGTAATTATGGTGGAATCAATGAGTGTGGTTGTGTTGGGATGATAATGACAGTGATGAAGTTAGAGATAATGAACAACATTTGTATAGTTTATAATGAATATCTATTTATAGCTTATATAATTTAAAACATTTGAATTCTTACAAATCTTTTAGGAAGTTTGGACTACTTTTATCCCCAATTTTAGATAAAGGGACTGATATAAATATAAACTGTAAAATAATTCAAAGTAATAAAACTAGTAAAATGTATAAGCTGAGCTCAAATAGGCAATATTGCACCTATACATACACATTCATCTCATCACTCTTGTTACTTTCTGTTGCTCCTTGCATTGCAACAAGAAGGCTGTGTTAGATAGAAGAAAAAGTATCAAAGAGTGGAAGGTTAGAGTATGAGGTCAGAAATTCCACAGAATCAATAAACTGGTTACATTTACAGGACATAGTAAACATACATAAAGCTGGAATTATTGAGTCTGGCAAAAGTTTTGTAATGCCAAGTTAACTGGAAGAAATTTTGATTGTTATCTAAAGGGTTTTAAGTTTTAATGAAAAAAAAAAAACCTAAATTAATGAAGGAACCCTATGAAGACTATGAGCTTCTTATCCCATTAGTCTGAAAAACAGGTTTTATTTTTTTCTTTTTCTGTCCTTATTTTTTTCTTATTATACATATCTATCCCATTTTCATCTCACCCACTCCCTCCCTTCCTCCCTCCCTCCCATGCCCCCCAACCACCCTCCCATTACATGGCCCCCTCCAACTCTACAGGGAGAGTGGTGTCTTTCAGGAGGGGTCAACAAATCTGTCAAGTCATTTGGAGTAGGGACTAGGCCCTCCCTCCTGCCTCTAGGTTAAAGGAGTATCCCTCCATGGGGAATGTGCCCAAAGTCCTTTTGTGCAACAGGGATACATCTTGGGTCCACTCTCAGAGGTCTCTTAGCAGCCCAGGCCTTCTAACTGAGATCCATGTTCAGGGAATATAGTCAGTCCAATGCTGGTTTTCCACCTATCAGTCTGGGGACGCATTGGCTCCTCCTTGTTAGATCAACTGTTTCTGTGGGTTTCTGTAGCCTGGTCTTGTCTTCCCTCTTTGCATCTGAATTCCAGTTTGGTTCAGTGTTTAGCTGTGGGTGACTGCTTCTGTTTCTATTAGCTACTAGATGAGGGCTCTATGATGGTGGATAAGTTAGTCATCAATCTCATTATCAGAGAAGAGCATTTATGATAGCCTTTCCACTGCAGTTCAAATTGTTTGTTGGGATCAGTCTTGTAGGTCTCTGGACATTTCTCTAGAGTCAGTTTTCTCTTCAAACCTATAATGGCTCCCTCTTATGGTATCTCTCTCTCCCTGTTTTTTCTATCAATTTTTCCTCCCCTGGCTCAATCTTCCTAGTCCCACATGCTTTCCTCTCCTCCCCTTCTCTTTCTCCTAGCTCCCACTCTACTCACTGCCCCCCTACTCCAAATATACTCAGGAGATCTTGTTCCTTTCTCCTTCTGTGAGGGACCTTGTATGAATCTCTTAGATTCCTCCTTGTATCCTAGTTTCTCTGGTGGTGTGAATTATAGGCTGGTGATGCTTTGCTTTAGGTCTAAAATCCATATATGAGTGAGTACATACCATGTTCCTTTTTTTTGTGACTGGGTTACCTCATTCAGGATGGTTTCTTCAAGTTCCATCCATTTGCCTGCAAATTTCAAGATTCGATTTTTTTTTCTGCAGAGTAGTATTCCATTGTGTAAATGTGCCACATCTTCTTTATTCATTCTTCAGTTGAGGGGCATCTAGGTTGCTTCCAGGTTCTTGCTGTTACAAATAATGCTGCTATGAACATAGTTGAGCACGTGTCTTTGTTGCATGGATGTAGATCATTTGGGTATATGCCTATGAGTGGGATTGCCAGGTCTTGTGGTATACTGATTCCCATTCCTGAGGAACCACCATATTGATCTCAACAATGGCTGTACAACTTGGCACTCCCACCAGCAGTGGAGGAGTGTTCCCCCTTCTCTACATCCTTTCCAGCATAAGTTGTCATTGGTTTTTCTAATTTTAGCCATTCTGGCAGGAGTAAGAGGGTATCTCAGAGTTTTTTTTTTTTTTTTTTTTTTTGATTTGCATTTCCCTGATAGCTAAGGATGTTGAGCACATTCTTAAGTGTCTTTCAGCCTTTTTGATTTCCTCTACTGATAATTCTCTCTTGAAAGAACACATTAACTAGCAGATTTGAAAGGTTGTTTGGTTTTGTTCTTACAATACAGTAACATACTTAAATATTGTTTGCAACAGGGGAATGTCTTATTTTAAAAAAACTGATTTTTACAAATACTGTTCAGTTTTAATGTAAAATGTACCTCTCCAGAATATTATCTTTAATTTCTGAAATACACAATAAATTAATATATAAGAAAAAAACATTTTAAAAAAAATTTCACTGAAGTACAAATCACTGCAGAATTTTGAACAATGATGGGTAGGATTAGTAGGCTTTCATTTTTTAATAAATCATTCTTCCTGCCAAAGAAAAATTATTTTTATTTGAGAGCAGTGAGTTCTTCTTGCAGCACTACAAGAAAACAAGCAAGTTTGGAAGTGTTTAAAAGATTGAATTCTAGAAAATTTTTTACACTAAAAGTAGGGTCAATGCTGACTAAAATGTGGCCAAAAGTTAATGATAATAAGCCATTTATTAATATTGGGAAGGCTGTGAGAGAACTGAATGCAGGAGGTAAGAAAATTGAGAAATATGTTTAGGAGACCTTGGGTTAAATTCCCTTTGCTGTATTTAAAAAGGGACATGAGCTTGAAGTTTAGTATGGGTTTTGTTAGAAATCTTTGGTATACCTAAGAAAAGTTATTGCTATATAAGGCATCAGTATATTGCTAGCATTTAATCATAACTGTCCAGGTAATTAATATAATTTTCAATTGAGTTTTTCTACCAAGTAAGTAGATTTGGGTTCTTTTTTTCCCATAGCAAAGCTGAGGCAGAGCAACTATGTGAAATTGGTACTAATTTTTCTTGATTTCCAAACATATCCATAGTTTAATTAAAAAATATGTGTGATATATTGAAAAAAGATATGAATTATGGATAATGAATATAAAGTAGATTAAGTACACAAATATAAAATTAATAGCATTCAAAATAAAGTACATGCTTTTAAACATGATATGTGAGGAGATGTGACAAGAAACAAATAAAAAATATAATTAGGGTAAAGTCATCAATTTTAAAATGCTTTTAAGATTAGATGGGAGTGGGATGGGGCCAGAGGTTATGTGAGGGAGGGAGAGAGGGAGAGGGAACTGGGATTGATATGTAAAATAATAATGATAATAATAATAAAAGACTAGAGCAATCTGTCTTGGGAAATTACTTAGTGGGTAAGAGCAGACCTTGTAGTGAATGCATGACGAACTGTGTTCAAATTCCTAGAACTCATGTAATAATGTGGATATATTATGCATTCCTGTAGCCCCAATGCTATAGTAGGTAAAGACAGGAAAATTGCTGGGATTTCTTGAACACGAGCATAGCTTCAGATTCTTCTAAAGGAAATGACATCCTCTATCCTTCTCTGGCATTTATAATGTCATTGGAAGACAGCATTATTTAAAATCTGCAATAGGAAACTTGATTAAGAAATGAAAAATAAGAATAATCAGGAAAAATTATACCAAAGATCACACACACACACACACACACACACACACACACAAAATACTTCACACAGTCTGCTTTTGAAAAAAGCCATAGTTCATTGCATTTCAAAGCTAATGTTCTTGGAGTACAACATCTCCCATCACAGATGAGAATGCCTATTTATGAGCTTCCTCGTGGCCTGATGATGATAGTGACCACATGTTAGTTCCAAACATAATACCCTGACTCTCCAGAAAGTCTGGACCAGTGTTAATTAAGTATGTGATGTAAGCTTCTAAAACCGGAATGAGTGTGTTCAGAAACTCTCTTTGGAAATCCTACCTGGAATGCAAAACCATCAATTCCCTGTGGGGTGTCAGATTGGAATAACTGGTGCCGTGCCTGGAATCCCAAGGCAACAACTCTTATAGTGACCACACAGAAAATTTCTCTTTAACCTTTCTCTTTCTCTAGATGAATTAAGTTTAAGGGGTGCCACCAGGGATTTATCTCCTCTTGAGGGACTCATTAATTTTGTAGAGATCCCATGAAGGACACTCAGAGATCTAACTAGATCAGCTAAGAATGACCTTAAATGTATCAGAATCTATTCTATATTACCGAGGAAGACATTAGTCTTCTCAGTCATGACTTAAACTTGGATTATTCCATGATATAATGGTTCTCATGGATAGTCTTCTCAGCCAGTTCTACCTCAGTCATTGATTTCTAAGGAGTGTCTTTTCTGCTGACTGTCAGAACACAAAGAACACTTCCTAATGTCATGTGAACCTTATAAAGACATCATGTTGTGTTCTTGTTTCATCTATAAGATTCTAACCAGAAACCTTGTGGACTCTCATTCTCTATTCACTTATTTGAAGATAGACAAAGACTCTCAGAGGGAATTCCCCCAGTCATCTGTGGCTGCCACATCTCAACAGCAAAGTTAACTTGCTCTTTGGTGAGTTCCTTTGACAGCCATTGGAATGAAATGAATTAGAAATTGGTGAGGGAGTATCTAAAAGACTACATTTCCTTGATGTTGATTCTCTTCCCACAAATAATAAAAATGCAATTTCTATATTGCTTTATAATTGAAAGTGAAAAATCATGAACATCAAAATAAATTATGGATTATAAATGAGTTGTTGAAGTATACATTATTATTATTTGCATTTACAGACAGAAAAAAGAGCTGTGACACATTTGTGATGAGGTCAGGTTAAAATTCAGGCCACCTGCATTTTTTTGTATGTCATTGAAACATGGAAAGTCCTATGCAAAAATTATTTGTCCCAAGTTGAAATTTTATGTAAAATTAATTGCATCATAAAATATTATCTTGAAAGCACATACTTTATATCTTTGAGAATATAAGGGAATTTTCAAATTTACTATTATATATTGCACTTCTTAAAAAGAGCAGGAAATTCTCATTTTAAAGAACTCTGTTTAAACTGGATATGGGTGGCACACACCTTTAATCTCAACACTTGAGAGTTAGACAAGAGAATATCTGAGTTTGAGACCAGCCTGCTATAGAGAGAATTCCAGAATGCCTAGGGGCTACACATAGAAACCCTGTCTCATAAAACCAAAAGAAAGAAAGAAAGAAAGAAAGAAAGAAAGAAAGAAAGAAAGAAAGAAAGAGAGGGAGTGAGGGAGGGAGGGAGAGAGAGAGAGTGAGGGAAGGAGGGGAGGGGGGAGAGAGGGAGAAGAAGAAGGAAAGAAAGGAGAGCACAATTTAGAAATTAGTTCCAAAGAATTTTAAATTTATCTATTTTAATTTGTGTTATCTAACGAAGTTAAGGTTAGCAACCATGACTTTTTATTTTTTTCAGTTGTGGCTAAGACTTTAGACAGTAGTCTATTCTCAGCTAATATTTGCCTGTTTGTTTTATTTGCTTGTAAATTGCATTGGCCAGACAGTTGAGGTAAGCATACGCTTATCAGATGAGATCAGGAACATTCAGGGTGGTATGGCCATAGATGGATAAGTTTATCAGAAAGTTCACAGATGGGATACCTATCACCAGAGTCAAGGAACCTTTATGATCAGGGAACTGTGTGTGCAGTGTGTAAAACTTATTGGTGTAACAAATAATTCAAATTTTTATTTTTCCATGTTCCACTCTCCTTTGATCAGTTGATGAATGACTAATCAATGATTTTACCTGAGTTTAAAATTATAGTCTGTATCAGCTAAATATAAGCAGAATGACCATTGGGAAGAGAGATGTCATAATCTGTGTGATCTAAAATAATTATAGCATAACACAGTTCTAGAGAGACCCACTAAATATTTGCTTTGAAAAATTATTCAAAGTGTTTTAGATTAACAAATTAATATAATTTAAGTCAAGTAAACCAAATAATGGAGTAGGAATATGAAAATGAGTGAAATAAATATCTTGTAGCCTTGTGAAATTTAATATAGCAGTAACTAAAATGTTTACCAAACAAGACTTGACAAAAGTTGATTGCTTTAAACACCAGGCTCTCAAGAGGAAACACAGACACTCATAAACAAGTGGTCTGACCTTGAGCATGTGTGCTCTTTTTCCATGCATTTCCTTTATTGAAATTTGTTCTGGCAGATATCACACCCTGAATATCTATACCTTTTTTTCCCCAAAGATACTATTTTTATTATTTAAATTTGAAATAAGCTTGTTTTACATGTCAATCCCAGTTCCTGCACCCTCATGTCCTCCTCTGTTCCCCCCACCAACTCCCATCCCATCTCCTTTCTGCTTCCCAGGGAGGGTGAGGCCTTCCATGGGGATCTTCAAAGTCTGCCATATCATTTGGAGCAGGGCCCAGGCCCTTCCCCAAGTGTCTAGGCTGAGAGAGTATTCCTCTATGTGGAATGGGCTCCCAGAGTCCATTTGTGTATGAAGGATTAATACTGTTCCACTACCAGAGGCCCTATAAGATTGCCCAGTCATTCCAACTAACAGCACATTCAAGGAATCTGGGTTAGTCCTATACTGTTTTCCCAGCTATCAGACTAGAGTCCATGAGTGCCACCTTGTTCAGGACAGCAGTTTTTATGGGTTTCTCCAGCCTGGTATTGACCCCTTTGCACATCACTCCTTCCTGTTTGCAACTGGCTCAGTGTTTAGCTGTGGGTGTCTGCTTCTGCTTCCATCAGCTACTAGATGAAGGCTCTAGGATGGCATATATGGTAGTCATCAATCTCATTATTGGGGAAGGGCATATCCATATCTTACTTGATCTACAGAAAGGGTATGTAGTGAATTAGTTCATGGCTGCCTCCCTATGTATGCAACATTATTACCTTGGTTTTCATGCCTTAAGAAGACAACCATTTTTGAAAGATTTCTTGAACCAAATTCTACCTTATTTGATTTTAATTATATGTTCTTGTAATTTTTCTGCTAAATTCCTTCCTATATTTTCTTTTCATATTTCATCTTTTCCTCATTTCTTATTGCTGAAGTTTTAGAGAACAAGGTCTTAAAGGTCTGAGCAGATGCAGCTGTAAAGAACCTCACCCTCCATTTCAGAAAGGATGAGATGAAAAAGTAAGTATCTAAGGGGAACTCCATCTTGATGAGAGAGCTAGGAGGAGGAACTCTACAGACCCAGATAATGGAGGAATGTTACACATTTAGAACTTTTGGTGTTTGTAAATTGTTGAAAGAGACCATGTTCCCATCCCCTTTCACACATCAGAGCACCAAGTAACATCATATAATGCAATTGGTGTGGAAATTAAATTAGCAGGAAGGAGTATTGGGCTTCAAACTCAGATCTGACCACCAAATCCAATTAATCATCACTCTACCATCCTCTCTCCAAACACTTTCTCAAATGTCAAACATAGACAGTGATGCCATAATTAGAGAACCATGTATGATCATTGTAATACATTTATGCAGAAAAAGACAAAGTAATAAATTGAAAGACTTAATTAAATCAATCTCACAATGACAGAACTTAATATTTCCAGGCATATTTTTTTCATTTTTGTGAGCATATATAATTGCTTTTAAATGGTATGCTGCTTTATAAACTCATGTTTGTATGGTTTCCTGATCCTGTTAGTTTTTCCACAGTGTCATTTCAAACTATTTCGGACACTTCTACAGTAGGTATAATAAATCATTAATATACATTCTTTCCTTGTTGATATTTTGTTTTTTCTTATTTATTTATTTATGTATTTATTTATTTATTTATTTTGCATCCCCTCTCACCTCTCCTTATAGTCCTCCCATTATCCCCCTATGACTCCCCCTTTCCATTCAGTCCTCCATTTCTATTCAGAAAATGGCAGGCCTCCCATGGATAATCTACAAAAGATGGCATATCAAATATACTTGATACTTGATTTTTATTTGCTCCATTTCATTGAAAATTATGACAAAAATATGTCTATGTAGGAAAACAAGTTTTTAAAAGCAATATTCTAGTCAAAGTGCATGTGTTTCTGCAAGTTTTTTATTATACTTTATCAAGTTGCACTAATATATATGTGCACACACACACACACACACACACACACACACACACGAACACACATATATTTTATACCCAATTCAAATATTTTGGAATACACATGTCCCTCAAACCTGAATGCCACCAGCAGTTATCCTTCACCCATTATGGTCAGTTTTCCCTCAGAAAGTTGTTTCCCACTTGTATAATTATTTGAATGCTAATGAAACTGGATTTTTATTTGTTTACCTTTGCATTTATTAATTTCTTTCTAATGGCAAGATTACTTTTAATAAATTATAAAACTCCCCTTGTCATTAAATTTGTTCAAGGTGTTCTTCACTCAAAGAAATTTTACATTCTTTATCTTGCCAAGTGAGTAAATTTTCCCTTTGATTATTTAGTAAAACATATTTATGTATGCTGAGATATAAAAAATTATCTATACTAGCTCTTAGCTTCTTTTTTTAACTTTTCAAATTACTTAAATTCTTCTAATGAGGATGAATTTTTATGCTATGATTTGAAAATAACAAATTGAATATTCTTTCACCATGTTAGGATGTTGAGCCTTTGTAACTAAGTTGAAATAGTAATGAGTAATAATTGACATATATTTACTAGATGCTCAGCCAGGACTCTTCTAAGTACTCTAAAGTCTCTCAACATTGCAAAATGGGTTACTTCTCTTTTCAGATTTCACAGATCATGATATTGATAAAAATGGTACAGGAGGTCAAATAATAAAGTGATTAAGACAGAAGACTTAGCAGTGATGTGCTTATGTTTAAATTCCCATTGTAGTCTTTGATAAATGCCTTCTATTCCAAAATCACAGCATAAACATTATTGCTCTGAGTAATTTAATATTAAAACATTAAACTTTACCCAATCATGGATATGCAAACATGAAAATTAGTTTTCTCCAAATAGCACTATGTGTAATTTTAGCTTTATTTTAATTTATAGGTAATAACATTCTTTGTTTATATATATACATATATACATATGTATATATATATATATATATATATATATATATATAGCAAAATTTGTCAATATATGACCATCTGTTCTTCTTTAAGTATATTCATTGATATGTTATTTACTGTTGTTCATTTATTTAATTGTTTATTCATTTTGATTGGTTGAGAGAAAAGATTTCATTAAACTTTGGATAAAATGTCAAGGGTTTTATTTTGATTATAAAAGTTTCCTGAAATCAAAACCTTTATTCAGTTCATTATGTATTAATTTAATTGAATTGAGAAACCAAACTTGTATCAAACAAGAATATAAAATTATACAAAATCTGAATTTTCTTTTCTCATGATTTCAAGTAGTTATGTTCCATTGCTCATTTGACTACAACATTTATGTAGTTATTCAAATTTTCTAAAGAATAACCTTGCTAGCATTTATTAAATACCTTTTAATTACTGTCACATCTTGTTAAATATAATTGTATTCATATAAAATTAGTGCTGATGATATAAGCAGTTTTGAAAGAAGTTGAGGTGAATTATAAACAAATGAGACATTTTGGAAATTAGGAATAGTCAAAATCATGGAGGGAAAGATGGTGTTCACAGTCAAGCAGTCGATGTTGGTTAAGAAGTGCCCACCACAGTTAACTTCAAAGTGTTCATGACTGTGGGTATCTTACTGACCCTACGTTTTGTTTTGGAGATTCTGTTTCTTCCTTCAATCATTTTTCTGTATTGTTGTTTTAGTTTTCTTGTGTTGAATAAATGAAGCACAATTCATTTTTTATTATTTTGGAAAATAGATTCTTCTTTCATACAATACATCCTGACCACAATTTCCACTCCTCTCACTGCTTTCAGTTACCCACCACCTCCCCTGTCCCCCAGATCTACTGCAGGCCTCCAAGAGACAACAACCAAATAGAACAAAAAGAGATAAAATAAGAGAAGGCAAATGTGGGAGTGGCTGGTTTAACTTGAGGCCCAAACCATGAGAGGCAGCTGATGGCCAACAGTACATGGATGGCTAAGAATTGGAAACTGGATAAATATCAATATTGAAAATGGTGTTAAACTGGCACTCGTGAAACATGCCTTTAATCACAGCACTCAAGAGGCAGAGGCCAGTGGATCTCTCTGAGTTCAAAGCCATACTGATTTACAAAGCAAGTTCTAGGAATTACATAAAGAGAACTTGCCTTGAAAAAATAAAACAAAAAAAAAAAAAAGAAAAAGAGAAGTCATGTTAGCTTTTCTGTCTGTCATTACACACTCCCTTGGGTAGACATTGAGTGTGTGTGTGTGTGTGTGTGTGTGTGTGTGTGTGTGTGTGTGTGCCGCGCGTGCACGCACGCAAACACACGCGTATGTTCTCTCAGAGAGAATAAACCTGATTTGAACTTGAACTGAAACTTATGCATAGTAAAATAGTCATGTTAATTGGTTTATTTGCAGTGCTTTTACCTTAAAATGCAATCATATTTTTCTTCATTTTTAGCCATTTTCATGGTATAAATATTTTTCAGGATGTGACTTTTAGAAATTAATAATCTTAGTGTTAAACTATGTCTAATTATTCTGAAACATATGTCCCTAGTTAGTCACGCCATTATAAAGTAAGTTCTGAATCCTCCTTTATGAACAACATTTGCATAATTTTATTTCTCATACCCTGCCTGATTATATAAATTTGGGGTTTAAATATATTCAGTTATTTTACATTTGTAGATTATATTATATATGTTGTTATGCACATGTGTTTTATATCATATATGTTTTTTATTACTGGCTATTCATTTTTTACTTTTCATAATATTTGTATTAATAATTTATTTTAATGTATTTTTATGTGTGAGACTTCAAAACATATTGTTTTACTATGTGATTTCCTAGTCTGTAACCATATACTCAATTTTAAAATTCAGAAACCTAGAGTATTTAGTGAAAGTTGTTTTGATTATAGTTAACAAGACATATTCCCATGTCCTTTTAAATCTCAGACAGTTTTTTTTTTCACTGCTTCAGACACAAGTCTCTATGGCTGGGTAAAGAAATTTTTTATAATCCTTTTCTTAAAAGTATACAATGTTCTGTTGTTATCATACTTGTTAAATATAATTGCAATCAAAATTTAAAATAGTTAATCTATAATTACTAACACCTTATATACATAAGTTTCCTTTAATTCATCTAATAATTTTCATATATAATTCAATTTTACTACTGCATTTTGGTATCTTTGTCATCTATTATATCTCAGGTAACACTACTCTAACCATAACACAATTATGGTTAATTAATTGTCCTATAAATCTTTATCTGAGTTGAAAAAGTTTGGGGTCACAGTAGAAAATTTAGAAAAAATTCAAATAAGGGGAAATATATATAAAATATATATCATAAAAGATCACATTGAAGATGATTGCCTAGTTTAATATGAGCTCCAACTTGGCTGTAAAGTGAATGTGTCATGGAAATTAGGGTATGTAGGGTATGTTACAGTTATGCGAAGAACAGAGTATTATTACTCAGAACTGTAAGAGCAACCTGAGCAAAAATTCCAGATATGATGTGGAAGCCATGGACAGTAAATTACATACATTATGATTACATACAGGAACTGAAACATAGTTAAGCTAATCTGAAATGATAGAAGCCCAAAGAGTCCTTAACGTTTTATTACATAAGATAAAGGGATATGAAAGGTGTCTGTGTGCTTATTATTTTATATGTTTACCTTGGTAGTGATTTAATTGTATTGCAAAAACAATTAAGATCTTTAAATGAACTATAATACTACTATCACATACACATTATCTGAGTAAGAATGTCATCTAACAATGTGAACAGTGCATCCCTTTATCTCGTTTTAAACATACTCACAACATACCTTTGTACTTTTAAAGGATGTATACAAAATATAACCTTTTAAATACAAACAAAATTTTAGCATTTCTCAGTTGAATTAAAATGCTAAAACAAATTAGTGAAGGTATTTGAGCGGAAGATTCTACAGGTTTTATCTAGAAGTTTTCCACAGATAAGCATCTCCTTTTCTAATGAAGATTTATAAGGAAAAGTATGTCAGATATTTTTACTGTGGATTCATCTTCCAACATTGGAATTGAAACTAAATTATAAGAAGGAAATTACAGACTGAAACTCATATTCCTGCTCCCTGCTTTTCTTCAGGCTGGAAGCAACTCCCTATTTTTTCAGAAGACATGGTGACTGAGAAAACTGTACTCAATCAATCTGGGTCCCCCGAGTTCGTGTTCCGTGTGTTCACCAACGTCCCTGAGTTCCAGGCCCTCCTCTTCACACTCTTCCTCCTGCTGTATCTCATGATCCTCTGTGGCAACGCTGCCATCATCTGGGTGGTGTGCACACACAGCTTTCTGCACACGCCCATGTATTTCTTCCTGGGCAGTCTGTCTCTTCTAGAAATCTGCTACACCACAGATGTGGTGCCTTTGATGCTTTCCAACATTTTCGGAGCCCAGAATCCCATATCATTATCTGGTTGTGGGACTCAAATGTTTTTCTTTGTAACTCTAGGAAGCACTGACTGCTTTCTATTGGCAGTCATGGCCTATGACCGGTATGTGGCCATCTGCCACCCTCTGCACTACAGCCTCATCATGACCCGGAATCTGTGCATTCAGATGGTGCTGGGCTCCTTGGGCCTGGCAATTTTTCTTTCCCTGCAGCTCACTGCCTTAATTTTCACTTTGCCCTTCTGTGGACATCACAGGGAAATCAATCACTTCCTCTGTGATGTGCCCCCAGTCCTGCGCCTGGCCTGTGCTGACATCCATGTGCACCAGGCCGTGCTCTATGTTGTGGGCATTCTGGTGCTGACAGTCCCTTTCCTGCTGATTTGCATCTCCTATGTATTCATTGCGTCCACAATCCTGCGCATGCGCTCTGCAGAAGGCCGCCAGCGAGCCTTTTCCACCTGTTCCTCACACCTCACTGTAGTCTTGCTACAATATGGCTGTTGTAGCCTGGTTTACTTGAGGCCCCGCTCCAGCACCTCAGAGGATGAGGACCGCCAAATTGCCCTGGTCTACACCTTTGTCACCCCATTACTCAACCCTCTGATTTACACCCTTCGAAATAAAGATGTCAAAGGCGCGCTGAGGACCTCCATCTTCCATAAAGCAGTCTGAGTGGAGTTATTGATATCAGGAGATAACAGGACACTTGGGTGGGTAACTGTCAGTTAAATCATTAAATTGAAAAGAACGATTATATTATTTGCTGTCGTTCACATCACATTGAAATGTTTTTGCAACCACGTGTTACCCAGCATAGCCAGACTCACCATTTTTGAACTTATAAAATAATTTTAAAATTTGAATAGAACTTCTAATATGAGAGCACTGTCCTACTTCACTTTGTTTCAATGATTTTCAGTTCAAACAAGCAGTTGCTGTATTGAGAACCTCACATGCATGCTGCATCTGAATAAAGGCTGTCATCTGTTTACATGCATCCTCCTGAGAAGGCAGACATGTTCCTTGTATAAAAGGGGGTTACTTACATTTTTAACTGGTGAATATTTTCTAAAATAAACTTTTGTCTATGCTTGACATGAAGAATTTTTCATTGGTGGCTTCATTTTCTTCTCCTAGTAAGGAAACAGGAAGTACCTTTTATAAGGATAGCTAGATGAGTGAAGCAAGACCTAACCCTTATGGATACCAACAGAAAGCCTCTATCCTGGAAATTCTAACATCAAAGTTTGCTCTTCCACCCTCCTTTCTTCCTTCATTCCTCCCTCCCTTCCTCCCCCCTGCTCCCTCCTTCCTTCCTCCCTTCCTTCCTTTTCTTGTTGACTTTGGTCCCAGATGCACTCAGCTACTCTTCCTCCCGTTTCTGTTTCAGGCTGGAACTTGTTTGTGTACTCCCTTTCCAGTGTATAGGCTAAGATGTGAAACACTCAAATAAATACACATTTAAGTAGAAATCTCTATTCTTTGTTGTTCACAGTAGATTCTCTCTGCTCAGTCTCAGACAGTACTGCCACGAACAGTGTTCACCAGGGGTCATAGAGCTATGGGAATTTGCTAAGCCCAGGATGTAAGATAAAAAGACTTAGTCTCATTATCTCTAAAGTCCATGTGTTTTATAGATGACCTGAGAAAATGGCATAAATTTCCTGTATATAATATGAATGTCTAGCAAAAATCATGAAAGGTTTATACTCTTTAACTCTATAATTTACTGATAAATTAAAAAAATGACTCAATATTTGACTGGAACCCAAGAAACTAAATTTAATCCACCAGAGCACAATATTAAACTAATGACCATTGAATTATTTTTCAACAATACATTTCATATGATTGACAGTATGATGGAAAGACATAGTAAAACTATATATGTCATGGTACAGAGTACTACTTGTAGGGTTTAATTCCTTACTTCAACTAGGAATTGTACTCAGCCATCAGTCTTGGCACCATATGCCATTACCCATTGCCTCATCTCAGTAGCTGACTACCTCATTCTAGCTAATGAAATCAACCTAATTCACAGCCTCTGATGCTATATTCCATGTTGTACAAGCTGATAAAGAATCACTGTGCCAGTACTTCCCACACAAAATGTTGTTAGTCTTATTGACTCAGAAGAAAAGCCTTAGAGAAAAATGCAGGTTTCATCTTCCTACTTGGCTACATAAAGACTTCCTATGTAGTAAGATACAAACACAAGAAAGTTTAGTAATAGCTCATCTGTTGTAACTTGGATATTGGAAAACAACATAAAATAAGAAGGGATATAAAAACAAACACACATTCTTTTCTCTGGTCCATGGACTTCAAGTATGAATTCTTCTTCTACCATGATTGCATGTTGCATGAATAGATCTGAGGGCTAATTTCTCCCAGCTCTCTAATGTTTGTTGCAAAATAAAAACCAAATGACTCTTGAAGTAACATACTTTGTTACAATGATTTGCATTTACCTTGGGCTAAATTTCCTATATTACTCAACCTATTTCTTTTTAATATTTTTCTGTCCAAAGAAAATACCAAGGCATAAATTCATGCCTCTGGCTGTGCTGTCTATAAAATTCCTCATTAGAACTTTAATAAACTAAGTACTCTTAAATATTCATCATAGCCAAATCACCAAAAGAAATATTTTAGCTTTACCCACATTTCTTGATTATAGATATAGATACATAGACAAATATACAAAAGATAGATAGATGATAGGTAGATAAATAGATGATAGATAGATCATCTGATAATATAGATATAGATAGATTTGCTAGGTAAATAGATAATATGTCTGTTGATATATTACTAGATAAATACCCATTCTTTTTCATTACTTCTTTATTTTAAATATTAGTTATGAACATAGGTGACATATATGTCATAAAAAGGTTAATAAATGTGTATGCTTTTATACAGTGAATGTTTTCATTTGAATGACAATAGCATTATGTTAGGATGGCCATGTAAGTGTTATAAAAAATAAGTAATAATTTGGCAGAATTTCTGATATGCAACATCCCTTCTCCATGTGTGTTTTGGGTATTTATCTAGACAAGGAAGATTGTAAGAGTCACAGGTTGGATAGAATTGCTGCAAAACTATTCTTTGAACATAACAAAGCGTTACTCCCAGGAACTCAAGTGTTCTTGGGTGAGTATACAAGATTGAGCTATCAAAAATTCCACCATAGATACAGAAGGGCTTGTTAAATCCTTCTCTAGCTGAGGAGGTTTGGCCAATTAGGTAAATCTCCTTGTTTTCTTCAGAAAACCTTTGTCTTAATTATGACAGCACCTAATAAATTCTTTGGAAACATCTTCATCTCTGATGACTCCAGTTTCTCCAAGAAGACTAGAAGATGAGTTAATATCTTTTGAATAAATATTTTTCCCAACACATATTTAATAAATGTGCATGCATTTTGACATATGAATGGTATATTTTATGGCCTGGAACATTTTAAGAAAATTTTAGTTTTTCTAAATGGGTTATTTTATGTGTATATATCTTCAGTGTACTAGTATAACTTACAGTTTCCTTTAATGAATTGAAGTTTATATTACAGTGCTAAAACACAAGAGAAAAGATTGATTTCTATTCACATAATATTATTAGCTATGCCTATAAGAAAAGTACATACTATGCCTCAATATTTTGTCTCTACTTTTTGTCCTTCACTTTCTTTTTTTCTTTTATTGAAAAGAGACTTGTTTTCATACAACATACTCTGATTATGGTTTTCTCTTCCTCTACTCCTCCCAGTATATCCCAAATTCCCTTCCCACTGGGTCACTTGTTATGAGAACAAGGCTGGTACCCCAAAGCTATTGGTGGAATTAATTCCCACAACATTTACCCTGTTTCTTTCTCTTTTTAGAAAACAGGTAACTAAGGAATAAAAATAAAATATAATAAGATTTAAAAGACAAATAAGATAAACAAAAGAAAAACAGCCCATAAAATGTCACAAGAAACAGATAAAGGCTCAGAGACCACCTCGTTGCATATTCAGAAAACTCCTTAAAAAAGCAAAACCAGCATCTGTAATATATGTGCAAAACCCATAGGGCAAAATAATAAATAAATAAATAATAAACAATAAATAAGAGCAATAATCACGCAAACAGAAAACACCTGTCATGACATTATGAGACAAGAAACGACCAAAGATTTAATTGAGTTCATTTTCTGTTGGCCATCTGCTAGTAGCTGGGCATGCAACCTACCCTT
Source organism: Cricetiscus sungorus (assembly GCA_030556225.1). NCBI lineage: Eukaryota > Metazoa > Chordata > Mammalia > Rodentia > Cricetidae > Cricetiscus > Cricetiscus sungorus. The sequence continues at coordinate 112,262,570 of JANBXA010000007.1, forward strand.
ATAATTGAATAGTTTATTTACTCAGTGAGACTCCTCAGGGAAAAAATAATTTGTGATCTGCAAGTAGTTATTAATTAAAGATAGCTTTTTGGTTAAGGATGAAGGCATGTGTCCACTTCTCTCAGATAAGAATATATCATTTATGTTTGAACCACGCAGCGGGCCCGGCCTCTGAGTTGGGTCGGGTCCATAGGCCTCAGCACAGAGCAGGCAGTCTGTGGGTCAGGACACCAAGTCCCCAGGCAGTGGGGTGAAGAGGGAGTACTTGAAGCGCTGCTGGGAGCGGAGCTGGGATGAGTATGCACCATGCTACTGCGAGCTGCTCTGCTACTGCCTGGGCTGCTAGAGCAGGCTCACATGCCCTGCCTTTGGGAAACCTAGGGCCAGGACAGCCCCTCAGACAGCACCTAGTGGGCTCCCAGGGGCGCATTAGGGGAACCCTGGGAGCTCTCTGCGAAGGAGGAGGAGCAGAACTTGGCGGAGCGCAGCGGGGAGCTTCGGGGCACGGATGTTGAGGACACAGAGGAGCAGGACACAGTGCTACCAGCACCACCAAAAAAAGATGTAGAAGAAAAACCTGAACTACAAACTGGGACAAAAGAGACTGACAGAGTGCCCGTCAGCCCGAACCTCAACAGCAGCCTAGTGCCTTATTTGCCAGAGGAAGTAAGAAAGCAATCAGAAGCCCCCACAGATCAACAAGCAAAATAAAAGAGAACAAGCGCCCATTTGCTCTGTATGGCTGGGGAGAGAAACTGATTGGCACAGGGAGCCAGAAGACACGCAATATCTGTGCATCCGCCTCTGTGCATGCGATTCATGAATCAGCACTTAAAGCCAAGAACAGACCACAGGTGGAGAAAAGAAAACTGGCTGCCCAGAGGCACTGGGCTCACTCTGTGGATGTGAAAAAGAACTGAGGGTAAAGCCAACTCCGGCAGAGAACCCGTGGCTGAAGGAGTACATGCGGTGCTACTCAGCAAAGGCATAGATGCCAGGACATGCTCTTTCAAGTGTTTATGGAAGAAAATGAAAACCAAAACTATCAAATGAGACCACACACGGGTGGAAGATATCACTGGCCCTGCAAAGCTCCTCTTAGGGATTTTCAAGAGATGGTTTTGCTTTCATGATGGTTGGTCACCTGTCTTTGTAGTTAGGGCAGACCATTGAAGCCACAGGTGTTGGCTTGTTTATGAAGACAAGTCCCCGAGTCTTGATATTCTTGTAAGAGTTTTATTTTAAAGATTTTAACCTTTGGAGATACCCACACCAAATGCCTTTAACCGGCTCTAGGCGCTTTCCATCCACACTCTCCTGTAGTACAGTCAGAGCTGTCCTTTTTGACCAGCACCACATTCAGCTGGAGGGGCATCGTATCCCGCAGTGTAGAGCTCACAGGCACTACATCTGTGCAGTTTGCCGTGCAGAGAGCACCAAGGAAAGCAAGGACATCAGTGCCAGGTCGATGCTGTTCCTGATGAACTAGAACTTTGGCAATTGCTGAACAGTTACACTTGATATTTCATTTCACCTCTCCTCCATGTAGACTATAATATTTAAGAATTTTCTGGCCAGAATGAGGGTTTCCTTTTCTCCTTAAATCATCACTTAGACATCTATTTAATATATAATTTAATAGTTCTGGTACATTCCGGTGAGTGCAGTGCAGTCAGTGCATGTTTTAGAGCAATGATGACTGTCACATTCCTTTACCTGCAGTATTCCCTTTTAGAGCACATATGGCATAGTCAGCTGCTTATGAAGTCTGACCTGCCAGTCCTCTCTTTGGAGATAGCAGATGATGCCATTGAAAACTTGAAATCTGAAATGACATTTAATGAACTGAGTCTGTGTGGCCTGTGGGGATGGGACCAGCAGAAACTATTTGTGTATCATCACCTCCATTCTGCTTTTCCTTTTATAGAACTTAACAAAGGCTTCATGTTGCACAGTGGTGAAACTGTAGGTTGAAAATGTAACTACTTTGATGTCCGGCCTGGTGATCTGTGCAGCCAAACTGTGGGAGAATGGGGAGTGTGCTGGCCTGGCTGCACGTGTTCTTGCTTTAGTAGGGAACCACTGTCAGGCTTTTAAAACAATGGTTTTAAAAAGCATAGGTTTTTATGAGATGGGTGCCTTCTCCATCCTTCTGGAGAAATGCTCAGAGGATGAGTACCGTGTTCTTCCTGAGATGGGGAGATGTTTCACCTGCACCCACTCAGCATCTGAGTTTGTTGGGTAAAACTGAGTGCAGGGTATATGTGTGACTGAAGAATGTCCAGGATATTTTCACTTTGGGTTTTGAGTATGATAGTTTCTAGAATACAAACTGATTTGCTTCCATATAAAATTGGCACACAATGTCATCTTAAAACTGTATTAAACTTTGAAAATGCATACTGAAGAATCATGAGTGTTTTTTAAAAAAAACTTTTAAATTATTTGCCTAGTTTTGTATAGTCCCTTGTGTACAGAGCCCTCCCACTGATATATTTAATTATATATTTAATATATAATTATATTTAATTAAAGAGTAAGTTCACATGTTGTCCAAAAAAGAAAAAAATATATTATCATCTAGTGCAGGACCCTGTGCATGTAGCTTTAGTCTCTTTCAGTCCATATGTGTATTGGTACTTCTGTGTTTAGTGAGCCTTGTTGCCTTGATGTTGCCTATCTCATCTTGCTCTTACATTATCTGCCTATACTTCCACAAGATTCCCTAAGCAATAGAAGAGAGACTTTAATGCCCTTCCTTGATAATGAGATTGGTGACTACCTTATATGCCATCCTAGAGCCTTCATCCAGTAGCTGATGGAAGCAGAAGCAGACACCCACAGCTAAACACTGAACTCTTGGAATGAAGTTGCAGACAGGGAGAAGTGATGAGAAAAGGGTTCTAGACTAGGCTGGAGAAACCCACAGAAACAGCTGACCTGAACAAGGAGGAGCTCATGGACTCCAGTCTGATAGCTGGGAAACCAGCATGGGACCGACCCAGGCCCTCTGTATGTGGTAGTTAGAAGGTCTGGGCAGTATATAGAGGCCCAGTATATACTGGTAGTGGATCAGTATTTACCCCTAGTATACAAATGGACTTTGGGAGCCCATTCCACATAGAGAGATACTCTCTCAGCCTAGACACATAGGGTAGGGCCCTGGCCCTGCTCCAAATGATATGACAGACTTTAAAGACTCCCCATGGAAGGCCTCACCTTCCCTGGGGAGCAGAAAGGGGATGGAATGGGGATTAGGAGGGACAGGGTAGGAGGGGTGGGTGAGGTAACTGGGATTGACATGTAAAACAAGCTTATTTCAATTTTAAATAAAAATATTATCATAAAAATACAACCAGTTTCGAGCTGGGCATTCAGAGGTCTCTAATTTTCTGCATATCATCTAGATGTGGATCTCTGTATTTGTGTTTGTTCTAATCTACTGCAGGAGGAGGCCAAACAGCATAAGATATGGATTTCATCTCATGGAATAGGCCTTAAATCAAAGCAGATGTAGGTTGTCTGTGCCTACAATCTTTATGTGAGCATCGTTCTAGTGTATATTGCTGGCAGGACACTTTTGTGTATCTAAGGATTTGTGACTGGGTTGGTATTAACATTTGTCCTTTGGTAGTATGAAGAGTATATTTTGGAATCAAGAACACTAGCCAGTAGTAGTGAAGGCTCTGTGTAGGCACAAGCATTATTTATCCATGTTCAATGAGTTGTGTGGTGTTATTTTCAGGAATAGGACCTTGCGTGTCAATTTACAGAGAGCAATCTATAGCTTTGCAACATGCTGAAATGTTTGGAGATTCCCATGGAACTGCTTTTCGCAAAGACTCAACTTGATGTAACCCATTCCTGGAAAACAAAACAAAACAAAACAAAACAAAACAAAACAAAACAAAACTTCATTTGGTGATGAAAGAGATGTCCAGTTGGGGCTCTGCTTTACTATAAGATTGCAAATTTATTTAGATCACCTTCATATATGTAAATATTTTAGGAAGATTCTGTTGTATTAGGTTTCCATTTGACCCTCAAATTGCCCTGAGTTTATTTGGCTCTCCCCTTGTCTTTACTTACCACAATTTGATCTGCCCATGCCAGTATCTATCTGCCCTCACATGGATCTGAAATTACTTATTCTACTCCCACTCCCTAGGCAAAACTGTCTCTCACCCTTAGTCCCTTACTCATAGCTTAATCTCAGTGGGTATATGGATTATAACTTGCTTATCTCTAACTTAACAGCTAACAAATGTGGTGAAACACCAGCGAATTCTTACAGAGAGAATTAGGTTATATTAACAGAATATTCTCTTGTCAAGAATGGAGTTAGGAACCTATATAGTGAAAATATGTATGGCTTAAAATTAACAATAAAGGACTTAGCTAAAACTGACATAAAGTTGATTGTAATTATTATCAGCTTGTTAATTTGTATTTTATATTTTAAAAGTGGTTTGATAACTGTGTCAAATATGAACATTACCTGATAAGATAACACACTACTAGAAAGACTTACTATTGATAGATACAAAGATACAATACAATACAATATGTGGCTTCCCAGGCCAGGACTTCACTTTCCCATCACACCAAGACTGGAAAACAGATAGCTCTCCCATGACTCACCCATTATTTCAATTTTCCTAAATGGTCCTAAAGATGCCATTAGCCCAAAAAAACAGAAAGTAATTTCAAGAACAAAATGCTCACATTTCAAAGTGATTGGGTAGCTAGTGTTTGATCATTCTTTGGGTTATGAATGTTTGACATTGTTTATGAGGGTTAGTTTTAAGTTTTTACTGGTCATGATAAGAGAGGAAACTGAACAAAAGAGGAAAGATTCAAGGATATGTTTCTGAAAAGTTAAGGGGGGGCTAATGGAATGATAGGATAAAGGGTCTAATATGGACTATACTTTTAAACTAAAAGGCAACTACTACTTTCAAATATTTTTCTTTTTATAGATTTTTCTACTGGTACAAATTTAAGGTTATTTTTGTTATGACATACTATATATGTTTCTACTCTTGTTTAAGGTATTGTTTGTACCGTTTGCAGCTCGTTTAAAATTGTAGTGTAAGGTTCTAGTCTTTGAAAACTATTTTCATAAACTGTTTAAGTTGATTAGGAAATGCAAGTTAATAGTTAGTAATCTATTACAATCAAACTTGTAGTCATGATAGCTATGTATTTAACATTAAATGGTATATTTTAGATAAGCAGGTGGTCCTCAAATACTTCAGAAATCTACAGAAAATGGCATTTAAGATGTTTTAATAACATAAGGCTTTTCATGACAGTGAGATATGTCTGTTCCTAGAAACATCAAACAAATTGCAAAAAATAATAATAATGGGAACCAGGTGGAGTTTGTGTTCATCTTGGCAAATTTAGCCATTTTGAAACAAATTGCTCTTGACTGGACTCCTGGCAGTATTCGGTCCATATTGGACAAGAAGTACACAAATGATAGGAACTTCTGACCTTTGCCAAGAAAATAAAGAACAGTCCTTCAAAACTTCCTCCTTCACAGAAAGGTCTGTCAGATACTCTAGGCCTGGAGGCCAAAGATGGATGTCCCAAAATTGCAAAGAATTCTTGGGCCTCTGTCCAGGCAGCCAGTTCTCTACTTCCTGTGGTTTTGGAAGTCATTTACTCGGCCCTTCCTGTTTACTATTATGGTAAACCTTCTTGGGTCTCTAATGGGGATTGAAGACTAGATAGTTGTACTATTTTCTTTATTACTAAATTCAGAAATTAAACTTATTTTATGCTTACTTTTTATTTAAATTAGAAACAATCTTATTTTACTTATCAATCCCAGTTTTCTCACCCTCCCATCCTCTCATGCCCCTCATGTCCCCCCATTCCATCCCCCTTCTGATCCCCAGGAAAGGTTCTGTCTTCCATGAGAGATCATCAAAGTCTGTCACATCATTTGGGGCAGAGCATAGGCCCTCCTGCATGTGTCTAGGCTGTGAGAATATCCCTCTATGGGGAATAGGCTCCCAAAGTCCATTCATACACTAGCGATAAATATTGTTCCACTACCAGAGGCCCCATAGACTGATTGCTCAGTCCTCCTAACACCCACACTCAGGGGGTCTGGCTCAGTCCTATGTTAGTCCCAAAGCTGTCCATCTGGAGTCTATGAGCTCCCCCTTGTTCAGGTCAGCTGTTTCTGTGGGTTTCCTCAGCCTGGTCTTGACCTTTGCTCATTATTCCTCCCTCTCTACAATTGGATTCCAGGAGTTCAACTCAGTGCTTAGCTGTGGGTGCTTCTGCTTCTATCAGCTGCTGAATCAAGGCTCTAGGATGATATTTAAGGTAGTCATCAAGGGCATTCCAGGTAGCCTCTCCTCTATTGCTTAGATTCTTAGAAATTAATCATATAAAATATATATAAAATTTATAAAGTTTGAAAGACATACAAGTTTAAGGTGATTATCTATGAAAACATCTTAAGGTCTGAAAAAATGTGTATTAGTAATAAAAATTATATAAAGTTGTTTAGGTATAAAACTGTGAAATCACCAAGGTAGGATAGATGAAAGATTTTCTCCAAATTGGCCAAATGCAACTGGACTTGACATTATGAAAGCAATTCTGACTTGATAATTGTTCCTATTATATATAGTTTTACTATGTTAGCCTAAAAATTTTTATTTTTATTTATATAATACCTGATCATTGTTCATATTGTATATACTTTTACTATATTACAGTTAAAACCTTTCCTTTTATTTGAAAAGGGGGGCATGTTGGAGATATCTGTCTGCACTTTGACAATCTAAGACTGTGTTAATAAGGTTAACTTTGAATTAGGTTGTGGAGCCAGCAATTGGCTGACTAGATGTAGCTATAGAGAAGAAAGGGGAACTTGAAATTCTCAAGCTCCTTTTAACCTGGGATTCTTGGAGAAAATAGTTACTGCCTAGGTCTCCAGTAAGAAATGGAAGTACAGCTACTCACTGTACCTCTGCTTCTTTGATATAAGGTTTGCACCCCAATATCTGACTTTTAAGATTTTATTGGTAATGGTACAATTTAGCAAAAATACAACAGATATTAGCTCTTCATTAAATGTATAGCAAAAATCATTTCCTATTCTGTAGCCTGTCACTTTATTCTAATGATGGTGTCCAGAAGCTTTTCATTTTCAAGAGGTGCCACTAATGAATTACTGATCTTAGAGCCTACACTAATAGTGTACTCTTCAGAAAATCTTTTCTTGTGCCAATTGAGTCCAATGCTATTTCTCACTTTCTTGACTATAGGATTCAGAGTATCTGGGTTCATGTTAAGGTCTTTGATCTATTTAGAGTTTATTTTTATACAGGTTGGTAAGTATAGATCTATTTGGATTATTTTGCATGTAGCTATCCATCCAGATGACCAGCACCATTTTTTGAAGATGCTGTATATTTTCAGTGTGTATTTCTGCCTTCTTTATAAAAAAAAAAAACAGGTATCTGTAGGTATGTGGATTTATGTCTAGGTCTTCAGTTTGATTCCATTAATCAACAAGTGTATTTTTGTGTGAGAGTGACATTCTCTATTTTATTACTCTTGCTCTGTGTATTGTAAATTCTAATTAGTCTTAATAATAAAACCCCCAACCCAGATATAGAGGTAAATACTGAAAGATGAAAGAATCAGACAGAGCAACCTGCTACTATTTCTTACCTCTACCAAAGCCACAGACCAAATAGGCAATCCTGTCCCCACGAACCCTCAGACTGAATGCATGATCCTGCCTTTAGGAATCCTCAGATTGAATGCAAAGAGCTCATGTCTGCTTTTGCCTTATATTCCTCTCTCTGCCCAGCCATATCATTGCATCTTCATTTCTTTAATGCTTGGATTAAAGGTGTCTAATCCTAAGTGTTGGGAACAAAAGTGTTAGCTCTGTTTCTCTTTTAGACTGCATTAATCTTGCTTAGCCAAGGGTGGCCTTAAAATCACAGATATCTGTCTTTCTCTGCCTCCAAAATTCTGGGATTAAAGATGTCTGCCACCACTGTCTGGCTTCTATGGCTAACTAGTAGCTTAGTTCCACTCTAATCTTCAGTCAAGCTTTATTGTTAGATCACCACAATTCTGTCATTGTTAGCATGGTTTACCAGGCATCATTTTGTTTGTTTGTTCGTTTGTTTAGCAGGAATAGTTATTTTCTTTCCAAACTTGAAATGCATCATTTCATGCCTATCTGCATTTAAAGTTTCTGCTGCTGAAAAACTATTATTCTGATTGTTTTACTGAATCACAATAATAATAATAATAATAATAATAATAATAATAATAATAATAATAATATCAATTAAGAACATCATAACCAGGAAAATTTCAAATAGAGAAAAAAGGTTTCTCAAAACAAGTGTACACCAAAAGAATTAATAACCCCTGAGTCAGAACTGCAGAAAACATGTAAGAACCTCAACATAATTTTTCTTAGTAAACATTCATGGTTCTCTCTCACAGATTTCAATATTCTTTTCTTTTCTCTGCACTCTTATAGGTTAAAAATATTTTCATTTGAAAGGTTTTACTTTGGCCATTTCTTTTTGAGATTTTTAAATGCATTTTGTCTAAGTAAGGGTTTTTATTGCTCTGAGAAACACTACAACCATGTCAACTCTAATAAAGGAAATCATTTAATTGAGGTTGTGACTTACAGCTTCATTTCAGAGGTTTAGTGCATTATCATCATGGTGGAGAGCATGGTGGCATACAGACAGACATGATACTGGAAAAGGAGGTGCTACATGTTGATATGCAGGCAACAGGAAGTAGAATGAGAATCAGAAGCTTGATCAAAAGAGACATTAAAGTCTGCCCCCATATCAGCAAAGTTTTTCCAACAAAGCCACACCTACTTCAACATGGCTATATATACTAATCATGCCACTTCCTTTAGGGGACATTTTCTTTTAAAGTAAATTTCACCCCCTAGTTTTCCAAGATATGTAGCCATATCATAATACAAAAATGTATTTAGTCTAACTTCAAAGGTCGCTATAGTCTATTACAGTTTCAACAATATTTACAAATCCAAAGTTCAAAGTCTCTTCTGAAATTCATAAAATCTCTTAACTACAATCCTCTATAAAATCAAAGTCAAAAGAGCAATATCACATACTTCCAACATATAATGGCATAGGATATACACTGTCATTCCAAAATGTAGGAAAAGAGCTTAGTGAAAACATGCTTGACCAAAGCAAAACCAAAATCCAGCTGGGCAAACTCCAAACTGCATCTCCAAGACTGATGTCAAATGCTCTTTAGATCTCCAGCTCATTTTATCTTTGTTCATTGTGACACACTTCTTTCCATTGGGCTGCTACCATTCCCTGTTAGCAGCTGTCCTGGGCAGGTTTCCCATGACTCTGCAATAGCTAATATCTTCAGGTTTCCAAGGCAATCCAGGATTCTACTTCACAGTTGCATGCAATGGTCTCTCTACTAATCACCTATTTAGGGACACCCCTGACATATACCTGCTTTCATTGGCTTGATTCTATAACTACTTTCTTTTATCTTTAACTCTAAATCCAGTACCATGTGACTGGACTTGACACAGTCTGCTGCTTGCTGGGACTGATGTATGGCTCACTCATTCAATTATATCTTCACCAGCTTTCTGCTTTTGATTGTTACCTTCATTGGGTAAAATCTTGCACTGAGGCCACCACTCCCTTTATTCCATTTCTTAATTATTTTATTTCCTTGAATACAGTATTTAGCTCTGTTCTATTTCCTGGTTCCCTTCTTCTTTTAAATACAATTAAGCTTAGCTTTCTCCTTTTTGTTATAGGCCTTCATCATGCTAACACTAATAACTGTACAATAGAGCCTGTACTGGGCTATTTTGAGATTTCTTCTACCAATAGAATTAAACCAAAACACTTCACTTTAGTGTTAGGCAGACTTTTTTGATAAGGGTAAAAAGCAGTGACACACAGTAAAATTATTTTCTCCTCAGAAACCTCTTGATGTCCACAGTTCAAATCATTCTCGGCACAAGTTTTCCATGCACATACTAGTATGTTCTATGAAGCAGTGCTTAAAGCATCCCACTGCTTTCCTCACCCAGTGTACAGAAGCCCAAATTTGTCCAAACACACACATGGACAGGCCTATCACTTCAATACCTCAGTCCCTGGTACCACTTTCTGTCTTAGGATTTTATTGCTATGAAGAGATAGCATGACCATGACAACTCTTGTAAAGGAAAATATTTAATTGAGGTTGTGATTTACAGGTTTAGAGATTTAGTTCATTATCATCATGGTGGAGAGCATGCTAGGGTGCAGGCAGACATGGTGCTGGAGAGGAATAGGAAGTAAATTGATACAAAGAGTGAAACTTGGCCAAAAAAGAGAAGTCAAAACCTATCTCCTCCAGCAATGTCATACCTACTTCAACAAGGCTATACCTCCAAATAGTGCCATTCTCTTTGAGCCATTTTCTTTTAAATAGCTACACCTTGTGTATCGGTAGATACAATGTTTCCAATATTATTTCATTAATTAGGTTTTTTATGTTTTTATTTTTGAGATTAACATCTAAATTTTACATTTATCCCTTTTTTTCTAAAAGACTCCCATATATTTTCCTTACTGCCTTTCAAATTTATGACCTCTTTTTATTAATTGGTATTGTTTGTGCATATATAATTTATGCATATATGTATAATGTATTGTTTGAAATCATGTATATATGTAATTTTAAATATAACTAGCTCAATCTTTATAATGTTACTTTTATGTAAATAGATATTTATGTCTTCAGCCAGTAAATCTATTTATTTTTCTAGATTTCTTCATAATAAATTTGTTTTGTTTTGAAAAGGAAGAAAAGTGAATGAATAAAAATTAAGTCAATTTTTAGGCATGAGTGTCAGGGAATCTAGATTAGGCAAATTGAGGTGAAAAGATTGGCCCTACATGTGGACAACATTACTTATACTATGTTGGGTTTTTTCTTGGCCTCCCTGAGCTATATTCATCTTCCTAACCTCCCTGACATTTTTCTTTCTAAAAAATTATTAAAGCTTAATTTTTGTCCTTGGGCTATCATCCCTAGAAAGTTCATCTTAAAACAGTAACCAAAGAGACAATTCAGAATTATCTTTTGTGGATAAATTTGAAAAACCAGGGTTCTGGTTCTACCATATTTCATTCTTAGCTGAGACCAGATAGACAGATTAAGAGATAGAGATGGAACTATAGATAAATAGATCACACATAGGGGTGCAGATAAGTGGCAGATGATAGCTATTACAGATAGATGATTTGTAGATGATAAATAGACTTTAGATAAAGAGAAATAGAAAGTCAGAGGGAGAGAGAGAGAAGTATATGGTAGATGAGAGATAATAAAGGTTTGTTAGGTAGTAGACAGATACTAGATAGATACACACACACACACACACACACACACACACACACACACACATATATATATATATATATATATATATATATAGATGAAAGATAGGTAGATTGATAGATGACAGATAATAGAAAAATTTCTTCTTTACTAGACCCTAATTGTTTTCAATATTAACAATGAACATGAGTGACTAAACATATATATATATATATATATATATATATATATATATATGTTGTTTTAACCCATGGATTTATGTACTTCTTGAAATAATGGAATGTTTGTTCTTCCATTATTTCCATGTGATTATTAATCACATATGTAATTAATAAACTAAATGTTTATGAGGGATATTATAAGGAAGGACATATTAATTTTATCTGTGTGTCTCATTTTGTTCATTTCAGGGTCTGTTATCTCATATTTACTTATGACCATAGAAACAAAATCATTTAGATATTATTTCTCAATATTATAAGTGTAAACTTTTAAATTTTCATTTAAAATCAATGGGTATTGAATCATTGGCTTTATAGACTATCTTTTACTCTGCCTGGCATTCAGAGAAGAGTACAGTCCATTGTCTGTGCCTTCTTCTATGGATGGAATATCTCTCATTTGCTGGCAGAGGAGTTCATCTCAATATTCTAAGCCTGGCTTCAATGTTAGCACTGGAAGAAAATACAAAAGCATCTCTTAAGTTTTCTTCATCTTGCTGGGACTATAAGACACACACACCCAACAGTTCACTTTCTCTGAATAGCAGTAATGGACTAAGTCCCAAGGAAAACAATCACAATATAAGAACAGCTTTGAAAAAAAGAAAAATAAAAAACAGTTACCCATCTCTATCTATTCCCTCTTTCCTCTTCCAGAAGACAATATAAAAATAACTGTTTGTCTTGAGAAAACACTTCAGGGATATTGTCCCTAATGAGCTTGGAGGAGTCAAATGCCCATGGGAACCCATGTGAGTCCATTAGTACATTAACCCTGGGATTCAGATGAGAAACCTAGTTCTGAGAAGCCCAGGAGAGGGGCTTTCATTTCTACCTCTGCTTTGGTAAGTGCCAAAAGCCTTAATATCTCCTCCATAGTTATGATTTTACCGTCATTCAGAGGTGAGGCTCTTGGAATTTGTCCCTGGATTTTAATCAGATAGACACTTTAAATATGCAAAACAATTTTCACCTCACTCCAGGTAGCTTTGTGGGAACAGAAAGACTAGATTTGACATTGTCAGTTTGAACATAAGCAAGTTTCCATTGTAGTCAATTCTAAACTGATCCCGAGCTTTGCCACCAAAATTCCTTTTCAAGATGTGTTGCATCTTAGATGCAGATCCTTGCTTCTTTGTCTATTTTAGTTTCTTCATGAAATTATGTTTCAGCATGTACTTGCGTTTCAAATTTGCAGGTCAAGCTTCTGAATAGAGACCCCTGAACTATTCCTCCCTCCAGCAGAGCCCTACCTTCATTTATTTAGTCTCAATAGTGTGGTCCAAGATTTCCTAACTTCTCAACAGAAATAAAAACCCTTTAAGAAACAGTAACTTGCTTAACAATACAATACAGAGGGAGAAAATAAAGATTCCAAACACCAATTGTGTCTCAGACTGGTGTTTCTTCAGTAAATCTCAACAACAACAAAAAAAAATTGTCCTTGTCCAACATCTCTTCTCCATCTCTAGGTGACAATTTGTGATGTATCAGGAATATTTGTGATCATTGAGAGTGTAAAAACACCTTTTTTTGTTTTAGTACCGAAGGCCCTTTTCCAGGTATGAAAAGCCAAGCACAGTAAAAGTAAGAACTTCAATTTCTCAACCAGTTCATTACATGCTTTCTCTTTGAGGACCAGGTCTCCTATAAGTAGGCATTGTCTGTAGAGAGTCATTGAATTCTATTCTTCCTCTGTTCTTTACATTTTCCATCACACTATTTCTTATTCTTATCATCATGTTCATGACCGTTTTTATATTTTGGTTTGCCTTTAATTTTTTTATATTACACAAACATGAGGAAAGAGTAGAAGTTGTTAAGAGCCTTCCTTTGGACTCTGTATAATTATGTCCCTCATAATCAAGGACAATGACGTTGCTCTTGAAAAATCCTCTTACATGTGACAGCCACCACATCACCTCGTCTTGAGACAGTTACTTGTATCTTGACAACCTGTATTTTAATTAATATTCTATCAATTGTGTCTTGAGCTTCAGTGTTTGTTTTTGCTGCACTATCAGAATCACAATGATGTTTTCTTTACTGATATCTACACTCTATTATGCCAATAGCATCCATATACATTTGCAATGAGCTTAATCTCTAAAGACTTCAGTTGTAATAGATAGGCTTTAAAAAGGTAGGATTACATGTCTCTCATGTTCCTTAGACATTCAATTTCCTGTGCAGTTTGTATATACATGACTATTCCTATAGATTTCTGTGGCTTCATAATGCTTGTATATTTTAAAAGAACACTTTAATTTTGTATATATATAGTGTTTCTGGATTGGTATTATGAATATAGTACTCATCACTATGCTACCCATCAGCCACAAAGGGGCCAAGTAAATGTGTTTCTCATCATTAACCCAACAGGCAATTTTAACAAGAAAAATAATAGTTTAATTTTTGTGGTTTCATATTGATGTGTTGAATCTACCTCAAAAAAGTTATCTAATGTTGCAAAGGGTAAACAAAGATAAATAGATAGTTGTTAGTCAGAGAAAAGCCAGAGTCTATGAGAGTCTTAAGTGGAGGGAGCCATTGAGCACTGACTGACTAGCTTTAAAGAATATTTAAAGATGCTGGAAATTTATGACACAATTCAATTTATTTGAAAAAAAGGAAACTTGTGGGTACATATGAAAGTTAAAAAACAGACAGTTTTGACTTCATATAACAGTAATGTAAACGATTCCTCAAACTAGTAAAGCCAAGAGCTAAGTATTTCTCACCTGACCTTCACACAGGTGAGGCATGCTGTGTGGAACAGAAATGCTCAGATTTGCTGGAGAGCAATCTGTGGATCTCTGTGTTCATGGTCAAGGGCAGCACACAGCCTGCTATTCAAGTGAGCAACCCTGAATGATCTGACACATCCAGTAAGTGGAAATTGGTTCAGAGATTCTCTACTGCATTTCTTTTTGTCGTAACCACCACAGTGAGTTTCTTATTCACCCTAATATGTGCACCTGATTCACTTGTGTTTGCATTTGGATGATCAAGCCATAGTTATCATGGAACAAGGCTAAACCAAAGTTATGGTGAACTTTTTGTTTCATTATAATTGACTTTGCTTAGATGCTTTGTCTTCTGTGCATGTAATCTCTGTCATCAAGAGAAATAAAAAAAAACTCCTTAAGGTTGTTTTCTTTAACAAACACTTTCTTGGCTCATTTTAAACTTTTATCTTTCTTTCCCTCATCCTCATTTGTCTCATTCGTTTTTATTCTACTGTATATAATTTTAGAGTATTGCTTGCCTAATTGGAATTAATATGCTTAGTTTATACAATCAAAGATTGTATTTCACTAACAGCTATAAAATATTATGGTCTTGCAAGGTGTAGGGGCACAAAGACATAATTTAGTATCCTGTAAGCTAACCTGGACTAAATAGTGAGTTTCAATTCATACCTTTCTAAAATGCAAAGTAAATAAATAAAACAAAAACCAAACAAAATAAGTGCCTCAAGTCCTCGTGAAATAGTACCTTAGTATTTCATAATTTTCCCTATCCCCTTTTATGTTAACAGTTATATAAATTTTAGTTTAAACTTTCATATTAGTTAGTCATCAATCTCATGTAAAAAGAGGAGAATCAGTCTATATGACTTGTTATGAGAATTTATAGTCAAGTGCTCAATTAATGGAGATGCCCAGGGAAATTATGTGAGACTTTCTATTATGAACATGTTTTCTATCATTGTGCTTGAAAACCGAATCAATCAATATGTAAAATAATAATAACAATAATAATAATAATAATAATAATTTTAAAAAGAAAACAATCATAAACAGACAATCCCTAATAAAACTCAGATTCAGCTTCTGTGCCTTTAACATTGGCCAGCAATCACTGCCTTATTTCATTTATTTATTTATTTATTTATTTATTTATTTATTGCAGAAAATATGGTGGCTGAAAAGTGTTTCAACAAATCCGACTCACCAGAGTTCGTGTTCCGTGTGTTCACCAACGTCCCTGAGTTCCAGGCCCTCCTCTTCACACTCTTCCTCCTGCTGTATCTCATGATCCTCTGTGGCAACGCTGCCATCATCTGGGTGGTGTGCACACACAGCTCTCTGCACACGCCCATGTATTTCTTCCTGGGCTGTCTGTCTCTCGTGGAAATCTGCTACATCACAGATGTGGTACCCGTGATGCTTTCTAACATCCTTGGATCCCAGAAGCCCATATCATTGGCTGGTTGTGGGACTCAAATGTTTTTCTTTTCTGTATTTGGCTGCACTGACTGTTTTCTCTTGGCAGTCATGGCCTATGATAGATATGTTGCTATCAGCCATCCACTACACTACAGCCTCATCATGACCCAGAAGCTCTGTGTTCAGGTGGTGCTGGGTTCCTTGGGCCTAGCACTCCTTCTCTCCATGCAGCTTGCTGCCTTCACCTTCACATTGCCATTCTGTGGACATCGCCTGGAAATCAATCACTTCCTCTGTGATGTGGCTCCCATCATGTGCCTGGCCTGTGCTGACATCCATGTGAGCCAGGCCGTGCTCTATGTAGTGAGCATCCTGGTGCTGACAGTCCCTTTCCTACTGATTTGCATCTCCTATGTATTCATCGCTTCCACCATCCTGCGCATGCGCTCTGCAGAAGGCCGCCGGGCCTTTTCTACCTGTTCCTCCCATCTCACTGTGGTTTTGCTACAGTATGGCTGTTGTAGTCTGGTGTACGTCAGGCCCCGCTCCATCTCCTCAGATGATGAGGACCGCCATATTGCCCTTGTTTACACTTTTGGTACTCCATTACTCAACCCTCTGATTTATACCCTTAGGAACAAAGATGTCAAAGGTGCGCTGAAGAACTCTGTTTTCCGTAAAGCAGTGACTGACCTTAATTGATGGCTTTGATAGGGAGATGTTCAACAGAATTATCTTTTAGTTAAGCCAACACATTGTAGACAAGGTTTTTCATTGGGACCACCATCTCCCCAATAAACAACATGGAGACTTACTAATTATAAATGTTCAGCAAATAGCTTAGACTTGTTACTAACTAGCTCTTACAACTTAACCCATATTTATTAATTTACATGGTTCCACATGGCTCACGACTTGTTACCTCATGGTCTATATACCCTGCTTCCTCTGCTTCTGGCTAGTGACTCTGCCTCTGCCCTTCTCAGTATTCTCTCATTCTGACTGTCCTACCTAACCTCTCTTTTCCTGCTTAGCTATTGGCCAGTTAGCTGTTCAGTAAACAAATGAGGTCAACACATCTTCACAGTGTACAAAAGTATTATTTATTGCTGTGGAGCAATGAACTCTAAATGACAAATAATATATTTATTTTCTTTTTATATTTGTCTCTTTATTCATTTTTCCCTCTATGTGCACCATGTCTGCATCTCTACTCATTTCCCAAATTGCTATGAATATAATTATCTTTAAGTATAATTTTTTAAGATATCCTATGGCAATTGCTCCATCAGAGACAACTAATATCTTCTTGGTACAAGACAGATAGCTTTGCACATGCTGCCTACTGAGGACATGTCTTCATTAAGGAAAATTCATACAGACATTTTATTCTTTAAGATGTATAGTCCATTTTCTTGGGCATCATGGCATTCAAAATAATCATTTAGATAGTTATCAATCATCTTAATGTTTTCGTTTAAATGAACTTCTTACTTTTCTTTCTGATATCTAAGACAAGTATATCATATTATTGACTTAGAATCTACTATATGGCAGATGTGATGGGGTAGCAACAACTAACTCTGGTTATTGACAACATTGCTGTACTCCTTGATTTCATATTAATTTTACTATTCCTTTAAAAAGAAAATATTTCTTTATTTGTAAATTATGTGCATTAGTGTTTTGATTTATGTGTGTATGTGTATTGCCCAAAGAAGCCAAGAGGGTACCCCACCCTGTAACTGGAGTTACTGTTGTAAACAGCTATGAGGATACAGAGAACTAAACCCAGACTTTCCACTTACCCAACTCTCTAACTATCAAGATATTAGTTTTAATTGTACACGCTTAATAAGTATCTACAAAGTTAATTAAAACTTAAAGACAACTGTATTTCTCTGTTATTTGTTTTGTTTCATTTTATTTTACTTTGCCCTCCATTTATTTATTTTCTTGGTAATATTAGTTTTTATTTATTCTTCTCTGACACAATACACCCTGACCTAAGTTTTCCCTCCCTCTACTCCTTCCAGTCTCTTCCTCTCCTTTGGCCAAGATCTACACTTCATCCATTTCCCTTCATAAAAGAGAAGGCCTCGTGGGGATATCAACCAAACACAGCATAACGAGGTATAATAAGACTAGGCACACATTCTCTCATATCAAGGTTGTATGAGGAAACCTGGTAGGAGAAAATTTTTTCCAAGAGTAGGCACAAGAGTCAGAGACACCTTCATTTCCAACTGCTACTAGTACCACTGTTATGAGCAGTTTTTCTGCCAGCCTGGTCTCAGAGCCCTGTCATTCCCCAATATAACACACAGAGATGCTGTATTAGATATAACACTGTTGGACTATTACTAGCATTTCTTATTGGCTAGCTCTGTTGTAAATATTAACCCATTTCTTTTCAACTAAGTGTTTCTATGTGGTCTTATCTTACAGGAGAGAGAGTCCGGACCTCTTCTCTCAAGTCCCTACATTTTGACTCTCCCCAATACACCTCCCAAAATCCTCCTTGTCTCCTTGTCCTATCTATCTTGCTTTCCTATTTGGCCAACAGGGATTTATTCATTAACTAATAAGAGAAACATATTTACAGGGTGACATCTCCCATCATCTGCTCTTTTGTATCTAAATAAAAAGAGGGGTTTTAACTTTACATAGTAAAATATATAACAAAACAGTTATCAGATAAGAACCACAGTTAACCATATTTAGTACATTAACATTTAGCAAGATTTAAAGAAAATATTTCATCATTGATCCCATCTTTGTGATTCTAAAGTCTTATATGTAACTTGTCTTTAATCCTAACTAAGGAAAGCTATAATCTAACTATCTGTCTTCAACTCCATGAAAGACCACAGAAAGATAGTATATAAACTCTAGAAATAACAGAGACAACTTGCTGCCTGGGAAGTAAACCAAAGTTCTTTTGTAATGTTCCATCTTCAGCCTATAGGCTGAAGTGTGTCTGGCAGACTCTTCAGCAAAGCAGGAAACTTTAAACTGGCCACCTGTATTGGCAGTTTGCCAGTCACTTTCTCTGTGTCTTGCAGACTGTATGGCAGACTCTTCCATGAAGCAGGAACCCTACATCAATGTCCATTTGTTTCAGCAGTCACTTTTCTTTGAGTCGTGCATGTCCATTTCATACAGCAAACAGTCAAACAGTCCAGACAAGAGCAGTATCTTGCCCAAATGTCTTCTCTTGCCATATTGGAAGTTTATTTGATGTCCTTCTTTCTTTCTGATGCAGGTGGTGTTTCCAGGAGCAGTTACATCTTGCTGTCAAGAAAAACCCTAAACCATTTTAAATGCCATATTTTGTAGGTCTTTGAAAGGTTTGAAGAATGCCTATCCATTTGAAATATTTCTCTGTATATCTAGAAATCCTAACATAAGTTTTGATTATTATAGATTACTATCTATAAGGTATACTAAATTATACATTACATTTTTCAATGAGCTATATAAACACAATACCTAAACAAAAGGAGAAATATACATATCACAAAATTGACCTTAAATTGGATCAATAAATGAAACTCAATTCCAAAAAAGTATTCACTTCTATACCATATCTCCTTTTTACCTTTAAAAAGAGATGGGTGTGTGATCATAACCATTTATAACCAACCCTATTTAAATGAAAACACACATATATAGACAATATTTGGGAAAATGGGCACTATTCTTTCCAAACTGCTTCCTGCTGGTAGGGTGTGCTATCTTGGGGATCCTAAGAAGACACAGAAATCCTGGCTGTAGTGGTCCACAAGGCTGCCTTGTCCTAACTGTTTTGAATATTGGATTACCTGGGACACTGTTTCAGGGGGTCTTGCTTGATCAAACCATATTAGTCTGGAGGGAATTCATAGCTTTTCATTTTCTGTGGAAACAAAAATAGAAATTCTTTTCCCCAGTAACCTGTCTTTAGACTTAAATTTTTAAGTCAAAGGATTTTTTAAAAAATATATAAATTAGATTAATTCTGCAGCATTGATAATCATTTGAATATTAGTAGTTGATGTTTCTTCCTTAGCAACTGAACAATTAAAGACAACACAATAGCATACAGTATCTAGACTCTCTGTGTATTTTCCATTTTCCATGGCGATTTTATTACTCTATTTCTTTTACTTCTATTTTTTTATTTTTTGAGACAGGGTCTGTCTGTGTAACTTTGGCTACTCTGGAATTTACTCTGTACACCAGGATCACTTAGAAATCATAAAAATTTGCTTGCTTCTGCCTCTCAGTACTAGATTTAAAGGTGTGTGCCACCACACCCAGCTACTATTTTCTTTCTATTTTTTTAAAACCACTTTATCCTGTTTCTTTTTTCTCTCCCAAGCCTACGTATATTTTAAAACACACTGTAAAACTTTAGAGGTTTTTCTTTTCTGAATCTGTCTTAACTGTAAATTTTTATCTTTTTCTGGCCACGAGTCTCTTATCTTCTAAACAACAACATTGTTAAAATGAAAGTCACAGCTGTTTTATCTGTTGTCTTTTCAAGATGGCGGGGGTATAATTATCGCCAGCATTGAGAGCTGTGCTCATCACCTTGGTCTATGCTACCAGCAAGCAGCATGCTGCCAGCTTGGAAATGTGGTCTCTGCCACTGCCAGTTGTTTCACACACTATAGCAGATTTTTTTTAAAGATCCATTGGGCTTAATTTTCCACTAATACTCCCTTAAAGGAGCTGCACAAATCTCTGCTTGTCTGTAGAAAAACAGCCCAACCAAGAAAAATGCTGTTACCAAGAAAGCTTACTTGTCTCTGTTCTTTTGTTTATAAAATCCCTATTGAGATATTTGTCAAGTTTTAAGTGCAAGTTCTTAGTACCCATGTTGCAGGTGCCATTTTTTTTATGAGCATGTTTTTCTGGTAGCTTGGTCTCAGAGCCAGGTCAGTCCCCAGTATTCCATAAAAACATCTAGCTAATCTACTTGACTGTTGAGATTTACCATCATTAGAATAAATGCCAAGTTAAATGTAAATATTTTAGGGGAAAATGTTGGTAATTTTCCCTTTGATGGAATAACATAATGCTCCAAAGTTATAAGACCCCCAAATGACGAAGGGCAGTTCTTATAATATGACTGGATCAAGAATTTTTATATTTTTTGATTTCCTCATTTGTTTTGTGGTATGTGCATGTATTCTTTCTCTCTCTCGTGTGTGTGTGTGTGTGTGTGTGTGTGTCCATTTATGTGTATATGTATGTGGAGGTCAGAGTACGGTTTGCAGGAACCAGGTCTCACCCTCTTGTAAATTTATTTAATTAGAAACAATCTTATTTTATATATCAATCCCAGTTCCCTTCCTTCTCATTCTCCCATTCCCTCCATTGATCCCCCCATCCCACCCCCATCCACTCCCCAGGGAGGGTGACATCTTCCATTGGGAATCATCAAAGTCTGTCACATCATTTGGGGCAGGGCTTAGGTCCTCCCCTGTGTATTTAGGTTGAGAGAGTATCCCTCTGTGAGGAAACAGGCTACCAAAGACCATTTGTGCACTAGGGACAAATACTGATTCCACCTCAAGAAGCCCCGTAGACTGTCCACATTCAGGGGGCCTTGTTCAGTCCTATGCTGGTTCTCCAACTGTCTGTCTGGAATCTTTGTCCTCTCACTTGGTCAGGTCTCACCTTTCTTCATGAGTTCCAAAGATCAAACTTGGGTCATAAGGCTTAGTGACCAGTACTTTTACCCATGGAGTCATATCTTGGGCCATGGATCAAAGATATTTTTAAAAAATCAAGTTGTAGACTGGTATTTAATATTTATTTTTTTTCTTATTTATTTTTTCTTATTTTACATATCTATCCAAGTTCCCTCTCCCTTATAACATACAAATGAATTAGGACAGAATGTAGATAAGGGTCACCTTGGAGATGAACCTCTGGGTGGGCATGTTTAGGAAACATCTTGAAAAGGTTGATTGTGGATGAAAGGCCCACTCCATTTAGCTCAAGGTATTACTTGAACTGGGATCCTACACTGACTAAGAAAGGGAATGAGAGGAAATCTTAAGTTAGTTTTGTTTCATTTTTGTTTGTTTCTTAATATATTCATGATCCATTTTAATTGGTTCCTTTGTTTCATTTATTGTTTGTTTTATGAGGCTTTACTGAAAATTAAAAAAAAATTAACCATACCATATATACAAAAGACCTAATACAGATTATTTCAGGCTCCATTATTGTTGCTTCAGTCTCTGTGAGCCCCTATGTGCATTGCATTGTTGATTCTCTGGGCCAATGTTCTCCTATCTCCTGGGGTCTTCAACCCCTACTGGTCCTACAATTTTTCTTCCTCCCTTCCACTATGGGGTTCCCTGAATTCCAAGGGGAGGAACCCTATGGAAAATTTTCATAGTTATTTTTATAAGTTCTCACTCCCACTAGCAGTGAAGGAGTGTTTCTCTTGAGCTGTCACTTGTATTGATCTTAGCCATTCTGACAGGTATAAGATGGAATCTCAGATTAGTTTTGATTTGCCTTTCTCTAATGCCTAAGAATGTTGAACATTTCTTTAAGTGTTCTCTGTCATTTAGATTCCTGTATAGAGAATTCCCTGGTTAGAACACGTACTCTATTTTTAATTGGATTATTTGATTTGTTATTGTCTAGTTTTTTGAGTTCTTTATGTATTTTGGATATTAGCCTTCTATCTAATGTGGAGTTATTGAAAATCCTTTCCCATTCAATAGGTTACTCTCTTGTCATATTGATGATATCTTATGCTTTATGAAAGTTATCTGCTACATGAGTCCCTATTTATTAATTATTAATCTTAGTGCCTGAGGTATTCATGTTCTGTTCAGGAAATTGTCTCCTGTGCCAATGAGTTCAGAGATGACTCCCAATTTCTTTTCTAACATATTCAATGTGCCTGGTTTTATGTAGAGGTCTTTGATTCAATTGAACTTGAGTTTTGTGCAGGAAAATAAATATAAACCTATGCATTCTCTTCTATATGCAGACATCCAGTTAGACAAGTACCATTTCTTCAAGATATTTTCTTTTATACCAGTGTGTTTTTCTAGCTTCTGTACCATAGGAGTGTGGATTTATATCTGGCTCTTTGATCCAATTCCATTGATCAATATGTCTGTTTTATGCCAAATGCATGCTAGTTTTATTACTATATCTCTGTGGTACAACTGAAATCACGAATAGTGATATTTTCAGTTGTATTTTTATTGTTCAGGATTGTTATAGATATTCGGGGGTTTTTGTTGGTCCATGTGAAGTTGATTATTACTTTTTTAGGATATTTAAAGAACCACATTGGGATTTTAATGGGGATGGGATAGGATTTGTAGTTTGCTTTTGGTAGGATGGCCATTTTTGCTGAGTTAAAGCTACCAATCCATGATCATAGGTGTTCTTTCAATGTTCTTGTATCTTCTTAAATTTTTTCTTTCAAAGACTTGGATTTTATCATACAGCTCTTTCATTTGTTGGATAGTTACTCCAAGATATTACCATGACCCATGCTGCCACCAAAGGCCATATAAATGCCTGGGATTTGGGTTAGAACCTGTGGCTATAATGGTGTCTGAGGGCCATGGTGCCACCAGGGACACTTTGATGGGAGTGGCCTGTGCTGTCATTCAAGATCATGGTGTCATCTAGGATAGAGCTGCTGTAGAAGGCTGTATCTGGGTCAATAGCCCTACAGTAGCCTGAGTTGACATCCTGGGCTCCAGTTAGCAAGGGCTCTTTGGAGGGCAAGGGTCTGCTTGGCCTCCTCAGACTATACCAGTTTTCAAGAATTGTACCACACCCAGAGCCATGGTGATCTGGGTGGCTGGCACTGTCACCTGAATCTACTGCCTAGGGCTATGCCTGTCTTTGGCCCTTTGGAGGCTGGGGTCTAGGTGGTGTCTATGGTTCCAATTGCTACTGAAGGCTCTATGGATGCCTGGGGTATATTGGGACCATGTTGATGCTCAGAGGCCATACTGTTGCTAAGACCATGCTGATCAGAGGGAACTGTGCTGCTACCCAGACCATGGTGACATCTGGGCCCAAGCTGCTGCTGAGGGTCATATTTGAGTCTGTGGTCCTGCTGCAGCTAGGGTCTATCTTAATATCCATGGCCAATGTTAGCATGGAAATCATTGGAACCATGCCAGTCCTGCTATTCATGGGTCCTGGCCCTGGCTGGATATTGCAACAGGTGAGTTGGCCTTACATCTCAGAGAAAACCTTACCCCAAGACTCAGTAAAGATGATTCCACCCCTCACAATATGAAGGAACTTAACATAGAAAGCACACTAGAGCTGACCCTGTGGTCAGGGATACAGGTGAGCCATCCATGAATGCATAAGAACAGAAGTAATCCCACCCCCTCATCTACAGTGTGGTGCCATGGGTGAGGGAATGATGCCCTCCCCACTCACCTATTACCACCTGCATCAGGTAAGAGAGCTGGCTCTGGGTCATAAGAGTAAGAGAGGTAGGCAGGAACCTCACTGGCCACAGTGCAGGAGGAACCAGGCTTTGTTCCCCATCTGTACAGCACACTAGAGTTGATCCTATTGTTGAGGACACAGGTGAGCAAGCTTGAGGGCCAGAGACCAGGAGAGTTGACACTGTTCCCCACATATGCCCAAACAACAATCAGGAGAAAGGGCTCTGCACCTTGCCTGTCCAAAACAGTAGAGCTGGCCTTGATGATATGATGAGGGGAACCCAGATCTTGGGGCATAAGAAGTATTGAACTGACTCAGACTCCCTGAAAATGGGTCTCAGTTAGAAGTCCTGGGAAGTCTAAGAGATCTCTGACAGTGGAACCAGGATGTATCCCTGGTGCACAAAAGGATTTTGGGAGCACATTCCCCATGAAGGGATACTCCCTTAGCCTAGAGGCAAGAGGGAGGGCCTAGTCCCTACTCCAAATGACTTGACAGATTTTGTTGATCCCATCCCTGTGGAGTGGGGGGGGTACTGGTGGGATGGGGATGTGGTGGGGGGGCATGGGAGGTAGAGAGGGAGGGAGAGAGGGATGGAAGGAGGGAGAAAGAAGTGGGATCGATATGTAAAATAAGAAAAAAAAAATAAAAAAATAAGGAGCAGGAGACCTCGCTCTGCTCCTTGTTGTAGGCTGTATTGGGTGAGCTAGCTGAGGCAGTGGTGGAGAACTCATTTGGCTAGTGACAATAAAGGAGAGCTGACCCATCCAGCTACCATCCAGACCCCATCCAGCTACCATCCAGACCCAGAACCAGGTGTATGAGTTGAACCTCTATAGGTAGACTTTTCCTTCCCACCTGCCACTCCCCAAATAACCACATAGAAACTTAATATCAATTATAAATACTTAGCTGATATCTCAGGCTTCTCTTTATCCAGCTCTTACAACTTAAATTAACCCATTTCTATTAATTTTTGTCCCACTCAAAGCTCATTTACCTAATCTGAGAACATTACATTTTGCTTTTTCTGAGTCTGGCTGGAGACTCCTTAGACTGTGTCCTTCTTCTTCCCAGCATTCCTGCCCCCCCAAATCCTGCCTAGGTATCAGCCAATCAGCTTATTAACAATGAGAGCAACACATTTTCATGGTGTACAATATACAGAAGGATTATTCCACAGCAGCCCAGCCCAATATCTACTGAACATATAAACTGTTGGAGCACATCAAGAAAACAACCATAAAAATCCAAAACATCAGTATCTCCACAACACAGGACAATAACAGGATATACAAAAGAAGCCCCAGTATGATGCCATTACTGGCAGTTTAGCAGAAATCAGAGGCCTCAAACCAGACCAATGACTCATAGCAATGAACACTTACAAGACGTTATGTAAACTTTGTGATTCATCAAGCCATACTAGATTCTTCTAATTTTTGTTGTTGTTGTTCATTTTGGTTTATTGCTTTTATGTTTGTTTTGGTCCTTTGTTTGTTTTTCTTTTAAATTTTGTTTTGTTTATGGGGGAGGTCACAAGGTAGAGGGTGGATTTGAGGAGATGGGGAGATAAGTCAGTTAAGAATGCATAATGTGAAATCCACAAAGAATGAATAAAAGTTAAAAAATAAAAGGAGTTTAGTGTCTGTATTCAACATGGTATTGAGACTCTTCTCTACTACTGACATCCTTCTAACAATACAGGGACTATGAATTCCTTCCATTCCTATTTACCAGGCAGCATAAATGAGCTATAGAGAATCTCAAATGCTCCTATACTAATGGAAACAAATTTTAAAAAAGCATGCTACAGTCAACAATTCATTTTCTCTAAAAAGTAATGACCAATTCAATTACAAGAAGAACATCTCAGCACAGAATGAGGACTTAAAGACAAAACACAAAACAGTTGTCTGTCTATTCCATTTACCTACGGAGACTATTATGTCTAAATTACTGTTTGTCTTGAAGAAAATACTTCAGGGGACGTTGTCCTTGAGGATTTGGGAGAAGCTAAATATCCCATGTGAGTCCAGCACAGCACCATGAAAGCATTAACTGAGAAGCACAGGAGGTCTGCTTTCAGTATCCATTTCCACTGTCACAAATGCAACAGCACAAACAACAACAACAAAAAAGAAAACAAACAAAAAACCCTTCAGATATTCTTTTTAACTTTCATTCACAGGTGAGCATCTTACAACTTAACTTTGGTCTTAACTATCAAGAAAGCTACCATGGGGATTTAGAACAGATTGTGCAAGAATGTTGATAGCTGGAAGAGATAGAATAGGAAGTTGAGGTTAAAGTTAGACACCAAAAATCATACAAATTCCCATTCTAGAAAAAAAAAAAAAAAACCCAAACCACCCCAGGAACTATAACCATAGGAACTTCTCAGGCTTGTCTCCATATCAGGTGCAGATCACTGCCCAGCATTTTACTTCATTTGAATTTTTTCATGCAATTTCATTTTGAATTTTTCTTGTCTAACTTGCAAGCTATGTTTCTCCACATTTAGACATCCTTAGACATTCTTCTCTTCCTAACACCCTTCAGTTTTCAGAATCTCAGTGGCTATGGTTTACTGTCTCTTCTCCAGAGAAAGAACCATTTGAGAGACAGTGGCTTGAAGAGGGACACAAAAGAGAGAGGATAGAGACAGATAAATGAGGTGAGTAATGCTAATGTTCTACCAGGAGAGAAGAAAAACAGAGATCAATTTATCAAGAAAAATAAACATGTCTAATCTCCCCTGTCTCTGGGTGACAACTTGTAAGCTGAAAATAAATTTTGACCACTTGTGGTCTAATGATTAGAAGATTTTAAAAGCTCAATTTTAAAATTTCACACACATCCTTTAAAGAATACAGTGAGGAATTTTCTTAGTCTCTGCACTGCTCAGATAAGAAGCCTTCTACTTAAGCACAGAAAGAAGTTCATCCTTCAGCATCAGGGAAGTAACACCCATAAACTAGCTGCAAATAAATGATACCATTTGCATTTTTGTTTGCTTGCTTGTTTGCCTTTGGAGTTTATGATGACTTTATATTTTTTTTCTTCAGATTAACAGAAATATGAACCAAGGAAATCAAACCACCATCTCTGAATTCATCCTCCTTGGTCTCTCCAACCAGGTTGAGAAGGAGAAACTCATCTTTGTGCTTTTTCTGAGTATGTACCTGGTCACAGTAGTTGGAAATGGGTTAATAATTTTGGCCATTGGTTTGGATATACATCTTCACACACCCATGTATCTCTTCCTTGCCAACCTGTCCTTTGCTGATATTTCTTCCTCTTCCACCTCAGTCCCTAAAATGCTAATGAATATTCAGACCAAGAGTCAATCCATCTCCTATGAGGATTGTATCACACAGATGTACTTTTCTATTGTATTTGTTGTCGTTGATAATTTTCTCTTGGGGGTCATGGCTTATGACCGATTTGTGGCTATCTGTCACCCTCTGAATTATACAATCATCATGCACTCCAGGTTATGTCTTTTGCTCACTGTTTGCCCATGGGTTCTCAGCAATATTGTTGCCCTGACACATACTCTTCTGGCTAGTCAATTGGTTTTCTGCAACCACAACACCATTCAACACTTCTTCTGTGACTTGGCCCCTCTACTCAAACTTTCCTGCTCAGATGCAACAATCAATGAACTTGTGAAATTTATTGTGGGTTTATCAGTCATCACCTTTCCCTTTGCCCTTATCCTCTTCTCCTATGTCTGCATCATCAGGGATGTACTAAGAATTTCATCCAGAGAAGGAAAGTGGAAGGCCTTCTCAACCTGTGGTTCTCACCTGACAGTTGTAATACTCTTCTATGGGACTATTGTAGGGGTTTACTTTTTCCCTTCATCCACTCACCCTGAGGACACAGACAAGATTGGTGCAGTACTCTTCACTGTGGTGACACCCATGATGAACCCCTTCATCTATAGCCTGAGGAATAAGGACATGAAAGGTGCCCTGAGAAAGCTCATCAATAAAAGACATTTCTTCCCTTTGATGTCATAACCATCTGAACTGTCTTGATCTGCATGACTAGGAGAATAATAGAGCCATGAGTTTGTAGGATAGTTATGATGAGTCAACATTCAGTGAACTTCTTTTGTATCTGCCAAAGTGTCTCCTACTCTAATCTCTGAGGTGTGGTTGCCTTTAAAACAGATATAGTTTTCTTATCTACATGGTAAGTCACAATAGAAATATAAACATCACTACAATGCCTACTAGTGTAAATTTTGGTAATTGTTTGCTATTTGCATATGTTGGCTTACATTGGAAGCTTCATAACTACATTTTGTAATAACTATATTTTGTAATATTCCACTTATTCTGCACCTGAGATATGCATGATTAAAAGAGGATGGTGAATGAAGTTGGTTGAACAGGGAAGGTAGAGAATCTGGGAGGAATTGGGGGAGGGGAAAGAATATGATTAAACTATACTGGAAGAAAACTAAAATGCTAAAAATAAATAAAACTTAAAAAGAAAGACAGAGGTTTGACCAAATCAAGCCGGAGACACTCAGGTCAGGATTTCCTTGGGAATTACTTTATCCCTGCTATTCATATATGCACTTTAGATTATGTGTTTTCTGGTATAGGTGCACCTCAGTAAAGATAGGTTTGTCATCAGTTTGGTTTCTTATAAGTGGAAATTAATTGCAGTGTAGATTTAACCAAAGTTCAAACTGTTAAACATTTATCAGGCTGAAAAAAATTTTAAGAAATATTTTATCATTATCATCCAAGCCTCACCTGGATCAACAATTCAACCTATCTAAGAGACAGGTACTTTTATTTTATGCTTTGTTGTTTAGGAAATGTGATTTAAATTGGTTTGTATTCCAATGAGCCTGACCTACTATTCTATATTCCCTGACATATGGATTCTGTGCAAGATTAGAAACTATGCTCTATTTGTAGTGAGTCAAAAGTTATGAAAAGACTAATTTGATTAGTAATAAATTTGTATGCTATGGGTTTGCCTAAAAATGTGACATTGAAAAATATTGTTTTTCAAATTCCCATAATGACCTTAAAAATTCTCATGAAAAAAGAACTAGATAAGTCTAAATATTTGTATTTGCCTGAATCATTCTTTAACTCATAATTTGCAACAAACACCCAAGAGTGTTTTATTTATCAGTCTCTACATGTTTTCTTGGGACTAAAAGAATGAATATCCTACAGTATCATTGTATTACCAAACCAAACAGAAAAAGCAAATATAATTTTATTTAATTTTAACATCAATAAGCAAAGGTAACATTTGGTCCATTACTAAGGTCATTAATAAAGGAAATATAAATATAGAGTGTATAAAGTTTGCATTTAATCCTATCTTAGTCTAATCTGCTAGCCATGCATAGGAAAACCTATCTGTGCTTTGTAAACACATCACAAATAATCTCTGTCATCTGATTATAATTAACACAAATATGAAAAGACACCCCAACAAAAATTTCAGGACAATTTCACCATGGACAGAAATGACCAATACAATTAGATTGTGAAATATCAGAAATATTTTTGTATTATTTCATTAAATAGTGAGGATAAACATAAAACATGACAAATGTTCTCTTCTTGTAACTTATGTCAAAATACATAAGACAAATCATAAGCTCATTCTCCAGTGGATGGCTATACACATAGGCAAATGGATTCAGTGAGTTATTGATAGTAAATAGATAAATAAAAAGAAGCCAGGAGATAGCTGAGTTGGTAAGATGTACTGTAGACTGATGGGATTAAAATACATTGTATAAATGTATAAAACTTTAAAAGAATAAAACAATTAAAAAGGAAATTAAACTTTTGATCTGCTAGCATTCCAACTATCTGCCAAGTAGTTGTTCAATTTCCACATCTAAGTCAAGTAAAAATTGTGTCAGAATAAGCTTTAGAGAAGATGCAAACATCTCACACTTCTTTCCTCATATTCTCCTCTATTGTGCTTGTGTCTCTCTGTTTATTTTATTTGTAAAGTTCATACATGCATATAATATGTCATGATCACTACCCTCAATTAGCTCCTGCAAACACTCCCACTTGTCAGCGTAATTCCACACAAACTTTATGCACATTTTAGTAGCCTATTGAATATCCTTAGTGAACATATGAACATAATTGCTATTAAATGGAGTCCTACACAAATACTCATTAGAGGAGATTTCATAGAGCATGCATTCACCCTATGTTAAGCAGATGTTAAATTTATAAGCAGCTCAGAACAGAATTATTCTCTAAGACTGGAAAGATTAGGCAACAGCCATAAAGAAACTGGTCTTCAGTTACATGGCAAACATAGTGGAAAGAGGAAGCTAGGGACATAGAACAAGAAGATAGGGCTAGAGGTATTAATATTTCCAAAAGATCAGTGTCTATGTGAAGGACAATATGTTAAGTTATAAAGAGAGCTGAATTTGATGATCACACCTTGGGACTGTACCATTTAGCAGCTTTAAATGCTTGGAATAAGAGTTATGAGTCAGTCCTTTACTAAAATTATACAAGGTCCAAAAGAAAAGAAATCTTCAATGACTTTCTCTCTCTCTCTCTCTCTCTCTCTCTCTCTCTCTCTCTCTCTCTCTCTCTCTCTCTCTCTCTCTCTCTCTCTCACTTTTGCAAAAATTGACTACAGCTGTAAGTGTATACTATCAGAAGTCAAGCAAATATTGATAGAATCCTGTGCTTTTGTAAGTACTAATTCAGAATGCAAATGGGTGATTAAAGGCAAGATCAGTACCAATAGGTGAATGGATTAGAAATATAGCAGAAATTGGATCTCCTGTTATGATAGTACTGTGGTAAGTGAAACATCAAAATGATAGGTGCTATAATTGTAATAAGCAATGTCATTTAAAAAGATATTTTAGGCAAGGCATTCCAAGTAACAATGCTCTTTTTCTAGAGATAATGAAAATGGAAGGCACCAGCATTCTGAAATATGCAGAAGGTGGGTAAAGGCTGACACTGTGCTAATGAATGCAGATCAAGGAGAGACAGACAAGGTAACTCTGTGCCATCAGGAAGACAGTGAAGTACCTCCACAGATCCCGAAATCAAATATGATTCAATCATTTCCTGTTAGCATAAGAGAAACTCATTCACAGAGCAATGAAAAGATTTAATGCCTATTGTTGAAAATAATCAAGCTCTGAATGTAATCAAGGATAGAACAGCTTCAATATATAAAACAGAAGTTCAGGAGAGAAAAGAAAACATGTTTTTCAATTGTTTGTTTGGTTGGTTTTGTGGTCTTATTTGTTTTTGTTTTTTGTTATTTGTTTGTTGGTTTATTTTGCAAACTGCTATAAACTATCAAAGGCCTAACCTAAAAATACTAATAAATGGTATTGCAATTAAGGTTCATTTGACAGAGGATCAGATGTAACAATACTTTTACCAAAATATTGGCATCCAGATTGACCGCTTGAGAAGGTAAATATTCAGTTTCTAGGGATTGGAACTTTATTTCCGGCAAAACAAAGTACAAGATGAGTCAAGTGTATAGGGCCAGAGGGACAATTTGGGAAGTAAAAGCCATATGAAGCTAATGTAACTATTAATAAGGGGATCTTATTTGTTGCAGGAATGGAAAAAAAGCAGATTAATAGTCCTCCAACTCAGAAACAAACCATAAAATAAGGAATGCTTCTGGGGAAAAAAAGATATTAACAAAAGCAGTCACAGATCATTCAGGTTCTTTATAAACAGGACCCAGCACCTGATGGTTTTTCAAAGGTACCAACCTTAAAAATGGCTCACTAAAAACCTGGGGTGGAGGAAACAATGGCCTTTGACATCAGAAAAATTTCAGCCTCTAAAACAGCCATTATAGGAGCAGCTAAATGCCCAACATATTGAAGATTTGATCAGTCCTTGGGATTCTCCTCAACTTGTCATTAAAAAGAAATCTGGAAAATGGAGAACATTAAGACATTCAAGAGCCATAAATTAGGTGAGTCAGCCAATGGGCTCTTTACAGCCTGGAATTTTTTTTTAACCTTTATTAGCTAAGGAATGATTTATTTCACTGATTAACTTAAAAAACTACTTTTAACTGTGCCTTTACAAAAAGAGCATAGAGAAAAATTTGCCTATACAGTGCCTACTTATAATAATGTTAAACTTTTTAAAAGGGTATCAGTGGAAAATTTTCTCAACAAGGACTGTTAAACAGCCCCACCTTGTGTCAACATTTTATACAACACAACCATTAGAAAAAAATATAAACAGTTTCCTCAAACTAAATTTATCATTATACAGATGATAACTTACCAGCTCATTCAGATGCAGATACCTTAAGACAAAGACTTGATGAAGTAAAAAGAATTTTGCTTTGCTGGGATTTACAAATATATCCTGAAAAAAATACAAAGAGGTTCTATCAATTATCTAAGGTATAAGATAGATTTACAGAATATTGGACCATAGTAAGTACAAACCAGGAGAGATAAACTACAAACTCTTAATGATTTTCAAAGATCACTGGGAGATATTAACTGGCTGTAGGCCACAATTTGATTAAACCGAAGAGCCAAGTAGTGTATTCCAAACCTCACAAGGGGATAAGGACTGAAATAGTTCATAAAAACTATTAGCTGAGACTGAGAGTGAATTGGATCTGGTAGAAAAGAAATAACAGGATGCATATGTAATTGCTTCAATCCAGAGCTTGACTGCATTTTAGTTTTTTGGCCTTTTACTCATTCTCCCAAGGGGATTTATATGCAAATAGAAGATAGTATTTAGAATGGAACCATTTATCACACAAGCCATGTAAAAAAATTAAAGACTTATGTAGAAAAGTTTCTAAATTGATTCTAATGGAAAAAAATAGTGACTTCATTACTAGCGGAAATACTGGTACCTCTTACTAATGCTAAAATTGCCTCATTATGGACAGAAAAAATGAACATTGGCAAAGAACTTTCAGTAATTTTTGGGAAAGATTAGCAACAAATATACCAAACGGAAGACATGTCAGTTTATAAACAGAACTTATTGGGTAATCCCTCATTTAGTAAAAAGGGCATACATTTTTGAAGCCTTAATATTTTACATAAAACAGGAAAGGCAGGTTAAATGTCAAAGACATATTGTAAAGGGTTGTTTTGGTTATCCAGGGTCTTCTGTTTTTCCATATAAAGTTCTCTCAAGGTCTTTGAAGAATTGTGCTAGTATTTTGATGGGGATTGCATTGAATCTGTAGATTGCTTTTGGCAAGAATGCCATTTTTTTCTTTTTTCTCTTTATTTTACATATCAATCCCAGTTCATTCTCCCTCCCTCTTTCTCTCTCTCCCACCCTCTCATACCTCCTGACCACCTCCCCCCCCACCACCACTCCACATGTAGGGTGATGCCATCTAAATCTGTCAAATCATTTGGAGTAGGGACTAGGACTTCTCTCCTGTTTCTAGGTTAAGGGAGTATCCCTTCACGGGGGATGTCTCCAAAAGTCCTTTTGTGCACCAGGGACACATCTGATTCCACTGTCAGAGGTCCCTTAGACTGTCCAGGCCTTCTAGCTGAGACCCATGTTCAGGGGGTCTGAGTCAGTCCCATGCTGAATTCCCAGCTATCAGTCTGTGGGCCCATTAGCTCCTCCTTGTTCAGGTCAGCTGTCTCTATGTGTTTCTGTAGCCTGGTCTTGTCCTCTCTCTCTGTATCTGGATTCAAGTTCAGCTCAGTGTTTAGTTGTAGGTGTATACTTCTGTTTCCATTAGCTACTAGATGAGGGCTCCATGATGGTGGATAAGTTAGTCGTTGATCCCATTATCAGAGAAGGGCATTTATGGTAGCCTTTCCACCAATTGTTAGTTGGGGGTAGTCTTGTAAGTCTCTGAACATTTCTCTGGAGTCAGTTTTCTCTTCAAACCTATAATGGCTCCCTCTTTTATGGTATCTCTCTCTTTTTTTTCTTCATATATTCTTTTGTATTTGGATGGAATGTTCTATAAATGACTGTTAAAAACAATTGGGTCACAATGTCTTTTAGTTCTTTTGTTTCTTTGTTATGTTTCTGCCTAGTGGACTTGTCTAATGTTGAGAGTGGAGTGTTGACATCTTCCACTATAAGTGTGTGAGGTTTTATGTGCTTTTTGAGTTTTAGTAATGTTTCTTTCACAAATGTGTCTGCCTTTTTATTTGGGTCATAGGTATTCAGAATTGAGACTTCATCTTGATGGATTTCTCCTATGATGAATAAGAAATTCCCTTCCTCATCTCTTTTGTTTGATTTTAGTTTAAAATCTAATTTTTTAGATATTAGGATTGCTACACATGCTGGTTTCGTAGGTCCATTTGATTGGAAAATCATTTCCCAACCCTTGACTCTGTCGTAACATCTGTCTTTGATGTTGAGGTGTGTTTCTTCTATGCATCTAAAGGATGGATTCTGTCTTCATATCCATTCTGTTAGCCTGTGTCTTTTTATAGGTGAGTTAATTGAGGAATATTAATGACCATTAATTGTTAATTCTCATTTGTTTTGAATTTCTTGTTGTTGATATTATGTATGTATTTCCTTTTATTTTTTTTTTTGGCTGTGGGTAAAGTGGGATTATCTATTTCCTATGTTTTTGTTGGTGTAGTTAACTTCCTTGGGTTGGAGTTTTCCATCCAGAACTTTTTGTAGTGCTGGGATAGATGATAAGTATTGTTTAAGTGCGATTTTTTGTCATGGACTATCTTGGTTTCTCCATTTGCTGGGTATAATAGTCTGGGTTGTCGTCCATGGTCTCTTAGTGTTGGTAGAATATTTATCCAGGAACGTCTGGCCTTCAGAGTTTCCATGGAGAAGTCAAGTGGCATTACCTACCATCCCTGGCTTCAAGTCTATTATAGAACTATAGTACTGAAAACAACTTGGTTTTGGCACAAAAATAGATAGGTTGACCAATGGAATCAAATCAAAACCCTGATATTAACCCACACACTTACAAACACCATTTTTGACAAAAAGCTAAAAATATACAGTGGAAGAAGAAAGTATCTTCAACAAATGGTGCTGGCACAACTGGATGTTGGTGTGTAGAGGACTGCAGATAGATCCATATCTATGACTGTGCACAAAACTTAAGTCCAAATGGATGAAAGACCTCAATGTAAACCAGTAACACCAAACCTCTTAGAAGAGAAAGTGGGAGGTACCCTTGAATGAACTGGTACAAGGGACTACTAACTGAAAAAAAAAGCAGTAGAACAGACACTGAGATCAACAATTAATAAATGAGACCTCTTGAAATTGAAAAGCTTCTGTAACTCATAGGACATAGGACATAGTCAACAAGACAAAACATCAGCCCAGAGAATGGGAAAAGATCTTCACCAACCCCACATCTGACAGAGGGCTGATTTTCAAAATATACAAAGAAATCAAGTTAGTTACAAAAATACCAAATAATCCAATTAAAAAGGGGGTACACAGCCAAACACTGAGCCAAACTTCTGGAATCCAGTTGTAGACAGGGAGAAGTGATGAGCAAAGAGGTCAAGGCCAGGCTGGAGAAACCTACAGAAACCACTGACCTGAACAAGGGGGAGATCATGGACTCCAGTGTGATAGCTGGGAAACCAGCATAGGACTGACCCAGATACCCTGAATGTGGTGTATGTTTGGAAGACTTGGCAATCATGGGGCCTCTGGTGGTGGATCAGTATTTATCCTTAGTATATGAATGGAATTTAGGAGCCCATTTTACATAGACACATGGAAGAGGTCCTGGGCCCTGCTTCAAATGATATGACAAACTTTGAAAACCCCCCATAGAAGACCATACCCTCCCTAGGGAACAGAAAGGGGATTATATTGGAATTGGTGGAGGGAACAGGGGAGGACAAGAGGATGTGGGAAGTAGGATTGACATGTAAAACAATCTTGTTTAAAATTTAAATTAAAAATGTATTTTAAGAAATGGGGTACAGAACTGAATTCTCAATAGAGGAATCTAAAATGGCTGAAAGACATTTAAGAAAGTGCTCAACATCTTTAGCCATCAGGGATATCCAAATCAAAACATCTCTGAGATACCTTCTTACTCCTGTCAGAATGATCAAAATCAAAATCACCAAAGACAGTTTATGCTGGAGAGGATAAGGAGACTTATCAGCCTCTTTGGAAATAAAGATAGTGTTTCCTCAGGAAAATGGAACCAGTCTACCACAAGATTCATCAATTCCACTCTTAGACATATACCCAAAAGAGACACATTCATACAACAAGGACATCTGTTCAACTATGTTCACAGCCAGAACCTGGAAGCAACCTAGATGCACCTCAACTGAAGAATGGATAAAAAAAGATGTGGTACATTTACACAATGGAGTTCTACTCAGTGGAAAAAAATCAATGGTATCTTGAAATTTATAGGCAAATAGGTAGAACTAAAGAAACTATCCTGAGTGAGGTAACCCAGTCACAAAAAGACAAACACGGTATGTACTCACTCATATATGGATATTAGACATGGGTCAAAGGATCACCTGCCTATAATCCACAGCACCATAAAAGCTGAGAAAAAATGAGAAGGATCCTCCAAGAGACATACATTGTCCCCCAGAGCACGAGAAAGGGACAAAATCTCCTGAGCAAATTGGGAGCATGGGGGAGGTGAGAGGGAGTTAGGAGAAAGGGAAGGCGAGAGAAGGACATGAGGAAGCAGGATAAGTGAGTAAGGGAAAGAATAAAGGTGGTCAAGCAAAGAGAAATCATAATAGAGGGAGCCATTATAGAGAAATCTGGCACTAGGGAAATGTCCAGAGACCTACAAAGATGATCCCAACTAGCAATCTAAGCAATAGTGGAGAGGCTACCTTAAATGTCCTTCCCAGATAATGACATTGATGATTACCTTATATGCCATCCTGGAGCCTTCATCCATTATCTGATGGAAGCAGAAGCAGACACTGCTAAATGCTGAGCCAAATTCCTAGAATCCAATTGCAGGCAGGGAGAAATTGCAGGCAAAGAGTTCAAGACCCAGCTGGAGAAACTCACAGAAACAGGCAACCTGAACAAGACCAAGCTCATGGCCCCCAGACTGATAGCTGGGTTACTAGCATAGCACTGACCCAGACCCCACTGACAGTGGGTGTTAGTCAGGAGGACTGTGCAGTCAATTAGGCCTCTGGTAGTGGATCAGTATCTATCTCTAGTATATGAATGGACTTTGGGAGCCCATACCATGTAGAGAAATACTCTCTCAACCTATACTCATGGGGAAGAGCATAGGCCCTGCCTCCTATAAAATGACAGACTTTGAAGATCCCCATGGAAGACCTCACCATCCCTGGGGAACATAGAAGGGATGGGATAGGGATTGATAGGGGGACAGGGGAGGAGGGGAGGTGGGGCAACAGGGATTGGCATGTAAAATAAGCTTGTTTAAAATAAATTAAAAATATTATAATAAAATGTCAAAAATTAAGTGGCTAAATGCCATTCTTTTGTTATTATTAGATTTTCCTTAATCTCTTAATATATAGTTATTTACTCTCAATATGAAGAAATAGTTGTTTTATATATTGAAACTGCTGATCTTACTCCAGATTAGTCAGAATTAAATTTGCTATTTATTCACTACAACAAATAATCAGAAATAGAAATTGTCTATTATATACAACACATATAAAATTCCAAACAGGTCTACCAGGCCCTCTAGCACAAGAAGATGAATAAATTGTTCAGCTATTGGTAGAAAATGTGCTAGAACCCTCAGAGTCTCATAAGAAATACCAAGTTTAGAGAAAAATTTGAAGAGCTAATACCAATACTCTTCAAATTGTTCCACACAATAGAAGCAGAAGATCTACACAAGATTAATCCCATCCTAAAGAGAAACAGCTCACTTAAAGATGATTTCAGCACCTCAAATCACAGTCCTTTAATTCCAGCATCAGGGAGTTATAAAAGACAGGAGCAAGATCTCAGTGTTAGATATTGAATCTTTAGCCACATTGAGGATAGGATGCATTAATTCTCCAGCCACATTCAGGATAGGAAGACATATAGTCTCAGGATTCTCTAGCCAAGCTGAGAAAAGTAATCAGGATTAGCCCTTTCAATCTAAGACAGCACTAAGAGCTACTGGCCATCTACTTTGTTTTTCTGACCTTCAGCTTGAAGTTTGTACCCTAGTATCAGCCTCTGGGTCACGTATTTATTTATTTAAATATTTATTTATGTTTGTACAACATATTGGCACACAATTCAAAGGTAAGAATTCAACAAAAAAAAAAGTAGAAGAAGAAGAAGAAGAAGAAGAAGAAGAAGAAGAAGAAGAAGAAGAAGAAGAAGAAGAAGAAGATACTCTGAGACAACCAGCCAAGGCCTAACCTGATGTACAATTGCTTCGAGCCCCACCCGAGTCCCTCCTGCCTGATTCCCTATTCCACCAGCTCAAGTCTCTGAGCAAGTGTGGGATTTTTCAGTTGTAGTTTGTAGCTTTTACAGTCTTCAGTTGCCATCCAAACTCAGAAGGCTTTCAGGCTTTTCCTAAAACCCCTCTAGATCATGGCCACAAATTAGTTCTAGGACCAGATGATCTATGCCTCACAGTTTATAGTTATAGAGAACAAGCTGATTGTGGCACAAACTTTAATCCCACCATCCCAGGACTAAACTTAATAGAGATACTAATTGATATATTTGCAAACTAGAGGAATTACTTCAAGTATTTACAGATTATTGTAAAAGGAGGTTACTAGAAAATCAACTAATTTCCAAAGGGATTGTGGAAAAGAGCAGCTTTTGCAATTGCCAGTAAGTACTTCTCTGATCACCCAACCCAGACCAATATCAAATCTGATAATACCCTAATTATGGATAGCATATTTACTGGTGAATTGGCAACTGGGACTATTCATAAAACAAAATAGAGCCCACTAACATTTGCCTGATGGTTTCTATTTAAAACATTTTCCATACATGAAGAATAATATTCTCTCTTTGAGGAACAAAAATGGTTATTTTGTGAGATATGGAGAACCTTATACTCAGTCATTTCCAACTACTCTCTGGTCATAGGGGTACCCCTTAAAATGGTGGATTTGTTAAGTTCAAAGACTGAATCCATAGGCTTAGCTATAGAAGGAAAGGCATTATAATAGAACTGATACCTATCTGAATTCCTTCATTACGAGTATGTGGTAGCAAAGGCGTCTGTGCCTTTCTGCACTGAGAAAATAACTCAGTTGCCTATAATCTCTATCTCTAAACTGACCACACCTCCCCCAAAAGAAGCACCTGTGTGTACAATAGAAAAGTCACAACATTTGGCTAAAGTAGGTTTACTGATGGCTCATCAACCACTGATGGAACCAAAGGTGATGGAAAGCAGTAACCTACAGACTGGGGGATGCAATGGCCATCACTGATGAACAAACCACAAAAACCAGTGCAACACTGTTGGTTACAAATCAAACAACTAGAAAAAAATATAGGAAAATCTCTTTCTTATCCAATTCACAGTATGTGTGCAATGCTATAGTTATATGATCATCAAATGACAAACCATTAAATGGCAGATAAATGGCAAAGCTATCTGGACAAGGTAGGCATAAATGGAAATGGCAAAATCTAGAAAACCTTAGCAAAGACATCAAAGTTAATGTAGGTCATATAGGCAACACAGACAACACATCTGAAAATAATGAAATAGTAAAGAAATTGGCATCATGTTAATTGAGATTAGAATATTAAATTTTGCCAGAGAATACATTCAGAATAAATCAGCAAAAATGATAGGTTATCCATTTTAAAAACTTGAAAGTTTATCCCAACATTAAAAAATTATTTGAAATGGAGAACCAAATTAAACCAGGAAACCTTATGAGAGTAACTATTATAAGGAATCCATAGGCAGGAATTGGTTCATGCCTTTAACCTCAGCACTTTTGAGGAGTATATCTTTAATTACAACACTTGGGAGTCAGAGCCAGACACATAAAAATTGCATTTATACTGAAATTCAATTTATCCTTTTTGATCTAAAAATAAATGCACTTAAACCTTGAATTTATATATGGAAAGAAAGACATGTGGATGGAAGTTTCTATTCTGTCTGGTCCCACAGCTGTTTAGTTCCAAATAAACACACAGAGCCTTATATTAATTATAAACTGTTTGGCCAATGGCTTAGGCTTCTTATTGGCTAGCTCTTTCTTAATTATTAACCCATGTCTATTTTCTATGTATTCCCATGTGGTCTTGGCTTACCAGAGAATGCCAGGTGCCCTAACTTCCAGGTAGCTATATGTCATCTCCCTGGCAACTCACTCTCCACATTCCTCTTCTCAGAATCCTCCTAGTCTGATGGCCCTGTCTATACTTCCTGCCTGGCTGCATTATGCCTGCCCATTGGCCAACAAAGCTTTATTCATCAACCAATAAGAGAAGCATATCCTCAGAAGGACATCCTCCACTAAAGGAAAAATATAGGTACACTTACCCACACATACTAAAGTATATTTAATTTCAAAATTTAAAAAAATAAAATAAATTAAAAGATAATATTTATTCTGTTGTCAAAACAAACAAACAAACAAACAAACAAACAAAAAAACCCAAAACCAAAACCAAAACACTTTGCCCCAGGAAAACTATAACCTGCCCAAAAAGGAACCCCAGGGTTAAGGTTGGGACAGGGTTTTGCTTTTATCTTTCCAGGAGAATATAAACGTCCAAGTAAAAAATCCAGGGTTCAATGAACAAGGGAAACATTTGAAGAAAAGGACAAATCATCAAGAGAAAATGTCCTAAGAAAAGTTTAAATTGGAAAGT
This sequence comes from Cricetiscus sungorus, assembly GCA_030556225.1. Classification (NCBI taxonomy): domain Eukaryota; kingdom Metazoa; phylum Chordata; class Mammalia; order Rodentia; family Cricetidae; genus Cricetiscus; species Cricetiscus sungorus. The sequence continues at coordinate 112,303,622 of JANBXA010000007.1, forward strand.
GGTTTTGCCAACCTCCAGCTAACCAGCCTGAAATCCTAGCTCAGAGCGGCAGACTGGCATCAACACCCATGGCTTCATCTTGCTGGGGTGGCTGCCCCTTCCAACTAGACAACCACCTAAAGTGTACCTGGGGCAGGATAACCTAGGAGGCTCTCTTTTCCTTTGTCCAGGGACACAGCTAACCTGCTTGGCAAATTCCCAAGTCTTGTCTCTGCTGCCCTCTACAGACATAAATGACAAATGGTCCTTATGTGGTCCTACTTCAATACAAAATTAAAGCTGTTTTGGGGCTAGGAACATGGTTCTCTAGACCATCTCTAAACCCATGTATTCTTATTAATGGAAAATCCAAAATTTTTGTCTCATATCAGAAGAGCAATCTTGTATGGGACAGAAAAAAATAAAAAATTAGACTATTTTATTGCCAATGGCATCATAATCTTTTGGTTTTTATTTGACTCTCTAATATTTCTCTTAGGGTATCTCAAAATCTACAAGATTATAAGAATATATATTCTTTCATGATACTAGTAGTCATATAGAGTACTAACTAATTCTAGAAATAAGATTCATCTAGCTTCATGTATGTATCTTCAGGTTTGAGTCTGAAGCAAGAACTAAGGACTAAGTTTGTGTGACTCAGATGTACTTAATAGGTTGTGATGCTCAAACCTGTCAGAGATATGTTGCATGTGACATTTGAAACATTTAAGTTTTCTACAATAAACCTTGACATTCCTAACAGTAACCTTCAAGAAGATGACCGGGTCCTGCAATGATGAATCCACCTGTATTGTGGTAAAGCTCACTACTATCTTAAACTGTTACCAGGTTCTATACAAATAATGGACACTTTTGGGTTGACTGCTGTGTTCTTCTTATCTAGAATTGCCACTAAGCTGATGAATACCGCTCCAAAAAAAAATCAGTTTTGGTCTGCAAACTGTTCAGGATATTCAAATTCCTGAGTTCATCTGAGACTGACAATAATATTTTACAGAAATTTAAGCTAAAAAATACTTAATCTGAAGAATGTCAAATATAACCAAGCTGGACGTTGTGGAAAGCTTGGCAGAAATAGTTGCCTTTTGTGAATAATTTTACTGTATAGAGTTAAAACCTTTCCTTTTTATTTAGACTGGAGGGGAAAATGTTGCAGGATACTTGATCATACTCTGAACCCCAGGATCACATTATTTACCGGAAAAACATTCTTCTACTTGTGATCTAGCATACATCTTTAATCCAAGAGACTGAATGTTGTAAACAGAGTTAAATAAATCAACAACAGGTCAAGAGGTGGAGCAAGCAACCAGTTCACAGGAAGTGAACACAGGATAATTAAGAAAAAAATCACAGAGTAAAAGGGAGTCAAGAGGACACAGAGAGGGATGCACAGGAAGTACAAGGGAGGAGCATTTTAGTTGGAAGAGACTTGTTTAATATAGCATAGGACAAGGAGGCTACTGGGATTTCCGTGGAGGAGCATAGTCAGCTGAGTGCTTTTTCTGTCTCTCTGAAATAGCAGGCTTTCACCCCAGCATCTGGCTCCTGAATCATCATTGGTAAACATGAAAAATTGTGATTTTGTTGAAAACAACATGGACACAGAGATCAGATGTATAATTTAAATCCAGATACCATTAAAGAGTAAAATATTGTGAGGTATTGGAGGAAAATATGTAGCATATGTGAAGGTCAAAATCAATTAAGCTAGATTCTGAAAACTTGAGATCAGAACCTACCTCCTCTTGCCATTTCCTTGCTACTTATTTTCTCCAAATCACATCTGACTTTTGGATCTTAGTTCCTTCTGTGCATAGGAGCATTGTTACAGGCAGGTTTTTCCCTCCAGCTGCCACCGGTCCTGCCACCATGGTCCCGCCGCCACGTGAGCCCCAAATAACACTCTGAGACTCTGTATTTGATACAATCCTGTTGGCCAGTTACCATTATTGTTTATGGGCTAGCTCTGTCTTAATGATTAACCCATTTCTACTTATTTAAGTGTTTCTACGAGGTCATCTTATCTGGGAGCCACGGCTGGTGTCTTTCTTCCTCCCAGGTCTACATCTTGACTCCTCCTTACCACTTCCTCTTTCCTCCTTGTCTCCTTGCCCTGCCTATCTTGTTTCCTATTGGCCATGGTGCTTTATTGATTAACCAGTATGAAAAACATATTTACAGAATAACATCTCCCATCAGGGCATTTCTTCTTTGTTGAATGGGATTGATACAACTGCTTTGGATCATGATTTTTAGGGGAATAAAATAAATGACTCATGTAAAGCTTTTGGCATAGTGCCCTACATGTGATAGAAACACATTATTGCAATAATAAAATAATTATTGAGTTTTCCATTTTTGGAGGAAATATTCACATCCAAAGTGTGTCTGGGCCTTGGAGAAACTGTCCAAAATAATTCCAGAATAAGGAGACACCCTGATCCCTCTACCTATCAATATTAATTGTGATCAAGAAGCTGGATAATCAGCTGTAGGAGTTGAGTTCCCTGGTAGAGTTTATTGGGTCACTTATGTAAACTATCATATCATCTGCAAATATAGAGAGTTTGACATCTTCCTTTCCAATTTGGATTCCCTTGATCTCCTTTTGTTGTCTTAAAGCTTTAGCTAGAACTTCAAGTAAAATATTGAAGAGATATGGAGAGAAAGGACAGCCTTGTCTTGTTCCTGATTTTAGAGGAATTACCTTAAGCTTCACTCCATTCAGTTTGATGTTGGCTGTTGTTTTATTGTGTATTGTTCTTATTAAGTTAAACATCTTCAACAAACTACCAGGATACAAGATAACTTCAAAAAAATCAGTAGCCGTACTTTATTGAGATGACAAAGAGGCTGAGAGAGAAATCAGAAAAACATCACCCTTTCCAATAGCCAAAAACAACATAAAGTATCTTGCGGTAATACATACCAAACAAGTGAAAGACCTATATAATAAGAACTTTGTGTCTTTAAAAAAAGAAACTAAAGATGATACCAGAAAATGGAAAGATCTCCCATGGTCTTAGATAGGTAGGATAAATACAGTAAAAATGTCAATCTTGCCAAAAGCAATCTACAGATTCAATGCATTCCCCATTAAAATCCCAACACAATTCTTCACTGACCTTGAAAGGATAATAATCAACTTCGTATGGAAAAACAAAAGACCCAGGATAGACAAAACAACCCTGTACAATAAAAGAACTTCAGGAGGCATCATCATCCCTAACTTTAAGCTCTACTACAGACATATAGTTCTGAAAACAGCCTGGTATTGGCACAAAAACAGACAGGTAGACCAATAGAATCAAATAAAAAATCCTGATATTAACCTACACTAATATGAACACCTGATTTTCCACAAAACAGCTAAAAGAATACAAGGGGGGAGGGGAAATGAAAGCATCTTCAACAAATGGTGCTGGCACAATTGGATGATGCTGTGTAGAAGACTGCAGATAGACTCATGCCTATCGCCATGCACAAAACTCAAGTTTAAATGGAACAAAGACCTAAGCATAAATCCTGCCACAGTGAACCTCTTAGAAGAGAAAGTAGGAGATACTCTTGGAAAAATTGGTATAGGAAACCGCTTTCTGAACATAACTCCAGTAGCACAGACACTGAGATCAACAATTAATAAATGGGATCTCCTCAAACTTAGAAGCTTGTGTAAGGCAAAGGAAACAGTTGACAAGATCAAACAGCAGCTCACAGATTGAGAAAAGATTTTTACCAATCCTATGGATATTAGGGTTTAATAAGGATCAGGATAAACAATTAGGCCAAGTAGATGTTTATTCAGGGAGAAGTAATTCACAACATAGGCAGATGAACGCGGCAGGTTCCACAAGGATCCTATCCTCTCAGAGTCCCACCAGCAAGAGAGAGCCTCTGACCCCCTCCTCAGCCTTTTTCCCTATGTCACGTGCAGCCCTGTCTCCACCCCCAATGGGCATGGTCTAAGCCACAGGTGCAGACAAGGTGAATATCCTACTACTTATGTCTGACAAAGGGCTGATCTCCAAAATATACAAAGAATTCAAGAAACTAGTCAATAAAACACCAAATAACCCTATTAAAAATGGGGTACAGAATTGAAGAATTCTCAACAGAGGAAATCAAAGAGGCTGAAAGACACTTAAGAAAGTGCTCAACATCCTTAGCTATCAGGGAAATGCAAATCAAAACAACTTTGAGATACCATCATACTCCTACCAGAATAGCTAAAGTTACAAACACCAATGACACTTATGCTGGAGAGGATGTGGAGAAAGGGGAAGACTACTCCACTGCTGGTGGGAATGAACACTCATACAGCCATTTTATAAGTATGGGAGTTCCTCAGGAAAATGGGAATTACTTTACCACAGGACCTGGCAATCCCCCTCTTAGGCATATACCCAAATGATCCACATCCATGCAACAAAGACATGTGCTCAACTATGTTCATAGCAGCATTATTTGTAATAGCAAGAACCTGAAAGCAACAGAAGAATGGATAAAAAAGATGTGTCACATCTACACAATGGGATACTACCCTGCAGAAAAAAAATAACAAAATCTTGAAATTCACAGGCAAGTGGATGGAACTTAAAGAAACCATCTTGAATGAGGTAACCCAGTCACAAAAAGAGGAATATGGTAGGTACTCACTCATATATGGATTTTAGACCTAAAGCAAAGGATCACCAGCCCATAATCCACACCACCAGAGGAACTAGGATACAAGGTGTATTCTAAGAGATTCATATAAGGTCCCTCACAAAAGGGGGAAGGGACAAGTCCCCCAGAGCACATGGGAAGTGGGGGGCAGTGAATGGAGAGAGAAGTAGAAGAAAGAGAAAGGGAGGAGAGGAAAGCATATGCGACTGGGAAGATTGATTCAGTGTATAAATAGAAGACAGAAGAGAGAGGGGGGAGGGAGGGAGGAAGGGGGAGAGAGGGACACAGGGAGGGAATGGAGAGAGAGAGGGAGGGAGAGAGAGAGAGAGAGAGAGAGAGAGAGAGAGAGAGAGAGAGAGAGAGAGAGAGAGAGAGAGAGAGAGAGAACATACAACAGGTAGCCGTTATTGGTTTGAAGAAAAAACTGAACCAAAAGAAAGGTCTGGAGACCTACAAGACTGACTCCAACTAACAATTTGAGCAACCATGGAAATGCTACCATAAATGCCCATCTCTGATAGTGAGATCAACAATTAATCCACCATAATGGAGCCTTCATCTAGTACCTGTTGAAAACAGGAGCAAACACCCATAAATAAACACTGAGTTAAACTAGAATCCAGATGTAGTGAGAGAGAGGACAAGACCAGATTGCAGACACACATAGAGACAGCTGACCTGAACAAGGAGGAGCTAATGGCTCCCTCAGACTGATAGCTGGGAAACCAGCATGGGACTGACTCAGACCCCCTGAATATGGGTCTCAGCTAGAAGGACTGAGAAGTCTAAACAGCCTCAGACAGTGGAACAAGGATGCATTCCTGGTGCATAAAAGGACCTTGCAGACACATCCCCCATGGAGGGATACTCCCTTAACCTAGATACAGGAGAGAAGTTCTAGTCCCTACTTCAAATGACTTGACAGATTTATATGACCCCACCTGGATAGCATAGCCTTATATGAGGAATGGGGTTGGGGAGATAGGAGAGGAAGGTGGTCAGGGTGCATGTGTTGGGGGAGAGAAAATAAGAGGGAGGAAGGGAAGAAGGGAGGGAGAGGGAACTGGGATTGACATGTAAAATAAAATAATAAAATAAAATAAAAAATAAAGATGTATGTTTTTCTAGTAAAAAAATAAAGCTGGATAATCATTCCAATAACATACTAAAAGTGGCAAAATATTCCATTCTTCTGGGATCCCAATTTGTTTCATGGCTGAATCACGCACACACACACACACACACACACACACACACACACACACACACTCACACCTGGCCCAGGCAAGTGCACAAGACACCCACTACAGAAGATGTTGTAGTCAGGGAATGTGCATGCAGCAATTGACAATTGAAAAAAAAAATAACATCAAGGATGCACCCTGTGAAGTTACTCTTCCCCAATTCACATTGTTTATGTGATCTATAGAAAGACAGGAACAAAAGCTGATAAATGGATTCTGGTGTCGGTCATAATGAAATTTTACCTCTTATTCTGTCTGAAACATATCCAGTAAACACTCTCCTAAAATACTTATTAAATGTCCTTACCATGAGATTTCTTAGCAAGCAGAAGAAATGAAGTAGCACTGACCACCAGATGAATTTCACACAAGTGACTGGCCCTGAATATCTTAAGCCATCTTTATTTATATTTCAAAAACAAGCATGTTTTACCATACTATTAAAATTTTTCCCAACATTATCTTCTGGCAAAAATAAATAGGCCAAATAGGTTTTTCACAACTTTTACAACAAAATGTCTTTAAACCAAAAATAGCATTTATAATTTTTCTAGCTTGGCCAAATATTGAACCAGGTTCATCTTGTCTTTACATAACTAAAAGGTGATAACCATAGGCACACATTTTCAAGAATAACAACAGTGTTCAAATTTTAACAAAGCATATTTACAGAAATAAGGTTGAATTGCCTCCAATCCTGAAATCTCTGAATCAAGACATTTCCCAGAGTTCAAAGTGACAGCTAACACTCTCAGACAAGAATCCTCAGAAGTATCAGATCGCAAAAAAATTTAGGGGAAATATTTGAGGAAAAAAACAGGGTTCCCATGATTGATCACATCTGTTTCATGTGAGACTAATATAATGACACTAAAAACCACCAAGAGAATCATCAGTATATGGAAAAGACAAGAACATGCACGCTGCACAGGCCCAGCTGTATGCTTGGTATGTCCTGAAGTCCACTAATCCTTGACGAGTGTGACTGTCTCTGTAGGCTTTTCCTCATCTGGAGACATATTGAACAAGCACTCATATACTGGCCGGAAACTAGGCCACATGGCCCTATGAACTTCAAAAATATAACTTTATCAAATGATTTAACCTTCTTAGCTCTTAACATAAACTAAGGACTAAGGAAGTTGTAAAACAAACATCAACATTGAAATCTGGGAATCACTTATTCGTGCGATAAATATGTATTGAATGTTTTGAATTTGTATATTATTTGTGTTTTAAGCACAGGGAATGAAAAACTGTTCTGTTCTCATGTTATTTACTTACCAATTACAACTATAGGTCAATATCAGACATATAAAACATCCCATCTTTTAGATGATAGCAAGTAGTACATAGAACAATAAGTCAGAAAGTGGAGGTGGGGAGTTTGAGTCCAACTTTGAGTCTGAGGAAGTCTTTCAAAATGAGTGATGTTTGAAAACAAATAAAGTAAACATAGAAGCAAAGGAATGATGTTGCTTGATAAAGGCCTTCCAGAAATAAATTAGGGCCTTCCAGAAATCTTTGATGTCAGAGATTTCATAAGGGCTTCTTTTACTTCTTTATTTCTCAAGCTATAGATGAGTGGATTCAATAATGGGGTCACCACTGTATAAAACACAGATACAACTCTGTCCCCCTCAGAGGATTGTCCAGCATTATCTCTCAGGTACATGAAGATAAGGGTACCAAAGAAAAGAGCTACAGCAGTGAGGTGGGAGGTGCAGGTGGAGAATGTCTTGGCCCTGCCTCCAGCAGAGCGGATCTGCATGATGGCCACAATGATGAACAGATAGGACACAGAGATCACCACAATGCAAGCAGGCATGACAAAAATGGCAAAGAAAATAATCACCACTTCTTGGATATAGCTGTTCCCACACACCAGTTTTAACAGGGGAGGGAGGTCACAGAAAATGAAATTGATCTCATTACTTCCACAGAAGGAGAGAGTAAAGGCTGTTACAGTCCGAACAAAACCACTAGAAAAACCAGCCACATATGCCCCAGTTACCAAGCCTACACAGGCCTTCTCTGTCATGATAGTGACATAAAGCAATGGTTGGCACACAGCCACATAACGGTCGTAGGCCATGATTGCCAGGAGGTAGCAGTCAATGGAAGCAAAGAATGTAAAAAGGAAGAACTGAACTGCACAACGAACTTGAGAGATGGCTGTGCCATGCTCCCATAGTACAGCCAGCATCTGGGGGACTATCACAGAGGAGTAGCAGATGTCCACAAAGGAAAGGTGGCTGAGGAAGAAATACATTGGAGTTTGAAGTCGACGGTTCTTCTGGATAAGGATGATCATTCCGGCATTCCCCAGCAGAGTAGAGAGGTAGAAACTCAAAAATAAAAGGAAGAGAGGGAGCCCCCATTCAGGATGCTCAGTGAATGCAGTGAGAAAGAACTCAGTCACGAATGTATAATTTCTTCCAGCCATCCATCTAGAGGTTTGTCTGTGAGGACTAAAACAAGATCCAAACAAGAGAAACTCATAAGAGAAGAATAAGTCATTTCAAGTTATAGAGTTTAAACAGAGTCTCTGATATTTATTCTTCAACTACAACAAAGTTTACAGACAAAAAAAGACTTAAATTTATAGCTCACTCTAAGACAAGATAATATATTATGGATGTTTCTTTTATAGTACGAATGGGGAATAAGTGGGTCTTGGACTAACAACCTAGATCTTGTATTTACAAATGTTCTCCAACTGAGTACTTTATGTTATATGTAGCACTTAAACTTTCTGCACCTCATTTCCTTCTTCTGTCAAAAGGCTAATATACCCATGTGCTTATTGGATGGTATGCAGATTAAAACAGATGCAGAAGGACACTGAAAAGCTGAAATCACTACATAGGCCTAGAGTTACTTGTTTTCATTTTTATTTCTTTTTTATTTAAATTTGAAACAAGTTTGTTTTACACATCAATTCCAGTTTCTACACCCAATTGCCCTCCCCTGTTCTCCCCTTCAACCCCCATCTTATCCCCTTTCTGCTCCTCAGGGAGGATAAAGCCTTCCATAGGGAGCTTTCAAAGTCTGTCATATCATTTGGAGCAGGGACCAGGCAGAGTCCAGTGTCTAGGCTATGGAAGTATTCCTCTATGTGGAATGAGCTCCAAAAGTCCAATTTTATACAAGGGATAAATACTGATCTGCTGCCAGAGGCCCCATAGACTTCCCAGTCCTCCCAACTAACACCACATGTAGGAAGTCTGGATTGGCCCTATGCTGTTTTCCCATGAGCTCCCGCTTGTTCAGGTCAGCAGTTTCTGAGGGTTTCTTCAGCCTGGTTTTAACCCCTTGCTCATCACTTCTCCCTGTCTGCAACTGGATTCCAGAGTTCAGCTCAGTGTTTAGCTGTGGTTGTCTGCTTCTGCTTCCATCAGCTACTAGATGAAGGCTCTAGGATAACATATAAGGTAGTTATCAATCTCATTATCGGGGAAGGGCATTTAAGGTAGCCTCTCCACTTAGTTGGGGTCATCCTTGTAGATCTCTAGACGTTTCCCTAATGCCACATTTCTCCCTCTATTATGATATCTCTACTCTTACTTACAAATTTAAATGAGCATTTCTATTAGCTTTCTCTCATTTAATTTTTGATAACCACTGTCACTACATGTAAGATTTTTTTGTAATGAAATATCATGTCAAATTTAATTTGTCTTTCAAGTAAAAGAATAGTGTGAAACACTAATAAATATGATGCATGAACTATAATTTCTTCTAGAAAAGTCATGCCTACATATATTTCCTCCAAAGAAGAGCAATATAGACCTGCCTTTGATGCTACATACCAGAGGCCATGAATTCAAAACAGAGACTTTAGGGTTCCTAGACTGTATCATTCCTAGAGTTTAAAGTATCAGCAAAAATGTGCTTTTGTAGCATGCACAACTACAAAGCCTTAGAGAAGCTCTACTCTTATATTTAGAAATCTTCTTGGTTCAATTATTGTCATGTAGGTGAATTACCAATGAGATTTAATATCCATCTCCCAAAACAAGGAACACGAAGATATACTCCTAAGAATAGGCTTGTGTTTAAATTTGTGTCTAATCCCCAGAAGTTTTAAGTGCCCATTTATTTTTTCATAAATAACAAAATGAGAACTTATCATATTGATAATACTGTATGTTATTCGTCAAATCTATCTATTATAATATATGCCATATTACTTCTTCTTAAGGGTATTTGGTAACTTTAATTCCTTGAAAAGCCTTCTTTCTAAATGTGATATACCAATTAATGAAATTATGTGGAGTAACCAAAGAATTTCTTTTACTAGTACTGTGTAAATGAGCATTTTGTTTTCTGTAAACAAAACAGCATGAGTCAAAATATCTGTATTATTAATCAGCAATGGGCTCTGCTTATAGAAATATTTCTGTTTTTTACTTTAACTGTATGAATTCTTTATAAACAGCTATTGTCCTAATTCAAGCTGGCTGAATAAAGATGATATATATATATATATATATACATATATATATATATATATATATATATGCACACAGAGAGAGAGAGAGAGGCATTAGCCTTGCAACTAAGATAGCAAACATTAAATTCCTACAAATATCTAATAAATCCCCATGATGATTGGTTGATTAGTCCAAAGCCCCTAGTGAAAGGTAGTTTAAAAATAAGCAACACATATATTTGAAAGGAGAATAAAACGGACTATTCTGCAATCTAGTATTAATGAACACTAATGAGGAAGTCTGAATGAATGGATTTTGTAGCCCTTGAAAACATTCCACAACAAGGGTGTAAAGAATGACTGTGGTGATTTGAACAACAAAAGCTACTACAGCCAGCCCAGTGATAATCTGATCTGTAGGGGTTGGCACCAAAGAAAAAAAGAACATAGATACACAAACTGTGAGTTGTCTTTACCTGAATTTTGCTGGTGCCTTTCTTCTTGGTGTGGTGTTTCTATGTGTGGTCTGCTGTCCCAGATGGTTCCTGCATCCACTTCACCATGAAGGAATGTATGCAAGTCATATTTCCTTTGTGTCTTTAATTCCTTTGATTTTTTTCCCCTTGATAAAAATGCAGCACTTTCTCATAGTCATAACACTGTGAACCATACCAAGTTCTTTTATATTTTAACCTCACTGCAAGGAAGGGACCACTCTTCCCTCTAAACATTACCAAATCAATATATCCTTGGCCCCAATTTCCTGAGATTGCTTCAGAATCCTGCTACAATAGTATGTCTTAGGGAACCAGCAAGTATTCCTATGCCACCAGTTCCAAGCATTTGGAATATAAGAAGCTTGATATGAATCTTATAGTCACTGTCAAAGTGCTAATTAGCTAATTAGCTCCAGGGGTGACTCTCCAGGGAAGGTGATTTTGTGACTTCCTAACAAGGTATCTAATATCGTTGAAAGTTGTTCTCTAATTTCAAACTCTCAAATTCCCATGACATGTCTTGCCACCTTGTTACTGCAGGTTTCCCCACCGGCTGCCGCTGGTTCTGCCGCCATTGTCCTGCAACCACGTGTGCCCCAAATAACACTCAGAGACTCTGTATTTGATACAATCCTGTTGGCCAATTACCATTACTGTTTATGGGCTAGCTCTGTCTTAATTATTAACCAATTTCTACTTATCTAAGTATTTCCACGTGGTCGTCTTAACGGGGAGCCACGCTGCAGGCGTCCAGCTCCTTCCCGGGCTACATCTCGACTCCACCTACTACTTCCTCTTCCTCCTCCTAGTCTCCTAGCCCCACCTATCTAGTTTTCTATTGGCCACAGGGCTTTATTAACAGTATGAGAAACATATATACAGAATCACATCTCCCATCATCTCCTCTTTTCTGTCTAAAGTAAAAGAAGGGGTTTAACCTTAACACAGCAAAATATACCATACAACAGTTATCAAATAAGATTTTGTAAGACTTAAAGAAAATATCATCTATCCTATCTTTGTCAGTCTAAAGACCTATATGTAACTTATTTTTAATCCTAACTAAGAAAAACTATAATCATAACTATCTGTCTTCAACTCCTTCAAAGACCACAGAAGGATAATATATAAACTCTAGAAATGACAGAGACAATGCATTGCCTGGTCAGTCACCCGAAGTTCTTCTGTAATGTTCCATCTTCAGCCCATAGGCCATAATGTGTGTCCAGACTCCTCAATAAGGCAGGAAACTTTTCTCTGTGTCCTGTAGACTATCTGGCTGTCTGGCAGCCTCTTCCATGAAACAGGAATCCTGTAGCAATGTCCATCTTGCATCAGCAGTTACCTTTTTGTGGGTCCTGCATGTCCAGTTTCTACAACATAAAGTCAAACAGTTCAGAAGAGCAGTACCTTGCCCAAATGGCTAGTCTTGCCATATTAGAAGCAAACTCCATAATGTGTTTCTTTGATGTCCATCTTCCTTTCTTCTGTAGGTGGTGTTACCAGGAGCAGTTGTGCCTCACTGTCAAGAAAAACCCTAAACCATTTTAAATGCCATATTCTGTAGGTCTTTGAAAGGTTTGAAGAATGCCTATCCATCTCAAATACATCTCTGTATATCTAGAAATCCAAACTAACTTAACTCCCATAGGTAACTCTCTATAATCTGTACTAAATTATTACATTACATTTTCCAATGAGCTATATAAACACAATACCTAAACAAGAGAAGAAATATACATATCACAAAATTGACCTTAAATTGTATCAATAAAAGAAAATCCATTCCAAAGCAAAGTATTCATATCTATACCTTAATTCCCTTTTTTACCTTTACAAGGATTGCTTGTGTCATTAACCATTTATAACCAAGCCCATATAAATGAAAACAAACATTTATAAACAATATTTGGGAATTTGGGCGTCGTTCTTTCCAAACTACTTCCTGCTGGTAGAGGGCGCTGTCATGGGGGTCCAAAGAAGACACAGAAATCTTGGCAGTAGTCTGCAAGGCTTTGTCTCAACTGCTTTGAATGTTGGATCACCTGGGGAGTTGTCTCAGGGGGTCTGGCTTGATCAAACCACATAAGTCTGGAAAGAATCCATAGCCTTCCATTTTCTGTGGAAACAAAAATAGAAATCCTTTTCCCCAGTAACTTGACCTTAGGCTCAAATTTTGGAGTCAAAGCATTTTTAAAATATATAAATTGAATTAATCCAGCAGCATTTCTTTTATCAGTAGTTGTTTTCTCAGCAATCAAATAATTTAAAGACAACAGAGCACGTATAGTATCCAAAATTTCTCTGTGTTTTCCATCTTTACGTGGCTTTTTTATTATTCTATTTCTTCTACTTCTATTTTTACATATTTTGAGACAGGGTTTCTCTGTGTAACTTTTATCTGTCCTGGAATTCACTGCATACCAGGTTTACTTTGAAATCACAGAGATCTGCTTGCCTCTGTCTGCCGAGTGCTGGGATTAATGGCGTGTGCCATTACATCCATCCATTTAATTCCTTTTTTCTTTTTAAACCATTGTATCCCGTTTCTTTTTCTCTCCCAAGCCAGCGTATTTTTTAAAACACAGTGTAAACCTTCATTGCAGCTCTCGTACACATCAATGAATTGTTAGCAGAGCTCTTTAAAAGCAAGGCGGTTTTCTTGCCGCTTATGCTAATTTTGGAAACCTCCCTTAAGGGAGCCACGCAAATCTCTGTCTACAACAAAACAAATCCAACGGAGAAAATGCTGCTACTAAGAAGTCTTGCTAGTCTCTGTTCCTTTGTTTCTAAAAACTATTTTTTAAGCTTTTGTTAAGTTTTAAGCGAAAGTTCTCAATCCCGCTTCTGACACCATTATGTTATTGCAGGTTTCCCCGCCGGCTGCTGCTGGTTCTGCCGCCATTGTCCTGCAACCACGTGTGCCCCAAATAACACTCAGAGACTCTGTATTTGATACAATCCTGTTGGCCAATTACCATTACTGTTTCAAACAGCTGCTGAAAGGCACTGGACAATAGAAAAAACTTCTGAACTAAATCAGCCGGTGTACTTCAAGGATGTATTGACCTCAGTATGGAAACCAGGATATGTGTTACGTTGGGGTAGGGGTTTCGCATTTGTATCTACAGGAGAAGAAAAGCTATGGATACCGTCTAAGTTGATCAAGATCCGAGTTGAACAAGAGAAACATCTTACTGAAGAGGAATGACAAGTCATTCAACAAATTGGGTCCCACAAAATGTGTGGAGACCTCTCAAAGGTAGGGGAAGTGTTCTTTTCTTGTCTTTACAGTAAAACAGAGAACACCTATCTTCAAACAACCAAGAGACAAGGAACATGTAGGTACCTACAGAAGACAGCTCTCCAGAAAGAATCATTTAATGAAGAGTAATCTGATTTATGGTAAAAATATTTAAGTCTAATAAACTGTTTCTATATGGAAATCTATTTCTCTTCACTATTTGGTATTCCTGTAGTCCCGATTCATATAAATCAATGCTGGCTTTGGAGTTGGATTTGGCTTTCCTTCTCTAAATTCAAGCATGTTGTTAAGATTGAATTCACAGTTTCTGCTTTATATCAAGAAGCCAATTGATGTAAGGCAGAAGAAAACAAAATCTAAGGACTCATATGTTTATATGCACTTTTTCTCTCTGAAATCCTCATTTTCTCTTATACATGTTAATGCTTATTGTTGCCTTTCCCCTAATGCATACCGTAAAACTTGAAAATTTTACTTTGATATTGATATTTAAGTTTTCCACAAGGAATAATAACAGTTCCCAACAGCAATCCTTGAACACTCCGGAAGGAAGATGGGGCCCCAAATGGAAATTTCCATTCTACTCACCCTGATGCATCTGAACTACAAACTTCACCCTTTAACTGGTTTGGGACTGCTTTGCTCAAGACAACTCCTGACTAGCTAGCTGTAATGGTGCACCTTCTTATTACAACCTGGCCAGAGTTCCAAAAAGAACTTCAGTCAAGCATTTTCTGCCACACTATGAATACCTACATATGTCACAGCCAATTCTGTTGAAAAATTTGGTTGCTAAACATTTTCTCCCTACAGGATCCCATGGAGCAATCATCGTCCCATTTCAGCAGGAAGTAATCTTAAGATAACGACGCCCCTCTCCCCACTCTTGGAATTTAGGGATAATATTCATCTCCATAGGGTTGGTTTTAGTTACTTGGGATGGTTGGGAAAGGTATGGTTCAGTATGATATAGGTAGATTGGCCTACCTTCTTGTGAATTGTTTAGTAAGAGTGAGATATTAGTATTTCAGCTTACACTGTTATATATTCTTGTCTGTGGTAACCTATATACTGGAAGAATTGTATATTATATTTTGTCATATTGTGTGAAATCTTCCCATTCATGTTTCATGCACATTATTCTCCCTATATTCTATGTATGTATACTTTGTTTGAGTTCAAGACATTTTGTATATTGATACAGTTTAGGATATTTATCTTGCTGCCCTCTTGTCTAGACATTTCTACTCTACCTCTACTTTAGGAATTTACATGTGCATAATTATATTGTTTAGGTGTGTATCCTTGCTTTTCTCAAGGAAGTTTTAATCAGGTTTTTAGCTAAGTTCCTGAGTATTATAGATCATCCTCACCCGTGTTTCCTTTGCCTATGAGATTAGTCAGCAATAGATGCTTAATCTCCAATCACTTCATAGACCTGCAGAACACGGCATTTAAATGTTTTAATATTAGTACTCCGTTGACATGAGACACTGTTGCTCCTGACAGCACCATGCACTTTCCCGAAAGTATGTTGGACACTGTCGTTGCTCCTTCTGAGTTCACCCTCACTTCGGCCATGGCCTCTTGGGCAAGGAACTGCCCCTACCTTGACAACTGATCTGGACATGCGGTCCTATGTGCTTGCAGGAGACAAACAGAAGACTGCTGAACCTTGCCAAGTCAGGGTAAGACAGCCTTTCTTCCTCCCTGCTTTTGTTGTGATCTGTCAGGTACTCTTGGCCTTAGCCAAAACTGGCTGTACCAACATTGCTCTGAGACCTTGGGTGACTGTCCAGGTAGCTTGCTGTTTCTGTCTTCGAGGCATCTTTTGGAAGTTGCCCATCCGCACTTCCTGTCTATCCTAGTATTGCTATTTTCCTTCTCAGGTCTTGATGAGTTTGTAGATTAAACCATCACAACTATTATTCTCTCTTCATAGTTAGATAGATTAGGTACTAGGCTTAAGCTTTCTAGCTTAGGATAACTCTACTGTAAACTGCGTTATGTCTTCATCCTAGGACTAGATATGTAGGTCGTTTTGTTCTCAATTTTCCTTTTCTTAGAGCACACTTGTTATTCACTGTTTTGTATATTTTTGTATCAAACCCAAATCTTTTCTTTAGACTAAAAGGGGAATTGTAGTGAGATATTCACCTTGTCTGCACCTGTGGCTTAGGCCATGCCCATTGGGGCGGAGACAGGGCCGGATGGGAGCGGAGAGAAAAGGTTGGGAGAGGGTCGGGCCGCCCCTTTTGGGTGGAGGACGCTGGAAGGCTCAGGATCTGCTGGAACCCGCTTCGTGCATCTGCCTATGTTGTGAGTTATTTCTCCCTTAATAAACTTCTGTTCGGCCTAATTGTTTATCCTGATTCTTATTAAATCACAATACCACCTCTCACCACAGAGCTGGTTCCTAAACTTATCTTCTTCTTGCTTTGCACAGAAAGGAATATATTTTTGGAAGATATCACTTTGATGCCACTCTAACCAACTATGACTTGATCACAAAATGATGCTACTTCTTCAGAACTAGCTCTTGTTTGCATAACCATGACATATTGATATTTATGACTGTTAAAGTTCACTGTTTAGTGAATATGATCAAATAACATTTTATATATATATATATATATATATATATAGTGCAATATATATATTGCAAAGCAATATGAGAAAATCCCTTAAAGAAGTGGAAGATAAAACAAGAAATTGGAAGAAATGAAAAAATTTCTTAAAGAAAGTACAGAAAGCCAAGAAAAAACAATTAAACAGGTGAAGGAAATGGTTCAAGACTTGAAAACGGAAATGGAGACAGTAAAGAAAACACAAACTGAAGGAATGTTGGAAATAGAAAAACTGGGCAAACAATCAGGAACTGCAGACACAAGCATAACAAACAGAATACAAGAGATGAATGCGTGAATCTCAGGTGCTGAAGATAAACTAAAGGAAATAGATTCACCAACCAAAGAAAATCATAATTCCAACAAATCCTTAACTCAAAACATCCAGGAAATGTGGGACACTGTGAAAAGGCCAAACCTAAGAATAATAGGCATAGAGGAAGGTGAGGAAGCCCAGCTCAAAGGGGCTGAAAACATATTCAACAAAATCATCGAGGAAAACTTTCTCAATCTGAAGAAGGATATGCCCCTGAAAGTACAAGAAGCATACTGAACACAAAATAGACTGGACCAAAGAAAAAAGACCCTCAACATATAATAATCAAAACACCTAACATACAGCACAAAGAAAGAATATTAAGAGCAACAAAGGAAAAAGGATAGGTAACATATAAAGGCATACCTATCAACATTGTGCCTGACTTCTCCATGGAAACCCTCAAGGCCAGAAGGTCCTGGATAGATGTTATACAAGAATTAAGAGTTCACAGATGCCAGCCCAGGCAAAACTATACCCAGCAAAGCTCTCAATCACCATAGATAGAGAAAACAAGGTATTTAATGACAAAGCCAGATTTTCACAATACATATCTTCAAATCCCACCCTACAGAAAGTTTGGAAGGAAAACTCCAACCCAAGAAAGTTAACTACACTCACAAAGAGGTAGGCAACAGACAATCCCACTTCACCAGAAACCAAGGGTACCAAAGGACAAATAAATTCACAATGCCACTGCCAAAAGCAAATCTAAAACAAACAAACATTAACAATCAATGGTCCTTACTCTTCCTCAACATTAATGGTCTAAACTAGTCTATAAAAAGACACAGGCTAATAGAATGGATATGGAGACAGAATCCATCCTTCTGCTGCATACAAGAAACACACCTAAGCTACATAGATAGACATTACGTCAGGGTAAAGGGCTGGGAAAAGATCTTCTAATCCAATGGACCCAAGAATCAAGAAAGTGTGGCTATCCTAATATCTAACAAGTTAGACTTCAAAACAAAATTAATCAAAAGAGATGAAGATGGTCATTTCATATTTATTGCAGGAGAAATCCATCAACACAAAGTCTCAATTCTGAACATCTATGCCCCAAATACAAAGGCACCCACATTCGTAAAAGAAATGCTACTAAAACTCAAAGCTCACATAAAACCTCACACACTTATAGTGGGAGACTTCAAAATACCACTCTCACCACTAGACAGGACCACCAATCAGAAACTCAACAAAGGAACAAAAGAACTATCAGAAGTAATGTCTCAACTGGGTTTAACAGACATCTATAGAACATTCCATCCAAACACAAAAGAATATACCTTCTTCTCTTCTCCACATGGAACCTTCTCTAAAATTGACCACATACTAGGTGACATAACAAACCTCAACAGATACAAAAGAATTGGAATAGTTCCTTGTATCTTATCAGGCCACTATGCTTTAAAATTGGAATTCAACAACAACAGAAATCTCAGAAACCCTACAAACTCATAAACTGAACAATGTGCATTTGCACCACACCTGCGTCAAAGAAGAAATAAAGAAAGAAATTAAGGACTTCCTAAAATTCAACAAGAGTGAAGACACAACATACCCGAACTTATGGGACACCATGAAAGAAGTGTTATGAGGGAAGTTCATTGCATTGAGTGCCCATATGAAGAAACAGAGGATAGCCACATTAGAGAATTATCAGCGCAACTGATAGCCTTAGAACAAAAAAAAGCAAACTCAACCCGGAGGGGTAGATGCCAGGAAATATTCAATTTGAGGGCTGAAATCAATAAAATAGAAACTAGGAAAACAATACAAAAATTCAATGCAACAAAGAGTTGCTTTTTCTAGAAAATCAACAAGATTCACAAACCTTTATCCTAACTAATGAAAAAGCAGAGAGAGATCATGCAAATTATCAAAATCAGAAATGAAAAGGGGGATATGATAATGAACACAGAAGAAATCCAGACAAATTTCAGGTCATACTTTGAAAACCTGTACTCTACAAAATTTGAAACTTCAAAGGAAATGGACAAATTTCTGGATAACTATCACTTACCAAAATTAAAACAAGAACAGACAAACAACTTAAATAACCTTCAATGAAATAGAAGCAATCATCGAAATCGAAAGCCTTCTAACCAAAAAAAAAAAAAAAAAAAAAAAAAAAGCCCAGGGCAAGATGGCTTCAGTGCAGAATTATATCAGAAATTCAAGGAAGAGCTAATGCCAATACTCCTCAAATTGTTCCACACAATAGAGACAGAAGGCACATTATCAAACTCTGTCTATGAGGCCACAATCTCCTTGGTACTCAAGCCTCACAAAGATACAACTAGGAAAGAAAACTACACAGCAATATCCCTGATGAACATCGATGCAAAAATACTGAATAAAACACTGGCAAACTGAATCCAAGAATACATCAGAGAAATTATCCACCGTGACAAAGTAGGCTTCATCTCTGGGTTGCAAGGATGCTTTAACATATGAAAATCCATCAATGTGATCCACCATATAAACAAACTGAAAAAGAAAAACCATATGAACATCTCCCTAGATTCTGAAAAAGCCATTGACAAAATTCAACACCCTTTCATGATAAAGGTCTTGGAGAGATCAGGGATAACAGGAACATACCTAAACATAATAAAAGCAATATATAGTAAACCAACAGCCAACATGAATGGAGAGAAGCTTCAGGCAATTCCTCTAAAATCAGGAGTAAGACAAGGTTGTCCTCTCTCCCCATATCTCTTCAATACTGTATTTGAAGTTCTAGCTAAAGCTATAAGACGACAATAGGAGATCGAGGGGATCCAGATTGGGAAGGAAGAAGTCAAACTGTCTCTATTTGCAGATGATATGATAGTTTACATAAGCAACACAATAAACTCTACCAGGGAATTCCTACAGCTGATAAACACCTTCAGCAAACTAGCAGGATACAAGAAAACTCAAAAAAATCAGTAGCTCTAATTTACTCAGATGAAAAAGAGGCCGAGAAAGAAATCAGAGAAAGATCACCCTTTACAATAGCCACAAACAACATAAAATATCTTGGGGTAACGCTTACCAAACATTTGGAAGACATATACAATAAGAACTCTGTGTCTTTAAAGAAAGAAATTAAAGAAGATATCAGAAAATGGAAAGATCTCCCAAGCTCTTGGATTGGAAGGATAAATATAGTAAAAATGTCAATCTTGCCTAAAGCAATCTACAGATTCAATGCAATCACCATTAAAATCCCAGCACAATACTTCACTGACCTTGGAAGGATAATAATCAACTTTGTATGGAAAAACAAAAGACCCATGATAGCCAAAACAACCCTGTACAATAAAACAACTTCAGGAGGCATCACTATCCCTGACTTTAAGCTCTACTCCAGAGCTATATTTCAGAAAACAGCCTGGTATTGGCACAAAAATAGACATGTTGACCAATGAAATAGAATAAAAAAAAATTCCCGAT
This sequence comes from Cricetiscus sungorus, assembly GCA_030556225.1. Lineage (NCBI taxonomy): Eukaryota > Metazoa > Chordata > Mammalia > Rodentia > Cricetidae > Cricetiscus > Cricetiscus sungorus. The sequence goes on from JANBXA010000007.1 coordinate 112,324,124, forward strand.
ATTAATCTCCACACCTATGAAAACCTGATTTTCAACAAAATAGCTAAAAAAATTACAATGGGGGTGGTGGGAGTGCAAACTCATACAGCCATTTTGGAGATCAGTATGGCGTTTCCTCAGGAAAATGGGAATTAGCTTACCACAGGACCCAGCAATTAGACTGGGTATATACCCAAATGTCCCACATCCATGCAATAAAGACATTTGCTCAACTATATTCATAGCAGCATTGTTTTTAATAACAATAACCTGGAAGCAACCTAGATGCCCCTCAACTGAAGAATGGAAAAAGAAGATGTGGCACATCTACACAATGGAATACTACTCTGTAGAAAACAATAACAGAATCTTGAAATTCGCAGGCAAGTGGATGGAATTTGAAGAAACCATCCTGAATGAGGTAACCCAGTCACAAAAAGCAGAACAGGGTATGTACTCGCTCATATATGGATTTTAGATGTAGAGCAAAGGATCACCTGCTTTTAATACACACCACCAGACGAGCTGGGACACATGGTGTATTCTAATAGATTCATATATAGTCCTTCACAAAAAGGGGAAGGGATAAATCCCCCAGAGCACATGGGAAATGGAGGGGCAGTGAATGGAGAGAGAACTAGGAGAAAGTGAAGGGGAGGAGAGAAAACTCGTGTGACTAGATAGATTGAGTCAGGGTGAGGGGGGGATAAAAGAGGGAGCCATTTTTGGTTTGAAGAGAAAGCTGAACCTAAAGAAAGGTCTAGAGAACTACAAGACTGACTCCAACTAACAATTTGAGCAACCACGGAAAGGCTACCATAAATGCCTTTCCCTGATAGTGAGATCATCATCTAAATTATCCACCATCATGGAGCCCTCTTTTAGTACCTGTTGGAAACAGAAGCAAACACCCATAACCAAACACTGAGTCAAATTAGAATCCAGATGCAGAGAGAGGGGACAAGACCAGGTTGCAGAAACATACAAAGACAGCTGACCTGATCAAGGAGGAGCTAATACCCCCCCCCAGACTGATAGCTGGGATTCCAGCATCGGACTGACTCAGACCCCCTGAATATGGACTGAGCATTCTGGGGGACCTCAGACAGTAGAAACAGAATCTATTCCTGGTGCACTAAAGGACCTTGCGGACACATCCCCATGGAGAGATACTCCCTTAACCTAAAGACAGGAGAGAAGTCCTAGTCCCTACTTCAAATGACGTGACTGATTTACATGACCCAACCTGGATAGCATAGCCCTACAAGTAGAATCGTAGTGGGGATGGGAGGGGAGGGTGGCCATGGTGCATGTCACAGTGGAAAGAGGGTAAGGGGGAGGGAGGGAGGTTTGGAGGGAGGATGGGAGAGGAAACTCGGATCCACATATAAAATTTTCAAATTATATTATTAAAAAAATTGAAAAACAAAAAAAATAAAAAATAAAAAAAACATCCAGAGGTTCATATTTGAGTGTGTAATAATTAAATCAGAATGTCTATGTATTGGAGCCAGATACCAGCATATTTTGTTTTAATTCACCGATGACTACAATATGAAGCAAAGCTTGAGAGTAACTGACAGAAGGCTCTCTCATGTTCTTAGATGTCTGAAGCAGATGTTTCAGGAACATGACTTTAATAACCCTTACACTTTAAGACAATTGTTTTTGCTATTTGTTCTCTATATAGAAAATTATACTCTATAACTGCATGTATAAAGTTCTATGATTAAGAAAACACATCAGCTTTAACCCTCACATACCCCAAAGCATTTATATGTAGACCTTCCATTTGTTTTATAGCCTGGTGTTCCTTGGTAGTGGTACCTATTAGACACTACAGATTTTAACAGGCTCAGAAATTGTTCAAGTACCAGACAGCAAAGCAGTAATTAATTTAATAAAAACACAGCATCTTTTGTTTTATTATGATTTTATGTATGATTATGATTATATATGATTCACCTTTAATGCACAGTGCTTCTTTCTCCTCACAGGCAATACTTCTACTGGGAATGTTTTTGGGTTGTAATTTGTACAAATAGCATCCTTCCAGATGGTTCCCTGTGGAATTACAAGAAGACTGTCTCTAGAGTCATGAAGTGGATCCCAAAGTGAAGTCTCTAATGCTCTGTTTCATAAGCAGTATTGAGTATAATCATTTGCCCCACTATCCCTAGGTCCCAAGTAATCATGTGTTCAGGTGGTTGGAGCCCAGCTTTCAAGAAAAAAATAATAAATCCAATGAACTTCATCTATCCAGTTAAGGACATTGATCATTCTACAATGCACTACACACAAAAATATCATATCATACCTCATAAATAGGCATATTGAAGCCAATAAGATGATAATGTGTATAAATGTTTTTGCCATGAAAGCTTTGTAAGCTGAGTCAATATCCAACACCCCTATAAAGCTGATTGAAAGGAACATTCCGTATAGTTATTTCCTGACTTCCACATGCACATTGTAGTAAATACTTCCTCCCAACACAGGTATATTTGTAGTAAGAATAGAGATTGTAGAAGTGGCTCAGGATCTAAGAACAATATAGCAATCCTCCGCAGAACCCGAGTTCAATTCTCAGCATCCATATGGTAACTCAGAATCATCTATAACTCCAGTTGTATGGATCTAACACTCTCCAATCCTCAACAGGCACCAAGCATACACATGATAAATATACACACATACAAACAAATACCCATAAACATAAAATAATTTGTTTTAATTTGTAATTTATTTGTTGTTGTTGTTGTTTATTCTGTGTAGCCCTGGCTGTCTTGTAAGTCTACATTATATTTAGGAATTCTTGGGGGATTTGCATATCTCTGTCAATATTTTTCCTTATAGTCTTTCAAATGAAATGAGACAATGCTTATGGGTGGCACTAAAGCTACAGAATAAGTAGATAGTGACAGAAAATTCATACTATCTCTGACCAAGTGATTTCACGTTTTGTAAAGTATCAGCACAAATTGGGCTTACCTTATTCACTGATAGTATCACTTTCTAAGCCATAGCCAAGGGGACAAGGACATGGCCTTGTGTGAACTGATTACAAGCATTAGCACACTCTTCTTCCAAGTTGCCTTTTTATTTAACTACTATACATGGATAACTGAGCCTTTGAGGCAAAAAGTCATGTCCTATGATTGGGATGTGACCCTTGGAGGTTTAGCTTTTATGTCTGAATATAAGTTCTCATGGCTAAATCTTCTTGGGTGTGTCACAAGCCATTGCAAAGATTTAAAACAATTAGTACCTCTAAATGCCCCTAGAAAAAACTTTGGCAGAGCTTCCTCTGATCAGAGTTCCTCTCATTTCATTACTGCTTTCACTGCTGTCTCTTTACATATTTTAGATCTGAAAGATTTTTGTAGATTCTCATAAGATATTAAAATTAAAAGGAGTCTTGTAAGTAAAAAATGCTCAAACTTTCCAATTTGCAGGCAAACAATCTCAGGCCCTCAAAATAAGAAGATTGCTAATGATTGGACGAGTTGATTTTCAAGTGTGAGTATTTAGGAACAATCTGATTAATTAGTACTTTACTTACAAATCCCTTATTTATCACAAATTCAGAAGACACCCCAGACACAGAGGGCTGAAAATTGAGCTTACTTTTCTTTAAAATCATTAATGTCTGTCCTCTTGACCTTCAAAATCCTCATGATGATATGTGCCCAGAGATACTTATCATTTTCTACTTTCCTTATGAGTTTCCCCAGTTTCACCAGAACACCTGTAAATGACTTCAGAGAATGATAGAGGATCAAGGGCTCTTGGTGATTTCTTCTGCACCATGCTTGACCTCCCAGGACTTATATAAAACATGAAAACTGTGCCACTTACAATTTCATCTTCTCTGACATTCACTACCATTCCCAAACCTAATCATTCACTTGTGAAGTGCTTGATTTCCATCATAACCCATACCACACAAGATTAAAAAGAAAAAAGGACTTACCATACATAATGTCAACTTCTTTATGAAACAATGCAAAAAGTCAGCAGGATTAAAATCAAAATAGAAATGTTGTGGTATCATTAAGTGATAGAGTTCTCCTTTATCATGCACACAACACTAGGTTCAAATACAAACACTCCCAAAACACAACCCAAATAACCCAAATATATAGATAGACTCTTAGAACACGGACTGATTATTATGATGATCTTATTCAACCTATTGCCTCAGTTACAAGAGAAAGAAATCAAGATAAAGAACTAGAGAATGCCTTTATTGAAGACATTGAAGTAGGTTGGTGTGTATCATTGGAGGAACAGACAAAGAGATAACATCTGAAGGAAAGTTGGTAGAACTAGCACTCATCATGTTAAATGAAGTAGCCATATTCAGAAAAGACAACTTCTGCATGCATTCTACTCTGTGGAAACAATATTCAAATAAAATCAGCTATAAAAGCAGAATGGAGACTATTGGGAATATGAAAAGGTAACAACAAGAGGGAGAGAGAAGATCAAGAGAAAATTACAGAGATAATATATCTAAGTATATTATGCACATATATTAAAATGTCATAGGTAAACTCATTATTTTGCACCCATTTAAAAAGGAAGGCATTTTTCCTCTATGGTGGGAAGTCAAATCTTTGTAAATTGTTTCCTTTCCTTGTAAATGCCTTGTTTCCAAAAATTCTAAGAGAGAAACATGCAGGTTTTATTCTCAATGATCCAATATTTTCTTTATCATTCTGCAGAAATTTTTATAGCTCATTTATAATTTAGAGCTATTTGCTTAATGTTTAACCAGAAACAATTGACAGGGAATATATATTCTAGCCACACTTTAAGAAAAGCTATTCATTTTCAATCAGGATTTTAAAACAAAATCTATGAAAAACAAATGGAATTCATTGAGAATTACAATGTGTTAAATACAAAACAATATTATTTCTGTTAGAATAATACATTAAATGAAAACATATCTTGTAAGTTGTTACTTTTTTACACAAGGTTTATTATATTGACAATCATAGACTAGTTCTTTTTCTTCAGTTCATTATCTGTTACCATCTAGGTTTGTTAACATTTTCAATCTGGTCAATTGTTACAGAATTGTGGCAAAGGTCATAGATTGACATAAAAAATAAGTAAATAGAAAAGAAAAAGAATGGTTGATACTGGCAGTTGATTATTGCTGAGAGACCTTATATTTATCAAATATATATTTAATTAAGAATTGTTATGCCTCACTTAGAATGAAAAATTAATTTACCCAAAGCATCACTAGAGGAAAAGTAGGATTTATATTCTTGTACATACTCTGAGTGTTAATATTCTGTCCCAGCTAGTCCTTGGGGTTCTGACAGGATATGCCCTAGCTGTAGCCACTAAGAGCAACACCTGTGCATATTTACTATATTCCCTTTTAAAAAGGCCCTACTCACCTCCTATTCTTCTCTGTCTTTCTCTCTCTTCCTCTCTCTGTCTGTCTGTTCCTCTCTTTCCTTCTTCCTCTCTTCCCATCTTTCCTTTGTCCTCTCTTCTGCTGCTTCTCCCTCTAGAAGCTTGTCGCCCTCTTCCATTTCTCTGTTTTATGATCCCTTTCCTCAATGAAAAACCCCTCTGCTTGAACATTGTCATGTGGCATCTTTCTCTCATGTGCTGATTGTCTTACAACACTATGAACTCTGAAGAACAAGGAAATGTTTCCTTAATTTCAAGATGAAAATTTTATTTGTACCAATGTCTTCCTCATTTCCTTGAAACTCAAATGAGATCATTCACAGGAATAATTTTTTTTCCAAAGCAGTTACTACCTGATGTGGACTTTGCACGTAGACGTGAAGGAAATGAATATTATGCAATGAAAGGTTCTTTATTTTTTTTTTCAGTTTTGTATAGGAGCTCCAGTTACTCTCCTCCTTAAGCAAATATTTGCCCCAGAATACAAGGTATGCTTAAACTATTTATATCTGTCAATATTAATTGTGTTGTCATGACACAGGATGCTTAGTGAGAATCTCTTATAACATGGACAAAAGTGTGAGGCGGAACAGCATTGTGTTGTGTCTTTTATAAACTACACTTAGCCCTTGTGGAGGCCTCCATATAAGAGTTTCTCATCTAGAAACTCTTAGCAGAACATGATAAAAAAAGAAGATGAAATACAGTAATTGAGGTAGCAGCAAGATCATTTTAAAATTTGTCAACAAATCTAGAGCAAATAGACAATCTAATGAGGCATGGAGTTAGTGCTATATCCTCATCCTGTCTACCTTTATTGACTGAGCATTTATATATCTGAAAGGAAAGTGAAAAACTATTTTTACCATTTAAAGTAACCCCATGATATGACCTTTTACACAATTCCTATACTTGGTGTAAACTATGAAAGAAATTCCAGAATGATAGAGCAGGATAACAGTAGTTACTAGTGCCAAGGAGCTAGCTGTCAGTGACAAACAAAGATAACATGGAAGTACAATAGAATTTCAACTATGAATTTTAACACTTTGTATTTTGTTCTCTTTAACACTTGCTTGCTTCCTCTGTTCTAGGCATAACATAAACCCTAGGAAATATCAATAGTGGAACCAAAGTTGAATGTGGTCCTTTCGCTCAATTTTGTAAGATTTGAGAAAGCTGGATTCTACCAGTGACATTTCTGAAGGCAGACTGCAAAATTTTATTCCTCAGGCTATAGATAATAGGGTTCAACATGGGGATAACCACAGTATAGAAGACAGATACTACCTTTTCTTCCTCCAGGCATTTTTCTGATCTGCTCTGTATGTACATGAAGATGAGGGTCCCAAAGTAAAGAGACACAGCAGTGAGGTAGGAGACGCATGTAAAGGAAGTCTTGATTCTGCCTCCCAAAGACTCCATGCTCATGACAGCCTTGATGGTTAGCAGGTAGGAAATGAGTATGACCACGGCATTGGCCAAAATGACAAAGTTCCCAAAAAGACAATGATAATCTCAGCTTTTGTTGTGTCACTGCAGGCCAGCTTCAGCAGAGGTGGAAGGACACAAAAGAAGAAATTGATTTGATTATTTTCACAGAAGAAAAAATAAAAGGTACACGTGGTTCTTAAGATGGCCCCAAACAACCCACCACCATAAGCTCCAGCCACCAACCTCCAGCATCTTCTAGGACTCATAGCTACAGTGTAGAGCAGTGGGTTGCTAATAGCAACATAATGGTCTTAGGCCATCACAGACAAGAGGAAACATTTTTGTAGCTGCACAGATGGTGAAAAAGAACAACTTGGCAGCACATTGACCATAGGAGATGATTGTTTTGTCTTTGGCCAGTGTAGCCAGGATTTGAGGGGTGATGACTGAAAAATAGCAAGCATCCAACACAGAAAGATGGCTCAGGAAGAAATACATTGGGGTATGGAGTTGGACATCTACCTGTATGAGAATGATCATACCCAAGTTTCCCCAAATGGTGATAAGATAGAAGCTGAGAAACACTAGAAACAGTGGAACTTCCCACTTGGGAATGTCATTAAAGCCCATGAGAACAAACCTTGTTACCATAGTGATGTTTTTCTTGGCCATAGAATCAGTGTGGACTGTTAATCTATGAAGGACAATGAAGTGAAAGAGTAACAGGGACAAAAGCACAAACACCTTTTCTCTCTTACAGAAGTTGACTTTGCAACTATGAGCTTAATTACAATGATTGTTTCAGAAATCTTGAGTCAGGCTTAATCTTCTGGATCATTTCCTAAATTTGACAAAGCAAAGACTTAAGATGTTGTTTCTGATTCAGATTAATTCTGGCCTATATTTGGAAATTTCTGTGAAGAGAATGCACAAGTGACCCTTGGGTTTGAAAGAAGCCAAGACAACATATATCCCAACCTTATCTCTTGTATCACAGATATTCCATATGCCTATATAAAGATAGAATCTGTCCATACCTATCATACAGTCATCTCAGCTTAGCCTTTTCTGACACTCAAATCCATCCAATGACTTCTTTTCAGGAAGTTCTTATAGAAGTTTAAAGACAATATATTTTCTCTTCATGTTGTCCTTGTAGCACACATTTATGTATTTTTCTAATTATGTGTTTACTTAAGCAGGCTGAGAAAAATGTCTTCTCATGGGCAAGCAAGACATCTCAAATAATAGACACACATACAATCAGACCTGAGTCTGATACTGTGAAATATTCCCCCAGATCCCACATGTCTAGAGAGAATCACCTACAGTTTTTCTTTAATCTCCACAGATAGTCGGTGTGTCTGGATACACACACACACACACACACACACACACACACACAGAGAGAGAGAGAGAGAGAGACAGAGACAGAGACAGAGACAGAGACAGGAAAAGAAAGACAGAGACAAATAACACTAGATAAATAAATAATTCCTAAATGGTCAACATATTTTTCTCTGCACTTTAGTCTTTTAGCATTAGCTCAGAGGCTTTCAAATTCAACATAATGTATTTTCATTCTTCTCTTCATTATGTGGCTTTGGTAAAGTAATGTGCCCCCTTTGCCTCAATTTCTTATCCATATTATGGAAAAAGTATAACTGTATTATAAGGTTTTGTGAATGATAAGTGTTTTGTGTTTATTTGTTTTGTTGTTGTTGTTGTTGTTGTTTTGAGACAGAGTTTTTTTGTGTAGTCTTAGCTGTCCAAAAACTATCTATGCAGATCAGGCTGGTCTCAAACTCACAGAGATCTGTCTTTCTCTGCCTCTAAAGTGCTGGAATTAAAAGCACACACCCCTGCTGTCCTGCTAGTAGTAAGTAATTTAATATATGTAAGATATTTAATGTCCAGTTTTAAAAGACCTAGATATAGTAATTTTTTATTATTGCTAACATTATTATAAATTTTACATATGACCTATTGGTTCATTTTCTGAAAGACAATATATTTCACTCATATAAATTCCCTATATTTACCTCTGCATTTCATTAGCAATATATTTTCATATTACAGATTGCTGGAGTACGGATTCACATACATAGGCAACTTTGACATAATAATTATTTTTGTCCCACAAAATAAAATGAATTCTACATTTCTTCTCTTAAAAAAAAATTATGTCTTTCATCCTATTCCTATTCAAGTACTTGTTTTTCTCACTAGTTCTGTGGTTTGCTTGTTGGTGATTATGGAAATGGTAAATGGTGTTCTTCTATTAAAATTGTATATGTACTATGAAATAAAGAATTCTGTTGATTCAGGGAAAAGATTCCAAATATCAAGTGAAATTAATTTTCTTTTCCTATTCTTTATCAGTTTTTTCAAGACACATTTTGCATTTCCAACAATTTATTATCTTCCTATGTTATGGATCTGAGTCTCATCATCACTCAATATGCATGCTACTTACCATTTTCTATATGCATTCTATCTCCTCATGAAAATTACTAACATCCAAATGCTCTTTGAAATGTTCTTCACAGAAACACATATACTTTCAAAGGCACTGATACTTAAATATTTTATAAATTACTGTCAATAGTATCACTAGGCAGATACTACTGACATATTATTTATGGAAGAGAAACTGAAATGATATGAAAACTCTCCACATTAACTTCATATACAGAGGAATAACCGTCCAATTTAAAGACCCCTGACTCCATTACCCTATATTGCTTCCCCAGAACCTTTGTTAATTATTTTAACATCACATTCCCCACCATACAATTCAGGCTGAAACTTGATGACTCAAAGATGCTAATTCTATAACAAAAATATATGAGCCTCCTAGAAGAGAATGTGGGAGATGCCCTTGAACAAATTGGTACAGGAGACCACTTCCTGAACATAACACCAGTACCACAAACTCTGAATTGACAATTAATAAATGGGACCTCCTGAAACTGAGAAGCTTCTGTAAAGCAAAGGACACAGTCAAGAAGACAAAACAACACCCCAAAGTCTTGGAAATGATCTTCACCAACCCCACATCTGACACAGGGCTGATCTCCAAAATATGCAAAGAACTCAAGTAACTAGTCACCAAAACACAAAATAATCCAACTAAAAAGTGACCTTAACTAACAATCTAAGCAATAGTGAAGAGGCTACCTTAAAGGCCTTTCTCTGATAAAGAGATTGATGACTATCTTATATGAATGCTTGTTTATAATTTAAATAAAAATACATGAGCATACAAAATATATTAAGAAATGATTTTTGTATGCGCCTACCCTGACCAGCAAGGAAGACGCGACTCCAGGTAGATCTTCTTCATGCAGTTTTAATCAGGATCCTCGAAACATGTTTCTGGCCTGCGAGAGAGAGGCGGGGGACCCCTGCACAGACTTAAATACCCTTAAGCTAACCAACCCCAGTGAGCCACGTGGACCCTGCAGATAGGCTACTCTAATGCAGAAGCAGACAGGCTGAACAGACTTAACTAATTAAGGGCTTGTTTACGCCAGAGAGCCCTCACCAATGGGAAGGTAGAAGGTGGAAGCCAGTGCCACTTTAAGGCATGGCACTTTGTGGCTCTCTACAGATTTTTAGTTAACCAGGAATTTTTTTGCTGTAAAACATGGCATTGTGATTATAAAATTCATTGTAATAAAAATGACTCATTTAATGTAATGTATGCATCTTTACCCTTTGTATAAATATTTATATCAGTAAACCTATACAGATGGCTCTACACCCCTTCATATTTTGACAGATTCCTTTGTGTGTTACATATTCATTTATTTACATAGTAGGTATGTAATTTTAAAAGTGGTTTAGTGACTAAGAAACTTAATTTTTCCTAAGAGTCAAATGCAACTTTGTTTACATAAATTTCCAAGCTATTTTATAAACTTTCAGAGTGTGACTGGCAATATTCACTTTTTGTAAGATTCTATATAAAGGATTTGAGACACCATCAAGTTGTTTTGATCCTAGAATAAAGGAAGTCAACAGCCTTACTGAACCCATATTACTGTAAAAAACATTTTGAAAAATAATAAAAAAGACCCTACGGAATTTTATGAGTCAATATCATAATGTATAATATACAATAAAGAATATTTGATGCTAGAGGAGGAGAAAAAGATATATGTTATAATAAGACAGTTTTAAAAATTGTTTAATCCTAGGAATTATACTTACTTCAACTTTCAACCTACTTTCCCCTCTTCTTTCTATTTCTTGAGGTCCTAGGTGGTTAGAGGGTTATCATCAAAGGAGCTCACAAATAGTATTTTTCCTCATCTTACCAGAATTAGTCTCTCAAGACACTACTACACGTTCACTGAAGTTATGTTTGGAGACAGACTTATGCCAAATATGTTAAAGGTATTATTTTCTTTAAACTTCATAATTCCATATTGAAATGTATGAAATTTTACTTTTACTTTACAGATAAGAAAAATGAAGACTGGAGGTATTAAATTATTTGTCTGAAATGTCACTAGCAAATGATCCCACCTTGATTCCCTGACTACAACTGAATTAATTTCTGACTTGCTGCTTTTCTGAACACTGGTGCTTTGTTCATTGAGTACCTGCTCTTGGACAATCACAATATGACATGCTCTGTACACATTATTTTACATAATTCAGTGATTCTAGACAAGAAGTGTTATTGTTGTCCTTGAGGAGACTAAACTTAAATAGATAAGGATGTTTCCCGCGGTCAAAGCAGTAAGTGAATCTGGAATTTAATATAGGTTTGTCTTATTCCAAAGATGTAACTCTAATATAAGTGGCTACGGCTCCTTTCAGCATACTACCCAAAGAACAGATTTCACATTCTCAGGAAAATTTCAAAACTAAGCTCTCCAATCTGGTAAAAGCCTCTATCAAGAAAAGAAACTGTATGTTCTAAAAGGTACCAAGTGATATCAACACCAAAGAAATGATAGCCTATTAATGGGAGATGTTATTCTGTATATATGTTTCTCATACTGGTTAATAAAGCACTGTGGCCAATAGAAAACAAGATAGGTGGGGCTAGGAGACCAAGAGGAGGAAAGAGGAAGTAGTAGGGAGGAGTCAAGATGTAGATCATGGAGGAAGCAAGACTCCAGCCGTGGCTCCCAGATAAGATGAGCCACGTGGAAATACTTACATAAGTAGAAATGGGTTAATCATTAAGACAGAGCTAGCCCATAAACAATAATGGTAACTGGCCAACAGGATTGTATCAAATACAGAGTCTCTGAGTGTTATTTGGGGCTGGTGCAGCTGTGGGCCTAGACCTGCGGCAGGCAGGCTGGCGGGCTGGCGGGCTGGCGGGCTGGTGGGCTGGCGGGCTGGCGGGCTGGCGGGTAGAAAAAATCTGCAGTAACAGCCTATAGTTGCAAAAGCAAAATAATTTGTATATACCTGAGAATTTAGATAGAAACTAAACCCCAAGGGCGGATATAGTACCCTAAAAAGAGATCTGGTGCTGGCGAGATATCTGTTTGATTAAGAACACTGGCTGTTCTTTCAGCTTTCATCATTGACTTGGATTCCACCCCTAGAACCCACATGATATTTCACAATCATCTGTAATTCCAGGTCCAGGGGATCTGATGCCATAGTCTTGCTTCTGCTAGGATCAGGCACATATATGGTGCACAAATTACATAAAGTAAAATATTAATACTCATAACTTAAAAAAATTAAAAAGAAAAGATCCAGTAGCAAATGCCTTATTGTTTCCCTAATTTGCCTTTGCTGATTTGTCTGGAAATGCCCAGTATCTTTTCTGGGTTCTGAGATGGTAGAGTTACCCTGTTCAGCTTAGAGCCTTAGGATTCAAATACCAACGCATTAAGTATTTTTAAAAAGCAACTGTGATTACACACATTTCAGTGTAATATGGCCACTTGAGAATTTTTCTTTTGCATAGCAAGTGAATGGGTATTTAAAATGCATTTGGGGATGGCATATAGGAACTACATAATGAAAATATTCCCCTGAATTATAAATCAACCCAGGGACAGCTTCTAAGACTCCTGGGAAAATCTTCCCTATTTTTTCTCTTAGGCAGAGGCTTATTTTTGCATCTTCTACACATCTCTTAGTGGATGAAATCTACTTTGAGATTGCATGACAACTCCTAAGATTTCTAGGTTCTGGAGATCAACAGAAGCTTCTACAGGAAATGGACATATTCTGCTGAGTTAGTCAGTCAGTAGCCTAAAAGTCAGATCAGAAGTCTTCACGTAAAATTCTCTTTGCACTATAAGATTTTTTATACCCACTATGTAGTTACAGCTCAGATTAGAAACAAAACCATATTGGCTGTGCCATTTTTCATAAGAAAGGATGTTTGACTTGGAAGGCAGAGTCAAAGATGGTATGAGTATGCTTCAACTGCTTCTGCACTGAGCAGTATGGTTTCCCACCCCCTCAACATCCACTTACAGAATTCTCCAGACAACTTTCCTTGTTCTGTTTCTCATATATTCCCTGCCTCTGAAACCCACAATCTTTATTGTTATAAGCAAATAATTTGCCAAAATTGCATTTGTATTACATAGCTCATAATTATTCATTAGTGGTTTTTTTGTTTCTTCAACTTCATGGTAGACTCTTATAGTCCACTGAATACATATGCCTTCTTCAGTTAGACTCAGCCTAACCTGTTTGCTTTCTCTTACTTAGTATTCTAAGATTGAAAATATTCTAGTATAAGTTGTGCCACTGATATTATATATCGTCTAAGTATCAAGGTTTGGATAAACAATTTGATATTCAGCAAGCATTTGGGCTAGCCAGGGTTTTGAGATTGCAGAAGTCAGGAGATACAAAGATATGCTACAATGAAAGGAAGTTATTTAAGATCAGAATATATGATATGTACCTTATAAATAATCTAATACATGCACATATATAACAAAAAAGAAAATTAACAAGTCCCAAGGTCACACAAAACAGCTAAGTAAAATAATACAGTTGTAATGCAAGAAAGTATTCAATAATAAACTGAAGTGTTTGAAATTTTAATTGTATTAAGTCAAAGAAAAGAGGATGTGGAAAATATCTCCAATAGAAAGTTTGGAGAAGCTGACAGAGAGTGTATGAGCTAAAGATAAAGTATAGGAATGGAAGCAATCAAATGAGGCCAACGACATTGTGAATATAATGTGAGTAAAATTGTTCAACAGGTTATGTTGTTTACCGCAGAGTCTTAAGTACCTGAGTTCAATCCCCACAACCTACATCCCCTTGAAAGTTATCCTTATGACCTACACAAATATTCCCAGCATATGTTCCCTCAACCCAAAATTTAGTAATTATTTCAAGAGAAAGCAAAAGGGGAGACTTACAAGATATATGAGAAACAACTAAAATGTTCCATATAATAATAGTAAGTAGACAAAACCAAAAAAGAGCTCTTTTATCATGTCATAATTAAACTACCAAATAAACAGAAAAATAAGGAAGCATATTTAAAGTGGCAAGTATAAATCCATCCTTGTGAATTTCTCAATAGAAACTTAAGTCAGAGCTTGAAATGATATAGTTCAAGTTCTGAAAGACAACTGTCAATCCAAACTGTTATACCTATCAAAGCTATGCTATCATTAAAAGAGAAAAATAAACTTTCCATGATAAGAATAAGCTAAAGAAATTCATGATCACTAGGCTAGCTATTTATGATACTTGAAGGAAACCTTTGACCTGAATGAAAAAGAGCTGTGATCCACACAAAAGAAGGAATCACACTGGAATAATAGCTATATAACACAGGAATAAGAAAACAACACTCTACTCAATCAACAAAATGACAGGTATTGATACTTATCTTCCCACAATAATTCTTAAAATTGCTTTTTTAAATCTCTGTTCAGAAGACAAAACCTACCAGGTTGGACCAAAGAGAAGCAACCTCTATTTATTTTCTTAAAGAAAATGTAACTAAGCACACAAGACAGGTGCTTCTTTATGGTGAAAGGATGGAAAACATGGTCCAATGAAAAGGGCTGAGAAAGCAAGCAATAGCTGTCATTTTAGTATCTTTCAAAATGGACTTCAAGCAAAAAATCAGAAGATATAAAAGAGATTAAGTCATAGTGATTAAGAGAACATCCCGTAAATGAGACATTTTTATTTTAAACCCATGTGCACTAAACATGCATGTACTCAGTTTCATAAAACAAATTCTACTTGATGAAAAGTCACAAATTAACTACAGCGCAATAGTGGTGACTGACCTCAATACTCTACTCAAATTAATTGGCATGTGAACACACACACACACACACACACACACACACACACACACACACACACACTACATGGAATATCTTAAATAAATTACACTGTATATCAATCAGGTTTAATACAGATGTATAGATAATACAATTAAAACACTATAAAATTCAGATTCTTAGCAGCCCATGGATGTTTTTCTAAGTAGTTTATGTATTAAGACTCAAAATCAATCTGACAAATAGATGACAATACTGAAATATATGCTTGTATCACAATGGTGCAATAAAGATGTAAATTAAGAGTATAAGAGATCATAAGATATACAGAAACTTGTGAAGAGTAAACAACATACTATTAAATGATGAAAGGGTTGTCTAGGAAATAAAACTGAAACTTTAAAAATTCTAGAATTGAGTAAAAATACAGCATACCAAAACTACAGGGTAAAATGAAAGCAATTATACAAAGAAGTTGTATAGCTCTAAGTGCCTACATCGAGGGAGGGTGGGGTTCTTTTTCAAATAGCTATCTTTTTCATTTTTAGTTACATCTATTCATTGCTTACATATTCATATTCTTTATATTCTCAAGTGACATCTGGTTCCAGCCAAAGAATGCACACTCTGTACCTGAAGAATGAACATGGAAGGAAAATATTCTGAGTTTTGAGTTCCTTCAGCAAGATTCTAGGAATACATTGCCTGTGTTTTAAGGACCCTAAGCAAGAGTTGTTTCTTAGTTCATAGCCAGGTAGCTTGGTTAATTGTGTTGCTGTTGGTTTTGCTTTTCATATGAAAATGTCAAACTATTTGGATGGTCATCCAATCAGCTATACCCACCAATGTACACATCCTTTCTAATATTAAGCCATGTGTTTTTAAATTTTTTACAAAACAAGTCAACATATTCAGGTTTTAAACATGAAATTCCTGATTACTACTGAAATTAAGCATTGTTCCAGTAGTTATTTGTATATACTGTCCTTGAGTTAATGCTTTTCCTAGTCTGAATTTCTTTCATGTTTCTGCATGCACAACAGATATTGAAAAGATTTATTAGCACTACATGGGCCAGATGCTGAACACAAAATCAACCAACAAAAAGCTTTTTAATCATTTATTCTAATTTAATGGTCATTTCCCCACAGAAGGAAAAAAATCAATGCCTAAAAATGGCAGTGAGTTCAGAAGTGCAAAGGACTGATGTCCTTAGAGATGAAGAGATGGACGTGTAGGTAGGAGATAGTAGTCTTCCAAAGGACTCACATTCAGTTTCCAGCACCTCAAGGCAGCTCACAGCTAACTGTAAATCCAGTCCCAGGCAATTTGGCACCCTCTCCTGGTCGCCTGTGAATATTGCACACACTTAGTGCACAGATATCCATGCAGATCAAAACACCCAAACACATAAAGTAAAAATTAATAAAATAAAATAATAAAGATAAAAAAATTCTAAAAGCCAAAAAATAAAGCCAAAGAAAATTTAAAGGTGTTTTTCAGTTACCTTTGATTATGTGAGGTATAATAAATATATTTCCCCAGATACACATGAAAATTTGATCAATTAATCTGTCTTCTGTCCACTGTTTTTGCCATCATTGGTTCATATCAATATTGAATTTTGAATGCCCATGGCATTGCAGCCATCTATAGGGCCTCTAAAAGTAGAATCAGTATTTATCCCTAGTGCATGAATGAAGTTTGGAAGCCCATTTCCTATGGAGGTATATTCTCTTATCCTATATATAGAGTGAGGAGTGACATCACACCATCCTTCTGAAGCCAGAATTTACCCTTGTAGACATCTTCCCATAGGTGAGTTGACTAAGTTCATTTGGAAATCATCAACATAACAATAAAGAAAGAAGAAAAGCAGTGATTTGTTAGGACAATTTGAAAGCTCTTTTATTCTAACCCCATTACAAAAAAACACTGCAATGAAAAAAGCAAGCCATATACTTTACATATGAAAAAGGGAACAACAACAACAAAAAGCCAAATAACACAATTCATGGCAGTCCAGAAAGGTAATGTTTGACACAATAAGTATAGTAATATGGACAAAAGAGAAGACTATATGGAAAGTATAACAGAATTTAGAGTAAAAAACAAAACAAAACAAACAAACAAAACTACACGATCCTTTAGACCGTCTCTAAGTGGTGGTATCAATGAGCAGGAGACAGTGACAGCAAAAAGAAAGATACTTCCATCCCTGGATAGGAAATTCATGACAACTTTTCTTCTTTCCTGGAACTACTTACCAGCATTCTCTCTGTTCAAATACAAAATGCATATATTGCTTGCATTTATTAGGATATTAATGATAAACATACAAAATTGGCAATAAGAAGAGATCATATTACTCAGTTCTGTACACCCTGGGACACCTGGAGTTTACTAATGACATTTCTGAAGGCAGCTTGA
This sequence comes from Cricetiscus sungorus, assembly GCA_030556225.1. Classification (NCBI taxonomy): domain Eukaryota; kingdom Metazoa; phylum Chordata; class Mammalia; order Rodentia; family Cricetidae; genus Cricetiscus; species Cricetiscus sungorus. Next base: position 112,341,655 of record JANBXA010000007.1, read on the forward strand.
ACATCTTTATTTCTCAAGCTATAGATCATAGGGTTTAGCATGGGAATTACCACAGTGTACAATACAGACACAACTTTGTCTTCCTCTAGAGATTTGCCTGAGCTACTCCTTATATACATAAAGGTGAGGGTCCCAAAGGAAAGACACACAGCAGTGAAGTGGGAGACACATTTGGAAAATAGTTTACATCTACCATGAGCAGGTAGGAAATGAGTATGATCAAGGCATTAATCAAGATGACAAAGTTCCCAAATAAAACAATGATAATCTCAGCATTTGTTGTGTCATTGCAGGCCAGCTTCAGCAGAGGTGGAAGGTCACAAAAGAAGAAATTGATCTTATTGTCGTCACAGAAGGAGAGGGAGAAGGTACATTTGGTTCTTTGAACAGACCCAGACAACCCACACACATAGGCTCCCACTACCAAACTCCAGCATGTGGACTCATGGGCACAGTGTAGAGCAGGAGAATGCTAATAGCAACATAACGATCATAGGCCATCACTGCTAACAGGAAACACTCTGTAATTGCACAGAAGGTGAAAAAAAGGACTGAGCAGCAGTTACCATAGGCAATGACTGCTTTGCCTGCAGCCAGAGTGACCAGAAATAGAGGGGTGATGACCAAGGTGTAACTAGCATCCATTACAGAGAGATGGCTCAAGAAGAAATACTTTGGGTTGGATGTCCACATGAATAAGAATGACCATGCCCATGTTTCCCAGGATGGTTACAAGATAAAAGATCAAAAACACTAGGAAGAGGGGAATATTGTACTCTAGAAGGTCAGTAAAACCCACAAGAATGAATTCAGTTACTGTGGTGAGATTATTTTTGGTCATATTAAGTGTGGACTGTTTAGTCATCAGAAGGTAAAAGTGGATTGTAAAGAATCCAAGACTGAAGATTAGTCTTTTCCTGTAGTAGGTATTAAATTTGTATTTCTGAGCCTACTTATACAAGTATTTTTCAAGAATTGTTGAATTTGATTTTCCTTAAACATTTCCAAAATGTATGAGGTAGCTCCTCAGTTGCTCTTTCTGCTTCAAATTAATTCTGCTTTACATTTGTAACTTTCTGTGAAGACAAGAGAGATGAACCTCAGGTTTGGGGAGGATCAAAATGCTCTTTTGTACCTTTACTCCGACCCCATTAATGGAAAGAGTCTCCTTCACTGCATAGCAACGTATGTTCATCTTCTGTCCATATGAGCCTCCCTGTCCTTTGGTAGTTCAACCTGATAATTCTTTTCTTGAAACTGAATCTTCTCTCTCTCTCTCTCTCTCTCTCTCTCTCTCTCTCTCTCTCTCTCTCTCTCTCTCTCTCTTTCATACTCTGACCTTAGTGTGTCTCTCTTTCATACACTGACCTTAGCTTTTCCTCTCTTTCACACACTGACCTTAATTTTGCCCTTAACCTCAAATCACTGTAACCCATTATTTTTTTTCATGAAAGTCTCAAAGAAGTAGAGAGTTGATGAGCCTGTGTGTGTGTGTGTGTGTGTGTGTGTGTGTGTGTGTGTTGAATAATCCCTTATTACACAATCATTATATTCTTCTTATTGTTATATCTGTTATATCATTTCCAGGATATTGTCTATTTCAATAATACTAGAACAACCTTTTTTCCAGTTTAGTGGAAATTTGTACCATCCAAATTAAAATACATCCAAACTTATAGTTTTCCTATGCTTTATTTCTGTGCCTCAGGTCACATTATGTAATCTCATTGTGCCTCTATTTCTTTGTGAATTCATTTGTTTCATTGTTAATTTTTTTCATTATTGTGATATTTTATACATAAGCATAATTGTTCTTTGCTCTTACCTATTTACCCCTATATTCCTCTCTGTTCTCCTACTGGTTACCTCCTTTCCTTTCATCAAATAGTACTGTCTCTGAATAACATAGGCTCCACATATTAGAGAAAAGAAATGACACTTTGATTTTCTTTCCCCATTACCCTTTCTTCTTTCCCTTCCCCCCAGCCAGTCCCCATCCTCTTTCCCCATAGTCACCTTTCTATTTTCATATCATTCATATATGTACACATGTGTGTATGTGTGTGTGTTTAAATCCATATTCTTATGCTACAATTTTGTACCCATAATAAGGAAATGCATGTCTATATCATTGGGGGTAATATCAGTGCTAAATAATTTAGTCATAAAAGAAGAGTAGAGCAGTGCTCATCATAAAGAAAGAACTAAACAATGTTGACAATTATTATTTTTGCCATTGTAATCATCAATTTTAGATAATATATACTGATTTCTGGCTCTGACAATAATGTGTTTGCTTCATATAAATTTTTTACTATATTGTTCTTTATATATCTTTAAATAATACATGTTTTGCAATATGTAGTTTATATCTATATGCTTATTATTTTTTCAATATTTAGTGAGAAAATTTGTACTCTTACTAAAAAGTCTTTTCTTTAATCCCTTATTACTTCCTACTCCATTTTAACAACTTTCACTCTTTTACCTCAACATATAAAACTACTTACCTCTTCAGGTAATCTTCTATATCTTCTCTATGGGCTGGTGATAAATAATGAGAGATATTTCTTTCTTATTTGTGCAGGTATACTATAATTAAAATTATAATAGTGTAATTGTAGGTATTGAGGAAGACTCGCCATTAGACTTCTGATGCTTCTAGAGAAAGTCTTCAAATATGGATATAATGAGTACTCTTTCCTTGAATTGTATTGATTACTTAAATAGATTATATTTAATTTTCTATGTACTGTCATGGCAAGGTTTCCAATCAGCATGGTTTTGAGCCATATCACAATACATGTTTATTGTTGACTATTCTGTGACTATAGTCTGGATCCTCATGAAAGTACATTCAGGATGACTTTGACTGGATTTGTACAGAAGTTTTCAAAGATATTTCTACTGTTGTAGAACATTATGTTTTGAATATTTTATAGACAATTGACAGTAAATAACAGGGAGGGTGACATCAGGCTTAGTTATGGATGTAATGTTGAATCCAGATATAAAAACTTGAGGCTGAATCAGGGTCCCATCCAAGAATCTTGATTCCCTTGTTCTTTACTGTTCCTCTTGAATCACTTGCCAAGTATTTTGACACCATATCATCATCCACTTCAGATTAGAATTTACTCACAGTCCTTGAATCTACACTCAAATTTCCAAAGTCATTAGGAAATCATGTTTAAGCAAGAATTTTCTTTGTTGTAACAACATGAAATTTTTATTTCACTATATTTTCCCACATTTTCATATTCACAGTGTGGAAAAATTTCCCTGTAGTTAATTAGAAGCTTCTTGCTTTAAAACAATGAAAGAACTTTGCTTATTTTCAACATTTTTCTCATAATCTAATTCTTAAACTGCTTAATTACATTTTTTGTCTCATGATTGGTTTGTGGAATCCTTGTGATAAATTTGCTGTTCAAAGGACCCGAGAAGTGGCTAAAAGGCAGCACATTGAGTGCAGATGCAGATACTGCCAGCCATACTAAACTATGTCTCTCTGTCTCTCTTGCTATCTGTCTGTCTCTCTATCTCTCTCTTTCTATCTCTAAACCTGCATCATATTACCTCTCCTATTTAGCAAAGGAATGCAATATGAGCAATCACAGTGAAGCTCAGAGATGCTGATCAACATTGAGAGACCATCTACTCCTACCAGAATGGTTAAAATTAGAAACACCAATAACAACTTATGCCAGAGAGGATGTGGGGAAAGGGGAACACTCCTCCACTGCTGGTGGGAGTGCAAGGTCGTACAGCCACTTTGGGGATCAATATGGTGGTTCCTCAGAAAATTGGGAATTAGTTTACCACAGGACCCAGCAATTCCCATCTTAGGATTATACCCAAATGACCCACATCCATGCAAGAAAGACATGTGCTCAACTATGTTCATAGCAGCATTATGTGTAATAGCAAGAACCTGGAAGCAACCTAGATGCCCCTCAACTGAAGAATGGATAAAGAAGATGTGGCACATCTACACAATGGAATACTACCCTGCAGAAAATAAATAAAGGACTCTTGAAATTTGCAGGCAAGTGGATGGAACTTGAAGAAATCATCCTGAATGAGGTAACACAGTCAGAAAAAGAGGAACATGGTATGTACTCACTCATGTATGGATTTTAGACCTAGAGCAAAGGATCACCAGCCTATAATTCACACCACCCCATTTTTAAAATGCATTTAGTCTACTTTGTACTGCATATATACTCTTGAATGTGCAACCTTCAGTGGAGCATGGTCTAAAAACTGATTTTCCCCCTTCTAGTATCTACCAATTGCCAATAGTTGCTAAAGCTTTTTTCTAGTATGAAGTAGTGAACATGGAGACCTAAAATTGGTTAGTGAAAAATAATAAGAAACTTCAGAATGTTCAACCATAAATCAGTGATATATGGCACACACCCTTTACTCCCAATGTTCAGGAATGATTGCAGAAAGGGGATAGAAAGAATAAAAAAGCCACATGTGGTGGGTGACTAAAAGGCTAATGAACATTTTAAGAAATGTTAAAACATGTGTGGCTTGACAGTATTACCTGTAATATATTTTGATTATAGCATAAAGAACAGAAGATGATGAGGTATCTGAGGAATCCCTAGGGAAAGAGAAGTATCTTAGCTAAAAGTAATGCCCCAGGCAATAGTGGTACCTAAACCTTACACTTTTTTTCTTTTTCTTCCAAAGGATGAGTATCTTTTGTGTCATTAAGATCAACAGAGCTAAATTTCTCACTTCTGGAATTAATGTTAAAATTATTCTGCATACTCATTGTGTTCTTACTTTGCTTCAAACACATGCTAAGCAGTTTGAAAGCATTATTCCCAATTCACCTTCACAATAACATTATGAAGTAAAAACAATCAAATATACCTTAGATATGGTGAAACTGATCTATGGATACACAATTATTTTTATAGACATGCCACAACTAAAAAGGAAAGCTTTTTAGATTCAACATTGGGTCTTACACTGCAGTTGAACTTATTTAGACCGTCTTTCCCAAATACTGGTGGTTGTTTGGTGGACACCTGCTCTGGACTAAACACAATATGACACATTCTGCATATAGTACCTTACACAATTCTATGAACCTATGAGTTATTTTGCACTTGAGGAGATTTGGACTCAGATAGTTAAATAAGTTTCCATGGCTAGTCAGTGAGATGTTTGGCAGCCTCAAAAATTCTTTCTTGGTAGAAATCAATGCTCAAACGTACAAGGTTGGTTCCCCCCCCCCCCGTGCATGAATATAGCATATAATAATTTAGAGGAAAATCTTGGGTCTAAACTCTACAGTCTAATATCAGTCCCATTTTCATAAAACTAGGATTTTTAAAGTCTCCGTCAAAGGTTGAAAAAAAAAAACCTTCAATCTTACCTATTATATTCCTAGGATAAACAAGATTTCATGAGATGACAGTTTCCAATGGCCAAGGTTAAATCTTCTCCCCATTTCATCTTTGCTAGTTTGTGTGCCACTTATTTCAGAGCCAGTATCTTTCCAGGGTTTCCAGGGCAATAGTTACGTGAAAATTACTTTGGCAGATTGTCTACATTGCTGTGAGAGCAATAAAATGGAAAGGTTTCCCTTAATCACAAATCAGCTTCAGAGATGCCTTTGGGGCTTCTGGGAAAAGTCAAGCCCTACAGAGAGAATGCACCCTGGAAGAGACTCATTATCTCATTTCTTCTACTCAGCTTAGAGGATAAAAGCAAACCTTTTGGGATCATATGGAAACCCCTAAACATCCTCAGTCATACAACTCAATAGCAACTTCTCCAGGGAATAAGCTTTTTGGCCCTGAATTAACTTATGTTCTGCTCAACTTGTTATTGAGAGGCAGTATTGATACCAGAGCTTGAAGTTGAGGACTTTTCACAAAGGTTTCTTTACACTGAGTTCATCCTCAACCTTGTGATATTCAGTACACAGTACACAGCAGTTTTCACTACCTGTTCAGAATTTCGTGAGAAAAATGTGATAATTGAGTTAGGAGAGACAGAGTATGGCATAGTCTAAATAAACTTCATTTTCTTCTGCTCTAAATAGCACATTTGCTGTCCTTGTTTAAAGATAAATGTCCAGAATGTCTGGAGTCACCTTTCTCTGTTCCATTTCCTGTCATTTACTTGTCTCTGAAGTCCACATTCTCTTTGTTAGAACAATTCAATTCCCCTGAGTGTCAATTGTTCATACTTGATTCTTAGTGATTAACCCCCTGCATTATACAGATGATTCCCAGACCACCGTGCTTCTGACCCTGTGATCTGTTTACTTTTATTCACTTAGAATTGAGGTCTTAGAGCTCTTTCAGTAGAAAGTACTCTCAAAGACACTCCTCAACTCATTTCCTTCTAAATAACAGCACATGGAGTATAAACTCTTTGGTGCCTAGCAGGCACTTAGCCTAGACCAGTATTTTCAACTGCAGATAACAACTGGATTAAGAATCTATTACAAAGAACAGAGGCAGCCAATTAAACGTTGGGATTTCTGAGAGTTAGCATGGGCAGTTGGAATTGTTAATACATTTTTGTTAATATTGATTGTCATTTTATAAAGTAACCATTGAAATGACTCTGTGGTGAGTTTCTCTGCTTCCTGAAAGTTTGCAAAGTACAGTGAAAATTTGGGACAGAATAGAGGTAGAGGAAGAACATCTCATAGTCAATAGTGATGAGACACATTCTTTCACTGGGCAGGTACAAGTGGTTATAGAAGAAGTTACATAGCATCTATTACCCCCTCCCTTCCTTGGGATAGCTGAAGCACTTTGCTTAATTATTGTTGTTATTAAAATTAGACAATATGTTAAAAGTTCTGTTTGAAGTTTAAGGAGGTGCTATATCTTACATAAAGTTGCTTTTTAAGAAGACTTAGGTTTGAAGTTTAAGGAAGTGCTATGTCTTACATGGAGTTGCTTTAAAAAAAAGACTTAGAACAAGAAAATTTGGTGACTGTTTCACTAGAAGAATGTGTATAGATACTGCACTTTAAAAACTGAAGCAGGAAAGGGTTAAGCAGTTTTTCTGCCATCAAGAGCCCAGTGTTGTCCTGTTTCTTTTGAAGCCTTGAATGTGAATTTTAGCAGACATTCTGCTTATAAAAATGGAATTCGGCTTTTTTATAGGCCATACCAATTATTCATTGACTACACACCATCTTCAACAGATTGAATGTGACTTCATAGGCATGTCTGGAAAAATAATTAATGGAGTAAATTCTCCAAGAAATGATGTAGTTATGAGCTATTTATTTGATTATTTGATGTTAATCATTTGAACTTAGAAAGTTTCAGTACCAAGTCTGGCAGATCTATTAATATTGAAGTAAGAATAAAAATATCTACAAAATATATGCTAAGATGTCAAAATGTGTACCAATATGTATAAAGTTCATAATTTTCATCAACTTTGTATGAAGAATTGTTCCAAAAATGGCATACTATTAGGAGTAAATCATTCCAACAGGAAACAGTGTGAGGAAAAATAAAAAAGAAAAATGGGTGGACACAACTAAGAAACTTGGGAAAATAAAAATGGGGAGACAGGTGTGAAGATGAAAGCTTAGTGCGAAGTTGAAATTAAAATATATTTTTGGAAGAATTGAAGATATATATCTAGATCAAATAATAAACCAGGAAAATATATCAAAGTGTGCACAAGAAGCAAGTGTACAGTGAAGGTGGTGCCTTATATCATTCAAGGAAGAAATATTTATTCAACCTGTGATGGTAGAACTGGTTAACACTTTGGGGAGAGAAGTTTGAAGTGTATCTCATGACATAAAAAGCAATTAAAGTGTATCCAGGAACAAAACAATAGAATAAATTCTTAGTTTTTTTTGTTTGGCTGGGTTTTTTTTTTTTTTTTGTATTTTTTAGTTTTTTTTGTTTTCTTTTCTTTTTTACCTTTCACAGGAACTTTATTTTTTTCATTTTTAAAATTTATTTATATATTTATTTTATATCACATCAACATTTTCCCCCCTCCTCTCCTGTCATTCTTTCCCCCACCTCCCATTGTCTCCCCCCCCTTAATCTCATCCTCTGTTTCTATTTAGAAACGGGTAGACTGAATATTCTGGAGCATGTTGTGCTCCCCACCCCTGCCCAACAAAGCCCCAGAGATCTGGCGACAGTCCCCAACCCCAAAACATCCAACACTGCAACTGCCACCATTGGAGCCGCCCCTACAGGGAGAGGTGAGTGCTTGTGTCATCTACCGCCATACTATATGAAGGCCCCAACACCTAGGTCTAATGGCCTTGGGTACTTAGAACTCCCCATGCCTGACCAGTGAAACCTCAAAGACCTGGAGGCAGCCTCCCATACCCAAAATTATCCATCAATGTATCTGCTGGCATTGGAGTCTTGGCCCCACTCTCTCTGGGAGAGGAAGAGTGACCATATCAGCTGCAGATTGGAGGAAGAGAGACCCCCTGAATCACAGGTTCCACCTGCATCCACTAGAGGAAAAGATGGGATAAGAACACATTCAATCTGGGCAGTGGTTCTCATGACTTTAATCCCAGAACTCAGGAGGCAGAGGAAGGTGGATCTCTGTAAGTTTGAGGCCAGCCCAATCTACAGAGCATGCTCTAGGACAGGCTCCAAAGCTACAGAGAAACCCTGTCTTTAAAAAAAAAGAAAGAAAGAAAAGAAAAGAAAAAGAAGAAGAAGCACATATTCAACAACATAGAGAGTAATATTATGACACCATGAGAAACTAGGGGTTCTACCTTAGCAAGATCTGAATATCCCAATACAGATGAAACAGAAGTAAACAACCTTAAAAATAACTATGAAAATGATAGAGGCCCTTAAGGAAGAAAAGAAAACTCCTCTAAAGAAATGAAGGAAAAGATAATGAAAAAATGAAAGAAATAGAGGAAAAGACAACCAAAAAATAAAATGGAAAGAAAGTAAGCGAGGAAAACAGGAAAAAAAAATCGAACAGGTGAAGGAAACAGTTCAAAGAGTCAAAGAGTTCAAGACTTGAAAACTGAACTATAGGAAATAAAGAAAACACAAACTGAGGGAATTCTGGAAAGGGAAAATCAGGAATTACAGATGCAAGCATAAACAACAGAATACAAGAGATGAAAGAGAGGATCCCAGGTGTTGAAGATGCATTAGAGAAATAGATACATTGACCTAAGAAAATGTTAAATTCAACAAATTCTTGACACAAATATCCATGAAATCTGGGATACCATGAAAAGACCAAACCTAAGAATAATAAGTATAGAAGAAAGTAAAGAAGCCCAGCTCAAAGGCACAGAAAATATATTCAACAAAAATCATAGAAGAAAACTTTCCCAACCCAAAGAAGGACATGCCTATTGATAGAAGACATTTACAGAACTCATAGACTGAATAAAAAAAAGTCCCCCCACCACATAATAATCAAAACAGAATAAATAAAGAACATGAAGAGCTTAAAACGGAAAAGGCCAAGGAACATAAAAGGCAGATCTATCAAAATTATACCTGACTTCTCAAGGAAAACTCTGAAAGCAAGGAAGTCCTGGATAAATGTTCTACAGACACTAAGAGACAATGGATGCCAGTCCAAACTACTATACCCAGCAAAACTTTCAGTTACTATAGAAGGAGAAAACAAGATATTCCATGGCAAAACCATATTTAAACAATGCATATTCACAAATCCAGGTCTAAAGAATGTACTGGAAGAAAAACTCCAATCCAAGGAAGTTAGCTATATCCACAAAAACATAGGCAATAATTAATCTCAAGTAACCAAACCCCTAAAAGTGAAATGCACATAAAATAGCCCCACCAACAACAAATCCAAAAATAACAGGGATCAACCATGTTTCAAAAGGTTCTTATATAAAAATTAAACTAAAAAATAAATACATTCTAAATTTTGAATCTCAAATAAAAACATTGTTTTGAAGAACACAATGATATTGTTTTAGTTCTGTTTCATGCAACTTATATTGATGTGAATAAAAGATAGCACAGGTTGATGGACAAATAGATTAATGGGTATTTTAATGGATTTATCATATTTATTTAATGAATTAAATATAACAAAATATTAACATTAACAGAACCTATAAATTGAATATAAGGTGTTTATTAGGAGATATTTTCAACATTTCCTTTTTATTGAAAACTTTGCAAAAACTACAGTTCTATTCTATCATCACAAACCAGTGAGTTCTACCCCCATTTAACTGCACATTTCCTGAGAGCCATAGTCCACACTCAAATATCTTCTCCAGCTGACCTTTGCATTTGTTCTTGCTTATCCCTGGATCTAAACATTCTCACTTCTTATATAAGCCATGGATCATAATATCCACATTTTAATGTTGGGAGTAGCATAAATAGAGAAGTCCTAAAGTGCTGGCATTAGAAAAAATAGACAGTTTCCCAACACAGAAAAAGGTTAGGAAGTCTTGAGTCTATTAAGAACTTTCCCTAATGCTTCTTTCACTTCCTTGTTCCTCAGGCTGTAGATGAGGGGATTCAGCATAGGAATTACTGTTGTGTAGAATACAGACACCACCCGATCCTTCTCTGAAGCCTGGCCGGAGTTATCTCTCAGGTACATGAAGATGAGGGTGCCAAAGAAGAGTGATACTGTAGTGAGGTGGGAGGCACAGGTTGAGAAGGTCTTTGTCCGGCCTCCTGCTGAAGGGATCCTCAGAATGGCCACAATAATGAACAAATAGGAAACCACGATTACCACCATGCAGGCAGGGATAACAAAAATGGCAAACACAATTATCACCAATTCCTGTGTGTAGCTCTCCCCACAGGTCAGCTTTAACAAAGGAGGAAGGTCACAGAATATGAAGTTGATCTCATTGTTTCCACAAAATGAAAGGGAAAATGCTGAGATTGTCCGCACCAAAGCACTGAGGAGGCCAGCAACATAAGACCCAGCCACAAAACTTAGAAGGGCTTTGTGTGTCATGATGGTGACATAAAGCAGAGGTTGACACACAGCCACATAGCGGTCATAAGCCATGAGGGCCAAGAGGTAGCAATCAATGGAGCCAAAGAAAGTAAACAGGAAAAACTGAGCAATGCAGCGTGCATAGGTTAAAGCTGCTCCATGCTCCAATAACACGGCCATTGTCTGAGGAACAGTGACAGAGGAATAGCAGATGTCCATGAAAGAGAGGTGGCTTAGAAGGAAGTACATGGGGGTGTGGAGCCGGCGATCCATGCGAATCAAAACAATCATGCCAGAGTTCCCCAGCAAAGTGAAGAGATAGATAAATAAGAACAGATGGAACAGAGGAAGTGCCCGTTCTGGGTATTCAGTGAACGCTACGAGGAGGAACTCCGTCACCAAGGTGAGGTTCACCTCGGCCATGAAGCCAGTCCGACCTGAGAGACCATTAGCAGCAAGTCAGGTCAGGATGCTTCACACAGGATCCACTTGCAAGTACGGTGTTTACTTTTGAACATCTAGAGGGACTTTAAACATGACAGGTCTTAATTCCTTCCTTAAAGGGAGTTATATTACAGTTATCTTAGGATATTGAGGGGAAAATAAAACACATAAACTACAAATGTGTGCCCAACAAGAGATTGAGTGAGTTATCCCACTTGCATTGCTAAGTAGCTGTGTGAGCTCTACAAATCTAGTACAGCCCACATAGAGATTTGTGGACCTTTTCTTACCAGGCAGCTACCATCTCAGGAGTTTGCCCTTTTTCCTTAATGGTAAAACTTCTCTATTTCCAGCCCTCTTCATCTCTTCTCTAGATTAAATCAACAACCATGGAACTAACTGTTCTCCCTCACTCCTGAGTCAAAGTAACTTTTTTTGCCACTGTTTTTAATTTAATATCAATTAAAATCTTGTTATTTCTAAGACTTTAATTTGATCATGTCTCTCCCTTTTGAAATAAATCTAGTCATGGAGCCCTGTCAAGAACAGGAATTACTTAGCATCCTCAATATGTTGGTTTTCTCTATGATATTTCTACTTGTTTCCTTATGTAACACCTTACTTCCCAGTCCTGGCACATAAAGAGACACCCCATTCTCCCATAATTTTCTCCCATAATTTCCAAAGATATACTGAAATTATTGACAGCCTTAATACTCCTCCATTCAATGATATCTCCATGCTTCAAGCAGAACATTACTTCTGCCTAGGACATTTTACCTTTCCTGTCCCCAGGGTCATCCCCAATACTTACACATCATAGGTTTTTATAGGATGTCTCCCTTCATCATTCCTTCTACAGACAAGTAAATGACCCCTGGGAGTTTATCACTCAGTAAGGGCTTAACATATTTTATAGAATGAAGTTAGCAAATACGATGTGAGACAGCCTTGAGGAAAGAGCAGTACAGTGGCAGTACTCAAGTTACAAAGTCAGAATATGCCCTAAATATGAGACTTCAGTACAACTAATGAAAAATACCAGTGACTGCCACAAGTTCCTTATAGGTTTTATAAGTCTATCTATGATCTCAAATGTTCTACTTAACAAAAAGCAGATGTCTATTTTTATCTTTTTACAAAAAAGGTTTCTACCAGAACAATATTTTCAATAATAAAAAAAAAAAACATTGGTAGACTCTACACTTCATGACCTATTCATTAATTCATTTAATCTTATTGCTTTATAAACTAACTTTCTTCTTTCTGTGGATGAGGAGGCTAAGACAACACTTAAGCATCAAGCTTAAGATAACACAGCTAGGAAATGATCTAATTGCCAGCTGTACATATAATAGAAAATGCTTACCTTATAACTGATTTTACATGATTCCTAGGTTTCTTCTAATAGCTCTTACTTAGGAAATGCCCACCTTCAAGTCAAAAATTCGAATGATGGATAAATTATAGTATGGCTAAATTCCAGTGCAGCAGGGCAGAAAAGGTGTTAAAAAATATGTTACAGCATAAATATTTGGTACCGAGAACAGTGCTGGACCAAGGTACTACAAAGAATAATATAGGGAGTTGATTCTGGTCACTAGGTTGAATATCAATTAAGAGAAACAGTTCCATTTGATGATCTGAATTCAAGTTTGGTTTTTATCCCAATGATCCTCTTTTCTCTTTATCCACTACTTATCCTGAGTTTAAACAAGGTCATTTCATTCCGTCTACCTGGCAAAGAAGTATCCTAATGATTTTATGGGGGCACTCCTGCCCTGGGCTGCAAAAGAGTTTTTGATTCCTATTTGCCTCCTACAATTTTATTTATGAGACTGAGGAAGTCTTAGCTCCTCAGTGTCCTTTCTTTCCTTCAGATTCTCTCTCTCTCTCTCTCTCTCTCTCTCTCTCTCTCTCTCTCTCTCTCTCTCTCTCTCTCTCTCTCTCACACACACACACACACACACACACACTCATTTGCACCATATTAATCAACATGAATATAATAATATTTTAACAGACTCTTCCTACAATAATTATTGAGATTCTTCTTGCCTTATGCTATACCAAAGATTTTTTTTGTTTGTTTGTTTCCAGAATCTGCTGAATCTAGCCAGGATCATTTTTCATCCTGAGGGTAGTTCAATTACACATTAGACTTAGTCAGCAGAGGTTGAAACAGCCTTTTCTTATGTACTTCCAACTCTAACACATTTAAGAGAGGTTATAAAACTCTGAGATCCCCATACAATGGTTAAAATGGTCTCTGAGGAAAGGCATCTATTACCTATGTGAATTCTTAACAAGGCACCTGGTCTCTGTCACAGAGGAGAAAATAACAGCCACTTCCTTAGCCTCAGGTCCCAATGCCTAACTATTCATGTCATACTCCACAAACAAAAGAAAATCTGCAAACACATACTTCTTTCAAGGACATAGGACCAAGAATTATATGGGTTACATGCCTTCATTTCCCATCAACTAATTAGAACCTAGTTAATTTGGCAAGTATCTATGCCATACATATATATTTTTCACAAATACATACACACATACAGAAAGTGAATGTGTGAAATTTTACAGTTAAAGTATTAGCACTGTGTTTTTTGTTGATTATTTTATTTTTGAATTTTTAGTATTTGAGAATTTGATACATATATTAATGTTTTGCCTAAATTCATCCCTTATTCCTTCCCTTCCAGTGTTTCCCCTATGCCCCCTATCACATCTTCCTCCTGACTTTATGTTCTTTCCTTTTAGTTTTAAATTCAATGGTTTCACTTGGTTCATCCTGTGTGTACCAGGCTGTAGGGGTCATCTATTGCAGAATGTGTAGTTGTCAGCTAAGGTGGTAGTACATAAGCCCCTCTTCCACCTATGCTGAGGTTTAGACTGGTTTGTTATTTTGCTAATCTTTTACATTTAGTCACAGTCATTGTGATTATATCAGAATATAGCCTCTTGTATTGCCAACTTTAAAAAAATGCAGTTTTAAGGTCTACTTTCTTCACTTTTTCAATGTCATTTGTGGGTATATTTGAGGGAAGATATTATAGTCAAAATTTTATCATTTCAAAGTCAAATTTCTAAAATAATCAGATTAGAAATTGAAAAGAAAAAAGAAAGCCATTACAAAACCATTGACCATTTTCTACTTCTAAAATGTTATGTGTGAGACTATGTGGTGGCATGTGACTTCAAGTTCAGCACCTGGGAGGCTGAGAAAGAAAAACCTTGAGTTTAAGGCTAGTGATAAAATCGTGAGTGAAAAGTATTTTATTTCAAAGTTGGCATATTTTTTAAAAAATGTTTTCTTTACATGAGATAAAGGAATCTTATCACAAACCTTCATACTGATCAGCTAGTCAGTAGTTCCATTCATTTATTGATATGTGTCACTGACAAAACAATAAATGTCAATGCCTTGTGCATGATGAGTTAGACTCTTGTGACTAAACAGATGGCTCAGTAGTTTAGAGCACTTGTTCTTATAGAGGAACAGGATTCAATTCCTAGAATCCACATGACAGCTCCCAACAATCTACAACTCCAGTTCCAAGCAATCCTGTGCTCTCTTCTGGCCTCTTTGGTAAATACATATGTATGTTGGCAAAACACTCATACATAAAAAAATTATTATAATGTTTTAAAAATAAAGCAATGCCTGCAATCACTAAAAATCATTTTACTCTGCCTTGTGTATTCCAGAAGCAATTGTGCATGTACCCAATACTTGGAAAAAAATTATTCGTTTGTCTGTTTTAGACATTTTAATAAGCATACATTAATTACAAAATGGCTCATCTATAGGTGAGTTAGATTTGACCTGCAAAGTAGAAATTGGTAGGAAAGTAACTAATTCCCACTACTAGGAGAAAGAAAACCTTACTGTGTTTGTATTTAAAATTTCCCTGTAATTAAAGGTTTCTTAAGCTCATTATCACAGCCTGGCATAGACCAGGAGTTTAATTAAAGAAAATAACTATTTTGATAACTGGCATAGCCTTTAGAACAGAGAAAGGATAGACCTTGTGTAAATTATTGTACACAAACATAAAGGCAGATACCACCAAGTTATATTTTTTCAACCTTACATTTTGTTCTATGAATCAGTCCTAATCCCATATAATACGCATTCACCTCCTAGTTTTCTCATTCCTAGGATGAATTTGAGAAGCATAATATTGTATCTTACAGAAATACACCACCATGCACTAGAATATGCCAGTTGTTTCTTACACAATTGAGTCTGTGCTCTTCTGTTTCCATCCCAACTGGCCTCCTTTCCAACCCAACCAACTACAGGAAAGGGGTGTTTTTGTTTTTGTTTTTAATTCAGAACTAACATTTCTTATCCTGCTCTTGAAATAAATTCACAAGTCCCTAAGCAAATCTGCAAGGCTCTGTACCCTAGTTTCTCCTGAATCCACCACTTGCATTTCACACTAAGATTCTCTCAGTCTGTGTCAGACTTTGATAATCTTTCATAGGAGGCATTGCCCTCCCTGGGGAGTAGATGGGGGCTGGGACAGGGGGCTGGTGGGAAACATGGGAAGGCAGGAGAGAGAGGAAACTGGGATTGGTATATAAAATAAGATTGTTTTAAATTTAAACAAAAGTGTACTTAAATTTTTTAAATGAGATATAATACAGAACAGAACAAAGGATTATATTAGTAGCATTTTATTGAAAGAGTAAACTGATTTATTGCAATTATTTGTCCAGATATCACCACGATCAGTTGCCATAAACCTTCTAGTGTCTAATAAGAGACTAAATTGAAAATTGATAAAAATAAAAAAAAAGTTATCATTAAACGTAATGAAAAATACAATTTGAAAATCAAGAAAAATAAAGATTCCCTCAATCTGGCTTCTGTTCAGTTCATATGATTTCATAGAACTTTGCATTCACAGTTATTCCAGTCTGATAGGGTCTCCCCTTCTCAGAAAAACAGCATACTTAATTATTTAGGTCTCTGTCTACATGTTAGTTCTTTGAGAATGCTTTTTTAGACATGCCAGACTATGTTAAAGCCTTATTTCAACAATTAAAAATGACCCATGATTCTTGTTTTGTTAATTTTTTTCATTTCCACTTTCTAAACCTTTAGAAGTAAATTATCTGTATAATGGTCTCTCATGGCATATGACTGTGTTCCATGTTTCAAATTCCATACAGGATAATCCATATGTATTTTATTATGCACTTTATTTATTATCATGTTCCAAACAAATATTTTTACTGTTATACAGTAGTCTCTATATATTTAATGGTATGATGAACAAGGTTGTGAAGTCTCCATGAGATATTCCCAAGTAAGATTTCTAGCACATAATGGAGGTCATTTTGAAAGACCAAAAGCAAAGTTAAGGAAACCCCTCACTTAAAATGAAGGTCAGTCTGACCTAGAAAAGCACCAGCAACTTCCCTCACAAAGCTCTAGGATAGCAGGATGCCAAGAATTCACACTGCCCCTCCCATCAGTGGTAGCTGCAACTCCCGTTTGCCCGGACAAAATTAATTAGCACACTGAGGCACTAAGATCCTGCTGATCGAAACAGTGAGACTATCAGGCCTCAAGGAGAAAACCCATGACTGGTCATGTACTCAGTGGACAGGGAGTCACAGTCCCACACTAAGCTTGTGGTTTTTTTTTCCTTTAAAAGTACCTGCACCCAGAAAAATGTTGCTTCTCTAGCCTGTGTGCTGAGAGAAGCCCGTTTGCGCAAACGTATCCCGTTCATTAAAGCCTCTTGCATGTTGCATCAACTGAACTTTGAGTTCTTGGGGATACCGACAGAAACGGGGAAACTCCTCATTCTGAGGGTCTTACATTTTAGACGTGATAGATTTGTACTTCCCTGTTTTCTGACAACCAAATAAATGTCTTAGAGGAGATACAATAAAATAGTGGTGTCCATCACTAGAGATTAAAAAATAACCTAGATTAATTGAAGCATTTGTCCATGAATAATGATGACAAAAAGTAGAACTTCTAAATCTTGCTTCTCAAAAACTAGCATAATATTATAGATTCAGTTCAGCTATACATCAAGATAAAAATGTTTCCAATAATTAATATAACTAATTTCTTATTCCCTTTATTCTGCAGCATGTTGACTTTATGCACTTTTGGAAAGTAAGCAAACATACTCTAGCTGAGTGCTACTGAATCATAAATCTTTTCCATCCTGTTTTTCTTCCTTCACTTAGGTACTGCTATTCCTCCATGAAAAGTTCCTAATTGTTTCTTTGTTCGATGTTGATATCTGCTTAACCATCCATAACCATAAAGTTTATCTTCACCACATAAGAAACATGTTGTTCTTTGTAATCACCCTAAGTTGAAATATGAGTTTTATATGAAACAGTAAAGTAGCTGATTAAAACACTCAACAATATCCAGAAAAAAATATAAAAATAAATCTTATGTTATAACATATTTCCAATTATAAATTTCTTTGAGATTGATTCAATCTGTCTTGATTTCTTGACTTTCAATCATTGCAAATTTTTTTTTCTTCTTAAAAATAGTATTTTTAATTTTATACCATATGTGTGTGTGTCTGTGTGTGAGAGAGAGAAAGACAGAGAGAGAGAAAGAGAGAGAGAGATGGAGAGGGAGGGAGGAAAGGAGAGAGAGGCAGATGAGAGAGAGAGAGAGAGAGAGAGACAGAGAGAGAGACAGAGAGAGAGACAGAGAGAAAGAGAGAGAGAGAGAAAGTCCATTGAGGCCAGAAGATCCTGTAAATCTGTAGCTAAAGGCTAAAAGTTACAGTACTTGGAACTGAATTTGACTCCTCTGCCTGAATAAAATGCACTATCAACTACCGAGCCATCTCTAAAGCCTCAATAAATATTATGTTTAATAAAATGATACAAAGAATTTCTTGGTCAAAGTCATAGAGCTTAATAAAGTTCTGGAAGCCAAACTTTAATTTTCTGCTACAATATATCAATGCAATTATGAGAGCAGAGTTATAAATTAAGAAGACGTAACAAAGGACCAAAGACTGTTAGGAACTTCTGGACTTATGGAGCTCAAGTCTTACTCTCCTTGGGAAATCTTCATTCTTTTGAAAGCTTTCTTCAGAGCCTCTTTTACCTCCTTGTTCCTCAGGCTATAGATCATAGGGTTCAGCATAGGTATCACCACAGTATAGAACACAGACACAATCTTGTCTTCCCAGAGTGATTTACCCATGTTACCTTTCAAGTACATGAATATGAGTGTTCCAAAAAAAAGAGCCACTGCAATCATGTGAGATGCACAAGTGGAGAAGGTCTTGGCTTTGGCCCCTGCTGTACGAATCTTCAGAATAGCCCAAATAATGAAAAGGTAGGATATAAGAATCACTGAAATACTAGTTGTGATAACCAGGAAAGCTAAAAGAAAGATCACCTGTTCTCGTGACTTGGTCTCACTACAGGCAAGCTTCAGCAAAGGTGGGAGGTCACAAAAGAAGAAATCAACCTGGTTAGATTTACAAAAGGAAATGGAAAAGGTACACCCAGTCCGGACCACAGTATTTACCATTGCACCAGAGTATGCTGCAGCAACCAACCCTAGGCGAGTTTGTGGTGTCATGGCCATGGCATAGAGGAGGGGATTACACACAGCCACATAGCGGTCGTAGGCCATCACAGCCAAAAGGAAGCACTCAGTACTAGCATACAAGGTGAAAAAGAAGAACTGGGTGGCACAGCGCTCATAAGTGATGACCATCTTATGAGTCCCCAAGGTCTCCAGCAGCTGAGGCACAATAACAGATGAGTAGCAAATATCCAGGAAGGACAGATGGCTGAGGAAGAAGTACATGGGTGTGTGGAGCCGAGGATCACTTTGAATTAGCAGGATCATGCCCAGGTTTCCTCCCATTGTGATGAGATAAAAAGCTAGAAATATGAAGAAGAGACCTAGCTGCAGATCTGCCTGAAGTTGGAACCCCATCAGAATAAATTCTGTCACCCTGGTATCATTGTCTGCCATAAAGCAAAGGTCACCTGGGGAAATAAAATAAGTCAATAAGAAGATAACACTGAAAAATAACTATGGTAACTAGAACCTACTTGGGTCTCCTTAATAAGCCTTATTGGAAAACACTTCATTATTTTTATGAGCTTGGTTTCACTTGGCCAATACCTGCTGTGAAACACAAAATGTTATGTTAATCACATTTTTGACAGAAGAATGACAAAGAGATAAAGTGACTAAGCAATCCTACATGGCTTCTTAATTAGGAAAGAGGCAAATTGAGGCTTAGCACTCAGTTTCTCTGGGACTTCCAAACTTCTGCAGTTCCTGTATTAAGACTATGTATTGACTTCATGTTCAGACAGAAAAAAGTTTCTCAGAAACACTGACAGGATTGTATATGTTTAAAATCCCTTCAGAATTTGAACAAGTTAATTAATCTTTCTAAACATGACCTTCAACAAGTACTCCCAAAATTGGCATGATATTGTTCTTTATAGCTATTTAAACCTCATTGTGTATGTCTATCATATTTTTTTATATTTACTCTTCTGTTGATGGACATCTAGGCTGGTTCCATGTTTTGGCTATTGTGGTTATGGCAGCAGTGAACATGGGTGTGTAAGTGTCTCTGTGGCATACTGTCATGAATCTCTTTGGAGACAACCCAGAAATAGTATAGTTTGATCAGAAAGTTCTAGTGTTAGTGTTTCAATGAGCTGTTGTGATGGTTTCCATAGTGAGTGGGCCAGTTTACATGTCAATCAACAGTATAAAAGTTTCTCTTTCCTCAGATTATCACCAGAAATGTTTTAGGTGTTTTTTGTTGTGGATGGGTTTTGTTTTTTAGTGAGAATTCAACTTAGGGCCACAAGAATGCTAAGCAAATTTTCTTCCACTAAACTATAACCTAACGGTCATTGCCACTTTAAAGAAAAAAATGAAATACCTCATATTGAGCTAACTTTGAAAATAAAGAAGTACTTGAATTGTGATCCTCCTCCCTCACTCTCCAGAATAGTAACAATGTAGCCCAATGCCACCAAGCTCACTGCCACTTATTTTCCTAATGATAACCATTTTTAAAGACCATTAAGATATCATATGGAAACTTAGTGTAGTGAAAGCTTCTTAAAACATACACATACATGAAACAAAACTTAAACATCTCTCACCACCAAATGAAACCTCCAGCGAGAGTAATGGATTATATCTTGAGTTGTTGGACAAAGGGGTCTCATGGAAATACTTAAACAACCCAAGATTTTGCCAATGCAATTGGTTGTTCTCCATGTATTGATGGTAAGTTCATATTGCTGAAGACAACACCTACACAATGCATTGAACACAGAGAAGTGTAGCTGGTGCCTACCAAGAGCCTTGACCTCTAATGACTAGTATTTATAATACTGGAAGATACTCTGCATTCTACCATAAAAGAAGTTCAACATCAACCCAGCTACAAAACCTTCGATCTACAATGGTGTCTAACCTACAATATATATTGGTGCAATAGGGGCACAAAGTTTGTGGTAGTAATCAACCACTGACTGATTGGATTTAAGACCTACTCCTTGGAATGGAACTCAGGACTGACACTGGTCAAAAAACAAAGATCAGGCATGGTATGGACCTAGAGGAAAACCAAATACTGCTGTTGTGCTAAAGGAACATAGTAATAAAATGACCACTGACAACACCTTGTATACCACAGATCAGTCATCATCAGAGAAAATTCTCCCTGCAGTAGATGGAAAAAACAGAGACTCACAACTGGAGAGTTTACAGAGAGAGATTTCATAACACTCAATCTGAAATGGGATTTTTCATCAAATCACTCCTGTCAGAGATCAGAGTTAGCAGAAGGATTGTAGAGCCAGTGAGAATGAAAAACAACAAGGAAACAAGGACTTCTAGACACAGCAGGACTGAAACAAATATGAACTCACACAATGATGGCAACACTCACAGGGCCTGTACAACTATAAGCCACATGGGTCCCAGCACTGAGAGGAAAAGTAGTCACAAATCCCCATTTGTAACCTAGAAGCATTCTCTTGAACTGATAACATATCACAAAAGAAAATTAGTTTTGGTCCTGACCGACAGCCCCGAGACCTGTCCAGCCACTAACCCCCCCCTCCCCGGAGAGAACTGGAGGCAGAACAAAGTATCCAGCATCTGAGGCCATTCTAGTTTTGGAACACACCGACTAGAAGGATGAGTGCTGGGCCTTCTCCTGCCCACCTTTTCCCAGACATGTCCAGCCAAGAGACAGAATCCCCAAGAGAGACCTAGAGGTAAAATGAACCATCACGTATCTGCTGCCATTGGAGTCTTAGACCCACCTACACACACTGGGAAAGAGCCACTTGCACCCACCAGAAGAGACCCTTGGAGCCTTAACCAACAGGAGAGGGAGAGACCCCACCTGTACCCACTGGAAGAAGGGATTGTAAGGCAACAGTATGAGAACACATTCAACAACAGAAAGACTAATATGACACCACCAGAGTCTAGGGATTCTACACCAGCAAAACCTGAACAACCCAATACAGATGAAGTAGAAGAAAATGACCTTAAAAACAATTTTATGAAGATGAGACCCTCAAACAGGAAATGAGAAAATCTCTTAAAGAAATTGAAGAAAAACAAACAAAAACGGGATGAAATGGAGAAAAAGACAAACCAAAAATTGCAAGAAATCTACAAATGTTTTAAAGAAAGCAAGGAAAGCCAAGAAAAAACAATCAAAAAGATGAAAAAAAATTTCAAAGTGTTCAAGACCAGAAAACTGAAATAGAGACAATAAAGAAAACACAAACTAGGGGAATCCTGAAAATAGAAAAACTTGGTAAATGATCAGAAACTACAGATGCAAGCATAACCAACAGAATACAAGATATGAAAGAGAGAATCTCAGGTGTTGAAGATATACCAGAGGAATAGATTCATTGACCAAAGAAAATCTTAAGTCTAACAAATCCTTATCACAAAATATCCAGGAAATATGGGACACCCTGAAAAGACCAAACCCACAAATAATAGGTATAGAAGAAGGCAAATCATCACAGCTCAAAAGTTCAGAAAACATATTCAACCAAACCACAGAAGAAAACTTTCCCAGCCTAAAGAAGGACATGTTTATGAAAGTATAAGAAGCTTACAGAACACCAAATAGACTGTACCATATATATATATATGTATATATATACATATATATACATATATGTGTGTGTGTGTGTGTGTGTGTGTGTGTGTGTGTGTGTGTGTGGTGAGGGGAATAATAATCAAAACACCAAACCTACAGAATAAAGAAAGAATATTAAGAGCTTCAAGGGAAAAAGACCAAGTAACAATAAGGCAGTCCTATCAGAATTACACCTGATGTCTTAATGGAAACTCTGAAAACAAGGACATCATGGATTGGTATTCTACAAACAATAAGAGACCACTGATGCCAGCCTAGACTTCTATACACAGCAAACCTTTCAATTACTACTCATGAATAAAATATATTACATTACAAAATCAGATTTAAACAATGCATATCCATAAATCCAGCCTTACAGAAAGTACTGGAAGAAAATTTCTACTCAAAGAAGTTAGCTACACTCACAGAAAGGGAAACATACACAATACCACCTCCAAAACAAATCCAAAGAAAACAAGAATCAACAATCAATGTCATTAATATCCCTCAATATCAATGGTCTTAACTCACCTATAAAAAGACACAACATAGGTTAACAGAATAGACATGAAGACAGAATCCTTCCTTCTGCTTCATACAAGAAACACATCAATTTCAAAGACAGACATTAACTCAGAGTAAAGTGTTAGAAAAAGATTTTCCAATCATATGGACCTAAGACACAAGCTGGTGTGGCTATCCTAATATCTAACAAATTAGACTTCAAGCTAAAATTAATAAAAAGACATGAAAAGGGTCGTTTCATGTTTATCACAGGAAATGTCCATCACAATGAGTCTCAATCTTGAACATCTATGCTCCAAATACAAAGGCACACACATTCATAAAATAAATGTTTTTAAAACTCAAATCACACATAAAACCACACACATTTATAGTGGGAGACTTCAACACCCCACTCTTACCACTGGACAGGACTACCGGACAGACACTTAACAAAGAAACAAGGGAAATAACAGAAGTTATGAACCAATTGGGCTTAACAGATATCTATAGAACATTCCATCCAAACACAAAAGAGTATACCTTCTCAGCACCACATGGAACCTCTTCTAAAATTTACCACACACTTAGAAACATCAACAAATACAACAAAGTAAACATCAACAGATACAAGAAAAAATGGAATAACCCCCTATATATTATTGGTTCACCATAGTTTAAAGTTACTCCACACACCTACGAGCATCTGATTTTTGACAAAGAAGCTAAAATTATACAAGGGAAAAAAGGAAGCATCTTCAACAAATGGTGCTAGCATAACTGGATGCTGACATGTGGAAGAATGAAGATATGATCCATATCTATCACCATGCAACAAAACTTAAGTCCAAATGGATCAAAGACCTCAACATAAATCCAGCCACATTGAACTTTTTAGAAGAGAAAGTGGGAGGTACCCTTCCATGAATTGGTACAGGAGATGCCTTCCTGAACATAACACCAGTAGCACAGACACTGAGATTAATAATTAATAAATTGGACCTATTGAAACTGAGAAGCTTCTGTAAGACAAAGGGCACAGTCAATAAGACATAATGGCAGCCCACAGAATAGAAAAAGATGTTCACCAATCACACATCTGACAGAGAGCTGATTGCTAAAATATACAAAGAACTCATGAAGCTGTACACAAAAACACTAAATAATCCAATTAAAAAGTGAAAAGGTGGGGTACAGAATTAAATAGAGAATTTTCAATTGAGCAATCTAAAATGGCTGAACAACAAAACATCCTTAGCTATCAGGGAAATGCAAATTAATACAACTCTGAGATACATCTTATACCAGTCAGAATGACAAAAACAAAAAACAAAAACAACAACAAGAACAAAAAAACCCAAGAGTCAAGACTGTTTATGCTGGAGAAGATGTGGAGAAAGTGGAACATGGCACACTCCTCCATTGCTGGTGAGAGTGCAAACTTGTACAGTCACTTTGGAAATATGTATGATATTTCTCAGGAAAATGTGAATCAGTAATCAGTGTACTGCACAAGATTCAGCAATTCCACTCAGGCTTATACTCAAAGGATGTACATTCATACAAGAAGGACAGCTGTTTAACTATGCCCATAGCAGCATTATTTGTGATAGCCAGAACCTGGAAGCAACCTAGATGCCTCTCAACTGAAGTATGAATAAAGAAAATATGGTACATTTGCACAATGGAATACCACTCAGCGAGAAAAAACAATGGAATCTTGAAATTCAATGGCAAATGGATGGGACTAGAAGAATCCATCCTGAGTGAGATAACCCAGCCACAGAAATACACACATGGTATGGTCTCATTCACATATGGACACTAGACATAAAGGAATGGATTACTAGCCTATAATTCACACCTCCAAAGACGCTAGGAAAAAAGGAGGATTCTAAGAAAGATGTAATGATGCCCCGGAGAAGGGAAAAGAGACAAGAATTCCTGAAAAAATTGGGAGTGCAGGGAAGGTAGCAGAAAGATGAGAGGAGAAGGGGGGGTGAACATGAGAGATTAGGAAGATTGAGTCCAGGGAAGAATAGAGGATAGCAAGATAAAAGATTCTTTAATAGAGAAATCTGATACTAGGAAAATGTCCAGAGACTTCCAAGGATGACCTCAACTAAGAATCTACGCAAAAATGCAGAGGATGCATTAAATGTCCTTCCTTTATTATGAGATTGAGCTGATGGAAAGAGATGATCCACAGCTAAGCAGTGAGCCAAACTTCAGGAATCCAGTTAAAGAGAGAAAGGAGTGATGAGAAAGGGGTAGAGATCATTCTGGGGTGGGTCACAGAGACAGCTGACCTGAGCATGTGGTAGCTCCTAGACCCCAGTTTGACAGTTTGGGAACCAGCATAAGACAGGACGAGGACCCCTTAATGTGAGTGTCAGTTAATTCTTTGGGGCCTCTGGCAGTGGAACCACTATTTATCCCTAGTACAGGAATGGGGTTTGGGAGCCTATTCCCCATGGATGGATACTCTCACAGCCTAGTACACTGGGGGAGATAGGGGCTAGACCCTGCCCCAATTGATGTGACAGACTTTGATGATGCCTCATGGAAGGCCTCTCCCTCCCTGGGAAGTGGGTGGGGGATGAGATGGGGGACATCAGCAGGGGTTATGGCAGGATGGGAGGGAGATAGAACTGGGATTGACATGTAAAATAATATTGTTTCTAATTTAAAAAAAAAATAGTTTTGTCCAAAAGTGTCTCACTGGGTAAACAAATATTACTAAAGGCATCTCACATGCTCAGAGGTTGATGACCAATACAAAATTAACTCAAGGGCATTTTTGGAGGTTTTTTATTATAAATATTTACCTAACATTTTATATTAACAAGTCTTTTGCTTATGCAAAATGGTTTCCAATTTTATGATTTTATAGGATCTCTGTGTGTGTGTTAATTTGTGTGTGAATCAATAAATATTTCTTATGCTTTAGAGGCTATTTTCTTCTGTTTGTTTTGGCCTATTTGATTTGTTTGATTTTATTTTATTTCATTCTATTATCTTTTATTTTAGATACTTCTTTTCTAATGAGCAAGAGAGGAAGAAAGGATACGGATCTTCTTCGATGGGGAGGTTAGGAGCATATGGGAGAAGTTGGGGTAGAGGAAACTGTAATCAAAGTATATTGTAGGGGAAAATCTATTTTCAACTAAAATTGTCAGAAGATCAGATAGCTGTAGGTGTGTTGATTTATTTGGGGGCCTCTTATTTTTTAAAGAACAGAAATACACAAATTCACATAACCCCATGTGGATCTGAGTTTCCTATCCTCCTGCTTCAGCTTCTTAAATGCTGGTAGTACAAGTATGTACCACACCTTTGGGGTTGTTTTGTTTTGTTTTGATGTGCTTATGGGGGAAAATGGACTTTAATGCTATATAGACAGACAAAAAAAGAACAAACTCTCTTAGAACCTCTAAAGCACTTTGCTTGGCTAGCCTTTACTCTGTCCTGCCAAACATCATAACATTTTCCAAATTATTTTATAACCAATGACTTGCCACACCTTTTTAATGCCAGATCATCATCCACCAGGGAGATACATGAATCAAGCCATTTCAGAACTAGCCTGAAAGCTCATTGAGAGACAAAGCTAGAACCTTAAGATAGAATTCTGATGAAGAAATGGATCAGGACATTCCTGGCTCTACCTTTCTATACTCACCATTTGGAGTTCTGAAGTGCTGTAATGTGGACTTGGTATGTTTTTCTACTTGTCCGCTTTGTGTAAGTGAAATGAAATCTAAATTTTACAAAATCCTCATATGGATTTAGAAAAAATAATGAAGTAAAACTTTGATTGATATCTGGCAAAAGCTGACTTAATAGTTGAATAATGGTAAGTGTCCAGTGGTTGTCCCCTATATCTGGGGTTCTTTATAATATAAATCTTTTGTTTGCTTTTTACATTCTTAAGGAAAAAAATCTTATTTCAATATTTTTCCAAAACTATGGTTTCCTCTCTTCTAGGGAGTTTGTGAAGAGACTAGAAAGAAGTATTAACAGTTAGAAGCACATAGTCTCCTGGCAGAAGATCACAGTTCAGTGCAAAGCATAGTTGTCAAGCAACTCAAAGATGCATGAAACTCCAGCTCTGAGAGTTATGACAAGTTCTTATACTCTTAAAGAACAACTATATAAATATGCACATATAAAAAACAGATCATTTTTTAAAACTAAATTTGAAAGACATTCTGTGTAAATCATCATAACCAAGGGGAAAGTAATTTGTATTTGCTTATTAATTCAGTGAAATTTTAATGAGAATTCATCACATACTAGGCTTCTTTTAGTTGCTTGGAAGAAATCAGGCAATATCTATATACTCATAGAGCTGTCATTTTTTTATAGTTTTTTTTGGTGTTTTTAATATTTCTTTTTTTTTGTAGCTGTCACTTTTAACAGAACCATGCCTACACAATGTATATATTACAAAGAGAATAAATACATATATTTACCTGGGTGAACGATCATAATTTATATTCAGTATGGTAGCTGCAATGTGCGGGGAGTTAAGAACTAAAATGAAGAAGGATCTTTTCCAATATCATTTAGAAGGGACTAGGTGATGGCTTTATGTGTAAAGGAAACCCTATTTGCTTCAGAAAGAAGATATCTTTGAAACAACCAACCCAATTTTCTCTGTTTCTACATTCCTCATGTGAGGGAGAAATGACCTAGCTATACAACCTAGGCTGTTCTCAAATTCATGTAACCAAGATGATCTTGAACTCCTGATTCTCCTGTCTCTTTTCACAATGATAGGATTCCAGATATCTGACATCATGCATATCTGCTATCATTGCTTTATATCTATAAAACTATCTCTACTGTTAAGCAATTTAAGAGAAAGATAAATCCTCAAATATTAAAATCCCAAATAAATGTCAACTCTATCATCAAATTCACTATCATTTTAAACACTGATAATAATAATGGCTGACGTTAATACATTACTTGTTTTGGTAAAAACTGTCTCAAATATTTTATATAAACTTCCTCATTTACTTCCAGCACATTAAACTTTCTTACCTACAGACAAACATGGATTTGTAGGGATAAAATAGCTTGACATAAGCTGACCACTAAGCAGGATTTTGAGTAACATGCCATTAGCCCCCAGGATCACACTTCCATCCACTGTTCAGTTGTCACAAGACTGCTAATACTGAGTGTTTCACGCAGTATGTGCTTTCTATGCACAATATTCTTCTAGTGACTATGCATATATTACACACTTGAGTAAGAAGAGAAGTACTCACACTTGAGTAATTTAAGTGTTAATTAAACTCTAAATTTCCAGCAGGTGTCTCTAATTCTGAATTGAAAACACTGCATTTATTTTCCCTCCTTTAATATCACCTTCCTTTGCATTTCTATCTCCAAAGAGATTTTTAGGTCTACCCTCAAAGAAAATTTCTTCATTTCATAGAGTAAACCTTTAGTCCAAAATATGTTCCAGGACAACCACAAAACAAAAGTCATGTGAATATCAATGCCCTGGTTTTAATACCTGCCTACAGATATTCTTTCTCTTTTTGCCAAAACTCATTCCTCCCTTTTAATCTATATTATATTGGCTTGCTGCGTGTTGTGCATTTTATAACCTATTTAAATATCTTTTGAAAAAGTATTTATGAATCAATAAATACAAAATGAAATTGTCTTTTTCTGTTTGCTAGGTGACAGAATAATCATAAAAGTAACTTTATCAATATCAGGCTAATACAAATATTTCCAGAGGACTTTTTGCCCAATGAGTTCTGTAAAGATAACTCACAAAGAGCGATTCAAACAAATCTGATGGATCTATACATAGGGTAGAAATGCAAGTATTCAAGGAAGAGAATAAAAAATCTTGGGGATATCTCTAGGTCTTTCTGCCTGAATCAACTTCTGAATATTTTAACCAAGAACCAGCAAGGTAACAGGTAAAGATGCTTTCTGCTATGCCTGATAACTGGACTTCAATCCCCAAGATCCTTCATGGTGAAAAGAGAGAACCAAATCTTGCAAGTTGTGAAGTTATACATAACCCCCCTTCATCCCAAATACACAGATAAATAAAGTACAATTTAAATTAAAATTACAATTACATGGCCCTACTCTTGGAGACAGAGGATATCAGGATATACTGTGAATAAAAGCAGTGTGGGCAAAGAGGTAGCTCAGTGATGAAGAGAATGCACTGCTCTTGTAGAGGACCTGAGTTTTGTTCTCAGTGTCCACAGCAGGCAGTTAACAATTGCCTGCAACTCCAGCTCCAAGGGTAAGACCCCCTCTTTCGTCTTCTGTTGGCATTACACACACACACACACACACACACACACACACACACATTTAAAAGTAAAATAAATTCATTTTTAAAGAATACTACAGAGAGGGTCTCCTAATTCATACATACTTGTGTATGTTGTGTGTTTGTTCATCCTCATGTCCATTTTTGAATGGGCTGAAGAAGGTTTGAAAAAATTGACTCTCTCAGCAACTGCTGAACATTAGAGGAGCTGCAAAATATTGTAAATGCCACCACGTTGACATGGACTGCACTGTATAAGTTCTTAAACTGCTTCAGAATGGTTTGTATTTCTAGACAGAGTAAACAATCAGCTTCCTAAGTACTTAGGTTGAGGAAAAGAAAATCTCCATGTAGAAAGTAGAGCCATGCCTGTGTGGGGATACAGAGGAAAACTCTGTCCTGGAGTTTTAGGTTAACATGACTGCTGAGAGTGAACAAACAGAATACTGGAGCATCAGTGTTCTTTTTTAAAACCCCAAACATGGAATTTCCTGTTAGAAGGGAGGCAACAGAAAAAAAGTGTTTCTCTCCATCATCCAAAGCAAGGTCACACATTTTACATCCACAGCCCTCAGTTAATTGTTCTCCAAGCAAATACATATTTCACTTCTAGGGATCCCTAAGAAGATCTCTGTAACTGGGTTATCTTCTTCTATGAACATTAATCATGCTTTCCTAAGGCTCATAGCCTCATACTTTGTATGTATATGTAATATACTTAGATACATGTATATTTGTGGACATGCATGTAGGGGTGCAGGTACATGAATGCAGGTCTATGTGAAAGCCAAAAATTCTTCTATGTCTTCAATAGTCACCTTCCACCTTATTTATTGAGATAGGGTCTCTCACTGAACCCAGAGATTATCTAATATAGCTACTCCGGCTAGTCACCTTGCCATCAAGATCCCACCTCTGCCTCCAGAGTTCTGGGATTGCCACTGGCTACTATGCCTGTTCACCTTAAGCTCCTGTCCTCACATTTTTGCAGTAGGTGCTTTATCCCTTAAGACTCCTCACAAGCCTTCACAGTTTCTTCTTTATCACCCAAAGGTGCACACACCTATGACATATGATTCCACTTGTTCCAAAGTTAGAAAAGAAGGAGTTCAGGATGTACTCTCTCTGAGATTATCATTGCTTTCTGCTAAACCTTTGCTAACCTTCAAGAAACTAACAGATACTTCAGAAATTAGAAAACACATTAAACTTTAAGAGAGTCTGTGATCCTAGAGCTGAGAAATTTGTGGGTTTCAAACCAAGAGAATGCTGTGAAACAAAGATAATTCTAGAAAGATAATTCTAAAATAATTTTTTAAAGTACTTGCAAGAGATTATCTGTATGTCCTGAGAGCAGCTTCAAGTTAACACTTACAATGAGATATTCCATGGATGTAAAGAATATTTAGACACAACACTTAGATGCTCGATGACTGACTTAACATTATTTTTAAATGGTGAGATACAAATATTGTATGATATGTCTGAAGTAATGTAGCCAGCAATGTCAGCTGGCATTATGCAATGAAATGAGTAGTGATTGTATCTATTTATTCTATTGTTAACAGCATTCCAGAAATACTAGAAAATAAATAAAACAGATATAAATGATTGTCATGCTTCCCCTGTTACTATGACCAAATTGGCATCATCTGCCTGGGCTGAGCTAAAAGTGAAGGAGGATACAGGATAACAGAGTATGAGGCAGCATGCCCTAGATTCCTCTTAGTGTGTTGGTGAATATGTAGGTCCTCAG
The DNA here is from genome assembly GCA_030556225.1 of Cricetiscus sungorus. Lineage (NCBI taxonomy): Eukaryota > Metazoa > Chordata > Mammalia > Rodentia > Cricetidae > Cricetiscus > Cricetiscus sungorus. The sequence continues at coordinate 112,372,802 of JANBXA010000007.1, forward strand.
GTCTTAAATGGTGAGAAATATGACAGTTCTTTACATCATTCTGAAATGGATTAAGCTACAGATGAAAATAGTCTCTATTCAAGAGATGCAGTTTAAGAAGATGTCACAATGGGTAAAGTGCTCTCCTCACAATCATTAAGACATAAATGTAGATCCCCAAGAGCTACATAAAAATTCAAGTGCAACTGCACATGCCTGTAGTCAGACTACTAAAGGTGGGGGCAGAAGAAATCTGGGACTTGCTAGCAAGCCATTCTAGCATGATGAACTATAGGTTCAAGGAAAAACTTTATCTAAAACTATTAAGATGGAAAGTGATTTAAGAAGACACCCTCCACCAATCTATGGTCCTCACCTACAAATGCATGCACATGCATGAACATCTAAACACACGTAACACACACACACACCACGCACGCAGCACACACACACACGTTTGCCCACATATATAATACAGTGACATAGTTAATTGTTTCCATCAGAAATTTGACTAGAAAAAAAATGGTCATTTCAAGTTGAATAAAAAAAGAAACATGAAAAACCTTCCTGACAGCAGATTTTCACTAGAAATAACAGAAGCAAGAGCAGCATGGTGTCAGGGAGCAATTCTTTGAAGGACTGTTACACTTGCTCAAATCCCAGCCAGTCTCTTCAATTCCCTGAATAACAGCTTTGTGATGTATAGTATGGCCCTAATACTATACAACCTACAGCGATCCTGCAAGGATGAAATGAGAAAAATATATCTAATGTTCATCCAAACTTCTGTGGTACACAGAGGAAAGCCCTCAATTCCCCAAACTACAAATTATCCAAAACCCCTTATATAACAGCACAACTGTTACCTCACCTGATCCTCATACAGTCCATTTTAGGAGGAAGAAAGTAAGAAACAAAGATGTCAACTGATGTGAAAATGAGTCATGAAAGCTATGAAGAAATAAATGCTAGAAATGTAGCAGACCTGAGAGACTAATCACCGAGTGACACAGAGATGTGCCTGTCCTACAGCAGGTGGCAGGAAGATGTGAAATTTTGAGATCCTGTGGTTATTCCTCATTTTCCAACCCTATAATATACTCTGAGGTAGTAGCACACACCTGCACAGATGCTGAGCTCCACTATCTCTCTCTATTCCTTACCCATATCCTAATTACCCTGACCCATCTGCTGTACACAATGGATTGCATGAGAATCTTAAAACACAAAGGAACATCTTAAGGTCACTGTTTCATCCTCATGACATGTTAAACAATAACCAAAAGCATGTATGAAAATACTTATCAGCTACAGATGAGAGCCAAAGATGCTAAGTGCCAAGCATACCTGCAAGACACAAGAAGATTTTGGTTAGTCTTGACCCTGCTTTGCAAAAAACAAAACAAAACAAAACAAAAAGAAAGTACTGTTTTAGATGCAAGTAAAGCAAGACTCAGTAGTACATTTGACTACCATTCTTTCTCTCTCTCTCTCTCTCTCTCTCTCTCTCTCTCTCTCTCTCTCTCTCTCTCTAAACAGCTATAGCCACACTCACCTTCAGAACAAGACCAAGGGTCCTCCCTAAATACAGGAGACTATAGAAGTGTAGGAAGAATAGGGTGTCTAACTGGGACTTTGATGGGCTGGAAAAATAGGCATCTCTAGCATCTGCATCCCCTGGATAACAGGAGAACCAGCTAATAGGTGTGGGACCTCTGCCCTATCTTGGCATGGATCATTCAACACAGCAAGGCAATTAGAAGACTGAGGCTAAGAGATTACCATTGAGAGGAGTTTCTAATCAGGCCCTAAGCTTCTAATTAGGATTCTCTCACTCTCAGAGGAAACATACCTTCAGAAAATATTCCTTATATTATCATTCTTAATACTTCTCCACTCAACCTTTATTCTATCAAAAGCTCCACCACCATGATTCAGTCTCATTCTGGAGAAGAGGGAGATTCTTCTGTGTTCTGCTTTCTGAGAACTTGACAGCAATATGAAATGACTTACCCTGGCCAATCTCATGTATAAGACACAAATAAAATAACTTGACTATGGAAAATCCTACCAAAATGCTTACTCATTTACTCAACTAATTTTAATTGGATATATATTAAATACATAGATGCAGCATTGACATGCCATATTAATTTAATTTATACTTGAGCCAGAAAATTCTGACAAAAGAAATCTCATAATTCAGATCCTACCACTATCATAGTCTACAATAAATAATGTGAAAGGTAGAGTGATAAAACACTCAGTAAAATGAAGATATGAAGGCATCAAGAGCTGTACAGCATTATAGAGCACTAGCTGTTCTTCCAGAAGATCCAGAACCCACATTGTTCTGGGAAAGCTGGTACTTTTTTCTGGTCCCCAAGGGTACTACACACACATGGTGTACATATGTGCATGCAAGCAACTCACTCATCCCCAGGAAAGAAATATTTTTCAAAAAAAGAACATCTTAGATTGTAACCATGGGACGAGGGCTTGATGCCTGTCTACACTATGACTACACTACTACACTATGACTTCCTGATATTATTTTGTTCAAAGTAGTGAAATTTATTTAATATTGGAAACTTACATGGTATTCTAAAAATAAAGGAAAAAAGTTAAATCACAACCCCATTCTAAAATGTCTAAGGGGAGAAGACAAAAATGCACTTCTTTAACTCATTTACTTTGAGAGTAGATTCCATGGGTTGAAATCCTCCTGCTACACTGAGAATTTAAGTTTTTATCATTTCTCAATTGTTCTCTAAGAGAGATTATAGAAGTTAAACCTGATAATACTTAAAAATTATTCAGAACAGGGTTTTGTACTATCAACATGTTTACAGGTATATAAATATATCATTTTAAACTTGAGATTGAAATTCCTGTACCATTTTAAGCAGTTCTGTTGAGATGAGTTGTAGGAAATTATAACAATTATAAAATAATTTTACTGAGATGGTCCAATCCCCCAATACAATATTTTAGGAAGTAGCAGGATCCATCATTGGACAGCTCAAAAATTTGAGCTATGTGACCCTGTGCGCTCTAAGATTTTGTATCTTAAACATCTAAGTAATCATAAGACAGGACATAATTACCTTACAAGCCTATTATTGATAAACTGCCTCTTGTAGTGACATCTATATTTGAATATGCTCAATTCTTGGTGCTTTGAGTACAAGAGACTCCTTCCAACTCTTTTGAAACATGGGGATCCCTCAACTCTTGTGTAGAAGAGGAACCTCTTAAAAAGTTACAGAGTAAACAATATTTCCTAGTATCACATCTCTGTTTGACATAGACCAGAGTTACATGAAGGAGTCTCAGTTGAGAAATTGATCAGATTGGCTTGTATTCATGTCTATGAGGCACTTTCTTGATTGCTAACTGAAGTATAAGGGCCCATCTCATTGGGGGTTCTGTTATTCCTAGGACATGGACCCTGGGCTTATAAAAACCCTATCTTAGCAAAGTTCAGGCAGCAAGTCAGTAAAGGTTCCATAATGGTCTCTGTTTCTTTTCCTGTCTGCATGTTTCTCCCTTGAGTTCCTGCCTTTTTCCTCTCGTGATGAACTATATAAACTGCAAGATGAAATAACCTCTTACAAATTGTTGGTAATAGTATTTGTCTCTACCAGGGAAAGCTAACTAGGACAATATTGTGAGTGTTATATATAAAGAAGCATAATATATAGTTGTTGTTTTAGTTTCTATATATTTTATAGACACACAATCACTATAGATATATAACTATATATTAGCACATAGAGATAGCCTTCATATCTGCAGCACCCATATTCATGGATTCAACAAACTTGGGACAGAAAGTGTTTGAAAAAAGTTTCATTAGTAAGGAGTAAAAACAGTACAGGTGTTTCTTGTCATTATTTCTGGAAAAATACTATATGATATCTTATATGTTATTAACATTATATAAAACATGCTTCCTAGTGATACTTTACATTATACAGGAGAACATATATAGGCCATATGAAAATACCCAAATACTGTGTGTCCTACAAATGTAGAGTAAGCATTGACTGAGTCCCTTGAGGAATTTTAGGGGTAAAATATATATATATATATATATATATATATATATGTATACATATATGTGTGTGTGTTTAATGTTGAAATTATATATGTACATATATTCATAACAAATCAGGAGTTGTAATGTGAGTAAATTGAAATGTTCATTAACAGAGATTCATTTCTCATTCTTATATGTGATAAAGAACATTTATATTCCCCCAAATTTATTTCCCTATCTCCTCTTTAGATATGGCTAACACCTACCAACAGTAATGCAAATCTGCCTAAAGGAAAACCTCTTCTTCCTTTAGGATGGCTTCGCACAGGCATACTTCCAAGCTATGATTTCTAAGGATGTGTTCCATTTTTGAATACCTGTGAAGATCTGATTTTGTAATCTGTTGCCTCAAAGGAAAATCACCAGCTTCCTCTGTAGAAATATGATCTATCTTTTCTACAACGCTGGACTCCAGATGAAGAGACACCTCACTTAGTTGTTTGCTGTTTCATTTTCTCTCCTGCATATTTACTTTGTGAAGACTCCCTCATGGAGACAATCATCCCCAAGCCCTGTTCCAGATGGTTTTTAAAGAAACCTAATCAAAGATGGAGCTCTTCCCTAAAACTGATACAAATATTATAAAAAAACAACAATAATTATGTAATACTCCAAGTGTTGATAATGCAATCTTTCGAAACAAGTGGCATAGCTTGGTATGACTTCAGGATGGTTCCTTTCTTTGGAATCTTTCACAGTGTTTCTGATACCATGTAAATAGTCCTCTAGGAGGAGTCATTTATGTTGGTTCCAGCTCATGGATCTCTGAGCCCTGTGTCTGGCAGGACCATATGGTACATATTTTTCTTTTTTTCTTTTTATTTTTAAATTTTTGTTATTTTTACATTCCAACCCCAGTTCCCCCTCCTATTCTTCTTCCTCTTTAAATTTTCCACCAAGCCTTAATTAATACTCTGTCAGATATAGAGCTGAAACAGGTTTTATTCTTGCCTTCTGGGCCTTTTTTTTTTTTACGCCAATGGGTTTTTTCTTTGCCTGTGCAGGTGTTTTTAGTTATATCAAGTCCACTTTCACTTGACCTTAATTCTTCAGATGGAGTCCTATTCAGAAAACTCTTTCCTATACTTATGTCAGATATAGTTGATGTTTTCTTCTAGTAGTTTTCATATTTCTATTTCATGTTTACATCTTAAATCCACTTGGGAATACCTTTTCTGAAAGGCAACCTACACAGGTCTAAGTTTCTTCAACATGAGGATATCCAGTTTTCCCAAAATCAATTGCTGAAGATGTTTTTTTCCCTATCCTTTTGTTCATTTACTAGAGATTTGTTTACTTACAACTTTAAGTTTTGTTGGATAGTGTTCAGATAGGATGCAAGGATCTTTTGGATTTGTAAATATATTCTGTCTCCCAGGATATAGTCTATTTTAGAAAATCTTTAGTGTGATGCTGAATAGAATGTGTATGATTTTATGTTTGGGTAGAATATTATATAGATTTCTGTTAAGTCCATTTAATTAAGTATTGTTAAGTATCAATTAGTCTATTTTTTTGTCCACATTTCCTGTCTGGGTAGGTATTTAAATTGCCTAGTCTGTGTCTTTAAATCCAATAGTACCATTTTTTTTTGTTTTACAAAATTGGGAGACCCAGACTTTTGTGCATATATGTTTAGGATAGTCATGTCTATTTGGATAACTGTTCCTTCATTAGAGTGAAGTGTCCCATTTCATCTCTTCCCCTTAGTTTTTGTTTAAAAGCTATTTTGTGGCCATTAGGATAGCAAGGCTTACTTATTCCCTGGTACCATTTGATTGGAGTAGTTTTGACCATACTTTTATTCTCAAGTGATGCCTGTCTTTAAAACTAAGAATTCATCTTGGAGGAAACAGATGGATTTTGTTTCTTGATTGACTTAGCTTTTGTCCATTAGAATTGAGCCCACTGGTGTTTAGTTATTGAAATGTGTATGTTAGATAGTCATCATGTTGTTTACTTTTGATGTTATTTGTGTTCTCAGTGGCATTTCGTTTTTCAATAATTACGGCCTTGATTTTCTTTCCACAGTTGTCCTGTTATGCCCATTCCTCTTTTAAGCTTGAAATGATGTTTACTTCACTTTCTTCAAGTATGAATTGTAGCAAACAAAATTTGTAGGCTGTTCATGTTGTGGAAAGTTTTTCTTATTTTAAATTTATTTATTTTCTTCTCTCTTATATTACATACCAACTGCAGTTTCTTCTCTTTTTACTTCTCCCAATCCCTCTCACACACCTCTCATCTCCCCCAGATCAACCCCTCCTCTGATCCCCCCACCAAAAGAAAAAAGAGCATGTGTCCCAGGGATATCAACTAAACATGGCACAAGTTATAATAAGACTAGAGAAAACCCCTACATCAAGCCTGGATGAGAAAATCCAGTAGTTAAAAAAAAGGGTCCCAAGAGCAGGCAGAGTCAAATATACCCCCCACTCTAATGTTGGGAGTTCCACAAGAATACCCAACTACACAACCATAACATGTACAGGGGACCTTGCTCACACCCACAGAGGGCCTGTGATTGTCTCTTCAATTTCTATAATCTCTTATGAGACCTGAATAGTTAATTCTGTGGGGGGGTTCTTGTACGTGCCTGCCCTCGCCAGCAAGGAAGATGCGACTCCGGGTAGATCTTCTTCATGCAGTTTTAATCAGGATCCTTTAAACATGTTGCTTCTGGCCCTCAGGGAGAGAGAGAGAGAGAGAGAGAGAGAGAGAGAGAGAGAGAGAGAGAGAGAGAGAGAGAGAGAGAGAGAGAGAGAGAGGAGACCCCTGCACAGGCTTAAATACCCTTGAGCTAACCAACCCCAGTGAGCCAGGTGGACCCTGCAGATAGGCTACTCTAATGCGGAAGCAGACAGGCTGAACAGACTTAACCAATTAAGGGCTTGTTTACCAAGAGAGTCTTTACGAGCAGGAAGGTGTAAGGCAGAAGCCAGCGCCACTTCAAGGCGTGGCACTACGTAGCTCTCTACAGGTTCTTATGGAATCCTCCATCCCTCTGGATCCTACAATACTTCTTGCATCTTTTCTTCAGGGGTCCCATGGATCCACCTAAAGTTTATGGGTCTCTGCATCCATTCTCATCAATTATGGAAAACACTTCTCTGATGACAATTAGGTTAGGCACCAACATATGAAAATAGCAAAATATCATTAGAAAAACTTTAATTAATGTTTTGTCAGGCATGTTTGGTTCCATCCTAGGTTTCTGGACTGTCCAGGATCTAGTTCCTGCCCATCCATGTGATGTCAGGCATGGGTTTCCACTTATGGAGTGGGCTTCAGGTTGGATCAGTCACTAGTTGGTCACTTCTGTAAGTTCTTTGCCAATATTACCCAAGCACATCTTGACAGCAGCACGGATTGTAAGCTGAAAATGTTGTGGCTAGTTTGGTGTTCCAGTGTCACTATTGAAAGCCTTGCCTAATTCTAGGAGATGTATACCCCATTTAGGGGAGTCTTTGCTAGGGTCATTCTCATAGTTTCCAGGAAGTTTCCACTGTGCTAGTTTTCATTCCACATTGCTTCTCAGATGCCCCCTAATTGAAGTCATCGCTCTATCCTCCCCCACCTCATCCCTCCTGTTCCCAGCAAAATCCAGAAGCAAAATCTATTCAACTTCCCCTTCCCAGGGAGATCCATTTGTTCTAGAGTGAGTCCTCCTTTTAACTTAGCCTTACCGGGTAAGACAGGTGATGTCTTCTTATAAGTAAATATACTCCATGTTTGTTTTTCTGAGCCTGGGTTACCTTACTTAGGATGACTTTTTCTAGTTCCATCGATTTGCCTGTGTAATTTTTTTAAACAGTTGAGTAATACTCCATTGTGTAAACATACCACATTGTCTTTATACATTCTTCAATTGAGGGACATCTAGATTGTTTCCAGTTTCTGGCTATTATGAATAAAGCTGTTTAAAGATATTTTATTGAATGTACTTGTGGTAGAATGGAGCATCCTATGGGTATATGCTCAAGAGAAGTAGCTGGATCTTGAGGTCAATTGATTTCCAATTTTCTGAGGAACAGCCATATTGATTTACATAGTGGTTATATGTGTTTGTAATCACACCAATAACCTCCACATCCTGGCCCACAGAAGCTGCCACTTGTTTTATTGATCTTAGTCCTTCTGACATGTATAAGATGGAATCTCAAAGTCATTTTTATTTACATTTTCCCTGTGGCTATGGATGTTGAACATTTCTATAAGAGTTTCTTGGCCATTTGATATTCCTTTGTTGAGAATTCTGTTTAGATCTATACTCAATTTTTTAAATTGGATTATTTGGTTTATTGAAGTCTATTTTCTTGACTATTTTGTAACTTTTTATGTAAGAGCCCTCTATCTGACATAAAGCTGGTGATAATTTTTCCATTCTTTATTCTGCCATTTAATGGTGTCCTTTGCCTCAAAGAATCTTTTCAGTTTCATGAGGCACATCTTAGTGCCTATACCATTGTTCAGTGAATTGTCTGTTGTGCCAATGTACTCAAGCCTATACGCAGTTTCTCTTCTATTTGATTCAGTGTGTCAGGTTTTATATCAAAGTATTTGATCTACTTCCACTTAGACTTAAGTTTTGTGCAGGATGACAGATATGGATGTATTGTATTCATCATGCTGACATCCAGATAGGCCAGTATCATTTGTTGAAGATGTTTTCTTTCTTTTTTTTTTCTATTGTGCATTTCTGGCTGCTTTATCAGAAATAAGATGTCCGTGAGTGGTGAATGTGTGGACTTACATCTGGGTCTTCCATTAGATTCCATTGATCCACCTGTTTGATTTTTTTATGCCAGTGCCATGCTGCTTTCATTACTATAGCTTTCTAATACAGCATGGAATGAGAGATGATAATTCCTCCAGAAATTGTTTTATTGTACTGGATTGTTTAAGCTGTCCTGGGTTTTTGTTTTTCCCTGAGAAGTTAAGTATTGTCATTTGAATGTCTGAAAATAATTGCATTGGAAATTAGATAGCAATTGCATTAGATTTGTAGATTGCTTTTAGTAAGATAACCACTTTTACTATGTTAATCCTACTGATCCATGAGTATGGGAGATCTTTCAATCCTCTGATATCCTCTTTAATTTTTTTTTATCAGACTTGAAGTTCTTGTCATGTAAGTCTTTAATTTTCTTGGTTAGAGTTACCCCAATATATTTTATATTAAGTGTGACTATTTTGAGGATGTTGTCTTCCTGATTGTTTTTTAGCCCATTTGTCATTTGTATATAGAAGAGATACTGATTTTTGTGAGTTAATCTTATATCTAGCCACACAACTAAAGATGTTTTTCAACTGTAGGTGTTCCTTGGTAGAATTTTTTGGCGTTATTTACATATTGTATCCTATCATCTGCAAATAAAGATAGATAATTTGACTTCCTCCATTCCAATTTGTATTTTCCTTGATATCATTCAGTTATCCTGTTGCTCCACCTAAATTGTCAAGTATATTGAATAGATGTGTAGAGAGTGGACAGCCTTTTCTTTTTCCAGATCTTGATGGTATTGCATTGAGTTTCCCTCCAGTTAATTTGTTTATGACTATTAGCTATGTCACTTTTATCCATAATCTCTCTAAAACTTTTATCATGAAGGGTATTGAGCTTTGTCAAAGACTTTTCCAACATCTAATGAGATGATCTAGTGGAGTTTTTTCTTCCAGTTTGTTTATAAATTGAATTACATTGATTGATATATTGAACCATCCCTGTAACTCTGTGATGAAGCCCACTTGATCAGAGTAGATTAAACATGGTAGTCTGTTCTTCAATTTGGTTTGCAAGTATTTTATTGAGTATTTTTACTCTATATTCATGAGGAAATTGTTTTTGTACTTCTCTTTCTTTATTGAATTTTTGTGTGGTTTGGATATCAGAGTGAATGAGGCCTCATAAATTGAACTTGGCAATGTTCATTCTGTTTCTATTTTGTGGCATTAACTCTGCTTTGAAAGTCCTATAAAAGTCTGGCCCTGAAAACTTTACTGACTTTTTCTATTTCTATAGGTGTTATAGGTCTATTTATTTACTTATCATATCTTGACTTAACTTTGGTAAATTGTATCTACAGGGAAATTATCCATTTCTTATAGATTTTCCAATTTTGTATAATATTGGAATTTAAATTATGACCTAATGATTTCCTTGATGTCTTTTGTTATGTTCCCCTTTTGTTTTTGATTTTCTTAATTTGGATAGTCTCTCTCTGACTTTAATTGGTTTGAATAAGTGTTTATCTCTCTTGTTTGTTTTCTTAAGAAAAAAAAACTCACTCTTTGTCTCATTGATTCATTGTATTTTTCCCTTGGGTTTTAGTGTATTGATTTCAGTCCTCAGTTTGATTATTTCCTGAAATCTATTCTTGTTGAGTAAGCATGCTTTGCTTTGTTTTAGAGCTTTTAGGTGTGTTGTTGTCAGTATGTGATATCTTCAGTTTCTATTTAGCAATGATTTCATTGTGTTTCACAGGTGTTGTAGATTCATTTCCATTGAATTCTAGAAAGTCTTAAAATTCTTTCTTTATTTCAGCCTTGACCCAGTAGTCATTTAGTAGAGAGTTATTAAGTTTCCATGAGTTTTTTGTTTGTTTGTTTGTTTGTTTGTTTAGCTTTTTGTATATTTTATTGTTGTTGAAATACAACTTTGATACATGGTGGTCTGATAGGGTGCCAGGAATTATTTCAATTCCCTTTTATCTCTTAAGACTTTATTTGAGACTATGGAGATGGCCAATTTTGGAGAATGTTCCATGAAGCATTCAGAAGAAGGGATATTCTTTTGTGTTTGGATGAAATATTCTGTAAATATGTTAGGTCCATTTGGTTTACAGTATCTGTTACCTCCAGCATTTCTTTGTTTAGTTTTTGGCTGGATGATCTGTTCATTGGTGAAAGTATTTAAGTGCCCCACTCTCAGTCTGTGAGGGTTGATGTATGATTTAAGCTTTAGTTCCGTTTCCTTTCCAAGGTGGGTACCCCTGCTTTGGGGCATCAGTATCAGGCAATGAAAGATAATCTGGGCATATTTTCCCTTTGATGACTATGAAGTCTCCTTCCCCATCTGTTTTAATTAATTTTGGGTTGAAGTCTACTTTCTTAGATATTAGAATGGATGCACTAGCTTGTTTTTTAGTCCATTTGCTTAGAAAATCTGTTGACAACTCCTTACTCTGAGGTGTGGATCATCTATGCAACAGAAGGATGGATCTTGCTTTCACATACATTCTCTTCACCTTTGTCTTTTATTGGGAAATTGAATTCATTGATATTGGAAAAAAATCAATGTTCAATGATTATTAATCCCTGTTATTTTGGTGGTGGTGGTGGCATTGGGAGGGAGAGAGAGAGAGAGAGAGAGAGAGAGAGAGAGAGAGAGAGAGAGACAGAGACAGAGACAGAGACAGAGACAGAGACAGAGACCAGACAGGGAGAATGTGATGTGTGTGTTTCTCTTTTTTGGGTTAGATGGTATGGTATTATATATTTCTTATGTTTACATGGATATAGTTAACCTCCTTGTGTTGGGATTTTCCTTCTAGTACCTTCAGTAGGGCTGGATATGTGGATATTGCTTAAATTTGACTTTAACATAAAATGTCTTGTTTTCTTCATCTGTAGTGATTAAAAGATTTTCTTGATATAATAGTCTGAGCTAGCATCTATGGTCACTTAAAATCTAAATGACATCTGTTCAGGTCCTTATGGCTCTTAGTGTCTTCATTGAGAAGTTGAATGCAGTTCTTAAAGGTCTGCCATTATATCTTACTTGGTCTTTTAATCTTGCTGCTTTTAATAATATTTCTTTTTTCTGTATGTTTAGTATTTTTATTGTGATGTCATGGGGAAACTTTCTGATCCAATCTATTTGGTATTCCGAAGCATTTTTTTTCTTTATAGGCATGTCCCACTTTAGGGTAGGAAAACTTTCTATTATGATTTTGTTTAAAATATTTTCTAGGCCTTTGACTAGGATTCTTCTCTTCTTCTATCCCTATAATTCTTAAATTTGGTCTTCCCATAGTGTCTCAGGTTTTCTACATGTTATGTTTTGTTTTTTGTTTGTTTTATACATATATATGTATGTGTATATGTGTGTGTATATATATAATTTTTTTATAATTTTTAATTTGCATATCTATCTCAGTTCTCTCTCCCTCCCTTCCATGACCCCCTAGCCCCCTCCCATCCCATTCCTACCCACTCCACAGCATGTTCTGTGTCAGGAATTTTTAGATTTAATATTTTCTTTGATCTGTATATTAATTTATTTTATCATATATTCAAAGCCCGAGATTCCTCTTGGATAACTTGTATTCTACTTGTGATGCTAGCATCTGAAATTCCCACTTAGTTTTCTACATTTTTCATTTCCAGAATTCCCTCAGTTTTTTGTTTTTGTTTTGGTTTGGTTTTTTTTTTTTTTTTTTGCTTCTATTTCCATTTTCAGGTTTTAAATAGCTTTATTTATTTCCTTTATCTGTTCACTTATTCTTGGCTTTCTTTAAGGGATTTATTCATTTCTTCTAATTGTCTTTTCATTGATTTGTTGAAGGGATTTATTGATTTCTAATTTGAGGATTTCTATTCTTATAAAGTTGGTTTTTAGTTTGTTTTCTTGTGCTTCAGCTGTGTTGGACTATTCAGGGTTTTCTGTAAAAAAAATAGTTTGTCTCTGCTGATTGTGTTCTGAGGAAGTGGAGGGTATTTCATAGGCAGAGGTTTTACCTGGGAATCTGATCACTGGTGTGATCTCTATTGGAGCAAAGAGCTTCCTCTTGGGTTGTGGGCAATTTTTCTTTCTTGTTCAATTATGGCAGACAGTTTTGCTTGATATATTAGTTTAAGTTAGTCATCATTGTCTTTTAGGCATTCTATTATCAACCAGTAATTTAAAAAATGAACTACAGACTTACCTAAAGAAGAGTCCTATAGAAGTGTATTTTCTTTCTTTTTTAATTTTTTTGTCATACATTACATCCCAACTGCAATTTCCCCTCCTTCCACTCTTCCCAGTTCCTTCCTCCACCTTCCCTCTCTCCTAGATCCTCACAGGGATATCAATCAAACATGGCACAATTTACAATAGGACTAGGCATAAACCTTCATATCAAAGCTAGAAGAGGCAAGCCAGTAGGAGGGAAAGGGATCCCACTAGCAGCCAAAAGAATCAAAAAAAGTTCCCTAATCCCACTTTTTTCAGTCCAACAAGACCACTAAGCCACACAAACATAACATATATGCAGAGGACCTACCTTAGACCCAAATGGTTTTTATGGTTGTCAGCTCAGTCTCTGTAAGACCGTATGAGCCCTGGTTAGGTGATTCTGCGCACTATGTTCTCATGGTATTCTTGTTGTGATTTAAAAACAGCAAGAGCTAGACAGATGTCATGTGACAGGGTTAAAGAAGAGGGTATTTTAATTGGGAAAACATCATGTAAAAGTGGGAAGGGCAGGGAAAAGACCAGCCTCTGGGAACAAGAGTAGCAAAAGAAGAAGGAGGCAGAGAGGAGGAGGAAGACAGACAGAGAAGGAGACAGAAAGGGACAGACTTAAAGAAAGATGGGATGTGAGCAAGGCCCTTTTAAAAGGGAACATAGTGAATGTGCACAGGAAGTGCTCTTACTGGCTGCAACTAAGAACATATCATATCAGAACCCTAATGGCAAGCCAAAAGAAAATTACCTGAATACTAACATTTTTCCATTTTTATTATAAAAAAGTGGGGTCTTATAAAGGGATAGCAGATGAGATGGGGATGAGGATGCCATGTTCTCAAGATTAATTCCTGCTGACCTGTTCATCTTTGGGGACCTGGGAAAGCTGGGACGCTGACAACATGCCAGTGTAGCTGGCCACTTCATTTCACTTTCCAGGCTCTGTGGAACTGTCAGGCACCACCTGAATCTGGGAAGATGCTGTTTGAGGTGGATCCAAGTCAACTCCCTAGAGCTTAAAGCATCTGATCCTTTCCCATCACCACAGCATCACTCAGACAAGTTTGATAGTGTTGTGCCTCTAGCACTGTGACTAAGAGTTGGTAGTCCTGCAAAAATTATCTGATTAGGAATAGTTAGTGGGTCTCCATAAAACACCCTGATGAGAGCAATGAGGTATAGACAATGACAGTTCCTATGAGAAGTGAGACTGAAGGTTCTGCAATTCCTAGCATCCCAGGAATTCATAGAAGTTTGTTTCCTAGACAGCACAGGCTGCTTAGTGGTTTGTCAAACACAGAGCAGGAGTCAGGGTCTCTGAGCCCTAGAAAAACACAGTTACACTTTGAGAAAAGCCAAAAGGTAAGGAGAAAACTGTGTTTGAGAAATGAAGCCTCACATTCAGGGGAATGGTCAGAGGAGTATAGTCCTACCAGAGACCCAGTTGCCAATATTGAATGGAAGGTGAAGCTGCCAGTAAATAAGAAAGCAGATTTGTTGCAGGTGGAACAAGAGTGGATATATTGAGGGTGGGGTAGGTGGATAGGGATTCACTGTGAAGTGATTACCTTTCAGTGGGCTCTGCCACTAAGGAAATATGCTGAATGTAATGGAGTTAATGTAAGAGATTTATTGGGTGATGAGGGAAAGCAGAAGAATGAAGAACAAAGGGGTGATACTCCCTTCCATCTATCAGGGTCACTGGAAGAATGGTGCAAAGGTCCTATTAAATATAAAGTTACAAAGTGTTGGGAAGCAAATTTTTGGTAGGCTGAATGAGGCAGAATAAGATCCAATGGTTTTTTTATGAAGCAATGATTAAAAGAAGCACACCAGCTGCCCAGTGATTCATCAGTCAAGGTACTGGAGGATCCAGGATCCAAGAAACAAGACAGGCACAGGCTGTGCAGTGGGTCATTACATAATGAGAGGAGCCAAGGGATCTGAGTGGGAAAGAGCCATGGCTATCTGGTACCTGGGCTTCATGAGGCCAAAAGGTGTAAACCCACACTTGAGAGACAAGTCCTCACTCTGGAAATAACCAGAGGTGGTGAGGGGGTTGTAGCCCACAAATCATGCTTGTTTTGGATGGAGGGGCCCAGAGATCTGGAGAGGCAAAGCTGTCCTATGTGGACTGGGTTCCAGAATCCCAACATGCCTCAAAATGCCTGTGGTCAGCGGGAAATGCCAGAAAAGCTTTTTCTGGTCAGGAAACCAATGTTGTAATTTAAAAAGCAGCAGGAAAAAGATGTCATGTGACAAAATTCACATGGAGGTTTTTTTTGTTTTTGATTTTGTTTTTAATTGGGGAAAGGGGATGGAAAATGGGGGAAGGGAGGGTGAGACTGGCCTCTAGGAACATGAGTGACAGAAGTCACTCCAGAGTCATGCCTGCTAGCCTGCCACCATGCTCTCTGCCATGATGCTCATGGAATCACCCTTTTACAAACTGTAAGCAATCCCCAATTAAATGCTTTATATTATGTTACCTTCGTCATGGGATTTCTTCACAGCAATGGGTAAGTAAGTAAGATGAGACTCATGAACCCCTTCACAGTCCATGTTGGAATGTTGACTGGCTTAATCTTGTGCTGGCAATTGTAGCTGCTGATAGTTCATGAGTGCAGTGGCCCTTTCA
The DNA here is from genome assembly GCA_030556225.1 of Cricetiscus sungorus. Lineage (NCBI taxonomy): Eukaryota > Metazoa > Chordata > Mammalia > Rodentia > Cricetidae > Cricetiscus > Cricetiscus sungorus. The sequence continues at coordinate 112,388,471 of JANBXA010000007.1, forward strand.
TATCCAGAAAACTCTGTTTTACTACAGTCTTCCCTAACCTTTGGTTCTTACAATGTACCCACTCCTTCTTGAAGGTGTATTCTAAGCTTTGGGGAAAGGTGTGATATGAATGCCCCATTTGTGGCTGAACACTCCACTGGTAATTATTGTTCTCATTTACACCAGATGTGAGTGTCTGCATTGGGCAACCACTCTCCCCTGCACAAAGAAACTAAGAAATTACAATTTTAATGTTTTAACAAAGAGACTGTAAATTTCAAAGATGGAGATGAGATTAGAACTGCAATAAAGTAAGGTTAGCATGGAAACTCTGGAAATGATCTTAAAGGAAATTGAGCTAAAAAGTCACTAGTTGCAGAAGTAAGTGAAGTGTGTTCAGACAACATCTCAGACTTATGCCCCCAGAGACAATAACTACACTTACTTGTGTAATTCTGAGAAGACAGTGAAAGTCTTACTTAGTCTCACTTAGTCATGTCAGGACTAAGGAAGCCTATAGTATTTTTAAAAAGAATGAACTTCTCAAAAATTCCCCAGATCTTAGTTACAGTACCCCTATTATCCCTAACTAACTTCAGACAAAATGTGATGGCCTGTCACCAAAAACAAGTTCACTCTATATAGCAGCTGCTATTAAGTTCTGAGAGTGAACAGATTAGGATTAGCCACACAATATCAAAGTGTTTTCTTTCATCCTTAAGATGAATAGAGAAGATGAGATAATGAATCTTGCCTCTTTTGAAGTGTGTTCTCTCTGCAGAATTGGCTTTTCCCAGGAGTCTTGGAGTGTCCCTGGAGCTGAATTGTGATCCAGGGAAATTGTTTGCACAGCATTATTCTCACAGAACCATCTCCCAATGCATTTTATATACCAGCCACATTGTCCAGTAAGAAAAACATACATGAGTTATGCCGGACAACTGTGCAACTTATCTGCTTCCTATAAAATGCTTAAACAAAAATTTATTATTTTAAATTCAAACTCAATTAATTCAGATGGATTACTCCTCCAGGTATTTATAACATAATTGTCTCACCTCTGGAAAACCTGTGAAGATACTGGCTCCAAACTAATATCTACACAAACTAGGGAAGGTAACTTATACAGTAAATTTGGCCTTTGTTATTAGAATTTGTCATCATGTGACACCATCCAGAATGTTCAAGTCTTCTTTGGGATACATAGGTAAGACTGATTGACATGTTGAAACATTGGGCTTTGTTTTTTGGTTTTGTGTGGGGTGCTTATTTCTCATTCAGTAACCTTTTGGAAATATTATTTCATGGGAATGAAAACTTATACTAGACAATAGAGCTTACACAAAGATTCTCCTATGAATTGCCAACTATATTTATGCTGGAAATGAAATTACCCATGTACAGTGTAGCTGTCTTTGTAATGAAATTGACATGGCTGAAACTCCAGATTTTTCAGTGACTATTAATATGACCTTAGGTGAGTTACTGACCTAGTCAGAGTCTTAGTCCTTTGAAATGAAAATAACAATTCTTCCATAGAGTCATATGGGTTATATATGCAGAACACATCATAAAATCAGGTGATTGATGAGCAACTAACAACTCTGGGAAAACAACATGGTCTACTAGTTCAACAGCAGTCAGGGGATTTGATAGCCGGTACATATATTTTCTTTTTACCAGTGAAATCTCAGGCAAGACACTTAACATTTTTAAGGCTTGGCTTCTTTAAAATAAGGACAAGTGTTGTACCTTTAATTTTGTTGTGAAGTTAAAATTATACTTTTGCAGTGTTTAGCATCCTCTTGTTACAAAGCAAGATCTTAGTACATATGTACATTTTGAGACATCAATTCCCCCAAGGTGAGAACATTAACACTGTTGAACTCTTTTATTGTCCTCAAAGAAATTCAACCTCCAGAACAAAGAGAAAGAAGTTGAAAGAAGGTTGTATGTCACAATAAGTTAAAAAAAAAAAAAAAGTGGGAGTCAATCATCCCCTCAAGAGCTCTTCGATAAGAGCCTTTCATTTCCCTATCTCCCCAGAGATCACATAGTTTTCTGTGGTGCATATTACAGATATAATAAGAGCAAAATTCTTTCCTAAAGTGCTCATTAGCCACAAAACTTTTCTTTCCTTTATTAAAGCTGGAACAGGTTTAGAAAGATGTTGTGTCCCCCTACTTTGGGCTCATTCTAGGGTGGCAGTATGTAGCAGCTCTTCCGTTATAACATTGTATGAAACTAGCTTTCATCAGCCTGACCTGGAGTATTTTCCTTCCATAAAATACCTTAGGAATTGTGTTATGAAATAAGCAAACTCCATCATGTTATGTAAAATCCCTGTTGTTGTTGTTGTTGTTTGGTCATTATTGTGTTCTCACTTGAGTTTTTTTTTTTAATGAAGTTCTTATTAGATAAACAATTTTAATAAAAAGTAACAAAGAAAACATGGTAAAACAAAACTGAAGAAATAAAAACATGTTCTACAGAAAAATCTAAATAACAACTGTAATAATCTCCCATAGAAGTAACTTGCTTAATAACAAGAGGTAACCTGGTGTGGTAAGGGGCACAGTCCCAGAGCAGCTGCACTGACATTCAATCTGCTATGACCAAGTCTTTATTCAGGAACTTTGAGTAACTGTCCAACACAGAGACACCAAAATTCATCCACAAAAAAGAAAATAGACTTCGACAATTTCATAATAGATGATTACAAGGGTGTCGAAATTTGCCTTTTGTCTGTCTTAAAAGTGGGAAAGCATCTGATTAACTTCAGGAAAATTTATTTATTAAAATCATAAATGTACTACAAGGTTCATAAAGAGAATGAGACAAATTCATAGCAAAGGGGACAGAATTTATACCAACCCACTTGGACCTCTGCTGAATAATCTTAGACACATTACTAGTAGAATGTGAATGATAATGTCTTTCAAAAAATAAAGAATATATGTTTTGGTTTCCTTAAAAAAGCTCCCTGTGGATTTTAATGTTTGTACCTAAAGACCAGGTCAGATCTGGGACATACAGCAACAAGGAATTTTAGGAATGCAAAAATTACTAGGACTCAATAAATAGAAAACTATATATAATCTCTTTGAGAACAATATATTTTACTTGATGTTTGAAAGATTGCTCCAGAAGCAACAGATATTTAGTGGCAAGTCCTCCTCTATACCTCCAATTATACAATTTTTGTCTTTGGCAGAAGGTATATATGCAATCATATAAATGAATACTACTTACATTTTTTTAAAACCAAGCCCATAGTAAAAGTATAAAAAATTTACCTACACTTGTGAGTACTTACATAAATGGGGTAAAATAATGAAGTTTCTAAAGGGACATAAAATAAAAGAAGTGGGAAGGATTTCTTTATTGTGTTTAGTGAGATCACAAATTTGTCAATTGTTGATATATGTTGAGATATATGTTGAGAGTTGAGAGGAGCTGCTATGAGGAAGTAATCTAGAAGAGTGTGGGAGAAACAAGAGCAAGTAATGTGGTACAAAACTAAATATATTTTCTTAAATATGAAAATTCTAGAATTAAGAGAGAATATGCGCCTGACATGAAAGGATAGAATGAGACTATTTGAAGATTTGAATGAACAAAGAGAACATAACAATATGGAAAGTGGGAAGGAGGGATGGATAAATAGAGGGAGCATGAAAATAAGAAAATACCATGACAAGTATGTACAAATATATGACATATTTATTTGATAATAAAACCAATTATTTCATATGCTAAGTAAGCTACCATCAAAAGGAATTGAGGCAAAAAGGAGTTAGATAACCTAACCAAGAATCTGAAGTAAAAGATCAGATAATTATGAGTTTGAATGTGTTTGTAATTATGCTGTAACAAATACTGAAAAAAATGAAAAAAAATGAAGTACTATATTAAAGATGTTGCCTTCTGATATGGAGTGATAAGGACTGAGACAAAATGAAAAACTTTTAGTTATTAATACTATCTGAATAGACCATTTTGTCTCGCTGAGTAGTCAAATAGTAGAAAAGCTTTTGGAGAAGATTATTAATTTGTTACAAGTGTCCAGAAGACTAAAACTAAGGTGAGTTCACAAATTATAAAATGTAACAGAATCTATGTCCAAAGAGAAGTAATATGTTGTTTTGAGGTTCATATGTGAACCTGATGATCATCTAGTAGCTGTGAGGGTGTTGACACAGAGGAGCAGATGTCTTGGTCCTTTTCAAACCTGAGAAGCATGTGCCTCTTATCATTACAGAAAAATTCAAATTTACACAAAAGTTGATCAGAAAGAGAATTTTTAAAGAAAAACACCTCTTCTATAAAATTAAGATCCAATACTTCTAAAAATAAGCTTTATAAACACCAAGAGATTACAAACTTAACTTCCTTCTCAAAAGAAAAAAGAAAAAGAAAAAAAAAAGACTATCCTTCAATTCTGGTGTCTTTACAATTTACTAGTACCTTCTGATAAACAAACTGTCAACATTGAATCCATGGCCAAGAATAATATCACCACAGTAACTGAATTCATTCTAATGGGCTTTACTGACCACCCCAAATGGGAAATGCCCCTTTTTCTGGTGTTTCTTATCTTCTATCTTGTCTCCATCCTGGGAAACATGGGCATTGTCCTTCTCATCCAGGTAGATGTTCAACTTCACACACCAATGTACTTCTTCCTGAGCCACCTCTCTATGTTGGATGCCTGCTACACATCAGTCATCACCCCTCAGATCCTGGCCACACTGGCTCCAGGCAAAACAATCATCTCCTATGGTCACTGTGCTACCCAGTTCTTCTTCTTCACCGTTTGTGCCGGTACAGAGTGTTTCCTACTCTCTGTGATGGCCTATGATCGCTATGTTGCAATTAGCAACCCACTGCTCTACACTGTGGCTATGAGCCCTAGAAGATGTTGGAGTTTGGTAGTGGGAGCATATGTCTGTGGAGTGTCTGGGGCCATCCTGCGTACCACATGTACCTTCTCCCTCTACTTCTGTGAAAATAATCAGATCAATTTCTTCTTTTGTGACCTCCCACCCCTTCTGAAACTGGCTTGTAGTGACACAAAAAATGCTGAGATTATCATTGTCTTCTTTGGGAATTTTGTAATTTTGGCCAATGCTTTGATCATACTCATTTCCTACCTGCTCATCATCAAGGCTGTCCTAAGGATGAAGTCTTCAGGTGGAAGAGTCAAGACTTTTTCAACATGTGCCTCCCACCTCACTGCTGTGTCTCTTTTATTTGGGACCCTTACCTTCATGTATATACGGAGTGGTTCAAGAAAATCCCTGGAAGAAGACAAAATCGTGTCTGTTTTCTACACTGTGATTATTCCCATGCTGAATCCTTTAATATACAGTCTAAGAAACAAGGATGTGAAGGCTGCTTTCAAAAAGGTCACTGGTAGATGCCAGATGTTCCACTGCACACAACTTTAAGTAAGATCTCTTATTTTTGTCAAGTTTATCCAGGCTATCCTAGTAGACATTAGATGTACCAATAAATAGAAAAAAGTAAACAAGTGACACCAGGCAAGGAAATATATAAATGTGGTGAACTTTGTATCCACAAAATTCTGCAATGCTTTATTTTGTCCCCATTGATAATTTTCAATTCATCCTGTCAGCCAATCACCCCCTGCTTCACTCTGATTCTTTAGAGAATCTAAGGCCTAAGGGATTTTGAGTTTTATCACCTGACCACAATCCTTAATCAATTTTTCATCTTGTATTTGCTGCTTTAACATTACTATGCTTTCTATCAATGTATTCATCTGATCATCTGTGAATTAGACTAATTGAACATTCTCTGTTTTCTTTCTAATATGTCACTTTAAAAGTCAAAACGTATTGTAATGCAGGCCTCTCCCTTCATCTCTGCAGAGACTTTTACTTTCTCAGGTCAGGAAAACTTTCAAATGTTTTGCCAGTTAGTGACTCACTAGATTTCTGATTTCATTCATGTTAAAGTGATATCATTAAGATGAAATTGAAAGTTTACTTCTATGAAGGTCTCCATAAAGGCCAAGTGTAGGTTCTGAAGGACACATAAGTTGCTACTTTCTCTCATCCTACTATTTACCTTATAGAGTTCTCACCGGGCATTGTATAGGTACTGCAATGGTAGGAAACATAGAGATAAATATTTTCTGATAGTAATTGTAACTCCCCCACCAAACTGTTAAAGATTCCAAAGTAATGTATATTCTGCATTAAATTTTACATATAGAATGGCACTGTTTGCATTGTATAGCCACTCTGTCAAACAAATGAAGATTTAGCTAAATATAAATGCATATTGCAATTAGGAGAATATTTTCTTACTTTTCAGTCAACCCTCGTAGGCTTCCCTCCAAGTTTATCTGCAATTCTTTGTGTCAGCTCTTAATCCCCAGAAACACTTTTCTACCAGCAATCCACAGTGGTATACTGAGTTGACCCTCACATAGGAGACTCTCATTAAATTTTATATCCTCAAAAGACTCTGTCCAGACTCTTACTATTATATCAGGATTGTTGTAGGAGCCTCTTCTCTTGATTCACCTCCACTAACTGGAGAATCCACTTCTTGATGCAAACTCATGGCACCCCTAGAATGTTTATTCCTTTTTATCTGGACTGACTGTTTCTCCTACTGCAGCATGCCTGAGGAAACTCCTCTCCCTACCCACACCTCAAACCCCAGGGACTCACCTAGCTCTTTCCCATACCCTCTGTGACCTATCTCCTAAACCATGTCCATTCTTTTCTGTCACTCACTGAACAGCAGAAGCAAACTCTACTAGGGAACTCACAGCCATCATAACTTCCTGAGATCCAGAAAGTGCAATAGTAACCAAAGAAAAGAGCATCCAACAAACAAACAAACTTCAGAGGTCAACACCTAGAAACACCCCAACATAACAACTCTGGATGTACAAAATCACAAATGTGAACAGTCAAAACAATGTTTCCACCAAAACACAGTAAGCTTAGTATAGTAGGCTCTGAGAAATGTAATATAGCAGAAGCATAAGACAATGGAATTGAAATAGCAATTATTGACATGTTCCAGGACCTTAAATATGTTATGAAAAAATACCTTAATTAATACCAAGAAAATACAAAGTAAGAGTTGAATGAAATTATGTAAACAGTTTATGATAGGAAAAATAGAAGTACAATAACTGAAGAAAATTCAAACTTAAATACCTCTGGAAAAGAAAATTTAGGAAGTCAAACAAAATCCTCAGAATTAGGCCTCACCAATAGATTATAGGACACTAAATAGAAGATTTCAGGAATTAAAGACAAGATAAAAGAAATGGTTACGTCAGTCAAAGAAACTGTTAAATCTAAAAAACATAATCTAAACTCAAAATGTACAGAGAACTTGAGATGTTATGTAATGATTAAATCTATGAAAAATGGCAATAGAAAAAGGAGAATAAATTCATGTCAAAGGTACAAAAATAGTTTAAGAGAATCAAAGAAAAAAAGTTTCCTGACCTAAATAAGTTACAAGAATTATGTAGAACATCAAATAGAAAAAAAAATGAAATCCATGACACATAAAAGTCTATACATACAGAACAAAGAAAGTATATTAAAACCGTCACAGGGAAAAGACCAAGTGATGAATAAAAGCAGGCCCATTAGAACAACACCTGGCTTATCAATGGAAATCTTGATAGCCAGAAGACCCAGATATACTAATTAAAATAAATAAAGAAAGAAAAATGACCCCACAACAATACTAAATATAAACAATTATTAACTACCAACACAACACTACAGAGGGCATCAGAAGGAAAGCTGAAGGAGTTAACCATACCCAATATCATATTTAAAATACACATATATATATATATATATATATATATATATATATATCCCCAAAGCAGCAAATCAAAAGGAAAAAACAACAAAAACAAAAACCTAACAATAAAACTACAAAATATCAGGAATCAATAAATACTTCTTGAGGTAGGTTTCCTGCAGACCTTCTCCTCATTTCCAGACCCAATCCATCAGTCTTGTCCCTAGAATTGCAACAGAATATCAGCTTCAGCTTTCCTTCCCCTTGCCCACATCTCCTGTAAATTCCACAGACCATCCCTTCATAACTTCTCTCTCCCCACTTGCTATATACCAGCCCCCAACTCAAGAAGGTACCTTCCGCTTAACAAAAGGCCATGCCCACCAAAAAACAGCTAGGTTGCCCACAGACATCCTTCTTTCTCCTTGTTCCCCAAGAAGCAATCCATCAGTGTCCTCAATAGTGCTACAATAGAACACCAGTTACAGTCTTCCCCCTCAGCCCTGGACCACACCTTCTGTAGATTTCACAGACAATCCCCTCTTAACCTCACTCCACTCACCACTCTCCTAATTCCCCACTGCATCCCAGCCTCCAACACCAGCATACATTCCCTATGAACACAACGGAGCAGGCCAGGAAAATAGGCAACACATAGCCATCACACTCTCCAAAAATCCAGTGAGGAAACAAAAGCCAAGGAAAAAAATCACCCATTCAACAAAGACAAACCCAGAATGAGCAACTAGACCTTCAATCAATCTAAATTCAGATGCCTGGATGCAAGTATAAGACTACAGTTAATAACAACCAGGGCAGTGTCTCCAATAGATCCCAGGTATCCTGCCATAGTAGGCCATGGATATTCTAAGATAGCTGAAGCACAGAAAAAAAAATCAATTAAACAAACAAAGAAACTTAAATCAACTATATGAAGATGATAGAGGTACTTAAGGGGAAATGAATAAATCCCTTAAAGAAATCTAGGGAAAAAAAAAAAACAATGGGAGGAAATAAATAAATCCCTTAAAGAAAACCAAAAGTAAACATAAATAAATAAATAAATAAATAAATAAATAAATAAATAAATAATAAATGAGACTGAGCCAGAGGATGGAGCCAACAATCCAGCCACCTTTGGGCAAATTCCTGGAGCCAATCTGAGGATAATAGGCCTATCTATGTAAGCACACCCATAATTTCCACCTACCTGGTCTCTGACCCTCACCACAGGTCTTCTATTGGAGTTCTGGGCCCCTCGCAGAGATCTGCCTATCTCTGCAGGTACACCCTGAGTTCCTGCGGGATGGATCCTTGACCCTCATCACAGGAACTCTGCTAAAGAGGCCCTACTCAGTTGGAGAGTTACAGTTAGACCCGCCTATCTGTGCAGAAACATCCTGAGAATCAGCCCAGCCTATATCCCCCAACACCAGACCTTGGCTAGAGGCCTTGGCTGGAGCTAGACCCGACTATCACTGAGGAAACATCCTGTGGGCTAGACTCTGTCAAAGAGCCCTCAGCTCTCCTCTGCTGCAGCCTGATCTTTGACCCTCCTCTTCGGGCCCCTGCCTATGGAGCGACCACCTAGAGTGCTTGGACCACCCAGAACTACAGATGTTGAAACTCTGACCCACCTAAATCCATAGAGAGAGGGAGAAACCCCGCCAATGCCTACTGGAAGAAGCTATGGGAAGATGGCAATATATGAAAACACCTAACATCAGAAAGACAAGCATAACACCACCAGAATCTAGGAAATCTACACCAACTACAACAGAACACAACAAAGCAAATGAATCAGAAGAGAACGACCTAAAAATTATCATCACAAGAATAATAGAGGCCCTGAAAGAAGATGTGAGAAAATCCCTTAAAGAAATGGAAGGTAAAACAAACAAAAAATGGGAAGAAAATAATAAATTTCTTAAAGAATAGTATAGAAAGCCAAGAAAAAACAATTAAACAGGCGAAGGAAACAGGTCAAGACTTGAAAATGGAAATGGAGACAATAAAGGAAACACAAACAGAAGGAATATTGGAAATAGAAAAACTGGTAAATGATCAGGAACTGCAGATACAGCACAACCAACAGAATCCAAGAGATGGAAGAGACAATCTCAGGTGCTGAAGATAAACAAGAGGAAATATATTCATTGACCAAAGAAAATCATAAATCCAACAAATTCTTAACACAAAACATCCAGGAAATGTGGTACACTGCGAAAAGACCAAACCTAAGAACAATAGGCATAGAAGAAGGTGAGGAAGCCCAGCTCATAGGGGCAAAAACATATTCAACAAAATCATTGATGAAAACTTTCCCAATCTGAAGAAGTACATGCCCATGAAAGTACAAGAAGCATACCAAATGCCAAATAGACTGGACCAAAAAAAAAAAAGACCCCCTCAACATATAATAATAAAAACACCTAACATACAGCATAAAGAACGAATATTAAGAGCAGTGAACGAAACAGGACAGGTAACATAAAAAGGCAGACCTATCAAAATTACGCCTGAATTCTCCATGGAAACCCTCAAGGACAGAAGGTCCTGGACAGATGTTCTACAAGTACTAAGAGTCCATGGATGCCAGCCCAGGTTACTATACCCAGCAAAACTCTCAATCACTATAGATAGAGAAAACAAGATATTTAATGACAAAGCCAGATTTTCACAATACATATCCACAAATCCAGCCCTACAGAAAGTTTTGGAAGGAAAACTCCAACCCAAGGAAGTTGACTATGCTCAGAAAGATAAGGGCAACAGATAATCCCACTTCACCAGGTAGCAAGAGTAAAGAAGGACAAAAAATTCACAATGCCACTGCCAAAAGCTAATCTAAAACAAACAAACATTAACAATAAATGGTTCTTACTCTCCCTCAACATTAATGGTCTAAATTTGCCTATAAAAAGACACAGGCTAACAGAATGGATACGAAGACAGAATTCATCCTTCTGCTGCATACAAGAAATACACCTAAGCTTCAAAGATAAACATTACCTCAGGGTAAAGGGCTAGGAAAAGATCTTCCAATAAAATGGACCCAAGAAACAAGCAGGTGTGGCTATCCTAATATCTAACAAGTTAGAATTCAAAACAAAATTAATCAAAAGAGATGAAGATGGTCATTTCATATTCATCACAGGAGAAATCCATCAACAAAAAGTCTCAATTCTGAACATCTATGCCTCAAATACAAAGGCACCCATATTCATAAAAGAAACGCTACTAAAACTCAAAGCTCACATAAAAACTCACACACATAGAGTGGGAGACATCAATACACCACTCTCACTACTAGACAGGACCACCAATCAGCAACTCAACAAAGAAACAAAAGAACTAACAGAAGTTATGTCTCAACTGGGTTTAACAGACATCTATAGAACATTCCATCCAAACACAAAAGAATATACCTTCTTCTCTTCTCCACATGGAACCTACTCTAAAATCGACCACATACTAGGTGGCATAACAAAACTCAACAGATACAAAAGAATTGGAATATTCCCCTGTATCTTATCAGACCATCATGCTTTAAAATTGGAATTCAACAACACAATTTGCAGAAACCCTACAAACTCATGGAAACTGAACAATGTGCAATTGCACCACACCTGGGTCAAAGAAGAAATAAAGAAAAAATTAAGGATTTCCTAAAATTCAATGAGAATGAGGACACAATATATCCGAATGTATGGGACACCTTGAAAGCAGTGTTACGAGGAAAGTTCATTGCACTGAGTGCCCATATGAAGAAAATGGAGGATAGTCACATTAGAGAATTAACAGTGCACTGAAAGCCTTAGAACAAAAAGAAGCAAACTCACCCCGGAGGAGTAGAAGCCAGGAAAGAATTAATTTGAGGAAAGAAATCAATAAAATAGAAACCAGGAAACTAATACAAAAAAAGCAATGCAACAAAGATTTGGTTTTTCAAGAAAATCAACAAGATAGACAAACCTTTCTCCAAACTAATGAAAAAGCAGAGAGAGATCATACAAATTAACAAAATCAGAAATGAAAAGGGGAAATAACAACAGACACAGAGGAAATCCAGACAACTTTCAGGTCATACTTTGAAAACCTGTAGTCTACAAAATTTGAAAATTCAAAGGAAATGGAAAAAATTTTGGTTAACTATCACTTACCAAAATTAAACCAAGAACAGACAAACAACTTAAATTGACCTATAACACCCAATGAAATCAAAACAGTCATTGAAAGCCTTCCAACCAAAAAACGCCCAGGGCCAGATGGCTACAGTGCAGAATTCTACCAGAAATTCAAGGAAGAGCTAATGCCAATACTCCTCAAATTGTTCCACACAATAGACATAGAAGGCACATTACCAACCTCTTTCTATGAGGCCACAATCACCTTGGTACCCAAGGCTCACAAAAATACAACTAAGAAAGAAAACTACAGCCCAATATCCCTGATGAACATCGATGCGAAAATACTCAATAAAACACTGGCAAAGCAAATCCAAGAATACATCAGAGAAATCATCCACCATGACAAAGTAGGCTTCATCCCTGAGTTGCATGGATGGTTTAACATATGAAAATCTATCAACGTGATCCACCATATAAAGAAACTGAAAACGGAAAACCATATGATCATCTCCTTAGATGCTAAAAAAAAGCCTTTGACAAAATTCAACACCCTTTCATGATAAAGGTCTTGGATAGATCAGGGGTAACAGGAACATACCTAAACATAATAAAAGCAATATACAGTAAACCAACAGCCAACATAAAACTGAATGGAGAGAAGCTTAAGGCAATTCCTCTAAAATCAGGAGCAAGACAAGGCTGTCCTCTCTATATATATCTCTTCAATATTGTACTTGCAGTTCTAGCTAAATCTATAAGACAACAAAAGGAGATCAAGGGGCTCCAAATTAGAGAGGAATAAGTCAAACTGTCTCTATTTGCAGATGATATGATAGTTTACACAAGCAACCCAAAAAACTCTACCAGGAAACTCCTACAGCTGATAAACATCTTCAGCAAACTAACAGGATACAAGATAAACTCAAAAAAATCAGTATCCCTACTTCATTGAGACGACAAAGATGCTCAGAAAGAAATCAGAGAAAGATCACCCTTTACAATAGCCACAAACAACATAAAATATCTTGGGGTAATGCTTACCAAACATGTGAAAGACCTATAAAATAAGAACTTTGTGCCTTTAAAGAAAGAAATTAAAGAAGATGCCAGAAAATGGAAAGATCTCCCATGCTCTTGGATTGGAAGGATAAATATATTAAAATTGTTAATCTTGCCAAAAGCAATCTACAGATTCAATGAAATCCCCATTAAAAACCCAGCACAATTCTTCACTGATTATTATCAAAGTTGATAATAATCAACTTTGTGGAAAAAGAAAAGACCCAGGACAGCCAAAAACAACCCCGTACAATAAAAGAATTTCAGGAGGCATCACCATCCCTGACTTTAAGCTATACTACAGAGCTATAGTTCTGAAAACAACCTGGTATTGACACAAAAATAGACAGGTAGACCAAACGAATCGAAAATGTTGATATTAATCCACACACCTATGAACATCTGATTTTCGACAAAACAGCTCAAAAAATACAATGGGGGGGGTGAGTAAAGCATCTCCAACAAATGGTGCTGGCACAATTAGATGATGGTGTGTAGAAGACTGCAGATAGACCAATGTCTATCGCCACTTACAAAACTCAAGTCCAAATGGATCAAAGACCTCAACATAAATCCAGCCACACTGAACCTCTTAGAAGAGAAAGTAGGAGGTACCCTTGAACAAAGTGGTATAGGAGACTGCTTTCTGAATATAACTCCAGTAGCATAAACACTGAGATCAAAAATTAATAAGTGGGACTTATTAAGCCTCAAACTTAGACACTTCTGTAAGGCAAAGGACACCCTGGACAAGACCAAACGGCAGCCCACAGACTAGGAAAAAAATTTTACCAATCCTACATCTGACAAAGGGCTGATCTCCAAAATATACTAAGAACTCAAGAAACTAGTCAACAAAACACAAAATAGCCCTATTTAAAAAATGGGGTTCAGAATTGAAGAAAGAATTCTCAATAGAGAAAATCAAAAAGGCTGAAAGACACTTAAGAAAATGTTCAATATCCTTAGCTATCAGGGAAATGCAAATGAAAACAACTTTGAGATACCATCTTACTCCTTCCAGAATGGCTAAAATTAGAAACACCAATGACAACTTATGCTGGAGAGAATGTGAAGAAAGGTGAACACTCCTCCACTGCTGGTGAGAGTGCAAACTCGTACAGTCATTTTGGAAATCAGTATGGCAGTTCCTCAGGAAAATAGGAAAATGGGACTTTGTTTGCCACCGGACCCAGCAATTCCCCTTTTAGGCATATACCCAAATGATCCACATCCTTGCAAGAAAGACATGTGCGCAACTATGTTCATAGCAGCATTATTTGTAATAGCAAGAACCTGGAAGTAACCTAGATGCCCTTCAATTGAAGAATGGATAAAAAGATGTGGCACATATACACAATGGAATACTACTCTGCAGAAAAAAATAATGGAATGTTGAAATTCGCAGGCAAGTGGATGGAACTTGAAGAAACCATCCTGAATGAGGTAACCCAGTCACAAAAAGAGAAACAGGGTATGTACTCACTCATATATGGATTTTAGACCTAAAGCAAAGGATCACCAGCCTATAATACACACCACCAGATAAACTGGGATACAAGGTGTATTCTAAGAGATTCATATATGGTCCCTCACAAAAGAGGGAAGGGACAAGTCCCCCAGAGCACAAGGGAAATGTGGGGGCAGTGAATGGAGGGAGAACTAGGAGAAAGAGAAGTGGAGGAGAAAAAACACATGTGACTAGATAGATTAAGTCAGGGTGAGAGAGAGCAGAGGGACATAAAAGAGGGAGCCATTATTGGTTTGAAGAGAAAACTGAACCTAAAGAAAGGTTCTCTAGACCGACTCCAACTAATAATTCGAGCAACCATGGAAAGGCTACCATAAATGCCCTTCCCTGATGGAGTCCTCATCTAGTACCTGTTGGAAACAGAAGCAAACACCCATAAGCAAACATTAAGTCGAACTAGAATCCAGATGAAGAGAGAGTGGACAAGACCAGGTTGAAGAAACTCACAAAGACAGCTGACCTGAACAAGGAGGAGCTTGGACCTCCCAGACTGGTGGCTAGGAACCCAGCATGGGACTGACTCAGACTCCATGAATATGGGTCTCAGCTAGAAAGACTGAGCAGTCTGGAGGATCTCAGAGAGTAGAAACAGGATCTATTCCTGGTGCACAAAATGTTCTTGCGGACACATCCCCCATGGAGGGATACCCCCTATAAGTGGAATGGGTGTAGAGGGATGGGAGGGGAGGGTGGCCAGGGTGCATGTCACAGGGAAAGAGGGTAAGAAGGAGGGAGGGCGGAGGAGAGGAGGAAGGGCGGGAAGGTTAGAGGGAGGAAGGGAGAGGAAACTAGGATCTAAATGTAAAAATTTTAAATTATATTATTAATAAAAAAGAAGGAAAAATGCTGCTGGATTTTATATATATATACATATATATATGTATATATATATATTTAAAATGCTTTGACTTCAAAATTTAAGCCTAAGAACAAGTTACTGGGGAAAAGGATTTCTAATTTTGTTTCCACAGAAAATGATAAGCTGTGGATTCCTTCCAGACTAATGTGGTTTGATTGAGCAAGACTCCCTGAAGCAATGTCAATGGGACAATGTAGCCTTGCAGACCCCTACAGCTAGGATTTCTGCATCTTCTTAGGATTCCCCAATAACAGCGCCCCCTACCAGCAGGAAGCAGTTTGGAAAGAACAGCGCCCAAATTCCCAAATATTGTGTATAAATGTTTGTTTTCTTTTTTTTTTTTAAAAGGCATGTATAATTATATCCAGCATAAAATAAATAAATGTATAAATAAATAAATAAATAAATGAAACAAACCTGAAAATAGAAAGAGATGCAAAAAAGGAAACCACAACTGAGGAAAATATGGAAATAAAAATGTTTGGAATTTGAAGAGGAACTAGAGAGGCAAGCTTCACTAACTGAATGCCACAGATGGAAGTTATAATCAAGCTGAATATCAACAAAAAAGGAGAGTATAGAAACTCATGGAAACTGAACAACTTTCTACTGAAGGAAAACTGGGTCAAGAAAGAAACTAAAAAAGAAATTAAGAACATACTATAACATAATAAAAATGAACTTGTAGCATACCCAAACCATTGGAACACACTGAAGGCAGTTCTAAGAGAAAGCTCCTAGCACTGGGTGCTACATTAAAAAATTGGAGAGATCTCACACTAGTGTTTTAGCATGACACATGAAAGCTCTTTTAAAAATAAAAGCAAATATAACATCAAAAAAGAGTAGGTGGCAATAAATTATCAGACTTTTAGTTGAAATCAACAAACTAAAAAGATGAAAAGAGTCAATGAAATTGAGTTAGTTCTTTGAGAAAATCAAAAATATTGACAAACTCTCAGTAAAATTAAGTAAATGATAGAGAAATAAGGTTATAACTAAAAATGGATAAAGGGACATTACAACAGACATTGAAGACCATAAAATCATAAGGACATGTTTTAAAAATCTGTTCTCCACCAAAAAGGGAAACTTGAAAAACTTGAAAGAATTGGATGTAATTATATATATATATATATATATATATATATATATATATATATTATCAAAGCTAAATCAAGGTCACCAAACAAGTAATTTAAGCAGACCTAAAAGCCTTGGTGAAATAGAAACTGCAATTAAAACCTCCCAACAGAACTTTAAAGAAGAATTAATATCAATTGTTCTCAAATTCATCCCCAAAATAGAAACTGAAAGGCCATTTTCCAATTCTCTTTATGAAATCACCATGCCCTGATGGGTAAATCACACAAATACCCAACAGTAAATAAATTTATAGATTAAATCTCTTATGAACATAGTGCAAAAGTTTTCTGTAAAATGCTTGTAAACTGAATATAAGAACACATCAATCAGTTTAAATCAGGATCCAGTTGGATTTATCCCAGATTAAAGAATGGTTCAACTCATATAAATTAATAGGTGTAATCCATTATATAAACGGACTGAAAGACAAAAATCAGATGATCTTCTCTTCAAATGTAGAAAATGCCTCTGAAAAAATAATCTAACACCCCTGCCTAATGAAAGTCCTAGAGAGCCTAGCAATACAAGGGACATACCCCAACATAATAAGGGCAATTTACAGCAAACTCACAGCCAACATGAACATTATTATAGAGAAAGGCAAAGTATTTCCAGTAAAATTGGGAATATGAAATGAAGGTTCACAGTTTCCACACTTACTCAATATAGTATTTAAAGGCTTATATGAGAGCACTAAGAAAACTGAAGGAGATCAAGAGGAGACAAATAGGAAATGAAGAAGTCAAAGTATCTTCATTTGCAGGTAATATGATTTTATACATAAATGACCTATAAAAATCTACCAGAAAGACAGGCATATACTGCATAGAGAGAACTGAGAGGTAGGTGACAAACTTCCCAACTGGACCAAACAGCCTCTGGTCCCTAGGACCCAGGGAAAATCCCTGGGCCCTTCCCAAAACCCATCTCAGCCACACTAGCAGGTGAGCAGATAAGACTCCTGCCAGCAGGCTACACCAACATCCCTCCTAGGGCTCCCCAAAACTTACCTGTCCTCATCAAACTCACTGGCTCCCTAGGACATCTACTGCACAGAGAGTAGTGAGAGAGAGGACTGAGGGAGAGGATATAGAAGATCAAATACAGAGGCAAAAACACTCCTACACCCTCAGGAAGAAGATATTTGTAGATGCCAGTGCAAAAACACATTCAACAACTTAAAGAGCAATATGGCAACACCAAACCCTAGTAGTACTATATCAGGAAGATTTGTATATCCCAACACAGAAGAATCAGAAGAAAATTACCTTAAAAATAATTTTAAGAAGTTGATAGAGGCCCTTAAAGAAGAAATGAAGAATTCCCTTAAAGAAATGGAGGAAAAGACAAGCAAAAAAGTAGAACTCAATAAATTTCTTAAAGAAATCCAATAAAGCCAAGCAAAAACAATTAAACAAGTCCAAGACTTTAAAAATTGAAATAAAGACAATAAAGAAAACAAAATCTGAAAGAATTCTGAAAATGGAAGATCTGGTAAATAAATAGGAACTACATATGCAAGAATAACCAAGAGAATGCAAGAGATGTAAAAGAGACCTTCGTGTGTTGATGATACAATCGAGGAAATAAATTCATCCATAAAAAAATAGTAAAGCCAACAAAGTCATAATATAAAATGTGCAAGAAATCTGGGACACCATGGAAAAAACCAAACCTAGGAATAATATGGGTAGATTAAGGAAAAGAATACTGGCTCAAAGGCACAGAAAATTTATTCAACAAAATCATAGAAGAAAACTTTTCCAACCTAAAGACAGGAATGCCTGTGAAAATAGAAGCTTACATAATACTAATTACACAGGCCCAAAATTTAAAAAGTCCCCTTGCCACATAATAATGTCCAAAATACAGCAGAAGCAGACACCCACAGCTAAACACTGAGGCAACCCTTTGAGCTAACCAACCCCAGTGAGCCACATGGACTCTGCAGATAGGCTACTCTAATGCGGAAGCAGACAGGCTGAACAGACGTAACCAATTAAGGGCTTGTTAAGCCTGTGCAGGGGTCCTCTCTCTCTCTCTCTCTCTCTCTCTCTCTCTCTCTCTCTCTCTCTCTCTCTCTCTCTCTCTCTCTCTCTGTCTCTCTCTGTCTCTCTCTCTCTCTCTCTCTGTCTCTCTATGTCTCTCTGTCTCTCTCTCTCTTTCTCTCTCTCTCTCTCTGTCTCTCTCTCTCTGTCTCTCTGTCTCTCTCTCTGTCTCTCTCTATGTCTCTCTGTCTCTCTCTGTCTCTGTCTCTCTCTCTCTCTCTCTCTCTCTCTCTCTCTCTCTCTCTCTCTCTCTCTCTCTCTCTCTCTCCCTGCGGGCCAGAAACAACATGTTTAAAGGATCCTGATTAAAACTGCATGAAGATCTACCCGGAGTCACGTCTTCCTTGCTGGCGAGGGCAGGCACGTACACTAATTTAATTAAAAAATTATATAAAAATAAAGCACAAAACACAAAACATACAGAATAAAAAAAAGAATATCAGGAGCTGTAAAGTAAAAAGGTCATGTAACCTATAAAGGCAAACCCATCACAATAACACCCAATTTCTCAATGAAGACTCTCAAACTCAGAAGGTCCTGGGAAGACATTATGCAGACTCTAAGAGACCTTGGATGCCAACACAGACTAATACATCCAGAAAAAACTTTCAATACCATAAATGGAGAAAACAAAATATTCCATGACAAAACCAGCTTTAAATGATACCTATTCACGAATCCAGCCAGCCCTACAGAAAGCACTGAAAGGAAAACTCCAAACCAAGGAAGTTAAAGGTACATATGAAATCACAGGAAATAGATAATCCTAACCCAGAAAATCCTAAATAAAAGGAAACACACATGCCATAAAAATTATCAGGAATCAATATTCACTGGTCATTAATATCCCTTAATACCAATGTATTCAATTCATCTATAAAAAGACACAGACTAACAGAATGTATATGAAAATAGGATCCATACTTCTGCTGCCTACAAGAAACTCACCTCAACTTCAAAGATAGGAATTTCCTCAGAGTAAAGGGTTTGGAAAAGACTTTCCAATCAAATGGAACTAAGAAGCAAGCTTGTGTAACTATCCTAATATCTATCAGAATAAACTTCAAACTAAAGATACTCAAAAGAGATGATGAAGGACGTTTCATATTCATCACAGGGAAATCCATCAAGAAGAAGCCCCAAATACAAGGGTACCCACATTCATAAAAGAAACATTACTAAAGCTTAAAACACACATCAAAACTACACACTAATAGTGGGTGGGACACTCCTAACTTTAACCCATGGGGGTCTGTTTTTTTTGTATCTGTTAAGATTCGCTTTATAAAGCAAGTGATCAATTTTAGAGAAGGTTCCATGAAGTACTGAGAAGAAGGTATATTCTCCTGCCTTTTCTCCTTTTTTATCCACATCACTCATAATATAGGTCCCCTTTTACTTTCATGACTTCCTCTTTATTAATTTTTAAAATTATTTTTGGTATCTATATATGTAAGAAAGGATACTGGACCTATATCAGCATACCCATTGTCCTTTCCTTAAGACTCCTCCTCACTAAACTATTAGGAGTGTTCTACCACAAATCAAACGTTCATTACTTTTGTCAACTGGTAAAATGTATGTATTTTCTGTGCATAACATCATGTTTTCATGTGTGTGTTTACTGTAGAACTGTTAAGTTAATCTAATAAGTGTACATACACTCACATTTTTGTGATAATATGGTAGATTTAAGGATAATGGCCCCCATAGGCTCACCAGAGAGTGGCATGATGTAAAAGGATTAAAGAATTAGATGAAGAATTATTGGAGTAGGTGTGACCTTGTTGAAGGAAAGGAAGTATGTGACTGTGGTTGGCTTTGAGGTTTCAAAAGTTCAAAGCAGGCCCAGTGTGTGGTTGGCTTTGAGGTTTCAAAAGTTCAAAGCAGGCACAGTGTGTGCTCTCTCTCTCTCTCTCTCTCTCTCTCTCTCTCTCTCTCTCTCTCTCTCTCTCTCTCTCTCTCTCTCTCTCTCTCTCTCTCTCTCTCTCTCTCCCTCTCTCTTTCACCCACCTACACACACACACACACACACACACACATGCTGCCATGCTCACTGCCAAAATGACAATAGACTAAGCATATGCTACTGTAAGAAAGCCACAATTAAATGCTTTCTTTTGTAAGGGTGGCTTTAGTCATGGTTTCTTTTCACAGCCATTGAACAGGGACAAACATGAGAACACTTAAAATCTTCTCTCAATAGTTTTCAGGTTTTGATGTTTTTAAAAGCAGTCTATTTTAAAATTCATTATCCTTTACAATTCCACACTAATCTTACAACATATTCTGGAAGGCAGGTGGTTAAACTGAGGAGTGTGCAAGATAAAGAAGTAAGCTATATGGTGCTCCCTGACAGCTGAAGAATTGCCCGTGAGAAGTTCAGTTAGGCTTCCTAGGAATAAACAGACTCTACCTAGTCTGAGGAAACAGAATTCTGAATCAAAACCAACCTGATCAAACCCACAGTAGCTAGATAATTCCACTATCCTCTTCCTGACTACAGCCAGCGTTTACCATCACTAATCAATCTACATAGCCTCCACCAGGCAGCTGCTGAGAAGTTGTGTGATCCCAGGGACATCTTGTACTGCTGCTGCTTCTGAAACACATCAAAGTAGATAGAACCTCTCCCTCCATTTCTCTCCAGCTCTGAAGAGAGTAGCAAGAAGCTGAGTATACTCATTCCCTGAAGAGCACAGATGAGTGTGAAATGATGCCATGCAGGATCAGCAACTATTCATCATTTGTGCGCCCAGATGAAAAGTGAGAAAGAACTAATAACTCCTCGGTTCTAACTGGAGGGAGGTGGCTTCCCATAGAAATGGAAAGTTACATCTCTCTCACTAATTTGATTTTGCAGCAACTCTTAACTCACACACCCTTATTTTAAAAATCAGGTAAATATTAAGAAAGAATCCCATAGCAAAGCCTCTGTTTTTCATCATTGCACACAAGCTTCCTCTTACATGTTAGCTACAAGGGGGTTTAAACAACCTAAGAATTCAACTTAAACAGAAAACTCCATGATTCAGTAGCAAAGTGGTCCTTTGTTAAGTTCAAATAAAGGTAAAACACCAGGCCTCGTCAGAGTAATATTGCTACTTGTTCCAAATTGATGTGTTCCCTCTAGAGGGAAGCTAATAAAACTTCAATAAGCGAATAACAGTTAGAATGAATGTTTAGGAAGCTAACTAAACTAACAAGTCTTAAGAGGCTCAGACAATTAAATTTCCCAAAAGCTTTTCCAATAATATATAAGCAGTGAACAATTTCTAGTGAAGAAGAGATTCTTCAATGGAGCAGCTCCTAAGTTGGGCATAGTGTTCCAGGGATCCCTCTTCCTGAATTATCATTCATGCTACAGGTGAAATTTTCAATTATGCAGCTTCCTCCAAGTCATCTATGCACCTAAAATTAGCTCCAGTAAATCTATCCATTCACCAAGCTAGATATGGATGGATTGTTTTGTTAAGCTATCTGTTGTGTCTTATATGGGTTAAATAGACATTTGTTGAATTCTACAGTTAAATCCTGCCAACAGATCTATACAGTGACAGGCTCTGCAGTTCACCCAACAACACCAGATAATACTTGGCACAGAGTCTGGCTCTGCTAACAAATGAGATTATGTTCAATGATAGATGTTTAACAAGCACATTAAAATATTAAATTGGCCCAAGAAATATTGGATAATTATATTTTTATGAGTTCAGATCCAAAGAGCACCAATCTCCATGGACATGCTCAAAAAAAATTAAAAATAAATAAATAAATAAACATATTAGCAATACTAGCAATATGTATGGAAGTTCCTCTTGAGAACACAAAGACCAGGTCTCCGTATAAGAAAATCAAAATTCTGTAACTACATTGTGTTTGAAGATTCTATATTTTCCAGATATACTGGATGTGCCTTCCAGAGTTTTGTTTTATTTTTATTAGTTTTTTAATTTATTTAGTATGTGTGTATCCCTGTGCCTATATGTGTACATGTCAGAAGACAAATTTTAGTAGTTTGCTCTTTCTACTAGGTATGTCCCAGCGATTGAATTCAGGTCATCAGGCCTATGCACAGGGGCATCTAACTGCCCACCCTCTAATTTGTGTGTGTGTGTGTGTGTGTGTGTGTGTGTGTGTGTGTGTGTGTGTGTGTTCAGGTGCCTCTGAAGGCCAGAAGAAGCGTTTAGATCTCTTGGATCTATAGTTATAGCTAGCCTAAGCTGTTCCATGTGGGTACTTGGAATTAAAATCTGGTCTTCTGCAGGAGTAGTACATGCTCTTAACTCCTAAGCCAACTTCCCAGGCTCAATCACTATTCAAGGTGTTTTGTAAACATGATTTGGATTATCTTCATGACAGTTTATTCAAGTAATTTTTCTTCTACTTCCAATTCCATATTCTATTAAATAGAAACAGGAATACATACCTTTCTTAATGCAGTAATCTTTAACAAAAATGTCAAATGCAAAACTTTTTAGGAAAGAAAGAGTTGGTCACTAGCCGAATGCAAGAGGTAAGGGTGGAGTTTCCAAATGGGGGTCTTGGAGAGATGCAGAACTCTGAAGTTTTAGTCATATAGAGCAAAGGCTTCTAACTCAACCATGCTCACCCCCTCCTAATTTGACTCACTTAAATGGCCTGGAAGATGTGTCTTCATGCTTCTGCAAGAAGCATATCTAGAACCATCATCCATAGGCCTACAAATGATGATTATCCTTATACCCTGTCAACTGTTCCTTCTGGTCCTCTCTGTTGTGACCATGAAAAATTCTATTCAGACCCCTAACTATTTGCCAAAGTTCAGACGTTCTGATGTTTTCTTAACTCAACTAGAAGCTGGGAAAGATATTGTTTCCCAACATTATGAGATCATGGTGCCATGCCACATGTGTAGGAAAAGGCCACAGTTCAGAAGCTTAGGTGTAATTTCTGCTAAATGCCTAGTATTTCTGCCCACTATTAATTAAAACAAATTCTTATGTTGAAACATCATGTATCAGAGACTGTCTATGCCCTGTCTCACTGTGCAGTGTCATATATTGCAAAATATAGCAATGATAAATTATGACTTTATGGGTTCCTTGCAGGTGTCATACAGGGAATAAACTGTGAAATGAGATAATGAAAACCCAGTGCGGATTGACTTTGTCAACCTGGACCAGACTTCAGGGAGTCTAATAACAGGCAGTTTATTCCCAATGTATTTAAGCCCAGTATAATTTGGAGGAAAGTTCCCTGATGTAATACAATCCCCATTGAACAAGAAAGCCTAATTGCCTTGAAATTCAACTCAGGATACATGTCGTTTCTTCCAAGAAAATGGGTTCTGGAGATATACTACCTGTACTAGCTTAAGAGCCTAAAGGTCTGACCTAATCTTGGTTGTACAAATAGCCTACAGGCCACTTAGGCTATTAGCTACCTCTTTCCCTGGTTGTGGGAGCTTGGGTAGCCCCTGGATATAAAGGTTATTTAGATTACTATACACCTCTGCCCATGGGTGTAAGAGTTTGATATGGCCTGTCTCAACAAATATAGCAGATAACCAGGCTGTTAATCACTTCCAATTCTCATCTTTCTGGATAAAAGAACAGGTTTCTCATCTTTTCCATTGGGAAGACAATTCAGTGTACTTAACATTCCTGGCTTCCCTGGAGATCTATTGGCTCAAGGACCTTTCTGCTATGCTTCCAACAATGGCTACAAAACTTTTCTTCTCTGAGCCTGAGCCTGAGCCTGTGCCTGGTCATTTTTCCTTCTACAAAAATCAAACTAATAGTGGAAGAGTTGAGCATTTCCCCAACACTGAGGCAAAGGCTTGTGCATATCCATCATGGTTTTCCTATGATTTGTAGCTAAAACACACACAAATACACATATCTCTCACACATAAACTTATATGAATATATATGAAACAGTCATCCATAAAGCATGTTATCTATTTTCCCAATAAACTTTGCTGCATTGTAATAATTGATAAGTTTGTACCAAACTCCCTAAATTGTTCTCCAGGTTTCTTAAACAGCCTAGGATTCAAATATTAAAAATCTCTAAATATCTTTATCTTCTTACACCTCAGATGTTAAGAATATCTCAAATTGTTAAGAAATCATCAGATCCCTTGGACACCTCAACGTGTTGATATTGCCCATGCTTTGGCTTTGAGTTTTGTATTATTTGTTTTTATCCATTTGTTCTAAATACCAAATAAATGACTGTAGTGGTAAGGTTGTTTCCCTGCCGGTTGGTCCCACCACCATGCTAGCCCCCAATAACACACAGAGACTCTGTATTTGATATATGCTGTTGGCCAGTTACTTGTTTCTTATCAGCTAGCTCTTTCTTAATGATTAACCCATTTTTACTATTTTAAGTATTTCCATGTGGTCTCATCTTACTGGGGAGTGACGGCCCGGACCTCTGTTCTCTCCGGTCTCTCTATGTTCCTACTTCCTACTTCCTCTTTCCTCCTTGTCTCTTAGCCCCACCTATCTTGCTTTCCTATTGGCCAACAGTGCTTTATTCATTAACCAGTATGAGAAACATATTTACAGAATAACATCTCCCATCAAATGACTTTGGCTTTTTTTTCTGATGTGACATGTCCTTAATCATATCTTTATACCGACTGACCTAAGGAAGACAAGCTCAGGTAGCTTCTCTTCTGAAAAGAAGAAGCCTGGATGCCACATTCAAAGGAAATTTTGATGGAAGTGCTATTTTCAAAAGAGAACATGGGATAAATGATAAGAAACAATAAAAAAAAAAAAAAGCTGGGAGAGAAATCAGAAAGAGAATTCCCCTAGACAGACCTTTTAGAAGAACCATCAATAACATGGAAAAGGTAGCCTGATTGTCTGTCCTCCTCACCAGTGTCTGCCTTTACATTTCCTGCCTATTCCTTTGGGTGCTGCATTCCACCAGATAGGTCCATTTCACCACCAGAGGCCAGGAAGTGGTTTGCGTCACCAAACATGGGGAGTTGCTGACAACCATTAATATTGAAAGCATTTGTGTGCATCCATACCAGAAAGAACCTAAAAATATTGGATATTTTGACTTTAGAGCACCTCCTGGAAAAGAACTAGTGGTAAATGAGAGCACTATTAACTGAACAAGAGGACACATAAAGGTGAGGCCTGAGTATACATCACACACAGTATTTGTTTTTTTAATGCTACTTAATCACATGAGTGGATTAGTGACAATTCTGAAGCTTTTCAGAAAAAAAAAATGCTTTTAAACCCTTACTCTCAGCATATAGACATTTTCTGAAAACAAAGATATCTGATGAGTAAAAGGGAAAGTATGTGACAAAAATTTCCCAATCACAATTATCCTATGATAACCAATGTGTCTATCTGCAATTGCTACTCTTCTAGCTTTACAGCCTCATGTTAAGAAGCACAAATGGTGAAGACCTATATGTATCTAGAGTCATCAGATGGGAAGTCTCATGTAGGCAGTATTATCTCAACTACCATGATACGCTCCTCTCCTTTTTCTCTAGTGAGTCTTGCAAGGTTCAACACTCAATTTTCTAATCAACTATAACACCTTCAACATACCATTAAAATAAAAATTAAAGTAAAATCATGGCTATATTATCTTTAGCACTTTTAATTTCTGTTTTTACCTATTTTATGCTATGTTTTAATTAGGTATCTAAGAATTTTATTCCAAATATCAACATCTAGAATCACAATCATTTGAATCACTAATGCCTAGATGCCAGTACAAAAGTACAATCACTAATAATCAAGACAATATACCTCCATCATAATGCAGGAACCCTACTGAAGTAAACCATAGGAAATGAATATAGTTGAAGGAAAAGACAAAGACTTTAAATAGCAATTATGAATATGTTCAACAGCCTCAAAGAGGAGATGAATTAAAAACACCTAAATGAAGTTTGTGAAAACACAAACAGTGAAATAAAATTATGACAACAGTTCAAGATATGAAAGTAGAAATAAAATCACTAATGAAAACCCAAACTGCTACAAAACTGAAAATTAAAAATTTAGTAAGTCAAAAATAAAATCTCAATAAGAAGCATCATCAACAGCATAAAAGAGAATAAAAAGAAAACCTCAGGCAATGAAGATAAGATAAAAGAAACAAATACCTCAGTCAAAGAAAATGTTAAATTTAAATAATCCAGGCACAAAATTTTCAGGAAATCTGCAACATTATGTAAAGGCTAAATCTACAAATAATAGGAATACAAGAAGAAAAAGAAACTTCAATTGAAGGCAGGAAAATATTTTCAACAGAATTATATATTTCCCTAAAATAAAGAAAGAGGTACCTATAAAGGTATAAGAATCCTACAAAACACAAAACAGACTGGTCATAAAAAATTACCCATGGCACATAATAACCAAAATACTGATTGTACAGAACAAAGAAGGGATATTAAAAGTTCCAAAAGGAAAAGACCAAGAAATTCCAAAGGCAAATACATTAGAATAACACCTGATTCTCAGTGGAGACTCTAAAAGACAGAAGAGCCTGGACATATGTTCTAAAAACTCAGAGAGATCACAGATGCCAGCCAAAACTAGTATGCCTAGCAAGATTTTCAGTCAAAATAGGGGGAGAAATAAAAATTATCCACAATAAAACAAAATTTAAGCCATATCTACAAATTCAACTCAAAAGAAAGTGCTAGAAAAAAAATCAACCTGAAGAGGTTAACATCGCTCAAGAAAATACAAATAATAAAGAATCCCAGACAAGGAAAATCAAAAGAGGTGAAAACACACACTCGAGACAACAGTAGCAAAGCTACAACTACTACAGCCACCACCACAAAACTGTTATCAATAAACATTGTTCATTGGTAACTTTCAACATAAGTAGTCTCAATACCCCAATTTAAAAAAAAAAAAAAAAAAAAAAAACCAGATTGAGGCAAATACTTTTATGTCAATTTGGTACAAACTGAAGTCATTTGAGAGGAAAGAACCTCAATTGAAAAAAAACACCTCCCATCACCATCCCTGACTTGAAGCTTTACTACAGAGCTATAGTTGTGGTATTGATACAAAAATAGACAGGTAGAACAATGGTATTGAAAAGAAAATCCTGATATTAATCCACACACCAAAAACACCTGATGTTCCACAAAAAGGCTAAAAGAATACAATGGGAAGAGGAAATCATCTTCAAAAATGGTGCTGGCACAATTGGATGATGGTGTGTAGAAGATTGCAGATAGACCCATGTCTATCACCACTTACAAAACTCAAGTCCAAATGGATCAAAGACCTCAACATAAATCCAGTCACACTGAACCTCTTAGAAGAGAAAGTAGGAGGTACCCTTGAACAAAGTGGTATAGGAGACTGATTCCTGAACATAACTCCAGTAGCACAGACACTGAGATCAACAATTAATCAATGGGACATCCTCAAACTTAGACACTTCTGTAAGGCAAAGGACACCCTGGACAAGACCAAATGGCAGCCCACAGATGGGGAAAAGATTTTTACCAATCCTACATCTAACAAAGGGCCGATCTCCAAAATATACAAAGAACTCAAGAAACTAGTCAACAAAACACCAAATAGCCCTATTAAAAAATGGGGATACAGAAGTGAAGAAAGAATTCTCAATAGAGAAAATCAAAAAGGCTGAAAGACACTTAAAGTGCTCAACATCCTTAGCTATCAGGGAAATGCAAATGAAAACAACTTTGAGATACCATCTTACTCCTGTCAGAATGGCTAAAATTAGAAACATCAATGACAACTTATGCTGGAGAGGATGTGGAGAAAGGGGAACACTCCTCCACTGCTGGTGAGAGTGCAAACTCATACAGCCATTTTGGACATTAGTATGGCAGTTCCTCAGGAAAATGGAAGTTAGCTTACCACAGAACGCAGCAATTCCCCCTCTTAGGCATATACCCAAATGATCCACATCCATGCAACAAAGACATGTGCTCAACTATGTTCATAGCAGCATTATTTGTAATAGCAAGAAACTGGAAGCAACCTAGATGCCCCTCAACTGAAGAATGGATAAAGAAGATGTGGCACATCTACACAATGGAATACTACTCTGCAGGAAAAAACAACAGAATCTTGAAATTTGCAGGCAAGTGGATGGAACTTGAAGAAACCATCCGGAATGAGGTAACCCAGTCACAAAAAGAGGAACAGGGTATGTACTCGCTCATATATGGATTTTAGACCTAGAGTGGAGGATCACAAGCCTTTAATTCACACTACCAGAGGAACTAGGATACAAGGTATATTCTAAGGGATGTGTATATGGTACCTCACAAAAGCAGGAAGGGACAAGTCCCCCAGAGCACATGGGAAGCTGGGGGAGGCAGTGAATGGAGAGACAACTAGGAAGATTGAGTCAGGTTAGGAATAGAAGACAAAAAAAGGAGAAAAAGAGAGAAAAACATAAAAGAGGGAACAATTATTGGTTTGAAGAGAAAACTGAACCTAAAGAAAGATCTAGAGACCTACAAGACTGACTCCAACTAACAATTTGAGCAACCATGAAAAGGCTACCATAAATGTCCTTCCTTGATAGTGAGATCATCAACTAAATTATCCACCATCATGGAGCCCTCATCTAGTACCTGATGGAAACAGAAGCAAACACCCATAACTAAACACTGAGTCAAACTTGAGTCTAGATGCAGGGAGAAAGGACAAGACCAGGTTGCAGAAACACACAAGACAGCTGACCTGAACAAGGAGGAGTTAATGGGCCCCCCAGACTGATAGCTGGGAATCTAGCATCAGACCCCCTGACTCAGACCCCCCTGAATATGGGTCTCAGCTAGAAGGACTGAGCAGTTGAGGGACCTCAGACAGTAGAAGCAGGATGTATTCCTGGAGCACAAAAGGACCTTGGGGACACATCCTCCATGGAGGGATATCCCCTTAATCTAGAGACAGGAGAGAAGTCCTAGTCCCTACCATATACACATCCCTTAGAATACACCTTGTATCCTAGTTCCTCTGGTAGTGTGAATTAAAGGCTTGTGATCCTCCACTCTAGGTCTAAAATCCATATATGAGCGAGTACATACTCTGTTCCTCTTTTTGTGACTGGGTTACCTCATTCCGGATGGTTTCTTCAAGTTCCATCCACTTGCCTGCAAATTTCAAGATTCTGTTGTTTTTTCCTGCAGAGTAGTATTCCATTGTGTAGATGTGCCACATCTTCTTTATCCATTCTTCAGTTGAGGGGCATCTAGGTTGCTTCCAGTTTCTTGCTATTACAAATAATGCTGCTATGAACATAGTTGAGCACTTGACAGATTTACATGACCCAACCTGAATAGCATAGTCCTACATCTGGAATGGGGGTGGGGGGATGGGAAGGGAGGTTGTTCAGGGTGCATGTGAGGGGGGAAAGAAGGTTAAGTGAGTGGAAGGGTGTGAGGGAGGGAGAGGAAATTGGGATTGACATGTAAAATTTTTAAATTATATTATTAATTAAAAAAGAAAGAAAGGAAGGAAGAAAGAAAGAAAAAAAACTGCCTCCATAAGAATGGGTTTAGACAAGGCTGTACAACATTGTCTTAATAAATGATTGATGGTAGAGGCACAGCACATTGCTGGTGGTGCATTCTTGAGCTGGTGATCCTGAGTTCTGTAAGAACGCTGGCTAATATGTTGGGGAGGTTGTGGAATAAGGGAACACTCCTCCATTGCTGCTGGGAGTACAAACTTGTTCAGTCAGTTTGGAAATCCATATGGCTGTTTCTCAGTAAATTCAGAATCAATCAACCTCATATTGGGCATATACCCAAAGGATGCACAATCATACCAAAAGAACACTTGCTCAACTATGTTCATAGCAGCATTATGCATAATAGCCACAATCTGAAGACAACCTAGATGTCCCTCAACTGAAAAATGGATAGAGAAAATGTGGTATATCTACACAATGGATTGCTCTTCAGCAGAAAAATAAATGACATCATGAAATTAGCAGGAAAATGGATGGAACTAGAAAAAAAATAAAACATCCTAAGTGAGATAATCCAAACTCAGATAGACAAACATGGTATATACTCACTCATGAGTGGATATTAGTTGTAAAGCAAATGATAACTAGGCTACAATCCTCAGCCCCCAAAAACCTAGGTAACAAGGAAGATCATGCAGTAGACACATGAATCTGCCAGGGAAGAGAAAATAGATGAGATGTCTTGGGTAAACTAGGGGTGTGGAGAAGTAAAGTAGAGGGAAGTATAGAGGGGTTATCTTATAAAACAAGAGAAAGCATGATGATGGAGTTGGAGGAGAAACAGAGGGAGAGAGTAGTGAAGGATATAATATTGCTTGATAGAGGGGGCCATTATGGGGTTAAGGAGAAACTTCAGGCCAGGAAAAATCCCATGAACCCACAAGAATCATCCCAGCTAAGACTCCTAACAATAGTGGAAAGGGTGCTTAAATTAGCCTTCCTCTGTAATCAGATTGGTGATTTCACTAATTGTCATCATAAAGACTTCATCTAGTAACTAGTGGAAGCAGATACAGAGATTCACAACCAAGTACTGGGCCGAGGTCTGGTGTCCAGTTGAAGAGAGGGTAGAGGGAATATATGAGCAAGGGGATAGGTCAAGATCATGACAGGGAAATGTAATGAGTATGTTTTTCCCCTGCCACCGGTCTGGTCCCACAGCTGCGCCAGCCCCTAATAACACTCTGAGACTCTGTATTTGATATAATGCTGTTGGCCAGTTACTTGTTTCTTATCAGCTAGCTCTGTCTTAATGATTAGCCCATTTATACTATTCTAAGTATTTCCACGTGGCTCATCTTACCGGGGAGCGATGGGCCGGTATGTTGTTCTCTTTAGGCTCTCCATGCTGACTCCTCCTTACTCCTTCCTCTTTCCTTCTAGTCTCCTAGCCTATCTTGCTTTCCTATTGGCCAACAGTGCTTTATTCATTAACCAGTATGAGAAATATATTTACAGAATAACATCTCTCATCAGAGAAATCCACAGAGACACCTCACCTAAGTTTGTGGGAGCTCACAGCCTCTGAACAGACAGCTAGGGAGCAAACATGAGACTGATCTAGGCCCTGTGTGTGACAGTTGTCTAGCTTGGTCTTTTGTGGGGCGCCTAGCAGTGGAACCAGGACCTGTTTCTGATGCATGAGCTAGCTCTTTGGAACCTATTCTCTTTGGTGGGATGTCATGTTACAAGGGGTAGGAGTTTGGTCCTGCCTCAAGTTAATATACAACATTTGATTCCCATGGGAGGGGGTAGCAAAAGGGAGTTGGGGGAGAAATGGAGAGGAGGAAGGGAAAGCTGTTTTTAGTATGTAAAATAAATTAAAAGATGATGAAAATTTTTTAAAAAGTAGTCTCATGGAATTGGGGGGTGGAGTTGTCTGAGCAGATCCGAATGTGTGGTAGAGATAAGTAAAATTTGAGACATAGAAGCACCGTGGCAAGACAGGAATGGGAGTATTGCTCCATCAGACAAAGGAGCATGCCATTACTGAGTAGGGATGTGTAAAGTCTGAGCTTCTGCCAGAGGCCATGGTAATGTTTGTCTGTGCTGCCCCAAAGTCCATGGTCAGTCATGTCTGGCTCTTATGGGCAAGGATACTGCTTTTGCAGAACAGTGTTGATTACTGCAGACTCATAATTAACAATGAGTTGAAGACTTCTGTGACAGCACACCCCACCCCATGCAGAAAATAATTTAAATTTAAAAATAAATGAAGGGTGTTTAAGGTAACCTCTCTACTATTGCTTAGATTCTTAGTTGGGGTCATCCTTGTGGATTCCTGGAGATTTCCCTAGTGCCAGGTTTCTTGTTAATCCCATAATGGATCCCTCTATTAAGGTATCTCTATCCTTGCTCTCCTTCTTTGTTCTTCCCCCAACTCAACCTTCCTGATCCCTCATGTTCACTGTTCACTCTCCTTCTCCCCTCCTCTTTCTCCTACCTCCCTCCCCTTCCCCCATTTTTAAAAACATATATTTTCACAACCTCTGACATCTCAGAGTGGTTTGTTTGGTTTTTGTTTTTGATTTTGTTTTGTTTTGGGGGGTTTTGTTTGTTTGTTCTTTTGGGTTTTTTTTGTTGTTGTTGGTGGTGTTTTTTGTTTCTTTGTTTTGTTTTGTTTTGTTTTGTTTTGTTTTGTTTTGTTGCCTTCATTCAGTAGCTGATGGAAGCAGAAGCAGAGATTTACAGCTAAGCACTGAGCTAAACTCCTGGGATCCAGTTGTAGATAGGAAAGGCTGATGATCAAATGGGTCAAAGCCACAGAAAACAGCTGTGGGTAAGCTGTGGCTAAGCAAATAGGGGGCTCATGAATGCAAGGCTGGCAGTTGGGGAACCAGAATAAGACTGAACCAGGTCCCCTGACTGTGGGTGTCAGTTGGGGAGTTTGTGAAGTCTATGAAATCTCTAGCACTGGAACTAGTATTTGGAAGCACATTCCCTATGGAGAGATACTATCTCAGTCTAAATACATGGGTGAGGGCCTAGGTACTGCCCCAAATGATGTAACAGACTTTAATGATCCCCCATGGAAGGCCTCACCCTCCCTGAGGAGTGTACAGGGGTTGGTATGGGGGGAATGATGGGGGGAATTGGAGGACAGGAGGGAGAAGAAACTGGGATTGGTATGTAAAATTAGATTGTTTTTAATTTAAATAAAAATAATTTTAAAAAGTAAAAAACCAAAACAAACCAACAAAAAAAAAAAAACAGCCCAGGCAGGAACCTATTGAAAATGTCCCTTAAAAATTATGGCAAATATGTGAACTGTGGTGTAGTAGCATCTTGCCAGTGAATTTGTGTTAGTCACCATACCCCTTTGGGTATGATTCATATAGTAAAATTGGCCACACTACCAAAAGCAACCTACAGATTCAATACAATTCCCATCAAAATCCCAACATACTTCTTCACAGTTATTTAAAGGAAAATTCTAAGCTTCATATGAAAAGACAAAAAACTCAGGATAGCTAAAACAGTCCTTAACACTAAAAAACTGTTAGTCCCACTTTTCTTTATTTCAAGTTGTACTTCAGAGTTACAGTAATAAAAACTACATGATATTGGCATAAAGAACAGACATATTCATTGATGGTGTCTCAGCTTTAAACATACATGCCTATGGAAATCTGGTTTTTAATAATAATTTAAAAAGCCAGAAATACACACTGGAAAATGACAATATTCTCAATAAATGGTGTTGGCTAAGCAGCATGACTGAATGTAAAAGAATGCAAGTATCCCCATCTACCACTCTGGACAAAACTCATCTCCAAATGACTCAAAAACTTCTATATAAGACCAGATACACAGAACATGTTACAAAAAAAAAGTGAGGAATATCATTGGCACAGGAAAAGTATGTTTAAAGGACACACAAGTACTAAGGACAACTAATAAATGGGACCTCGTGAAACTAAAAAGCTTCTATAGGTTGGAAGACACCATCATCTGGACAAAAGGTAAACCCAGAGAATAAAAAAAAGCTATTTTCAAATTACACATCTAATAGAGAGGTAATATCTAAAATATATAAAGAACTCAAAATCTTAGATATCAGAAAATCAAATGACCCAACTAAAAAAAAAGTGGTAGTGATATAAACAGAATTCTCAAAAGACAAAACAAATGGCTGAGAAGCATTTAAAGAAATGTTCAGTATCCTTAGTCATCATGGAAACACAATTCAAACGCAACCTGGGTCTCTATCACTGAGCTTCCCCAGACTCCAGAACATTCTCCTTCTGAACATTAGTGACAAACCCAGGACTCCTGGAGGTTTGCATGATGTCTCACAAGTGGCCTTATTCTAACTCCAGAGATTACCCAGTAGACTGCTGGATTATCTCTTCCTACCTGATCCTGAAGGGGGAGGCAATATGCCAATTCAATCCCTCCTCGTGTACATGGATGGGCCAGAAGTCATTGGTAGCTCTCTGGGTTCCCAGATGGAGGTGGATGATGCTGTGTCCATCAAAGTCCCCTTCCGAGCTGCTCGGGAGAGGAGCATGACCCCAGCTGAAGGGCACTTGCCACTGGACTTCATGTTCTGAAGCCAGGCCTTCTCCCATGCTGAAGACCTCAGTCAACACATGCTCATTCAGCACCAGCCCACCCTGTGCGAGAAGGCCATCATGCAGAAGGAGGCCGAGTATCTAAGTCCTCTTGATAAAGGTCAGATGATAACAGAGCCACCGAAGGAGAAGAACTGCAAAGAGAACGAAGAGTTGAGCTGCGATGCGCATGGGCAGACATCCCAGGGGCTTTCGACGTTGAGAGCCACATGAAGAAACACAAGGACTCCTTCACGTACCGGTGCAGCATGTGTGGGAGAAGGTTCAAGAAGCCGTGGTTCCTGAAGAACCACATACAGACACACAATGGCAAGTCTGGCACCAGGAGCAAGTTGCAGCAGGGCCTGGAGAGTCCTGTCACCATCAATGAAGTAGTTCAGGCACATGTAGCTGGGAGCATCTCCACTCCCTACAATAGCTGCATGTTTTGCGGCTTCCTCTTCCCAAATAAGCAGAGCCTCATTGAACACAGTAAGGTTTACGCCAAAGAAACTGACTCCAGTGCCACTAACACAGCCCCTGATGCCCAGCAAGAGGGACCCACACCCCCCGAGAGAAGAGCTACTGCAGCTTTTGAACTTGAGACCCAGATCCCACTCAGAGACTACAGTGAAGCGCATCACTTGTATACTTCGGCTTGACCTGTTCACCACCTACCAGGCATGGCAGCTGACCACCGAAGGGAAAGTGGGCATTGCCCAAGAAGAGGTGAAAAGTTGAGCCAAGAAGGGAGCATAGACAATGATTATTCTTATTCAGAGAAAGGAGAACTTGGAGAAATTGGGATTGGGAGTAAGTCGGAAGGTTCTGGAAAGTCTAAAACAAATAGACGGAGTTGTCCAGGTCTCTCCCAAGACAAAGAGAAGCCTAGACATATCAGCAGTGAAGTGCCTTCTGGGGATGGTAATCCCAAGTTGCCCAGCAGCAAAGAGAAGCCCACACTCTGCTCTGAGTGCACTAAAGCCTGTAGGATCTACCACCAGCTTGTTCTGCACTCCACAGTGCACAAAAAGGACTGGAGGGCCAATGACCATCTCCTACCATGTCTGTGGACAGAAGGCAGCCTGGGACTTGCGTTCCAGACCTTGCTACCACACTCCATGAGACTGTGGACTGAGAAGGGAGCTCAGACTGTGGGTCTGAGGATGGGCTCCCATTTGGATAAAAATGATGATGGAGAAAAAGCAAAGCCCTTCACATCCTCGAGTGAGTGTAGTTACTGTGGCAAGTTTTTTCCATTCAAACTATTACTTCAATATTCATCTCAGAATGCATACAGATAAAAAACCATACAAAAGTGAATTCTGTGAGTATGCCACAGCCCAGAAGACATCTCTCTGAGGTACCACTTGGAGAGACATCACAAGGACAAGCAGCTGGTGGATGCTGTGGCTAAGGCTGAAAGTGAAAGCTGTAGCCAGAAGCCACAGGAAGCACTACTAACCACTGACAGTGTACAGACCAAAAATTTAAAATGCTTTCTTGATGGTGCTAAAGATGTTAAAGGCAGCCCACCTGTCAACAGCTTAAGGAGATGCATTTTGCCTCCAGAGTGTTCTGGGCAGCACTGTCCTCTCACCAGCACACAAAGATACTCAGCATTTTCATAAACATGCAGCCGATGATGGCCAGAAAGTTCGAAACACTTCTGCCCCTGCTTATCTGGACATGCTGAAGAGGAGAGCATTAGAGCATTGGGTAAGCCTCAGGCCAGCAACCCCATTTGCAAACTAGAGGGGTTGGGTCCCTGGCATGTAAAGCTGGCCATAGGGAGAAAATGGAGTGGGAAGATGACTGCAAAAACAAGACTGGTGCTGAAGGCCAGACAGTCCTTTGAATCTATCCCTTGGGCCACTCCACGCCTCTCCTGCCATCAGCCTGAGCAAGTGTCTCATTCCCAGCATCTCCTGCCCCTTTTGTACCTTTAAGACCTTTTATCCAGAAGTTCTGTTGATGCACCAGAGACTGGAGCACAGGTACAACACTGACACTCATAATAACTGTAGCAGCAAGTCTGTGGTGAGAGACAGCAGATAGGCTGTCCCCCGCCTTGCTGGGCAAAGATATGCTTTCCTTGTCTGGCCTGCACAAGCCCAATGTCAAACCTGTCCTCTGAGCACAGGCTAAGTCCCTGCACCCAGAGAAGGTCCGGCAGGGCTCCTTGGGGGGCTAGCAAAGCTTCCTTGTGGGCTAGCAAAGCTTCCCAGACATCAGGGCCAGACAACAGCACTTTAGCCCCAAGTAAGCTGAAATCACACAGGTCACAGCCTACTGCCAGGGGTCCTGGGGCCACTAGGCAGTAGCAGTCAGAGCTGTCTCCCAAAGGTGGTGGCATCTCTGTTGCTATGGATAAGGTGAAGAGACGTGAGCAGAAGCTCAAGGCCCTGCCAGCTGCGCCATCTCAGCCCCCCCCCCCCCCCGTGTCAATGGTTCCATTCAGTAACCCATAAATGTTGATAGTCCTTGAGTGTCACAAGAGAGAGACTACTACTGCCATCAGAATGCTGGCAGTGTCACCCAAGAGTTCAAAAGACTCAAATCCAGCATGGTGGCCCTTGACACAGAACATACTGGGCCCAACTGCAGAAGGGGCTTTGAACTCCCCAAGTACTACGTGGCCAGAAGTATTACCTCCTATTACCATCAGAGTGTGTGTGTGCCCATCACCTGTGTTGCTCCCCAAAGAATGTTTCCTGAGCCCTGGGGAGGTGGAGTCGCCCAGTGTGTTGACAGTGCAGAAGCCCTACAGTACCTCTGGACCTCTGTACACCTGTGGACTTATGGGACATGCAGGAGTCAACCCAGTCCTTGAAGGAAATAGGCCTATGTTGTATCAGCACCTATCCAACAGCATGCTGCAGAAGAGAAGCTATGAGAATTGTATTGCAAATACACATTATCGACCAAATGACAAAAAAAATTAATTTTTGATATTTTGGGGGAAAGGTCTTGTCAGATGCAAGTACACACTTCCCCAGAACCACACTTTGGCTCATCTTGTGCAAGAGCACGTGGTGAGTGCTGCTGAGGAAGCTGTGACTGTATTGAACACAGACTCCAAGAGCAGAGAAGGAACACTACATTCTCTAAAGTTCTGTTAACTTTTGTACCAAATAGAAATAAAAACCAGTGGGAGCAGTCGGGCTGTACACAAATGGGGAACACAAATCTAATTTGTCTTTAAATATTTTTTTAAAGAATTGACCAAATACATTTTTGCATACTTAAGCACTGCTGAAAAGAAATCATTCGGGGTGGAGTGGGGAGGAGAGGGAACTGAACCGGCATAATGCTAGCATCTCAGGTAATTGTAAATACCTATGTTGTAAACTTGCTAAGTACTGTGTGTATTTCTTTCCTTCATGGAGCTCAATGATTTGAGCCGTTTCTGCTTCTTTATGCATTTTCTTTTAAAATGTGTTTTAAAACAAATTCTCTTTGCTCTATATTATGTTGAGTCCTCCACAGTTTATTATAGTTTGTCTTAACAGCATTCTTGATGGAGGTGTTGAAGGTATGCTGTGCATCTTGAGGTCAGCAGCACTGATCCTGGCACCTTTTAGTCAGCTGTTGTCAGCTAATCAATGAGGAAGATAGATACAATTGCCTTCCTGAGTCTACAGGTTATCCTCGAACCCCAGCATCCTGGCTCAGGGTGGCCTGTAGTGCTTCTGAGTGAGTATGCCTACAGAGAAGCTCTGTGGAGTGGCAGATGTTGAGTGGATGAGCTAGGCTTCATGGGGAGTTATCTCAGTTCTTCATGTCTATTGTAAGATTCAGTTTCTTGGAGAGTTGTCTGAGTTAAGTCTAGATAAATATGCCAAATTTCCTTGTGTGAATTGCATGCTGGGAAGAAATGTTAAAGGGAATGAAAGATGTGGGGACATTTTTTAGTTTGTCTGGAGTCTACGTGTGTCTTGTGTGAAGTGGAGGCACCTTGAGTCTGGGTGAGGAACTGCTGGATGAGCCACCTGGGAGGCAGAGAGAGGAAAGCTGCTGTCCATGCCCTTGTCTCCAAGTTCGGTGTCACAGCTAGGGTGATTTCCTCAGTGCACATGCAGCTTGGGATTGAGGGATGACAGCCACCAACTGGCTCACTCAGCATTTCAAACTTGAGCTCCTTTGATGCCTTGAGTTTATTCAACAGTTCATGGGTTTAGCAAACCCAAAATATCTTATTAAGAAACTGTTTCAGAAGTTTGCACTGCTTATTTTTCTTGCCCACCCCTCTCAGTAAGACAAAAGGGTTAAGAGCTCATAGAACACCGACTGCTCCCCACTTTGATTGTGTGACATGGGGGTCTTCAGGAGACCTAAGTGAGGTCCCTAAGGAGACGGTACCTCCCATATTGAAGGGAGAGATGGGTTGAGATGTGTCTGCTCTTGCAGGTTTGTATCAGCAACCCTGTACACGAGGCCCTGTTCCCCTCCACATGCTGAGCCATATGTACATAATCTAGACTGTTTTCTTAGGTTCTGCACTTTTATAGCCTATTTTTGAAGATTAACACATTTGCAAGATGATTGAATCTATATTTGCTTAAATCCAGTGAGTGTACAGGAACCTTGAAGAGATGACAAATGTAAATCTTGAGGGGGGAGATTATATACAACAAGGGGCAAAATTAAACCTGTATTTAAAAAAAAAGTCACCAAATCTATTAGAAAACAAGGCATTGGTAATGCTGAAATTTTGGGGGCTTCCAGATTTCTCTAGTTACATTTTCTGAATGTATAAAAACAGGACCCAGTAATTCCACTCTTATGTATGTACCCAAATGACCCACATCCGTGCAACAAAGACATGTGCTCAAGTATATTCATAGCAGCATTATTTGTAACAGCAAGAATCTAGAAGCAATCTAGATGCCCCTCAACTGAAAAATGGATAAAGAAGATGTGGCACATCTACACAATGGAATACTATTCTGCAGAAAAAAAAATAAGGGAATCTTTAAATTTGCAGGCAAGTGGATGGAACTTGAAGAAACCATCCTGAATGAGGTAACTCAGTCACAAAAAGAAGAATATGGTATGTACTCGCTCATATATGGATTTTAGACCTAGAGCAAAGGATTACCAACCTTTAATTTACACTACCAGAGAAATTTGATACAAGGTGTATTCTAAGGTATTTATATATGGTCTCTCACAAAAGCAGGAAGGGACAAGTCTCCCAGAGCACATGGGAAGCTGGGGGGAGGGCAGTGAATGGAGAGACAACTAGGAAGATTGAGTCAGGGTAGGAATAGAAGACAAAAAAAGGAGAGAAAGAGAGAAAAACATAAAAGAGGGAACAATTATTGATTTGAAGAGAAAACTGAACCTAAAGAAAGATCTAGAGACCTACAAGACTGACTCCAACTAACAATTTGAGCAACCATGAAAAGGCTACCATAAATGTCCTTCCATGATAGTAAGATCATCAACTAAATTATCCACCATCATGGAGCCCTCATCTAGTACCTGATGGAAACAGAAGCAAACACCCATAATTAAACACTGAGTTGAACTAGAGTCTAGATGCAGAGAGAAAGGACAAGACCAGGTTGCAGAAACACACAATACAGCTGACCTGAACAAGGAGGAGCTAATGGGCCCCCCCCAGACTGATAGCTGGGAATCCAGCATGGAATTGACTCAGACCTCCTGAATATGGGTCTCAGCTAGAAGGACTGAGCAGTCTGAGAGACCTCAGACAGTAGAAGCAGGATGTATTCCTGAAGCACAAAAGGACCTTGGGGATACATCCCCCATGGAGGGATATCCCCTTAATCTAGAGACAGGAGAGAAGTCCTAGTCCCTACTTCAAATGACTTGACAGATTTACATGACCCAACCTGGATAGCATAGCCCTACTAGTGGAATGGGGGTGGAGGGATGGGAGTGGAGGGTGGACAGATTGCATGTCAGAGGGGAAAGAGTGTAAGAGGGAGGGAGGAAGAGAGGGAGGAAGGGAGGGAAGGGGGAGAGAAAACTGGGATCAACATGTAAAAAATTAAATTTAAAAAATAAAAATATAATAATATAAAGGGTTAAAAAATAAAAAATAATAAAAATTCCAGTTTTTTTATTTGTTTGTTTTTAAACAGCCCTTTGTACTTCACAGTGTGTCCTTGTCATGAGTAATAACTCTTGGGATACTACTGACTTTGTGTGTCTTCCCTTTGAGGCAACAGTACATGTGATAGAAGTACAATTCATTAGATTTTTGTTAATGTATGTATTTCATTACAGTTTGATTTATTTTAATTGTTGATACTTAAGTTGCCAGACTGTAGATATGCTTTATCAGGTAGACATGATATATTTCAGCTTAAAGTTATGTTATTATATGTAGGTGTAAATATAGATTTGGTGTTTAAAAAAAAGACAGTTGTCACATATTTTATCTCACTGGAAACTCCTAGCTCTAAATCCTCAAATTCATGCACATATCCTTGAGTACCTGCAGAAAGAAGAATAATAAAAGGGGACCATTAACAGCACAGAGGTGTATATGCAGTAGTGGGAGGAATAGCAGTGTACATGTCATGGAAATGGGAAAGCTTGGGCTCTCTAAGGAGGAAGGAGGTAAATACAGAAGCAGAGGAAAGAAGGTAAAGGGAAATTACAGTATAAAACAGATCAAATTGGCTATTGTGAATAGGGGAATTTTAGGGCAAGGAGACAGAGATAGAAGGAAAAAGGACATAGGGAATCATACTGTTGACCTTATCTTCAAAAATTTTTATACATGTAATTCTGTATATAATTAAATACATATAGTTTAAATTAATGTTTCTCATCTCGACTAACTCATCAAAAACTAAACATAAGATGCCCTCTTTTGAGTCAGTGGTCAGGATTGTTCAAGAGACTGCTAAAACATACACCCTATTGCTATTGCTCTTGGTTGGCCTTAGAGATGGAAGGTAATCCTTATTTTTGAAGACACCATCCATTTCAGGCACACAAATAGAAAACC
Source organism: Cricetiscus sungorus (assembly GCA_030556225.1). Lineage (NCBI taxonomy): Eukaryota > Metazoa > Chordata > Mammalia > Rodentia > Cricetidae > Cricetiscus > Cricetiscus sungorus. Next base: position 112,430,084 of record JANBXA010000007.1, read on the forward strand.
ATTAGCTATGATTAACCTGAAATCATCCATCCTAAGAACTAATTTTTATGTTATTTGAAGGATCTGTGCAAGCTACCAAAGGAAAAAAGCAACCAAAGTCATACTCCACCATGATGCCAATAAAGTACTTAATGAGTGACTGGCAAAGCATGATAACCCTAAGAGTGAAGTAGTGGCATATATACCTTGGCAATAACCAATGGCTCTCTAACTGCACTTAAGACCTAATCATCAAGTGGGAAAACATGCTTAATACAAAAATCTAGCCAATTGTTGAAGGCTAGTGTAGTTATGGATCTTGGAGAACAGGGATCATTGCAACACACACACACACGCACACACACACGCATGCACACATGCACACACGCACATGTTCACACACACACACAGCCAAGCAAAATGCAGAGCTGTAAAGCCCAGTCTCAATCAATACATCTATAAAACACTCTAAGACATACTGCTCATTAAAGTCGATAATGTAATTATATCACTAGTCCAAAAATAAATGATAAATGGGTGTTTATACAAAGAATCACTGGAGCATTTCTCTGCTCTTCCTACCAAACCTGTTCACCCACCAGAAAAAGTGAGCAAAAGAAAGCCACACCTCAATCTCTTTATTTGCTTCCATCCACCTGAAACCACAATCAAAGGGGTGTGGTCACCTTAACAGGTCCACAGACCAGATGTCTACCTCATAGAACATTTTAGAAGAGGGTAAAGAACATCTGTCATAGCCAGTGGGTTAGATAGTTTGCCATGAGATTGTGACTCTTAGTGAAGTCCAAAGCTACACAAATAAGTGTCACTAACATGAGTCCTGAACATCAGCTGATCAAGGATAACACCAATGGGCATGGCCAAAGTGATCATCATAAAAGGCCATGTTTAACAAACCTAGCTCAAATCCTAGATAAAAATAAATCCCGGTCCCTGAATAAAGCCTGAATCTGTCTCTAGCCAGAACTCTAAAACTAGGTTTAAAACTCACCTTAGCCCTAGTTCTATTAATAAGTTAGGTACTTACACTAACTTTATACTAACCTCTAACTTCATAGTATCCATATCGCTAATCCTGACTCATCCAACAATCCCAACACAAACCTAGACCAAGATCTAACCCAAAACCCAGGATTAAAAGTTAACAAAGCCACCATAACCAGTGACAAATATAAGAAACAGTGGAAAAGTTACCATAAATGCCCTTCCCTGATAATGTGATCAACAACTAACTTATCCACTATCATGGAGCCCTCATCTAGTAGCTGATGAAAACAGAAGCAAACACCCACAACTAAACACTGAGCTGAACTGAAATCCAGATGCAGAGAAGGAGGACAAGACCAGGCTACAGAAACACACAGAGACTACTGACCTGAACAAGGTCAGCTAATATGTCCCTAGACTGATAGCTGGGAATCCAGCATGGGACTGACTCAGAACCCCTGAACATGGGTCTCAGTAGAAGGCCTGAGCAGTCTAAGGGACCTAAGACAGTGGAACCATGATGTATTCCTGATGCACAAAAGGAATTTAGGGGCACATCCCCCACGAAGGGATACTCACTTAACCTAGAGACAGAAGGGAAGCCCTAGTTTCTATATACCAAAATTGGACAATGAATGAAAAGTCATCTTCCTGATCATTCATAGATATATATGCCCATAAGATTGAGATGTGATACTGAAATTATATATACATGTTATAAGAGATTACACATTACAATATGGGTATTGGGGATATATCAAGCTTCTTTAGCAAATGTAAGCAATAGTTTCCAGAGTTGATGGTTCTGCAGGCATTGCCTGGACAGGATTACCCTCCATCACAGAGCCACTCCTCTGGTGGTTTGACAACTGAATTATCAATTGCTATGTGCTGCATACTTCCACAAAAACTAACCTAACTAAACCTAACAACAAAGCACCACATAACCTTCAACCCAAGTCTACCAATACCTCTCAAACTATTATTATAGATAACACTAAAAGTATCAATAGCCCTTATTTTAACTCTAATACCACATACATCTCCAATTTTAATGTTAGAAATATTACTATAACTGTCCTTAGTCTTAATACAAATCCTAACATAACCATACAACTGCTCATAGTCCTAACACTAACCCTAGCAACAATCTAAACTATAACCTAATTATGAAATAACCCTAATCAAACCTACTCAAAACCATACATCTAGGATAAACTTGATAATTACACCTTAAACTATACCATTGACTATTTCATATGCTCTAATTTCTACCCTTTACCAGTGATCTAAACCCAACACTAGTTATAAGCCTAATCAAAACCCAACCAAAACTTTATCACAACAAATCTATATTTGTAAGTTTACATTTTAATTACATCTTGAACTTAGCTCTAATAACCAATAAGACTATAACTAATTGTAACTACAGTACTAGCCATGAGATTAACCCTAACATGAACACTAACAAGGTTAATGTTAATGTTAAACATAACTAAATATTATAGCCTAACCCTATTCATAACCTTTAGACAAACACAAAGACCTGCATCTAATCCAAATACAATCTCTGACCATAGCCTAAAACCTAAAACTAACCCTAATATAGCTCTAATTCAACCCTACCCCTAATTATAACTACCCATAACTCAAAACCTAACACAAGCTCTAACTTTGAACCTAACTTGGTAACAAAACCAACATGTTGATCTCACACTAAGCTTAACCATACTGCCTCTTCTAGACCTTACCAAATTTGTAACCCTTCTTTGAGCCTGAACCCTAAAGTTGTGTATAAACCTAAACTTAACATGGATTCTAACACTTAACTGTAACTCTTATACTAGCATTATACCAAGATCTACCCTAACCCTGAGTTACTCCTAACCCTGGATCTGCCATCAATACTAATCATAAATCTAAACCCAGCTCTAACCACAATAGGAAGACTAACCCCAACCATAACAATAAAACCAAGCCCTCACATGAACTCTAAGCCTATCACTAACTTTAAGCAAAAGTTGAAATGAACACGAATATAACCCCTAATTCTAAACTTACCCCTATTCAAAACTTAAAAACTCACTAATCTTTGATATACCTAAAACTGTCGATAGCCCTAACAACACAGGCCTAATCAAAACCCTAACTATACCTGTAACTAAAATTTTAATCTTAGAAATTAACATAAAATTGCCTCAGACCTTATCTACAACCCTAGCTATAACCATAACTTTACAAAAGCCCTAATCAGAATCTATTCAAAATCCTTACTTGAAGTCTAACTCCACATATAGCTTTAATACCGCAACTAGATTTAAAGTAACTAAAAACCAATTTTTAATACTGTGTATTGTATGGGAATCAAGATTCACTAGACTTATTGTCCACATTAAGTGGAGTTTATTTGGAGAGAAGGCACTTACACAAGAAACAGATAAATGGGCATGGTCAGCACTACAGGTGTGTGTGGTGGGGTGAATATCTCACTATAATTCCCCTTTATGTCCAAAAAAAAATTTAGGCTAGATACAAAACTACATACAATGATAGAAAATAACAGGTATGCTTTAGGAGAAGGAAAGGTAAAAACATACACATACACAATTTGAGACCTACTACCAATGAAGCAACATAGATCAATTGGCAAGAACTACAACTGTATTTATTTCCCCAATTTTAAACTAAATTTTATGCCCAATATGATCCCTAGCTTAATACTAGCACTGACTCTAATCACAACCCCAATCTTAAATTTAAACCTCACATAGCTCTATTTTTAAATTTACAACTAACTCTAATTCTAAACATACCTCATTCCTACAAGCAACCATAAGTACAGTCCTGCTCATAACCTTACCCCTTATACTCTAAAACTAATAATGATAATAACCTAAACCTAACCCTAACCCTGAATAATCAAAACTACAATCCTACCCATAACCTTATTTCTTTTTTCATTTGTTTTTTTGTTTGTTTGTTTTGTTTTCCAAGATAGGGTTTCTCTGTATTGCTTTGGAGCCTGTTCTGGAACTAGCTCTGTAGTACAGGCTGGACTCACTCACAGAGATTTGCCTACCTCTGCCTCCCAAGCATAACTTTATTTCTTATATCCTAAAACTAATCACTACAATAACCTAAATATAGCTCTAATCCTATCCATAATCTTAACCATAATACTGACAAATCTCTACACCTAATCCAAATGTTGCCTTTGTCTCTAGTCTAAACCTAAAACTAACCCTTGATCAAATACTTGACCAAAATATAGCCTAAGACCTAAAAGAAATTGAAATTTACTCCATCAAGAACTCTAAAACACTGTCTAACCTAATTAATTAACCTTCATTATAAAACTAACTATAGCTCTTACAATAGCATTATACCTCTAATTCTAACCTGGTCAGCTGCAAATTCTAAACCTAAATATGAATACCTTTAAAACTAATCTCATGTCTAACACTACTTCTACCTACAAACCTATCCCAAACTTCAAACTTAAGTTTATTTATAACTCTAATTACAAACTTAGAAATAACATAAATCCTCTCCCTAGCGCTAATCCTAATCCTACCTCTAACTCAAACATTATATTTAGAAAAATATTAACCCTGATACTAATCCAGGCATAACCATAATCCTAACACCAATCATAACCCTAATTCTATAATAACTGTAATGAGACCCATGTCACAACCCTAATCCAAACTGTAAAATTAACTTGAATGCTAACCTTGTCTACCCTTAAATCCCTCCCCACCATAATTCTAAATCTAACCCAAAATAAACTCTTATAAGACCAAAACCCAACCCCAACCATAAACATACATGTAGCCCTTACTAAAAATATGTCAAAAATTAAACAATTTGTAACACTAACTATAACCATTACTATAATGCTCCATCTGTAAACTGAATCCTTAGCATAACTACCTAATTCATTATTTAACTCAGCTTACCATAACTACCATCTCATATATAACCCTAACCCTAGCACTAATGATCACCTTAACCCTGACAAAAAATATAACCAAAACCTAACTAGCCCTAACCTTATCCATAAACCCAATCTCTCCACAAAACAAATTCTATGTTTAACCCAAACACTCTCTTTACCCCTAGTCTTAACCATAAATGAAGCCATAAATCTGGCCCTAGCTCTCATCTTACCACATTTTAACATTAGTCCCAACTCTTATACCTAAGGCTAACAAAAACTCTAAACTGTGAAATAACTTCAATAACCTAAAACCTATCTCTCACCCAAAATCTAACCTTAGTTTAAATTCTAGCCCTAAATATACCACTAGCTCTAAGCATTGTTGTAAACCTACAGTCAACATAAACACTAAAACGGAGTCAAATTGTAACAAACTGGCATAACAAACAAAAAGCAACTTAACAAAAAAAGGTAGCCTTCAAAAGAGAGAAACAAAGCTGTGGAGTTGGGTTGGGAGAAGTGATAAGGACATATAAAAAAAGGAAATGAAGATAAAATATTTTGTATAAATAGTTTCTATTACAAAAAAGAAAGTCAATGATCCATTTCGAATAGTCTTAAATCTTAAAAACAGAAAAGCAAGTGCTAACATTAGTTCTAACACTGAGTGGCGCTGTTGTTCTATCTTTGAATCAAACTCTAAAGTAGGCTATCCATACTTCAAACAGGCTCTGACACCAAACTTAACCATAAACCTATACCTAGCCTTAGTCATAACCCCAGTACTAACTCTAACCCTAACAACAAATTCAGCCCTAAACTTAACCGTAAACCTTCCTCTAAAACTAAACTTGAAAATAACATCAAATACTGTTTCTAACCACAACTCTGATGCAGTCCTTATTGCTAACCCTAACATTAAACTGCTCCTAAAACCCTAGTTGTATCAAGGCCTAGCTGTAACTCTAACCTTAGGTCTAGTTGTGACATTAAGAAATAAATAAACCTAAAATTCTTTCTATCCTTTGATAGAACACTAATAGTAGGCTAACCCTAATACCCTAATATAAACCTTAACACTAACACTGAGTGTAACATAAACCCTATCTGCCCTACCCATAAATATACAATAACCACAATCACGCCTTAGTGAAAACCCAAACCCTAACACTAGCATAAAGCCCAAAGCAGAGAACTAGGTCAACAATTATATATACCAAATGTTAGCAGCAATTATACCATTTATCCTTAATACACAGTATTATCACTAAACCAAGTCCTACGTCCAACACTAGCTCTAACATTACCATACCTAATAATCTTTAACTGTCAAAGGTTCTAAATGTAAGTTGGATTTAACCCTAATTCTAAACCTTACTCTAAGTCTATAGCTAACCATAGCTACACTCTTAACAGTAACATTGATGTTAATCTTGGCAGTAACATTAACTCTAAAGCTAATGCTAACCATAACCATAATCATAGCCAAATCTAGCCCTATCCATATTCATAACTTTAAGCCTAACAATATAAAAAAGCTCTAAACCTAAGCCAAACACTGGCTGTAACTCTAGTCTTACACCTAAACTTACTCTCAATTCTTACTCTAAACCTAACCGTATCTCTAATCCTGCCCCTAATCCTAAACATTCCTAAACACACACACACACACACACACACACTTAGATATGCATACTTACCAAACCTATCTAGCTCTCACCCTAAAGTTCATGCTAGCTCAAATGACCTAAATATATTGTGGGCACGAAAAATACTTGTTAATGTATCTCCTGGCTGAAATCTGAAACAAGGTCTAAAACTAATGCTACCACTAAATGGAGCTGTTACATAAAATTTACAGAAAATTCTAGCCTGTTTTTTATCAAGAGTCCTTTCCCTGGCTCTGCCTAAATCTTAACCTTAAACATGAACTTGGCTCTAGCCTAACCCCAGGATTAACTCTAATCCTAATCACAAACCGAGCTCTGAAATTCACCGTGAACCTACCTCTACCCTAACACTAAAAATATGATTTCTACCCTAAACTCTAACAATAACCCTAACTCTAACTCTCACATCAATCTTAGAAATATATCTAAAACTACCCGTAGCCTTAACACCAATCTTGGCATAAACATAAACCAAATCCTACACCTAACTCTCACATTAATCTTAGAAAGAACCTAAAATGTCTCTATCCCTAACAGTAACCCATGGTATAAGCCTACCTTAACCCTAACCCATAATATAAACTTACCCTAACCCTAACAACCTTAACATTGACACTACAATAGCCCTAATCAGAACAAAGACAAAGCCCTAAGCCAAACCTATATCTAGACTAAACACTAAAACTAGGTCTAGCACTGACCATAAACTAATTTGTAAAACTAAATACAACTCTTACCTAATTGCTACACGAAACTACCCATAATCTGAGTCATAAAACAAACAATAGCTGTGATCTGAAATAAAACCCAGACCATAAAGTTCAACCTGATATAACTATATTACTAAATTTTTATCTGACAATAATCATAATCTTAGCTCTAACTTAACCCAAGGACAACTTCCTAAGAATAAAATTCTAATATTAAAACTACTTTCTCTGAATGTAGACCTAATATGAATAACACCCTAAACCCTAGACATCACACTAAACTCAGTCCTAGCTAAAATACCAGCCAAAAATACATACCTAGACATAAAATAAAATATAACACTACCTCAGGATGAACCACAAAAATATCTCTACAACTAAACTTTTTCCGTACTTCTGGCACTAAGAATAGCTTTTACAGTAATTTTACAGCAAGCTCTAAATTAAGTCTATCTATAACACTAAAACTGGCTATACCACCAATCCTAACATATACCTAATTCTAACCAAAGCCTAAAGCCTGCCTTTAACCTTAGACATAGCCCTGTTCCTATCTCTAAACCAAACATTACCTCTAACACTAGATCCAAATGAAAACTAAACAAAACAATGGCTCACTCTAAGCTTAACCCCAGTTGACACAAAAGCCATAATATATTGCTGGTGCCCCAACAAAAGATTAATTCTACTATACCCTAAACCTAAAACAAAATCTCAAACTAAACCCTATTTCTAGAAAAAAAAATGGGAGTTCTGATATTAACTTAATAGCAGTTCTAACAGAACCCTATTCACAATCTTAACCCTCACTCTGGCAAGAACCCTATCATAAACATAAACCCAACCCTAAAGGTAGCTAGAGGACTAACAATAACCATAACAACAAACTTAGTCCTGACCTCAACACTAAGCCTTACTCTAACTCAAGCACTAACCTTAGAAATAGGATCTGTACTGTACCTATTCCTCACACTAACTATAAACATGACCCTACCTCTAACTTTAATACAATTAATCTTGGAAATACAACTAAAACTATTTCTAGTAGTAATAATGGCCCAGATTTAATCCTGAAAATAAGCAAACCTTTAATTATAACATTAACCTTAGAAACAAACCTAAAGTTCTCTTTATCGCTAGCATTAACTCTAGCTTTAACCCTATCCCTAACACTATTTTTCAATAACTCTCCTCAGACTCTAGCCAAAACTGCAAACTGCAATTATGTATTTACCACAAACCCTAAAGCTAGCTATTAAACTAACCATAAACAAATATCTAACACTAAGTGTAATGTTTACCCAGGTACTACATTGAGTTATATTCCTCACAGAATCCTAAACCTAACCCTAGTTTTGACTATAACCATAATTCTAGCCCTAAATTAACCTTCAATAAACATACTTGTAATTTTACATTTAATCCTAATCTTACGCCTGACTCTAACCATGCCCTAAGTCTAAAACTAATCACAAGAACTATGCTAGCCATAAACTAACCCTAGCTAACCCTAGAAATAACCATAACCTTAACTTTGGAACTAACCATTAATATAATTAAACCTATCCCTAATCTTGTCTATAAACTTAACCCTAAAACAAAACAAAGTTGTACACCTAACCCAAACATTGGCTCTACTATAACCTTAGCACTGAAATGAACTTTAATCATTGTTCTAATCATATGTATATATATAAAACACTGTATCTAACCCTGACACAACCCTAAACCCAACACCAACTCTAACTCAAAACATAACTTGATAATAGCCCAAACCCTAGCTCTCACCCTAACATAACTGCACCTCAGACAATAGCCCTAAACGTATTCCTGGCATTACATGAAATTATAGCCTAAACCTATTCAAAACCATAGAATTAGATTACTATTACCAACTGTATTGATAATTTTAATAGCTGTAGCTCTTAATATAACTTTATACCAAACTCTAACTTAACCTTATCAATAACACTAAACAAAGTTCTACACCTAATCCAAATGCTACCTTTATCCCTAATCTTAAACTTAACCCTAATCCTAAACATAGAACCGATTTTTGAGTACAAATTTTTTCTTTTATTTTATTTAAAAATGTTTATTTTTTATTGTAAATATCAACCCCAGTTCCCTCTCCTTCCCCATGTCCCACCCTGACTTCCCCTTCCTACCCCCATCCACTCCTTATAGGGGGCAAGGCCTTCCTTGGGTAGTCGACAAAGTCTGGTATGATAAATTGAGGCAGGGCCAAGCCCCCACCCCCAGATCAATGCTGATCAAGGTATCCTCCCACTGGGTATGTGATCCAAAAAGCCAGCTAATGCCCTTGGGATAGGCCCTGTTGTCACTGCCAGCCCCCTTTCCCAACAGATCAGGTCATATAACTGTCACCCACATTCAGTGGGTCTAGTTTGGTCCCATGCAGATTCCTCGGCTGTCTGTCCATAGTCCATGAGCTACCACTAGCTTGGGTCATCTGTCTCTGTGGTTTTCCCCATCATGGTTTTGACTGTCCCTTGTTTATATGACCCCTCCTCCCTCTCTTTAACTGAGCTCCAGGAGCTCAGCCCAGTGTACACCTAACCCAAACATTGGCTCTACTATAACCTTAACACTGAAATGAACTTTAATCATTGTTCTAATCATATGTATATATATACAACACTGTCTCTAGCTCTGACATAACCCTAAACCCAACACCAACTCTAACCCTAAACATAACTTGATAATAGCCCAAACCGTAGCTCTCACCCTAACATAACTGCACCTTAGCTCAGCTTACCTGTGGGTCACTGAACCTGCTTCTGTCAGTTACTGGAGGTAAATTCTATGATGAAAATTAGGATGGTCATTAATCTGATTAAAAGGGAAGTCCTCCTCAGACAGCCTTTCAATTAGCAACTGGGAGTTTTAGCTAGGATCTTCCTTGTAGATTCCTGAGAATTTATCTAGCACCAGGTTTCTTCCTGACCCCAAGATGGCTCCATCTATCAAGATATTGTTTTCATTGTTCTTCTCCTCCATCTCTCCCCCAAGTCGGTCTTCTTTAAATCTACCCCCAGCCCTAAACCTAACCTTAAACCTAACATTAGACCTGAATCTAACAGGAGCTCTAACCCTAGATCTAACTTGAATACTCACCCCAGGACTAATACTATATCATGAGGACAAATCAAAACCTATCCCTATCCCTAATCTTAGCCTTAACCTTAAAGCAAACTCTAAATTAACCTCAAACCTAGTTATAAACTTTATCCCAAATCTAGAACTGAAAATACAAGCATTATTCAAACCTTAACCCTAAACATTATCCTAACCCTAAAACTAAATGTAAATAACTCTATTTGTAGCCCTAATCAGAAACACAACTCAAAACATAAGCATAATCTGGCCCTAAATCTATTATTGGCTGTGATCTTAAGAATAACACTAGCACAAACCTGAACCCTAACCACAATTTCACCTCTGTTTACTCATTCTAGTTCCCCCCAATTACCTCCCTTTCTCTCGGATCCACTCCTTCTCCATTCGCCTTCAGAAAAGTGTAGGCCTCTCAGGGATATCTATGTAACATAGCATAAAAAGGTATAATAAGATAGACACAAACATTCACATCAAGCCTGGGTAAGGCAACCCAGTAGAATAAAAAGAATCTCAAGAACAGTTTAAAGAGTCTGATATACTCCCACTGTTAGGAGTCCCACAGAAACGCTAAGCCAGCAACCATAATATATATGCAAAGGACCTAGCACAGATCCATGCAGACTAATGATTGACACTCTGTGAACCCCTATGATCCCACTTGGTTGATATCTGTAGACCATCTCCTGGTGTCCATGAACCTCCTAAAATTCTTCCCACTATTCCATGAAGTTCCCTGAGCTCCAAGGGAAGGTACACAATGGAGGTCTCCAATTGGAGCTTTCTCTCTCTGACTAATGTTTGACTATGAGTCTCTGATGAGAGATGTTATTCTGTAAATGTGTTTCTCATGCTGGTTAACGAATAAAGCCCTATTGGCCAATAGGAAAGCAAGATAGGTGGGGCTAGGAGACTAGGAGGAGGAAAGAGGAAGTAGTTAGGAGGAGTCAACATGTAGAGCCCAGAGAGGTAGCACACCAGCCTCTGGCCGGTAAGATGTGCCACGTGGAAATACTTAGATTAGTAGAAATAGGTTAATCATTAAGACAGAGCTAGCCTGTAAGAAACTAGTACCTGGCCAACAGCATTGTATCAAATACAGAATCTCTGTGTGTTATTGGGGGCTGGTGTGGCAGTGGGACCAGACTGGCAGTGGGGAAAATCCTGCTCATAACAAGTCTCTGCATTTGATCCCAACATCAGGAGGAAGAAAGCTCTCCAATGACTATTTCACTAGTCACCTATCTATAACAGATTATCATTAGAAATCATTTCATTGACTAGTTTTTACTCTAAGTCTAGGAGCTATCCAGCCTTCAGATCCTGGTCTTCCAGGCAGTGTCAATCATGGGGTATCTTTCTTGGCATGGACCTCAAATTAGAGCAGTCATTGGTTGGCCTCTCTTAACAATTTTTGTAGCTCCATTCCTCCAGCACATTTCTCAGGTGGAAGAGATTGTAGGTCAAGGATTTTGTGGCTGGGTTGGTGTCCCAGTCCCACCACTGGAAATTTTCTAATTATAGAAGATGACTGGTCCAGGTTCTGCATTTTCTGTTACTAGCAGTCCTTGTCAGAGTCACCCTTGTACCTGGAAGTTTCTACTGCACTAGGTTTCCACAATATTCCCCGAAATATCCTTTAATTCTGCTTCTTTCTCCCCTTGTTCTCCCCTACTATATTTGCACCATCTTTATACCTCCTGATCCTATTCCCATCCATTGGAAGTCCACTAGAAAAAGCTACTTTACTTCTGCTTCCCAAGGAGATATATGTAACACTCTTAGATCTGTCCTTGTTACTTAGCCTTTCTGGGTCTGTGGATTGTAGAAAGATTATCATTTACTTAACATTTAATATCCAGTGATAAGTGAGTATGTAACAGGTTTGTTTTCCTGGGTCTGGGTTACTTCATTCAAGATGATTCTTTTTTCTATTTCTATCCTTGCATTTGACAACTTCATGATGTCATTTTTTTAACATCTGAATAATACTCTGTTATATAAATGTACCATACTTTCTTTATTATTCTTTACTTGAGAGATATCTAGATTTTAGCTGGTTTCTGCCTACTGCAAATAGGACTGCTATGAACATATTCTTTGTGGTAGGATGGAATAACCTTTGGGTAAACACCCAAGAGTTATATAGCTGGGTCTTGAGGTAGATCAATTCCCACTTTTCTGAAGAATCACTATACTGATGTCCATAGTGGTTGCACTTACAACAGTAATGGAGGAGTGTTCCCTTTGTTCCATCTTTACCAGCATGCTCTGTCACTTGAATAATTAATCTTAGCCATTCTGACAAGTTTAAGATGAAATTTAAAAGTAGTTTTGATTTACATTTTTTGATGACTAAGAATATTGAACATTTATTTTAAGTTTTTCTCAGCCATTTGAGTTTTTTATACGGAAAATTCTCTGTTTACATCTGTATCCCATTTTTAAAAATTATATTATTTGGGTTTCTTGATATCTACTTTCTTGAGTTCTTCGTATATTTTGGATATATATCTCTCTGTCATGTATAGTTGTTAAAAATACAAAAATAAACCTTTTCCCATTATGTAGGCTGGCATTTTGTCCTATTGGCAGTGTCCTTTGCCACCACTGTCTCTGATACACCAAGAAATCTCTGTCCCAGTAGGGCACTGGTATATGGCAAAGGGGAGGGATTAAGACTGGGGATAGGGTAGACATTCACAGGTGGGGTGGGGAGTTTAGCAAGAGATCAGCCTACTTGTACTAGAATGGTCTCTGGTAGAGACTGGTTAGAGGCTGGAGCACAGTGACAATGAGAGGGTGGGGATTGGTGATAGGCTATGGAGGAGGGCCAATGTGTTCTCTGGTACATCAGGGAGTCTCTAGCCTGGGTTGTTTTATTTTTTAAATCTAATTTTATGAACTTTAACTGTATTTGGTTTTTGCTCATTTTGTAATTATAATGTAATTATATAATTTTCCCCTCTCTTTATCCCCTCCAAACTTTCCCATTTACCCTTCTTTTCTCAGTTTTAACTATATAGTATTTTTAACTTTGTTATATGCATATAAGTATATACACAGATTTTCCTAAATATAATATGCCCAGTCTATACAAAGTTACCTTATATGTGCCTTCAGCTGACTACTTGTTACTGGAGAATCAATTTGTATATTCTTTTCTGGGGAAGATTATTTTCCCTATGCTCAGGATTCTTTATTTTACATGTAGTTTGTTAGATAGGGTCAACAAACCTACCTGTGGCCTTTATCACATCCACTTTGCCATGTCTAGGGATATTGTTCTTGTTCAACTCAAGGTTGGGAAGTCATGTTGTGAGACTTTATGGCTGTAGCTTCTGACATTGCTAGGAGACACAATCTCACTGCAAATCCCCTGATGCTCTGACTCTTACAGTATTTCTACTCACTCTTCTGCAATGTTCCTTGAGCCATAGGTGTAGAAGTATTTTGTAGATTATCCACTGGTACTGAGTGTCACAACTCTACATTCTTATTGATTGTGGTTTTAGGCCATGTTGTAGTAGTCCTTGCCCTAGATCCCAAGATGAAGAAATAGAGGCAACTAAAAGTTGGTGAGAAAATCATTCTTCTCCAGAAATTGGCACCTTGATAAGTTGCCCAATCCCAAGATACACACACACACACACACACACACACACACATATATATATATATATATATGTATATGTATATATGTATATGTATATATGTGTGTGTATGTATATGTATATATATGTTTTAATATTATACTATATGTTTATATATACAATATAATGCTAAATGAACTTAACAGATTGTACATGTGTTTACATAATAATAATAAATAAGAAAAGATCATTCATGAAGTTGAAAGTTGGAGGACGTAGAAGAACTGGAGGGAAAGAATATAGGATAGATATTATGTAAATAAATACTCATATATGTAAATATAGTGCTCATATATTAAATTCTCAAAAAATGCAAGACAAAGCAGGCTGTGGTGCAACCAGGTACACAGTGATATGACCAATGTCTGATCTGAACTCTTCACTTGAAGCAGTACTCAAAGGCCACACAAAAGTTATTTTTTGCAAGGATCTACTAACAAAATACAAATGATAACAAGAAAATCCTACAAGAAAGTCCCACTTTAGTAGCATTAATCAGTGATACTCTTTCAGGCAAAGATGTCAACAAATTGGAATTGGGGCCTCTGTACAACTTGGTGCATCATCCCCTCTCTGGTCTTCCTTTCACAACCCATGACTATACCCTTCTGGCCACTTTTCTAAATCTTTTCATTATAGTTTGATTATGTTTGAAAAGTTTGCATCCTCACTACTTACTCTACCAAGCTAGGGAAAGCAGACTTCTCAGGATCTACACCCCTCCCAGAGGAGCCCAGGAAGGGACTGTAAATGAGTAGAAAATGGTGACTTAAAATACTATTTTCCAGAGAAGATAATAAAACAAATACAGGAGAGTCTTGGAATGTGAAAAACCCAGGAGTACGCATGCCTATTTTTATTTCTTCAACAGAATGTGACAAGAAAACAAGTTCTGCCAGGCTCTCCTTTTGGAAAGTTGCTTTTTAGCATCTTGGCACTGGAATTTTCTCTGCTGGGATGTCTTGGAGCCATTGGTTTTACTTTCTTCTTCCATGTTAGACACAAACACTGGCACCCAATAAGAAACTTCATAGATAACACAATTGTTTGAAACAACAAGCAAAGAGCTGGGTTTCTTCAATCAATGAGTAAACAGTGGCTAGTGGGGCTAGTGGCTTAACAAATTATCCTCTATGTGAGACCAAGGTTAAGATGGAGGCTTTAAAGGCCAGAGTAAAATTACTATAGAACGTCACACAGTCCACAAGTTCTCAAGAGCACCACATTATATCTCAGAGGTTGATTCCCCCCACTATTTTTAACCAGTAACCTAAAATTGAGGGAGGAGGAAAGGTACAGTGAACTTTAGTAATGGTATTAAAGAGAGTGGGACTTCCTAAGCCACACCTCTTTTTATGTGAATCTGATTTGGAAACTATGTAGCTAGATATTCAGTATATTGGGGATTACATTCAGGCAGGGACTCCACAGAATCAGAAGACTTATTTATTCCTTTAATTTTCTTGCTGAGGTGAGTGCTTCAAGACTTCTTAGAGTTTAAAGGCCGTATAATTCATGAAGTCTACCACTCTATTGCTGTAGTTGTGTTCATTGTAGTACCAGGAAATATGATTTAGAAACTTGTCATTGAGAGCAATATTAGCACTAGTATCAAAAAAGAATGGACATAGCCATTAATGTCACATGATACAAGCTGGTCCTTGGTGTAGTTCAGGGAGCCTTTTAATGAGCCTTCTGATGCTTGCTTCTTGGTGTCATCATCCTTGACTACTTTCTCCATATGGCATGTCAGATTTACTATAGAAACACTGGGGGTAGGAACATGAAAGGCACACCAGTGAGCATTCCATTCAACTACGGGATAATGTGGTTCACAGATTTGGAAGCACCAGTGAATGCAAGGATCATTTTGGGTAGTCACACAAGCATCACAATAAAGCTTCCCAAAGGGACTATCCATAGTATTTTGGGTTGCAGTGATGGTATGGACCATGCTCATAAGTACTTCCCTGTTCTCATGGTTCACATATATCACAAGCATGAAGGTATCAAAAAAAAGGATATAGATAATAATCCTCTTGTGTTCACCTTTCAAGTGGACCTCTGCATTCTCCATTTTGTTAGAGATACCTGTAAATACTACTATAACACATTAAGCACCAACATCACCTTTTTGATGTTGGAAGGATCTCACTACTGGAAGATGAGGATGTCCTCTCTGCTGATGACAAGTTTTTCATCCTCTTCCTTGACTGTTCCATTTACCTTGCCATAGACAGAGTCGTACTGGAACATGTAGACCATGTAGGTAAGATCAATGCTGAAATCACTGGTGGCAAGAATATCTATTTTGCCATAGTTAAAGGCAGACCTGGTGATTAGATATTAAGTACAGCCAAGTCTGTTCACTCCTATCACCACCATGTGTATCAGACACAAGACTGGCACTGCACTAGATGTGTCTGTCTCTGTAACAGGAAGGAGCAGAGGGACAAGTGACATAACTTTTTCTTGTGTTAAATGACTCAAGAATATAAACAATAGCAAAGAAATGTGTTAGACCAGAATCAGGCATTCTCTATTTACTTCCCACTGAGTTTTGTAGGAGGAAAAAAAATGCAGCTAAGTGTCCTTAGATTTCATCTTTAATCTGCATTGAATTTTTTCTTTCAGTTTTCCAGGGAAGTGCCTGCAATGATATATTTAAAAGAACATTAGATTTAAGGGTTTTTTTTCCTATGTGTTATTCAGTATGATTTGAGAGAGCCAAATAATTGAACCCCATTTGTTTCTGCAAGGCCAACCAGTATATCCTGAACCATTGATCATGGGCACCTCTTTGTTCTAATGCCACTTAACTGGAAAATAAAAACAGAAATGCTACCCATTCACTCAGCAAATTAAACCTCAATAACTCTTTATGGTCATTCAAGGTCTTTTATTTTAAAAGTGCTGTTGATTATTATTGTCTGACTTTTAAAACTATTCCAACAACAGAAATAGGTTAGAAACTTGGAGGATGGAAACATTGTGATAAAAAGAGTTAGAAACTAGATAGTAGTATTTAAATATTCCCCAAAACTTCACTTCTGCTTTTTATTTTAAACTTCCACATTACTATTTTTATTCTCCTCACTGAACCTACATTTTTTCTTTGGGTTCTTTGCTTTTCCATTTAGCTATTTTCCCCCTACATTCTTATTTCTATTTATGAATGCCTATTACTCTGGATAATTTCCTTACTTTTTCCTCCATCAGAGATAAAATGATAAAATGATGCATTAGGAACTATCATTATGTTACCCTGATCAAAAGTCTATATCTGTTTTTAACATTTCAATGCATTATGGGTAAATGGAACATATACATGCACAAATTACAACCTACTAGCTACAAGTATGAAAAAATTCAACACTGGTTTACATGAGAAGAGTTTAACAGAATCTAGGAAAATCTTGAAAACGAAGAGCTTGAGATATTTGGGTTCTAGAGCAGGTGGCTACCAGGGTTTCAGGGAGAACTCAAGAAACATCTATCTGTGGTTTGTTCTTTCTCAGTGTCCCACCAATTGCATTCTCCTTGTCCTGTTATTATACCTCACCTGTGTCCTATGTTTACTCTTTCATTTCTTTTTCCTTCTAATTTCCCTTTTTTCCTGTCTTTCATTCTCAACTTTTTCTCACTTTCACTTTTACCTGAAAAATTGTTATATTCTCCTTTTTCATTACCAACATCTTTGTAATGCAGAGTACTGATAACCCACATATTCTACAGGTTTGTGTATTATCTTTGCAGTTTCAGCTTCATGGGAAAGGAATCCAGTTATCAGATTTGACAATCCCTGACTTAACCAGTTGGGCCATAGGATGAGAGTGATATGGTTAAAAATCAACTCTTTTGCAATGATAGTTGTACCACGCCTAACCTCGCCAGCAATGATAGTTGTACCATGCCTAACCTTGCCAGCAAGGACGACAAGACTCTGGGAAGATCTTCTTCATGCAGTTTTAATCAGGATCCTTGAAACATGTTCTTCTGACCTGCGGGACACCAGGGGACTCCTGCACAGGCTTAAATACCAACCCCAGTGAGCTATCTGGATCCTGCAGATAGGCTACTCTAACGCGGAAGCAGACAGGCTGAACAGACTTAACCAAATAAGGGCTTGTTTACACCAGAGAGTGCTCACCCTTGGGGAGGTAGAAGGTGGAAACCAGCGCCATCTTTAAGGTGTGGCACTTTGCGGCTCTCTACAGATAGTCAAAAGAGAACCAAAGTTTAAGATTATTAACTCCTTAAAATATAAGTTTAATAAAATAAAACATTTAAAGCTTGGTAAAGAAGAGTCTGGTAAATGATGGGCTGTGGATATTTATTCAGGGAGAAATCATTTACACCAGATACTGATGACCACCTCAGGTTCTCATCCCAAGGATACCTCTGGATGCTCTGTCTCTGACACGAAAGTAAGAGAGTGAGCTGGGGTCCAGATCACACCCACACGTGTCCCCACACCACGATGGGTGTGGTCAATGCAACAGGTGCAGGGGGCAGGTAGATATCTCACTACAAACCTTTGCAACTTAATCATATTCATGAGGTAGTTCAAGATACTTTCTGTCCACTCTTAAATATGCATTTCACAGATTGACACCGGGATGGATTTAGAAGTGCCTGGCTCTCCTGGCAGCATTGTGAATGACTAAATCCAGAGGTTTGTGTAATCACAGGCTCTCATAAATGTGAGTGATTTGATGTGTCAATTAAAATATTTAAATATACATGTTTATGTACATACATTCCATACTTGATTGAATGACCTTGGGAATTCTGGTGTTGATTAATTTTTATGGCATTCTCATTACAGTTCATGTCAGTATTGCAACTGTTAGTTACTGTGGGCAAACTGCAACACATAAATGCACAGTTCCCAGTGCAGCAGTTTTGGGAGTAGGTCCAAATTGGAGTTGCTTGGGTCAAGGTGAAGATCCTTAAGTCATAAGTCAATTTTCTTTATGAATGAGTTCTCACTCTCACAAGTACTGGATTAGTTGCCACAAAAAAAGGGTGGTCATAAAACAGGGCTACCTGTGTATTTGCCCATGTTTTCTGCTTGATTATGTAGTTTTTGTCTGCAATATGATGATGTGACACCCATCTTTCATCAGAAATAGCTATTAAACCTAACACTTCCCAGCTTCCAAAACCAGGAGCTAAAATTACCCTTTTCCTTGTATAATTACAACTCTCCAATATTCTTGTACAGCAAGATCAAAAGTACTCAGAAGGGATTCACCTTGATATTCACAGTACTACCTACCAGGAAGCACTTTTGAAAAATCCTCCCTGGATAGACAAAGGTCAATTAAACACACATGTGTGGTACTTGTGCACACATTAATGAGCAATCTTAAGCCCTTTCATGGTAAGCTCTGGCTATTTTTTTTTAACTGACAATAAATTTCCAATTCAATGTAAGCAGATAGGCGAGTACTACAACCTCAGTATTTCCTATATGTTTTCCTATTCAGAGCAGAAACTGGAAGAATATCATTTACTTTTTTAATGGTAGTGTTTTTATTACTTCCTTTCTACTATTTCATCAAACAGGAAGATATATACAAGTTATTATAGTTCTAACTTCTTTCTAAGATAGATTATGTCTTATCTCCCACCTCCCATGTGGTTTTTGACTATTAGTACAAGCCTTTGGGTAAATGTCAATCAATTACAACCTCTGAACCATATTTACTGAACCAGCTAATTTTTAATTTTCACATGTTTAAGTAATGACATTTTAGATGGTTATTTAATCATATACATAATAGCTTCAACTTTTCCTCTTGGCCCATAGAAACTAAATATTTACCATCGAGCCCAATAAGAAAAGGTTTGCAACCCTAGCTTCAGCTTATTGACTCTGCTTCTGCTCTTGATAGAGCCACACTATCAGCTCACTGCTTTCACATCTTTTCATTAATCTCCTCCAAATGACTCTTGAATATATGTTTTTTAATGTTTTATATGGTATAACAAGATTTCTTTTCTGAAATTTTTAAAATAATTTTGTCTAAGATATTGTTGACAGACTCAATAATAATTGTAATAAATTTAAGACAACAATCAATAAAATGACAGTGTTCATACAAACGTGTTACATGAGATCTTCAGATAACTAACAAATATGTGTTTGTGTTACAAAATTACAGAGATTAATGTGAGGGAAAATATAAATAATTAAATCAGTGAGACACAGTGCTAGAAAGATGACCAGTGGTTAAGTTTGAAATACTGCTCCTGCAGAGGACTGGAGTTCAGTTCTTAAAAAGCAACTTCAACTCCAGAGGATCCAATGCCCTCTTCAGGTCTCTGGGGGCACCTACAATGATGTGGACATACACATAATCACACACATACACACATAATTAAAATAAATAATAAAATAGAAATCTTTAGGAATAGTATAAGAACAGCAAGGCAAAACTATTTTTATGATTAAAAATTTGTTCACTTGGGTTTTTTATTGAAATAAGCATATTCCCATGTATATGTATAGAGAATCAGAAATTTATACATGCATATATAACTTTATTATCTATATACATTTTATGCACATGCATTAAAATCAATATTTATATACACAATACTCAAATCTATGTTTAGATCATACATGTGTTAATATTAAAGCATATACATGTAGTCATGTAGTGTGAGATGATCTTGCATATGTGAATATAGATAAACAAAGATATATGGATATGACTTAAATGTTGCTCAAAAATTTAACAGTTCCTATCACTGAAGCTGTGGTGCATTTAATTTAAAGTACTACCTATTTGTGTATTAATTTTCTATGACTAGCACACTCTAATGCAAATAAAAATCAAATATATTTATATTTACATATGAAGTATACACTTAAAGCGTGTTTAATTATGTATGCCCTCCTAAAGCAAATCACTACAATTAAAAAAGAGATTTGGAAGATGGCTGTGGTGGTTTGGACGTAATTGTCCCCCATAATTTCATAGGGAGTGACATTATTAGGAAGTGTATCTTTGTTGGAGTGGGTATGGCCTTGTTGGAGGAAGGGTGTTGTGTGAGTGGACTTTGAGATTTTCTATGCTCAGGATGCCTCAGTCAACTTCCTGTTACATTCAAGAGGTAGTACTCTCAACTACTATTCCAGCACCACATCTGCCTACATGCTGCTGTGCTCCCCACCAAAACGATAATTGACTGAACCTCTGAAACTATAAGCCAGCCCCCTCAATTAAATATTTTCTTTATAAGAGTTGCTATGGTCATGGTGTCTCTTCACAGCAATAGAAAACTTAATTAAGAAAATGGCCTAAGCAAATTCTAAAGATAGCAGTTATAAAAACAGTGCAGGCAAGTACTATCTTTTCTGTTTGAAAACATCAGGGAGGAGGTTCAGAAAACCAGAAGGGGAAGAGAAAAACAGAAGCTTAATTTCCCAGTGGCACAAGGGAGATGTCATCTTTGGCAACCATCTTGTCTTTTGTCTATCAGACCAATGAGAAATGTTTGTTTTCATTCCAGAAGAATGATTATAGCCCAAACTGGTAACCTATTGAGTTGAGATTGATGGTGTCTACACTAATGGACACAATCAGAAACTACAGAGAAACCTGAGCAATATAAGAGTCTTTATTCACTAGTCAGCTTACTTCATCAAATTCGTATGTCTTGGCATTAAAATATACATAACATAAAATTCACCATTTTGATCATTTAAACTATTTAATTGGTGCAATTTAGCACTTTTTTTTTTTTTGCTGTTTTGCAATTCTCATTATCTATATCCAGAACCTTCACTACATTCCTAAAAGAAAAACAAACCTCCAAGCTTCTGGCAAGCAGTTGCTGTGTTTGTTAGGGACAACTTGTGTAAGTGCAGCCATGAACTACCTAATCCTGAATGTCTGATTTTCTTTTTTATCATCACAGGGAGCAAACTTCATCGGTACAGGAGCATAGGTCCTTACTTCCTTTCCTTTGTAATCAAATTCCTTGGTCATTTAATTGTTAGCTTTGCTCATGCTGCTCAAGTTAAAAATTAAAAACCTCACTGAGCCTTGATATGAAACTGTGTCCAGTCTTATTGTCACTCCCCATGACACATTTGTTTGAAATCCTTGGAAAGCCTTTTCTTTTCTGAGGGAAAACAGGAGAAGTGGATCTGGGGGTAGATGGGAGACAGGTGAAGGCATGGGAGAAGAGTAGAGTGGGGTAATTGGGGTCAGGGTATAATATGTGAGAGAAGAATAAGTGAATAGATAAACAAATTAAATTCTTAACATAGTAAGAGAGTTTCATTGTTTATTTCGTAGGCTTATTCATTTGTGGGTATGTAAATTGAGATCACTTGGTAAAGTATTGATCCATGGAGTTGAAGCAACTTACAAGAAAAGTAAAACTATAAAATACACCTAGCCCTACTTTTGCTTTCTTTTCTCTCTAATCCGTGTGAATTTACTAGTATATGTAATGTGAGTTCAATATCCAGATTAATCCTTCCCCATTAAATGGAGCATTTTTTCACTTGACTTAGAAATAATTCACTTTTTTTGATTTTTTTTCTGCAATGTTCATAAATACAAACTTAATTCCTTACTTCACCATGCCAACTGTAGCCTATGCCTATGTCTATGTCTGTGTCTATGTCTATGTCTATGTCTATGTCTATGTCTATGTCTATGTCTATGTCTATGTCTATGTCTATGTCTAACCAATCCTGGGGATATAAGTTCAAATTGCCTATTGTGTTTCAAGTTTTATGAGTTGAATTGTGAAATAGTTAATTAAAATATTACAACACTACATGATGAAATGTTAACATTTTGGTTACTTTTTAGTAAGATATATTATTGGGATTTGCATCATCTCCTTTGTAAAAGACTCTTGAAATGTTAAAGCTACACATGTGGCTTGCATTGCTGCTGGACAGCACTGCTGCTTATTCTGACCTGTGGTACCTCCATTAGAGGCAGAGGTGCCATTCAATTATTCTTATTATTATCCAAGGCAACTTCAGTTCTTTTCTGCTTTATTAATCAAGTTATAAACTTCCTTTTTCTGAAATCTACTTACAAATTGCAATTATTAAAAAAATAGCCCCCGCATTTTTACTCCATGAAAAGATTCACAGAATAGCTAATTATGAATGATGTAGCTAAGTGCTACATTATTGTTCATGAACAATGCATCTCTCCTTGGAAACAATTTATCTTTGCTATTCTTCTATATAATTTTTTCTCCACTTACATGGTGTTTTTTTCTAGGCTAAATCCTAAGCTACAAGCAAGTGTGTACAAGCACATACATTGTATATATTATAGTATTGACATATTCAAGTTGGTGGTATGGCCTTACATCCAACTAAACAATAGTCTTCAGTGCTTTATTAATTTGATCTGTTGGATTTTCTGAATATAACATGTATAAACAATAAAACATATCTATCCCTTTCCATTATTATATATAAAATGCCATCTTTCACTGTCATTATAGACTCCTTATATACTATTAAAGCATAACATCATAATTGATATTCATTATATGCACATTTTTTTTGTTTCATTGAAACAGGGTTTCACTATCAGCCCAGATTGGTCTCAGAGTTGGAATTCTCCTACTTCAGCATTTAGAATGCTGAGGTTATGGGTGCCACATCACAATGCCAATCTTACTCAGTAAATTCAGCAAAGCTTTCTTCATAAATTTTAATATGAAATTCTTAGTTTTCATTATTTTGTTTAAATCATAATATGCTTTTTAAATAGGAAATTTCTATTAAAAGTTCTACCTAAAATACTTTTCAAATCTATTTAGAGAACTGATTAATGATTGATAATGTTTTCTGCATCAATATAGAGATCAATTTTCTCATATTAGATCATCCTTGAATTTCTGCAATAAATTATGAATTATCTTTAAACACATGCCTAGAATTTGCTGGCTGACATCCTATTTAGTAGTTTTAAAACATGTGTGCATAATATTCTTTTGGTAAAACTAATAAAGTCATTATTCCCTGATTTTTAACCCTACTTGTAAATTTTTCTTATAGTTTGCTGTATTTTTGTGTTAACTTTTCTGTTTTCTTATAAAATTGTAAAAGGTCATAAGATCAATTAGTCCTTGAAATTTTTATAGAACCCTCCACAAAGTGACTTGACTCTAAATGTTTGTTGGTTTGCCTCTCTGTTCTTCTCCAAGGATACACATTTATTTGTGTTTCAATTTCCTTATTAGTTGCCTCTTCAGCTCTGTGTTCTATTTCTGCTATTTTACTTATGACAACTAGGTCACTACATTGTGTTTGTCCTCCACAAAGTTATTTCCAAAATTAATTTACTACATTTGTTTGCAAACAAACATATTTACATGCAGTTTATATTTTAAACATTATTTAAATTATTTCAATATTTTCCAACTTGTATTTTGATGGCTTTTGTTTTTTACTTCTCTTAGATTATTCGAACAATCTCACTAGAGATTCTTTCTTTGAAATACATGATTAAAATAGTTAAGATTTATCCTAGGTGAGCTGATTTGTCTAAGGGGTCATAAAGCTCAAGACCAGGATTCAGTTCAAAATACAAAATACAAAAACATATGTATTACTGTATTTTTGCAAGATTTCTAGTTTATAAAGACTTATATCGCTAATTTTCATTGTGTTATATAACAAACATAATGTACATAATACCCTAATAAGCAAAACTAGGTATTTCTAATATTCTTGTTACTGACCCACTCTGCACTCTGATCAAACCCAGTCACATTCTTTTTTCTTTCTTATTTTATATATTGATTCCAGTTCCTTCTCCACCCTCTCTCCCTCTGTCCCTCTCTCCCATGACCACCCTCCCATCCCACCCCCCCCAACTTCACTGGGAGGGTGATGCCTTCCAGGATGGATCAACAAAATCTGTCAAGTCATTTGGAGTAGGGACTAGGTCCTCCCTGCTGCCTCTAGGTTAAGAGAGTATCCCTCCATGGGGAATGTGCTCCCAAAGTCCTTTTGTGCACTGGGGATAAGTTAACAAGATGCACATGAGATGATTGCAGAAGTTAAGATTTCCATGGTGTATTATTGCTTCTTTAAGATCAAATGAGACTCTGACAACTTTGTGTGAAACACTCACCCAACTTAGAAAAAAAACATTTTGCTTGTTGAATGTAAGTTCTTCCTCAGTCAGATGGCATTACTGTGACTTTTACTTTCTGTTTTGTTTACTACAGTGATGGAGAAAGAACTGAGAACACCACTTACTCTAGGCAAGCAGCTAACCACAACGTTATACTCACAGCTCTTGTTTTCAAATATTTATTCCTGCCTACCACTGCACTCTGCCACCTCTTTGGCATGCTTGATCTATAGTGTTCTAAGAAACTGGCATTAAATATAATTTCTTTGTCTAGTATTTCGCACACTGTCATTTGATTATTCTTTTCTCTGTAACCTTCCATGGCAAACATTGCTCTTACCTTGGTTTAAGTTTGCACATTGTAATTTTTCTTCTGGTGGTTAAAAGGAATATCAATCTCTAATGTCTTTTAAGGAAAGTTATTTAGCACTTAGCATGATGTTATTTCCAAAAGTTATTTCATACTCTTAATCAAAAATTTTGTGAATTATTGTATTTTTGTTTATAAGATCCTTAAGGTTTTAAGGTCAATGTATTAAAATATAGTACTATACGTTTCACATCATATTTCCAAATTTTTATGTTTATGGAACACTTTATTAACTGTATTGAAATAACAGATTTTAAAGGTTTTTTTTGACATTTTCATATGCATACAATGAACTGTGATTATACTTACCCTCCTGTTATTTTCTGCTGCCTCCTTCTTTACTTTATGAACCTCTTCTTCATCCCAACTAGATCCCCAAGGACAATACCATTTTACAAAGAAAAAAAATAACCTGGCCTCCTGAGGCAACCACTAGCAGTCAATAGATCTTCTTAAAAGTTGGGACCTCCAAGGCACTCCCTTTATCCATGATGATATATTGCAGTCCCTTCTATTATATATATCCATTGTTGCTATGTGTTCATGATTGCAAGGGTTGTATTGTATTTGGGAGGTGATGTTTCATAAAATTCTTCCCCATCCAAAATTAGGTCTTTCACGTTTTAAACCTCTAATATTTTATGTGCCCAAGACCATCTTCGTTGTATGAAAATGACAACTTAGCAGGATATAAATTTTATTCTAAATTCTGGATATACAGTTCTTTCTTGACACTGTTACTCTATGCTCATTCATCTATATGTATAACCAAAGAATCTGAATGACTCCTGAGATATTCGGTGTTCATCTATTCATTACTTCCTGGGACTTCTCAAATTTTCTCAATATGATGCTTTAATGTTTTTTATAGGACTCCTAAATGTAGTTTTCATCTTTCTAATACTGTGTGTTGTGATTGACCATTTGCCCCAACGAGTATTCTGATGTGTTCACAACATTTTCTATGTGAAGTATTTTGATATTATTTCAGACAGTTTTTTAAAATTGTTTTACAAATATTAAGCAAGTATATACAAAAAAGGTCATCTTTTTATCAGGATTGAAGCTATAATTTCAGTATGTTTGTTTTTTAATGTTTATTTAGTATTATATATTCAGTTCCTCAGGATTTGTATTATGTAATAATTACCTAGTAATGTTTCATGTTTAATTCCTCAGATGCCTTGATGTCTACTGTTGAGTAAGGAAAGGGCTCCATAGTTCTGTGTCTTCCTCTATTTTCAGAAGGTATTCCTCAGTAAAAATTGTTGGCAAGTACCAAGAAGTAACACAAGGAAGAAAGGGTACAGTGAGGTTCTTGGTCATTTGTGTTTCACAGAACACCACTTCTCAATTTCTCCTTCCAAAACAAGTACTCGCTCTAATGTTGTTTTATGTCAGTTTCCTATAAATTGAGACATTTTCTCGAGGAAAGAGGGAAGGTCTATGAGACTTAGGAGTTAAACAAAAGGTCTTCTGGGAGAATAGAAAGTTGGAATATATTGATGTCTCCTGCCCAGCTGAATACAAAGGATGAAACAACTACTAGGTGGAGACTCTGCCCAGAGCAAAACTGCAGAGAAAAAAAATATTCAGACTGTTGAACATTCTGAAAAGTAATAGAGCTCTAAGTTTGCAGCTTTGGTTGGTAGCTACCCATGTTAAGGTAGTCTTTTTTGGGATGTTACTAATTTTGTCTCATCTCTGTGCATTGGAAGTAACCCCCAAACCATACTCTCCCTGGTAATCCTGATAAAAGGTAGCTAGTTGATAAAATTAAATGATGAAACCATTTATTTGGCTAGCTATAGGTGCCTTTGGGGGGGTAAGTAGACAGATTTGTGTTAGTGTGTGGGTTGCATATCACCCCTCCCCCGCGCACCAAACAAGTCTGAAAAGTCTGTTACATAGCAAATGTCACATGGCTTCTCTGAGTTGTCAGCACCCCTACTTAGATGAAGACCTATCATAACTACTTGTATTCTGTTCAACTTTTATTGAAGTGTCTATTGGATATCATGCTGTGAAGCATCATTAATGTTATATGCTTGTATGGAAGGAATGGTAGTGGATACTCATATGGTATCTTCTCTTCTAATATTCACACTGTTATTGTATTGGATTTCACCTTTAAAATATAATTCAAAGATAAAACTATAAAGAATATCAAGGTGACAGCAGCAGATGATTTAACAAAGTTTGTGATGCTCTATATAGTTGTGATTTGTGTGATAACACAAATCATAAACCTACACACTTAGCCTTAGATCCACACTATGTCTCTTCTAAATTCTGGGTCCATCCTGTACATCTTCACATATACTTCATTGTAAACAACAAAATAACCTGAAAACAGAAGCACTGAGTCTTCTATCCACCAAAAGGAGAGTCTAGAAAGAGACCTATGAAGGCACCAAAAGCAGACCTAAAGTATTAGATGAGAAAGTTGGTGCAAAGCTCATTATCACAAACTTAATAGCAACAATCTTTAGCCATATACTTTATAGTCCTTATAAGGACTTATCCTAGATTTTATGATTGATTCACTTCAAAGGGAGGAAATGAAGCAGAGCCAGAAGATAGAAAGACCCTGGGACTTGGTTTGTCTAGATCTTAAGTAACACCAAACATTACTCTCATTCTCATCAAAACTCATCTTAAAATTTTTAGCTTTTAAAAGTATTTTAGATTTATTATATTTTAGAATAATATTTTATTATTTGACAAAGTCATACAATGTATTTTGATAATATTCATGTCTCCCAAACTCCTTGTATGTCTACCTCTTTTTTTCATTTAGCATTTTAATTTTAATCTTATGAATATAATTTTACCTTTGCTTCAGAGTTCTTTTTATCTTTTGTGTAAGTTCTGTCTTAAATCTGCCACATTAGAAATGTTCCTGATCACCTATGAAATCTATCTATATACCGTCTCAAACTCTCTTACACTTACATTATTAATAACAGTATTGTAAAATTTTCATTTTCTCTTGATCTTGTAAATCAGCACAGATAAATGGAAAAATCTAGAATTGAAAAATTATAGAAATTTATTGTCTAAAGGATGTGTGGCTCGAGTCATTGTTAGCAGGATTTTCCTAAGGAAAATGGGTCACTGTCATAGCAAAGGACAGGTCACCAAGCTCTCATCTATTCTAATTCTCTGTACGATGTTGTTCAAAACAGAATTAGTGGTAATGTGTTACCTTCAGGACCAAGAATTTTTCAGCTAGTCCACTGACCTAATGTAATAGGCCCTGGATTTCAGAGTTAAGAGGAAAAGTTCAGTCTAATATTAGCATTCTGATAGGTAGCTCAAAATATGTAGAATATACACTTTTGGTAATCATTGCTCATCAAAGTCCTTTTTCTCATTGAAGCTTCATATTTCTTATTAGCACAAAATAAAAATTACCATGAGAGATGAAGTCTATACCATCTTACCTATTTATCAGGAAAACTTCAAATATATAGTTAAGAACATACATTAAATATTAAAGCTGAATACAATGATGATATAACTAATTTACACCTAACATTTTGTAATTAGATATTCCAAAATAAGATGTGCTCAAATCCCTTGTATCAGTCAGGAGCTGCTAATGTAGTGGTGTGTAAAAATCAATAAAATAAATGACCAATTCATAACAATTTTTGGCTCATATGGAACATTATACTTCATACCACAAGCCTGAAAATTCATGTCAGAATATGTGAGATTATATACTCTAGATGACAGAAATAAGCCAGAACTGGTTCTTAGAGTGATGACAGAGGTCATGAATATCCATAGTTATATGGGACCTCTTAAGACAAACTCGAAACTGGAACATGTGCACAAGTGAGCATACACACACACACACACACACACACACACACACACACACACACACACACG
This sequence comes from Cricetiscus sungorus, assembly GCA_030556225.1. Lineage (NCBI taxonomy): Eukaryota > Metazoa > Chordata > Mammalia > Rodentia > Cricetidae > Cricetiscus > Cricetiscus sungorus. The sequence continues at coordinate 112,459,590 of JANBXA010000007.1, forward strand.
AAAACTAAATCACAAGATCACACTCAAATTTAATTGGGAATGTAAATGCTTAGAAATTTAATAAGAATAAACAATAACGATATGGTGATAGTAGAACTCTTGAAGTCTTTTTCTGCTGAACGATTGATAGTCTTCTTCACATGCTCACAACTTCATAGCATCTCTTTGGCTAGAGAAGCACTGAACAATGTTCCTCTCACAAGCTCACCAGCATGATCATGTGTGTCTACTACATAGAAGGGTAGAGACATTTTCAGTAGCAGAGCAACAACAATGAGCAAGGTGAGAACAATCCAGCAGCATAGCTTCATTTTTGGACATTTGCTTTCTAAATGGCTCAGGATCTAGAGCTCCACAATGAGCTGTTTTCCCCATCCATAAGCAAATTGCCAAAATAGTATGCAACTGGAGACCCTGCTGTCTCTCTTACTACTCCACAGTGCTAAATATATGCTGGATCCAGACAATAGACTGAATGAAAACTTCTGAAAAGATGCTGTGTCTGAGAGACTGATTGATCACAATTCAGTACTGTGGAGGGGTTAAGATGTTGCAGGTCCAGAGGGTAATTACCTTATCTTGGGGTAGTGCTAGCCCCCTGGGATAGCCATTCCTTGCCCACCTTTGTATGGGAACTAACATTTCATGATCACAGATACTAACTTTTTAGAATCTATTAGCTTAACAGGTCACTAACTTCCACCAAGCCCAAACCTAAGAAATTCAGCCTACAGAAACTTTTCCCTATCTGGAGGCACCTGCCTCTCCGGTGTACTCACCAAGATATTTTAAACTTTTACTTTCTTTGTTCGACAAAACTATAGAAACATCATGAAACTGCTTCCACATTAGATCATGAAAGTTGGTACACCTTAATCTGTGTTCCCTAGCCATGGTCACTGAAAATGGCTACAGAATAATCTCTTTTTGTCCTTTTAGATGGAATTTATGGATTTGGCCATGAAAAGCCTAAACAACATCAACAGATTTTATTGCAAACTTTGGTGATCCAGGAAAGAGGCACCATAGAGAATAGAGCTGAATTTAAAACACAGCAGGGGAAAGAGCAGAATGGGAAGCAGTGGATGGAAAAATACAGAAAGGAAATCTCAGGGTTAAAGTGGGGTTCTGAATAAACTTATAGCAGGATTCTAGCTAAAACTTAACATTATAAGGGAGTTTATAGTGATCAGAGGCAGATTCCAAAGCCTGATTCAAGTTTGGTAAACAGATATCTTTGTCAACAAAGACCTGTTTTCTCTGAAAAGTAACTCTGAAAAGATTTTAAAATAGAAAGCTATTTTCTGTTTTGATGTGTATTTGGATATAACTGAGTTTGAAAAGACCTTCATAATAAGAGCAATTACAATTATGCAATGACAGCAAAGCACCCAATTGCTTCCCACTGTGACTCCAACTCCAAGGATGAGCAATCTCACTAACCTGGTCATTTACAAGGAAGAAAAATTTACCTAGTCCATATTCTGTTGTGTCAGACCTTTTGAAGAGTCAGTAGACACATTTTAATTCATTAAAAAGCCTATTTCTCACTAACTGTTGCCTAAGGTTCAAGTCTTATACTGGCCAAACAATTTTAAAAGGATCTTTCTGTCATTGATGATGGGAAGTGGAGGACATTTTAACGGCCTCTGAATTTAAAACACTATAGTGTACTATGGTGCACCCCTCCTGTTGTTACCTAACTTCAGTTTGCCAAATGATACATCACTTGTTACTTTTCACGAAATTATTTCCCAAGAAATTGCCTTTCTTGTTTTGTGCAATTAAAGAAAGAAAGAGAAAATTCATGACCGGAGGACAAGGAAACACAGTTAGTAAGAACGATACTAAATTGGAAATGGGATACACTTTTTTTTTTAGAAGACATGAGAGAAACATATCTGTATTGTATGCTATCACTGAATACTAACCTCTGATTCATTACATTTGTTATTAGGTCCACAGGCATACACAGTGGAAAATGCTATGAGTTTTCTGTCATTCGGAGTCACTGAGCTCAAATTTTTAATGAGTACATACAATGGTACTAGAACTAGAATGGACAATACAGTGAAAGCCTGCAACCTCATTAACATCAAAACCCCACTCCCTCTTCAGGCAGATTATTATTATCAGTACAAAAGAAATTTATTGTTGTTTCTCAATAGAAAATCTGTAATTAATTCTATATTCTCCCAAAGCCTTAAACACCCAGGAGTTAAAGGCTGTTGTTTACTATTTAGGATTCAAGTAACATAATTTTCATTCCATTTATACTAGGTGATTGAAACATTATCTTATATCTTAAGGAACATTTTCTCCAGCTTTTCAGCTTCCTTCTTCTTCTTCTTCTTCTTCTTCTTCTTCTTCTTCTTCTTCTTCTTCTTCCTCTTCCTCTTCTTCCTCCTACTCCTCTTCTTCCTCTTCCTCCTCTTCTTCTTCCTCCTCCTCTTCCTCTTTCTCTTCCTCTCCATCCTTTTTTTCCTTTTCTTTTGAGTATATTAAGGGAGTGAGGGTGTTCCAGAACATGTAAACATTGATGTCAGAGTTAATAGATCAGAGCACATTTTTAATTCTGCACAACTAGCCTGCATTTACTTCATTAAGTAGCAGTTACATTTCCCATACCTTCAATTAACACTGGTTTCATTTCAACTGTGATCAGCTAAGACAAGATGCGATAAGAAAACACCATGCCAAGCAAGCATTCCTCAAACACAGCTGATTTATCTCTTTGTAATTCATTAAAATGCAAAATACACTGAAATTTATTTCCAGCACATTCAGGCAGAAATTTTTGTAATAATGTTAATTTGCAAATTTTCTTTTTCTTCCCTGAAAAGCCTCTGCGGTCGTGGCCAGGTTTAGCCAGAGGCTATTTTATTTTTATTGTGTAGAGAAAAAAAATGAACAGCGAGCATTTATTCTTCCTATCTTTCTGAGAAACCTGAGGTGCATGAAGATATTTGGTTTGTAACAGGCATAGCTGCCCTATTTCACTAGTCCCTGTGTATCAGCAGCTGACTCCCAGCTAGCCCTACCACAGCAATTAGCCCACCAGAGCTCCTCCTGTCAGGCTGGTGATGATAAGCCCCACCCCCACACAGAGGGATGGAGAGCTGTGACTTTCATGGAGCCTGAATTACCAGAATCAGCATGATTAAGAAGATGACAGTGTTAGTTAAAAAGTCACACTTTCTCCTCCTCTTCCTGACTGAGGTTTAAACCTATTAAGGATTAAAGCAGTGGAGGCAGGCAGTGATCTTTCCCTCTTTAGTGAACAGTTCCTAAAATAGGAAATCTCAAAAGACTATTTACAATACCTTGTCAATTTCCAATCTTACGGACAGAAGTAGACACCAAGAGGGAGGAGTCAGAGGCAAACGTACAGTACATATAATTCTGGGAACTGGCTAAAAATAATCTTTTCACCCAAACAAGACAAAGAGAGAATTTGTTTCTCATAATTAATCATGTTTCAATTGTTATTCTTCAAAGCAATGAAGAAAACCTCATGATTGTGGATTTGGGATACTTTCAAGTGGACCAAATTGTAATGAATTATAAATTAAAAATCTAAATGCACAATCTGTCAAGTAAGTTGGTACACTCCAAAAATAGCATTTCCTGAGAAGGGCAGGAATATAAATGTCATAAAGGCTTGTATATGAGCCAGCTATTAATTTGCTGTAGATCTTGACTAAGAGAAGAGCATGCAGGAAATAAAAGGACACTGATAAAAATTAACTAGTACCTGTCAATGAGGGACAGGGAGAGATACACAAGGAACTCGGTTTTCGCACATTCCCATCCAATTTCCCTTTGCTGGTGACTTTGAGGGTGGGGGATGTAGCTTTTGAAACCAATTGTATTGTTCCACTTTAAGGTGCCCTCTAGTATATTCAATAGACCCATCAGAGCTCTGTGTTCCTTTTTCAGTCCCAAACTGCCCGCGCCATGCGAGATTGGTTACAGTCTAAGGACTTTCAGAGAAGGATTTGAATGCAATTTCAAAGGCCAAGAAGAGTAGCTTTCAAAACACTGCAAGCTTAGGAAGACAGGGTTAGTGGCCCAGGAGGGGTGACAGGATAGCTTTCTGTTTTTCATCTCACTTTCAGCTAAATCACCTTTGATCCTAACCAGGTGAAAGAGAGGCAGAAGAGCAGCTCTAATTGAATGACCCTCCCCTGACCAAAGCCCTCAGAATGACAATCACCCAGGCATTGTCTGTATGCAGCACGGTCCCCCCTTAGTCCTAGGAGACCCACATTCATTGTGAGACACAAGCACTTAACTCTTCTGTGTCTGGTAAAATCTAGTTTTCACCCATGAGCTATCAGCAAATACCCAGGCTGTTAGGGACTTCTGTTAAGTAACTGCCATTTTCAGCACATCAGGCACAAATCTCAGGTGTTTGTCTTACTAAGATCTCCTTTGAGTTTCTAGGAGTATTTCTCAGCAAAGCAACCAACATGTGTGTATGTGTATGTTTGTGTGTGTATGTGGGGGGTGCATTTATGGGGTCATTTTTCCTCTGTTTAAAAATTCAGCCCAGAAGATAACATTACCACTTGGCAGCTTTGCATTTTCAGATAAAGTGCCTTACCTTTGGCTACAGGTCTCCTATCTATAATGTTCACGGAATGGTAGCTTTTAATTAAAGTGTCCACAACTCTGTGTCACTCAAAGTTATTTGTGTGCTACAAGAAGCATTAGTAAGGAAAATTCTATATTTAAAATTTATTTTTAAAGCCAAAATAGCCAATGTTGTCATAACTGGTGGTAGTCCTGCAATGATGTGTGTCAGGTCCCAAAAAGATGTGCATTTCACATTTGAAGTCCAAAAGTTCTTTAGTCAACTTTTACAAATGTAGCATGTAGAAATCTGATTCTGTCAAATATATCAGATATCTGTAATGCCATTAGGTGTCACTTTCACCAGCGCTGTTTTACTCATATGGTGAACCTAGACACCAACATGCGTCACCAAAATGATGATTCCTTCAAAGTGATCATCTATCCTTTTTAAATATTAAATTCATTGACTTCCTGCTTCCTCTTCTCTGGATTCTTTTCCAAGCACTGTATTTCCTCAAGCCTTTTCATTGATCTCTTATTATCAGTTCTAACTGTTGAAGCCCAAAGCACATCTAAATTTTTCAGTCTTCAGATTTTAGTTCATCTCATTCATTCCTGAGATTCTAAATTCTGTGTTAGTTGAAGTAGAAATTCAAATTACCTACCCAAATCCCATTGCAACATCAACACACATATCCTTAGACTTCTTGCACACTGGGTACCCCACTGGCACTGAAACTCAATACATCCAAAGTGATTCATAATATTTTGTGAAGAATATTTAATAGGTACCTACTGCTCACAATTACAAACTATATAAAAAACCTGTGTCTTAGTTTGGGTTTATATCATTGTGAAGAGACACCATGATCACAGCAGCTTTTACAAAGAAAACATTTAATTGAGGTGACTTGCTCTCAGTTTCAGAGGTTCAGTCCATTTTCATCACGGCAAGAAGCATAGCAGTGTGCAGGCAGACATGTTGCTAGCTACATCTTGGCTTCCCAACAACAGAAAGTCAACTGAGACCATGGGTGGTATCCTAAGCATAGGAAACCTCAAAGCCCACCCCCATCAAGGAAATGCTTCCTCCAACAAGGCCACACTTACTTACTCCACCAAAGATACATCTCCTAATAGTGCCACTCCCTAAGTGATTATAGAGGCCATTACATTCAAACCACTACACCCAGCCAGGCAAGAAACTCTATATACAAGTACAAAGCTGGGATTGATTCAAGTGAATTTTCAAATGTCACATGAGCACAGGAAATGTTGCCATGACTAGCCTGTGATCCTAATCCTGTCCTGAGCCACCCACCTTGTTTTTCATTTATCTTCTAGCGCTAGTGGCTCCCATTGACTTCAAAGGGTCACTTTCACAGGGATGTTCTCCTCATCCACAGAATCACCTGGGTTTTCAGGACCAGAGGTCTACAGTTACAAAATGGTTCTGTCTTGCAGAGAAGTCACAGTTATGGATCTGACTTTTAATCATCTTAGTTGTCTAGGAAATGTATTGGGAAGATAAAGATAAGGTTTTTTGAAGTTGAAACAAAAAGGAGCTTATAATAAAGAAATAAACCATTATGTGATCTTTTCTAAAGTCAGAGCACTAACAAAAAAAAAATGAACATAATGAGAGGCAACAGCACACAGACAGAGCACAGACCAGAGCAGAGTTCTAGAGAAACCTCACAAAGACAATGCAAATAAGGGTTTATCAACTGGAAAAGTCCAAATCTCATTAGTTAAGTCATAGTGACCCTTACACAAAATGGTCTTTGGAGACTGAAAGGATGCTATAATTATGTTCAATATACCCAAGAACACTGATTAGAAAACTTGAGAGCCACTGGTTGCTTTCATTGTACCAAAGGATTATAGTGTCAAAAAATCTAAGGCTCCCCATGGAAAACATGGAAAAAAATGACAACTTGAGATTGTTTGTTATTTACATATGCAACTGTCCATCTGTCTATCCATTCTGTATCTATATGTCTACCTATTATCTACCTTCCTACCCAAGTGTATTCCTAAGAGTGGTTGAAGCCCCAGTAACACTGAAAGGAGCATGAGACTCACCTTTTGTACTGTTCCTCCCCATAAGAGACACCTTTGGTATATGATTCATGGAACTGTATGGACACCTCAGTGTCATTCATGGTCAACAGGAAGTGTTTATGTTCATTTGGTGACGTGCATTTCTAAGGCTTGGACAAATCTATGCCAACATGTTAATTATTATAGAATCATAAAGGTAGCTCTGGACATTCCATATTCAGCTATTCAGCCTTCTATCTTCATAATTGCTGAGATTTCTTTCCTAGTTTTTTTGGAAGGTTGTTTTGCTTTGTTTTTAGTTTTGCTTTTCCAATGTAATATGGTTAGAATCAAATAATATCTTTTGTTCAGATAGGGTGTGTTCATTTAGTAATATACATAATTTTATGTTCCTCAATGTCTTCATAAACTGAGATCATTTATTTTATCACTGAATGATAGTTCATTTCATTCCAAACACCTAGAGTTTGTCCATCTATCCATCCCTCAGAAATACATCAAGTCTCCTTCTGAGCTGGAGCAATGATAGGAATTTGATGACAAGAATCCCATTTGTCTGCAACTCCTCCTGCTAGGAAGGTGACTATTAGAACTTGTGGCAATTATGTGCTTAGCTTTATGGGAGTATGTCAAGCTGCCCCTCCACCCTGTTGTATAGTTTTGTGTTCACTGATGATAGGCAGAACTTGTGTCACTCCACGTGCAATTCCCATGAGCACCATCAGTCCTTAGTTGCTGCACTGAGCTGTTCAATGCTAAAGTTTGAAACTCACTGATAAAGTTGAATATCTTTTCTACTTGTCATTTATAAACTTTCTTTGGCAATGAATCTGCTTAGGGTTTTGCCCATTTTTTGTCTGTGACACTGATTATTTTTCAGATATTTATTCATTTTTAATATTGTAAAATAATGTGTGAGCAAAGCTGAATTCCTTTGTGGAAGCACAAGAATAGATTTGTTTTGTTGTTTGTTTGTTTGTTTGTTTGTTTGTTTCTATTTGCAGCTATTGGAGGGTGCTTGTGATCCTTGGCTTATGGTATCATCCCTCATCTTCGAAGGTGAACTAGCAGGTGCTCTTACGCAGCATTACTCTAAACTTTCATGTGCCATTGCATCTTTCTTTAACTCTTCTTCTAAAATCCTCCTTTACTTTTCAGGAAGGAGTCTGATTACAATGGGCATGTCCAGGTGAACCCAGATAGCATCTCTAATTTTAATGTAATTAAACCTCAATTTTCATTTTGACATGTAACAGAATCATTTATGGGCTCAAGGGGTAAGTGTGTAAGAGACTATTCTTCTGACTTTCACTGTGCTTCAAACAAAAACAAATACATACCTGTCACTTAACCAGAACTAGAGTGAAGGAACTCAATACAACAAGAAGCCATCATTTATGAAGTGAATAATAGTAGTTAATAAAATCTTTCTGATATTTTCCAGCTGTCATGTAGCCATTTAATTTGGCAGTAACTTGATTTTTTTCTTTTCTTAATTTTAGCATCTCAAAATAACATATTTAACTTGGCTGTCATAAAAACAAAACTCCTATCCTTTCATACTCACATGAGGCCAGAAATTCATATAGTGTTTAATTAAATTGTACAACAACAGTAATAATTATACCTGGATGAAGGCACAAAAAGAGAAACAGCTCACTGTTGATAAACACATAAAAAACTGGAGAAACTGCAAGATTTGGATTCAGTAGAGGGCAGCCCACTGGTGAAAATCTCCCAGCACTTGGTGAGCATTCATGCAGAATGCAGGCTGCCCATCAATCCTGCAAACAGCTGAGTAGTTATTTTGAGAAAGAAACAGGACATAAGTGCCAGAGGTAGATATGAGTTCTAATTCTTTTTTGCTCTTGTCTTCCAAGGGATTTTTTCTGAGTAAATTAATTAATGTCTAAGAAATTCTTCTCCTTCCTCTTGTCAAATGAGAGTGATAATACTACCCACTTCCAAACAGGTGCTGTGTGTGGAAGTAGTCTTATAAGTAAAGATGTTTGCTAAATAACAATCCTGGCAATGACAAATACTGCACACTATTTCTTCCACTTCCCAGAGTGAATTCCTTGACAGGAGATGCTCAAAACAAATGTCTTCCCATACTTTATATGCTAATATATTATCAAAATGGTCTCAAGAAATACATACCAATATTACATGCGTGCGTTGGGAGGTGTGATATGTGCACATGTGTGGCAGACAGACTCATACACTTGTGTGTGAAGAAGCCACAGTAAGGCTTTTAGTGTCTTGTTCTGTCATTCTTTGCCATATTTCCACTAGACAGTATCTCACTGAACCTGGAATTAGGCTGGCAACCAGTAATCAGCCTGTTTCCAACCTCCATGGTGCTGGGCTTAATAAGCACTTAACAGAATCAACATTTATTTCTACATTTAAAAGAAATTAGGTTTTTAAAATGTATGTATGTGTGTGTGTGTGTGTGTTTTCCTGTGAGTTCATGTGTAACACTTAACAGTGGAGGCTAGAAAAGGCCATCAGACCCCTTAAAAATAAAGCTAAAGGCACAAAATACCTGATGGAGATGCTGGGAACTTAACTGAGATCCTCTGAAAGAGCACTGAGCACTATGAACTTTTGAGCCATCTTCCCAGCCCTGCACACATTCGTCATTTTTGTGTGAGTATTGAGATAAATCCAGGCACCCCTGCTTGTCCATTGAGACATCTCTCCAGTTCTCAGTTGTAGATGATTCTATATAGAGTATAGAAAACAACTCATGTCTTTAACACACTAGTTCATAGTATTGCACGAGTAAGAATTGCCAACTGAGCTGCAAAAATAAACAATATATGATATTGGTTATTCAAATGTCTGTGATTACTGCTTTGGGGAATGTTTTTATATGAAATTATACCAGGTAGCTAATTTCATTTTTTTCTTTGTGTGAGTTGCTTGTTAATATTTCTATGCCATTTAACTGAGAAACTTATACTTTTCCCTCTATTTGTAAGATTTTGGAATGCTAAGACCTGTCTTACATGTGTTTTATTTATCTAATCTGTGTTTCATTATATTTTTATTTATGATCTAAGGATAACAATGAAAGACAAGTCCCCAATTCCCTCTGTCCTTTGGGGATCCAGTTTCACACACCATCTGCTTGATGTGTCCTGTGGCTGCTCCATTTCCCAGTAATGTTATCACATGCAGCTGAGGACTCATCAAAATCATCCTTTCAGTCGTTAGTAATTTGATTTGTTTTTTACAAAGCAATTACATGTAAGAAAATTTCAGTTTCTTTCTTTCCTCATACCCATACATACCAAATGAGCTTGCATTTGGAATATCTGACTTGTGTTCACTGTCATTTATTCTTCTTAGTTCATATTTCACTGGGTTTCCTTTATGCAGCAACTGTTACCTTCAAGCCTATTCCAGCACCTTGCATGGTTAGCAGCAGCAGCGTCCCATCCCCTCAGCCCTTCCAGCCCCCTCAGCACAGGCTCCTGCTGGATAGAAGGCCATGCATTTTTGTCAGAAGATTTGAATGAATAATTTATTTGGAAAGCTCACCATGCTGTGCATGTTCAGGAAGCAGAGCATTTCCCTTGTCAGTCACATGGCTGGGGCAGGACTGAGTGCTGTTGAGTGGGTTCCAAGAGGAGGCTATTGACAGTGGCTATGGAGACTGCCAGCTGCGTTGATCCTGACCATCCTTCTTTGTCTTTTCTGACAGGAAGATTAAAAATCAGGGTCTTGTTCAATTGTTGCAGTGCCACCGTATTACATTTTGTTGTTACAATCCTTCAGGTTCCCAACAGATTTTCACCATCTTCCCTCCAACCTGTGGCAACTTTCTCCAGTTAATAGGCAAGGAGAAAGAGGAAAGGATGCTGTGGCCTTTTATGGAGGAGGGCCAAGGATTTAGGCTGTAGGTATGTCATGCCATAACTTGAGGTTGGATGAGTGGTGTAACCTTGGGAAGCCTCAACTTATTTAAGGTTTTTGTTAGATTTATTTGTGGTGTGTGTGTGTGTGTGTGTGTGTGTGTGTGTGTGTGTGTGTGTGTGTGTGTGTGTGTGTGTGTGTGTAGTACATGCATGCCTGGTGCCCATAGAGGTTCCCAGATGTTGAACTACTGGGAACAAGCAGTTGTAAGCTTCCTGATGTGGGTGTTGGGAACCCAACTTGGGCCTCTGCAAGACCAGCAGGGCTCTTAGTGGCTGAGCCCCAAACCTCAACTTCTTGATCTGGAAAATGAAGTAATTATTGCTACACAGCAGTCTAGAGAGGTGCTTCACATTTATTTGTTTATTGTGAGATAGGATCTCACGAGGCAGTTCAAATTCAGGATCCCTTGCTTTAGCTGCCCCTGTGCTGGAATCATAGGCATGCATCACCATACACAGCTTTCAAAGCTATTTTTCTGTGGAAGCATACAGAATTCTGACTGTAGCATGACAGGCTTCTAGTTAATGTTCATGACTTTCTGGACAATCCTTCTCCACTATTTTCCTCATCCCCCACTTTCTCTCAATATTCTGCTAAATGGTACAAATTATTGGTTAAACATACCATTTTTAATCTAGCAATATCTTTACTTTCTTATTTTTAGAAGATAAAGTTTATTCCCCCGCCCCCATTCTCCTTCATCTTCCAATCCACCTCAGGTACTCAGTAGATAACTATGTGGAAATATTCTTCACTTTTCCCAAATCATTTCAAGCAAGTTCAGTTTCCTGGCCCTGTAGCTTCTGCCCTCTTTCTTATCTCCTGATAGTTACTGGACTGTGAGTGCTCAGGGGTATGTGCATTTCTCAATGTCTCATTGTTCGATTATAGAAAAGTGCCTCAAGGATGTTTTGGTAAATGAATGGGTAAGTGCATAAAGTATTGAATCGTAATGAAGTAGTAAATTGAAGTATTGAAAGAAAACGCAATGGAAATTTGAGAATACTTAAACATGTATGTCACATAGTTTTACTGTACCAATTCTGAACCATGCTGATAATGTTAGCATACTGATTTACTGCATATATGCTGTCACTGTCATCACTGAGTGCTTTTTCCAACTTTGCTTTTTCCTCCCCACTTTTGGAGAAAATAGAATTAAGAGGGATGAATCTGTCCAGAGGCTGGTAAGCTCAACTGTGTCAAATGGAACCCAGCTTGCTTTTACTTACTGAGCCCATAAAACATTCTTACAAATGCTGGCAGATAACTCCTTCCCCCACTGTTAACCCCCTCTTTCCTGCTCAAGGGCTGGGTTCTATACCTTGTCTTGGAATTTTCAATCCTTTCAAACCTAAGAGGCATGCATATTGTTTTGATCTGTGCAGGCTAAAACTGTTAGACAGCAAACCACTATCACCAAAATCTTAAGGGATTTTTTTCATGGTTTCTACATGATGTTCATGGAATTTAGGGGGCGGATCTGGAAGTAACCCCCAGGTTCTTCTTTCTTCCATTCACAGAGTCCATTAACAAAGTCCAACATCTGACCCAGTCTCCACATTGACGTTAAGAGTATCCATGAAGCGGTCTGCATACTGAGTATTTCATCTGACATGTTGATCTTCACACTAACATTGAGAGTGTCTGTGGTAGACTCTGTACACCGAATATGTCATCTGACATGGCTTGCACAATAATGCTAAGTGTGTCTATGGTAGAGTCTGCATACTGAATATATCATCTGACATAGTTTCCACACTGAGCCTGAGTGTATCTGAGATAGAGTTTGTACGTGCATTGTCTAAGTTCTCACTCAGAACTCAATACTGACAAGGCCAGCAACTGGTCTGAAGAAAATCAGCTTAAAACTTAAGAGTGAAAAAAATATACTTTAAAATATGAATAACACAAAGGAGTGATATTTCAGACAATGATAGGGATATTTTATACCCACATACTCTATGCATGTAAGCATATCTATGTCCATGCATGTGCTGAGGATAACAGGAGTCCAATGGAAGGGGTGAACATGGTGGTGTGATTTTCTTTTGAGTTACCAAGAATGGTAGAAACAATAAGAGATATGACTGTCATATTCTCAATGTCATATTCAGCATACAGTATCATACTGAATTAGTAGAATATCCTATAGAATCAGGAACTATTGTTTACTACATAGAAAATTTACCTTTGAGTTGATACAACTTTCCAATCGTCACACAGCAAGAAAAGAAGCAGAGCTGTGTGTGCTTTCAAAATCAGCTTCCTCACTGCACCATAATGCCTCCTACTGATATACTGCTGTACTACTTGTATAGTGGGTTTTCCAAAATGTTGTGTCATTTTAAAACCAATCAAGAAAACAACTATTAGACTGGATAGAATAGAAAGCCCACCTTAATCTATTTGATGCAGCCTGTCTGTCACCAATTGGTGATTAGTCAAGGACTAATATGTCACAAAGAACTGGCATAGGGAGAAATATCCACCCAAACCTTTGAGACAATTTGGTATCAGTAGTGTGGCCTGTCAGGAGAACTTTTGTATCAATCAGGAAGGTTACACTCCAGGCACACATTTCCTTCCTAGGATAGCACTGACCCCTGTCATTAAGGTTTATAGGTATTTGTGTGGGTTGTTGCTGTTACAAGTTGTACCTAAGTCCTGCAGAGAATTCAACTGAAAGCTTACAGAATACGCAAGCTCCTAAGAGAAAGATGCTCTCTAAAGATATAGTATTACTATGAATTTCAACTACCTCCTCTATACTGAAAGTGGTGTCCTGGAGAGAATGGTCACTTAGCAGCCATTGTCTCATTTCCTGGGGCAGTAGGGAACCAAGGTAGCTAGTTCTCCAGGCATGGTAAAAGAGGAGATAAGTGGGTCACTGGAGCAAAGGGTAGAGAAGATACTTAACCAAATCACAGTAATCTGTCAAGTTCTTATCCGTTATAGATACAAGTGGCTGTAATGATAACTAAAGCAGGGATTTCTTAAGAAAAACAATACCTGTTCATAAATGGAACATTGTTTTTGTAAGGGAGTTTGCTTGGATTCCTGATTTTCTTAATGCTGCCAGGACATGACTCAGTTTAGCATGATGTAACATCAGAGACACTAATCCTCCTCTTTACCCCTTGAGAAGAATCAGTCATCCAACATCTCCATTGGATTTCTGCAGTGGTTATTTGATCAAAGCCAATTTCCAGAAATTTAATCTTTTAAACTCAAAGTCTAACTTCTTTTACTGATGTCATCGGGATGAAACTGAATGTCTCTGAATTGCTCATAATCTTAGAGAAATGTCATCTTTAGGTCTTCAGATAAGCATAGTGCTTTACCAGTCCTAAATATCTGATGCCCAGTTGTGTGTGTTCTTGAACAAGATGGATAGGTTTGTAGACAGATAAAGAGACCATAATTCAAGCAGCCATTTTAAATTGCAATATGACCACAAGCCTTGGGAGTATCAATAACAATAATTACATGGATTTACATTATACTTCTATATTTATATCAGTATTATAAATAACTGGCAAAATATTTTCAATTGTCTGAAATTACATCTTATGTATATGTATCATTATACTAATGTCCTTGCCCTGTTTTAAGGTTTATGATAATAAGCCTTAGATCCTATAATTTTGAGCCCCAGTTTTGTATCTCAACATCCCTTAAATAACTAAACTTGAAACTGGACTCTTTAATAAGATGGTGGGGGGGAGCATGAGCATATATATATATATATATATATATATATGGGGGTGTGTACATCTGTGCATGTGTGAATGAATTTACAGGGCACATAATATACTGGGGCTAGGATTCATGCTCTGGTTTTCATGATTGCTCAGCAAAGGCTCTTAACCACCTACACTAAATTTTTGGCCTTACTTATCTGTTCTTCTGAAAATCTCCTCTATCTCAAAGAAGATCAATCTTCAGCCATCTTCTCTAGACAAAAATTTTAGGATGTTCATCAATTTGCCTCTTTATTTCAAGCAAACAGGATTTTCCATGGATTTCCCCCACAAAATGAATCAAAACTCCATATTCTTTCACTTTATTAATATCAAAATTCAAAATTATCCTACTTTAGAGATCATAAGTAAATAACAATCAAGTCACCACCAAATAGATACTCCTGATAGTTTTTGGTGCAGATGGGAGTACTTGAAGAGGAAGAAGATAAAGGAAAAGAAGAAACACAGCCCAAGGAAAAGATGTGAGGAACATCACTGTTGGAGGTGGAACATCACTGTTGGAGGTAGAACATTGAAAGTAATTAGAAAGACAATCCAAGGCCCTTGCAGTGTTTGAAGTGAGACATAGTTATAATAACTTGTTGTGTACAAAGAAAAAGAGCTGTATTGTCCTCCTGTTCTAAAAATTATCTAAACTATTGTGCAAACACAATAACTCTCCCTTCTCATGGGTGATATGGTCCAAGACCATTAAAACATCAAATGGTAGTAAACTACAACCCTTTAATTCATAAATGATCATGGGAAATCATAAGTAGCAAAACAAATCATGATACTGACTCTGATACATGTAAGCATGGTATCTGAGTACACCTTCCTGTAGTATTCTAACCCATATGCTGATTACATTACATGCAATGAAGCCAACATGATGAGAAAAAGTGAAATGAACCATACTGGCATTGTGAGTAAAGTCAGGCTATTGCATTTAAGAGAGCAAGACACATTGACACTAAGTCAATCATTCTGACAACTAAAATGGCTATTAAAGGATATCAAGCAGGTAGCAGTATGCATGGCCTGGATCAGTCAATTAGATGGGTAATTCTCATGATTAGCAGAATAGTGCAGGATGGAGACAAAGAATTCATCATGTGATGCAGGGGAAAATGTACAATTTACAGCTAAGAATTTATTATTTTTGAAATTATTCATTTAATGTTTTCAGTCTATGTTTGACTATGTGAAACTACACCAACCAAGAGTTACCCTATGACTGCAGGGAACCAGTAGAGGTAGTTAGGCCTTAGGCCATGTAAGAAAGAACTTGAGTCACATTCAATGTCTGTCAGGCCCATCTAGTTATCCTGATTAGAAAGGAATGGATCATTTTTTTTCATGGAACAAAAGGAAAAGAAACAGAGATATTCATTCCAGCTGTACTCTATGACCTCTGGAGTTTGTGGGGGTTAGAACCCCCGTACTTAAGTGTACAGCCTTCTTTGTGACATCAGCAGCCATCTGTGGCCATTACATCAGCCAAGCTGGAGAAGACAGCAGAGAAATGGTGATTCTGAAAAAGTCATTGTGAGTAATGCCACCAGGGAAGATGAGCTAAGGCCCAATGCTACAGAACCTCTTGTGTCTAGTTACATACATAGGAAAGAATCTGTACTGATGCTGAAGTTACAGAGATTAAAGAGGATAAAGTATAGGCAGAGACAGGAGCCTACAGTTGGCTGAGTGGATGTTTTTCCAGAGCAGAAGAGCAAACAGTCATCAGTGGGCTTCCAGAGCAAAACAAATGAGAGTATCATAGAGTAAAACTCTCCTTAGACCTTCTCAAACACATTGGAGATTCCCAGAGAGAATTAGTTAGGCAAAAACATTTAGTGAAAACTGAATTTTTCCTAATCAAAAAAAATAAAAGATTGGAATCTCATTTATTATTGAGGTATTCTTAAACATATAAGCCCTGGGCTGTGCCAATCATATTTTTCTTCAAATTATCTTTTATAAGCATGCATCACTTTTATTACTTTAATCAATAAAAAATAAAGAGAAATAACCATGGTAGTTGTAATTGTTTATTAATGTTTCTACAAGATTTACTGACATATTTCAACTTAGATGTTTAGTAGTTGGCAAATATCCCATTTCACGGACTGGAAAACTGAATAATATAGAGATTAATGAACCTTGCCATGGTCAGAAATCTATCCATTGAACCCTATGCATTATTGTTCCCTAAACATAAATTATCTCATTTAACATGAACAAGTAATTTTCTGATTATAACTTTTGCTTCATCCCTAATTCTAAAATGGTGAGATTATGATAATTTACACTAGGCTAATTATTCAAACACTGGAATTCCTCCCATCAAGATGCAGCTTGTAAAATTTTCCTTCATTATTTTTTGTTTTCTTTGTTGCTGTTTTTCTTTGTTTTGTCATAAATCTTACCTGTACCTTTATCTTAGGACATCTATCAGGTGAAATTTTCCCTGTATTCTTTAACTAGAAGCATTCTTTAATTAATGTTTTTGTGATAACTCTGAGTGATGTCGTCTAGAAGAAATAAAGTCAAAGATGCTAGTATTAATTGAAAGTTTATTTATATTAATGCTATATATCCATTTTGTTTAAATTTGTGTTAATAATATTATTCACAAATGTTCTCAAAATTTCAATATTTTTTGATTGTTGGGCCTCTGAGCCCATTGCTCCACTTCTCTGGTTGAGCACTTGACCAGAGGGCATGTCCAACAATCTTGCCACCTCTGGGGAACTTTCTGGATCTGCTCTGAGAACACTAGACCCAGCTATCCATGTGAGACCACCCTGAGTCCCCGCCTGCCTGATCTTTGACCCCCATCACTGGGGCCCTGCCTGTGAAAAGACTTCCTAGAGAGTGTAGACCACCCAGAACTACAGAAATTGAACTCCTGACTCACCTAAGCCCAACTGGAGAGTAGCATAGAAAGAGAGAGAGAGATCCCACCTGCACCCACTGGAAGAAACGACGGGAAGACAGCAATGCAAGAAAACACCTAACAATAGAAAGACAAGCATGAGACAACCAGAATCTAGGGACTCTACACCAACTAGACATGAACACACCAAAGCAAATGAAGCAGAAAAGAATGACTTAAAGAATATCTTCATAAAAATGATAGAGGCCCTCAAAGACGATATGAGAAAATCCCTTAAAGAAATGGAAGAAAAAAAAACAAAAACAAAAAATTGGAAGAAATAAAGAAAAAAAACCAAGCAAAAAATATAAGAAATGAACAAATCTCTTAAAGAAAGTACAGAAAGCCAAGATAAAATAACCAAACAGGTGAAGGAAACAGTTCAAGACTTGAAAACTGAAACATAGAAAATAGAGAAAACACAAACTGATGAAATGTTGAAAATAGAAAACCTAGGCTAGTGTCTGGGAACTACAGACACAGGCATAACCAACAGCATACAAGAGATTGAAGAAAGAGTCTCAGGTTAAACTAGAGGAAATAGATTCATTGACCAAAGAAAATCTTAAATCCAACAAATCCTTAACACAAAACATCCAGGAAATGTGGGACACTGTGAAAAGACTAAACTTAGGAATAATTGGCATAGAAGAAGGCAAAGAAGCCCCACTCAAAGATGCAGAAAACATATCAACAAAATCATTGAAGAAAACTTTCCCAATCTGAAGAAGGACATGCCCATGAAAGTACAAGAAGCATACAGAATACCAAATACACTGGACCAAAGAAAAGGACCCCTCAACACATAATAATCAAAACACCTAACATACAGAAAAAATAAAGAATATTAAGAGCAGTGAAGGAAAAAGACAAGGTAACATATAAAGGCAGACCTATCAAAATTACACCTGAACTCTCCATGGATACTCTCAAGCCTAGAAGGTCCTAGATAGATATTCTACAAGTACTAAGAGTCCACAGATGCCAACCCAGCTTACTATAACCAGTGAAACTCTCAATCACTATAGATGGAGAAAACAAGATATTTAATGACAAAGTCAAATTTTCACAATACGTATTTACAAAACCAGCCCTACAGAAAGTTCTGGAAGGAAAACTCCAATCCAAAGAAGTTAACTATGCTCACAAGGAAATAGGCAATAGATAATCCCACTTCATCGGAACCACTACCAACAAAAAAAATCTAAAACAAAAATGCATTAACAATCAATGGTCTTTACCTCAGTATTAATGGACTTAACTCACCTATAAAAAGACACAGACGAAAAGAATGGATATGGAGACAGAATCCATCCTTCTGCTGCATAAAAGAAACACATCTAAACTTCAAAGACAGTTACTAGCTCAGGGAAAAGAGTAGGGAAAAGATCTTCCAATCAAATGGACCCAATAAGCAAGCAGGTGTAGGTATCCTAATATCTAACAAATTACAATTCAAACCAAAATCAATCAAAAGAGATGAAGACAGTCATTTCATATTCATCACAGGAGAAATCCATCAGCACAAAGTCTCAATTCTGAACATCTATGCCCCAAATACAAAGACGCCCACATTCATAAAAGAAACACTACTAAAACTCAAACCTCACACTCATAGTGGGAGACTTCAACACTCCACTCTTACTCCTAGACAGGACCACCAGACAGAAATATAAGGAAGAAACAAAAGAACTAACATAAGTTATGTCTCAACTGGGTTTAACCGACATCTATAGAACATTCCAACCAAACACAAAAGAATATACCTTCTTCTTTGCTCCACATGGAATCTTCTCTAAAATTGATGATATACTCAGCAATATAAAAAACCCCAATAGATACAAAAAAAAAAAAAAGGAATAGCCCCCTGTATTCCACAAACTTGTGGAAACTGAACAGTGCCCAATTGTACCATAACTTGGTCAAAGAAGAAATAAAGAAAGAAATTAAGGACTTCCTAAAATTCAACAAGAATAAGGACACAACATACCCGAACTGATGGGACATCTTGAAAGCAGTGCTACGAGGAAATTTCATTGCATTAAGTCCCCATGTGAATAAAACAGAGGACAGTAACATTAGAGGATTAACAGTGCAACTGAAAGTCTTAGAACAAAAAGAAGCAAACTCACCCTGGAGGAGTAGATGCCAGGAAATAATCAATTTGAGGGGTGAAATCAATAAATTAGAAACCAGGAAAATAATAAAAAAAAACAATGCAACACGGAATTATTTTCATCAAGAAAATCAACAAGATAGATAAACCTTTATCTAAACTAACCCAAAAGCAGAGAGAGAACATGCAAATTAACAAAATCAAAAATGAAAAGGGAGACATAACAACAGACACTGAGGAAATCCAGACAATTTTCGGGTCATACTTTGATAATCTGTACTCCACAAAATCTGAATATTCAAAGGAAACTGACAAATTTCTGGGTAACTATCACTTAACAAAATTGAATCAAGAACAGAAAAACAACTTAAATAGACCTAAAACCCATAATGAAATAGAGGTAGTTATCAAATAAAATCCAGGGCCAGATGGCTTTAGTGCAGAATTCTACCAGAAATTCAAAGAAGATTTAATACCAATACTCTTCAAATTGTTCCACACAATAGAAATAGAAGGTTTATTTCCAAACTCTTTTTAGAGGCCACAATTTCCTTGGTACTTAAGCCACACAAAAACACAACTAAGAAAGAGAACTACAGACCAATATCCCTCATGAACATTGTTGCAAAAATACTCAATGAAAGATTGGCAAATATAATCCAAGAACATGAATAGATCAGAGGAATCATCCACCATGACCAAGTAGGCTTCATCCCTGGGTTCTATTGATGGTTCAACACACGAAAACCTATCAATGTGATCTACCATATAAACAAACTAAAAAAGAAAAACCACATGATCATCTCCCTAGATCCTGAAAAAGCCTTTGACAAAATTCAACATCCTTTCATAATAAAGGCTTGGAGAGATCAGGGATAACAGGAACATACCTAAACATAATAAAAGCAATATACACTAAACCAACAGCCAACATCAAACTGAATGGAGAGAAGCTTAAGCCAATTTCTCTAAAATCAAGAACAAGACAAGGTTGCTCTCTCTCTCCATATCTCTTCAATATTGTATTTGAAGTACTAGCTAAAGCAATAAGACAACAAAAGGAGATCAAGGGGATACATACTGGAAAGGAAGGAGTCAACTGTCAGTATTTGCAGATGATATCATAGTTTACATAAGCAACACACAAAAAAACTCTACTTTGAACTCCTACAGCTTATAAACACCTTCAGCAAACTAGCAGGATACAAGATAAACTCAAAAACTCAGTAGTCCTACTATATAAAAACGACAAAGGGGCTGAGAAAGAGATTAGAGAATGATCACCCTTTACAATAGCCACAAACAACATAAAGTATCCTGGGGTAATGCTTACCAAATAAGGAAAGACCTATATAATAAGAACTTTGTGGCTTTAAATAAAGAAATTAAAGAAGATACCAGAAAATGGAAAGATCTCCCATGCTCGTGGATAGGTAGGATAAACATTGTAAAAATGGCAATCCTGCCAAAAGCAATCTACAGATTCAGTGCAATCCTCATCAAAATCCCAGCCAAATTCTTCACTGACCTTGAAAGGATAATAATAATCAACTTTGTATGAAAAAACAAAAGACCCAGGATAGCCAAAACAACCCTGTACAATAAAGAAACTTCAGGAGTCATGACAATGCCCAACTACAAGCTCTACAGTCCTGAAAACAACCTGGTATTTGCAAAAAAAAAAAAAAAAAAAAAAAAAAAAAGACAGGTAAACCAATGGAATTGAATCAAAAAATCCTGATATTAACCCACACACCTACGAACACCTGATTTTTGACAAAACAGTTAAACGTATACAATGGAAGGAGGAAAGCATCTTCAACAAATGGTCCTGAAACAACTGGATGATAGAGTGTAGTGGATTGCAGATAGACCCATGTCTATTGCAATGCATAAGACTAAGGTACAAATGGATCACAATGCTGATCTCCAAAATATACAGAGAACTCAGGAAGTTAGTCACCAAAACACCAAATAACTCTATTAAAAAAGTGGGGTACAGAACTGAAAAGAGAATTCTCAATAGAGGAAATCAAAAAGGCTGAAAGACACTTAAGAAAGTGCTCAACATCCTTAGCTTTCAGGGAAATGCAAATCAAAACAACTCTAAGTTACCACCTTACTCCTGCCAGAATGGCTAAAATTAGAAACACCAATGACAACTTATGCCAGAGAGGATGTGAAGAAAGGTGAACACTCCTACACTGCTGGTGGGAGTGCAAACTTGTATATCCATTTTGGAGATCTGTATGACGGTTCCTCAGGAAAATAGGAATCAGTCTACCACAGGACCCAGCAATCCCCTTCTTAGGCATATACCCAAATGATCCACACCAATGCAACAAAGACTATGTTCACCTGTGTTCCTAGCAGCATTATTTGTAACATCAAGAACCTGGAAGCAACCTAGATGCCCCTCAACTGAAGAATGGATAAAGAAGATGTGGCACATTTACACAATGGAATACTACTCTGTGGAAAAAAGACAATGGAATCTTGAAATTTACAGGTGATGGATGGAACTTGAAGAAACCATCCTGAATGAGGTAACCCAGTCACAAATAGAGAAACATAGTATGTACTGAATTATTTATGGAATTTAGACATAAAGCAAAGGATCACCAGCCTATAATTAACCACCAGAAACACTAGGATACAAGGAGGATTCTACGAGATTCATACAAGGTCCCTCACAGAAGAGGAAAGCAACAAGATCTTATGAGCATATTGGGTGTGTGTGGGGGGTCAGTGAGTGGAGAGGGAGCTAGAAGAGAGAGAGAAGGGGAGGAGAGGAAATCACGTAGGACTAGGACTAGGAAGATTGAGTCAGGAGATGAATAGAAGAGAGGAGAGAGAGAGAAAGAGAGAGAGAGATAACATAAAATAGGGAGCCATTATAGATTTGAAGAGAAAACTGACTCTACAGAAATGTCTAGAGACCTACAAGACTGACCCCAACTAACAATTTGAGCAACAGTGGAAAGGCTACCATAAATTCCCTTCCCTGATGAGATTTATGACTAAATTATGCACCATCATAGAGCCCTTATCTAGTAGCTGATGGAAACAGAAGCAGGCACCCACACCTAAACACTGAGCTGAAGTGAAATCCAGATGCAGAGAGGGAGGACTTGTCCCAAAGTACAGAAACCCACAGAGACAGCTTACTTGACCAAGGAGGACCTAATGGGCCCCCAGACTGATAGCTGGGAAACCAGCATTGGACTGACTCAGAAACCCTGAACACTGCCCAGGCCTTCTAACTGAGACCCATGTTCTTAAGAAGCCATGTCAGTCAAAATTTCACAATTGGTAAGTGGGAAAGCCAAAAGGTTCTGCTCCTATTGACGTTCTATTGTTCCTTTAACTTCTTTGCAAAGAAGATTGAAATGGATCCAATTTGTTCAGGTTTCACATGGAGATTAATGGCAATATTTAGGGAGGAGGAGATATTTCTAGACTACAACTACCTGGGAGACTTATTTTGAAAGAAATGTTGGACAACATCAAATATCCTACAGACAGAGCTGATGTGCGTAGGGAGCATAGAGAAGAAAAGTTAAACTGACACTCATACAGAAACAAAACAGAGGATTAACTTTCCAGAAGTGATGGAGCGGATGAGAGAATCTTAACATGGCCTATAGTCAGAAGCACTGTCTACAGCATATCTGTTTAGAAGCTAAAGGCAGTGGGTGTAGGCAGTGGAGTTCATTGGTAGGATTCATTGAGGGTAGTCACGTGGACAGAGTGACTTCTTAAGCATTATTTTCTGGATCTTTTCTATTCCCCATGGTTTTAAAAGAATCCTATGATCTGGACCATACTTTCCACTGTAATTTTCTATTTTGTATTCACTATCAAAGATCAGTATCAGTATATTCACAGCATCCAGAGAAGATGACATGTCTTTTACAGACCCATTTGGACATGTGATGTCTTCTTTCTCTCAGTTGAACTATTTCTGTCCATATCTTGCTATAATTCCAGATGATTTAGGCAGTGCCCCTTGTTAAAATTTTAGACCAATTCAAAATGAATTTCATGTAGCAGACACCTTTTAATCAATGAGGTCAGTAGAAACACCAAATTCAACAGTACTCACTGAAATAGTCACCATTTTAAACCAGATGACAGGAGATTACAGGATACTTTCTAAAAATGTCAGATGGGCAGTAACCAGGGTGAAGATCTTGAGTCTAGTCTAGCCTTGAGTCTAGTTCACATCTTAACCCTCAAGGTCAAAGCTCAACTATTTCAATTAAAGTTCATTTATTCATTCAGAAGCTTAGAACTTAACTTTTTCACTGAGAGTCAGCCACAGCAGTTTCCCTTCTGCACATCCCCAGCTGGTAAGAGGAGTGATGTGCTTCCATGTTTGGTGACTTCTGATGTGCTTTCTTGAACTGTAACTCAATAATGATGCTGCTTCTCTAAGTTAGAAGAAAAGAGGACTGGGCAGTAATTTTGTTGATGCTATTTGAGAAGGCTTTAACTTGTTGCTGTACATTATTTATACATATTTAATGTAGCTATATTATCCCTTATCCACAAACTCAATATACAGAAACCTTCAAACTCAAAGGTTTTTTTCTCTTCTTTAATTAGCAGCATACTTATTTGGTAGCAAAACATTTGAATGTATATGAAACCATTTTCAGTCCATTTCCCTCATGTGTCATGGATATCGATGATTTTTTTAACATGTATTTTTCATTGTAGAAATCCTCCATGTGATTATGAGGCTATCTTACTGAGGTCATTATGTAAAGTAAAATATCTGAATTTCCATGTATACTGTATTGACTTTTTAAAATAGGAAAAATATATTCTGAAATAAAGCTGGCCAAATATATTTTAGAAAGTCCACATCTTGAAAGGATGTAGAAGATATGCTGGGAATACTCAAATGAAGGTTTGTTGATGAATAAAAGAAAAAGACCTTAAAGAATAAAAGCTAAACACACTGGCTCATTTGTCTTCATTAAAAATGGGAAGAAAAAAGAAAAGATCCTGGGATCACTATACTTTCAAGCTGTGGACCAGAAACTAGTTGAAGTTAATGAAAATCAGCTGGGGAGATCTGACCTACATATGTTCATCTGAGTGCATTTAAAATGCTTTTCATCTCAACAAGAACTCTGGAGAAACCTACTTGAAGGCTATATTTTATGTAAGGTCATGAGCTTTCAATAAATGGCTACTTCTTAAGAATTCAATGGAAACCTCAGTAAAGGAGAAAAGCAGAATCTAAGAAGCAACTGGGAAGTTAAACTCCCATGAATTAGTATTGCTTAGAAAAAAAACAACCAACATTTAAACAGCTTGAGAAAAATGTTAGGTAAATCAGGCACCCACAATATGCTAAGCCTATATTAGGATAATTTTAACTACTAGTTAGACATTATTATAATGAAGGAAAAACAGGACTATTGGCAGCTGGGCACATCATTAGACACATCTAAACTGGGCAAACATAGATTTGGCAGTTAAGTAAAGAATTCCATAGTTCAACCT
The DNA here is from genome assembly GCA_030556225.1 of Cricetiscus sungorus. Lineage (NCBI taxonomy): Eukaryota > Metazoa > Chordata > Mammalia > Rodentia > Cricetidae > Cricetiscus > Cricetiscus sungorus. The sequence goes on from JANBXA010000007.1 coordinate 112,484,473, forward strand.
TCAATAATCACATGCATTATAAGGATGTCTACATTAACTTTTTAGGGACAATTGTAAAGAATTGAGAATTAATAAGGAATAAACCCAGTGTAAGGAACTGAGAAACCATCACACACAAGCTTTAGCTACTATTTAAGAAATATTTCATGGATTCATGTCTATAAGAACATATATCTGGCATAGGCCACTCCTCAAATTCAATGTTTCCCATATCATTTCTTTTGCCATGAATATTTGCTGTATAAAATAAGACTTTCACACAAATTACAAAACAAACTTATAGTTTCTACTTCTGTTCTCTCACACTGCCCATGACCAGCATTTCATGTGCTTCCTGTCCCCATTGTCCAGTGTGAATGGCTGGATAAATAGAGCTTATTGTTATTGATTACTTGTACTTGAACTAAACACACTGTGACAGGCTGTATCTAAAGAACCATCACATCAATAAAAGAAAAGCTTCTAAAGTTTACCAGAGTGCCATGAGGAAAAAGGTCTAAATAAACCGCATCTTTGAGTCTAAAGAAATTTTTTCAGGGTTTTCTGGTCCTTAAAAGGTAACCTATAAGTGTAAGTGGACTTTCTTTGCAGCATGGAAGATATTCTGCACACCATACCATTAATAAGTAATGAGGAAAACAAAACAAGAAGACTCATTCCTCTGTACTTGGCTATTACAACTGAATTTTTCAAAATAAAGCAATATATGTATTTCTCCAGCAGAAATTCAAAGACTTAATGTCACTGTTGTCAGCATAATTCAAAGGAGCTACCATAACTTACACTCATTTCTGTCTTCTTTATTTGAACCTTTGTGTATCTGTGATTGTGTGCATTCAGATGTTCACACACATGTGAATTCACATCCAGTCCATAAATAGATTTCCATTGTATTTGGCCATCTCTAGCATGGGTCTAATCTATCTAGCTATTAGGGGCACTTTTCCCTAAAGCATGTGAAAAATATGACTAACCAAGGTCAAATTTCATCCCTATAATGAGAGAATCTTTATATGTTTATATGCTTTAACATATACTCCAGAAAAGTTTCCAGGATATCTAGATTTGTGTTTAACTTAGGACTTAACTTTTAGGGACTAGCCTCCTTGTCTATGTTACCAAGCCTCAATCTTTCTACCTGTCTGAATCAGATCTCAGATCATGCGAAACCAAGACTCCACAGCCATCAATTTGTACAAGAAAGATGTTAATGTGGGCCCTGCTTGGGTTCAGGCAATTAACCAGTTTAAACATGTAAGACAAGATGCTACATTTATTCAGCATCTAAATTCTTATTTATAGGGTAAACGGAATAGAGACCAAAAGAGATAATCCACTTAATGGTTTCCCAATAATCGGAAATCTACTATAAATCTTCCATTGTTATAGATGCTCCTAGTGTTGAATTTTGGTACTTCAGTGTGAGGAACTCTCTCAAGGAAAGTGACATGGCTCTGAGTCACCTCAATTAAGAGGTAATACCTTAGACAAATCTCTAGTAGTTAGGGTAAACATCATAGCATTGCAGTGGTAAATGGTTATAAGAGTAATAAGATGAATACTTTAAAATAAGAAATAGAAAAGTTAGTATGTATCTCTATACAATCCCTCATAAAGGCATATGAGAAAAGAATAAAAACACTAACAGTTCAAGAAGGAACACATGAACTATTGAAGGACTTCATGATGGTTAGGGTATATAGGCAAGTAGTATTTAAACTTTCCTTACTGGAATTTACAAATGGAGTCTTTAAAGATTAGACATCACAAATTCTCAGCTTTGTGTGCCAAGAAGTCTATACCAACAATTCTGCCTTTATAATCTATAACTTGTGAGAGATAATGCAGCAAATAAGCATAATAATGGTTATTTTCTCCTAAAACATCATTTACAATATGAAGCAATATCAATTTGCTAACTGGAAGCAATTTTATAACTCCTCCTTTATTTTTTCTTTAATTTTTCTGTGGTTTATTTTGATTTTTAATATATTTTTTGTTTAAATTAGAAACAAGCTTGTTTTATTCAATTCCAGGTCCCTTATCCTCCTGCCCTTCCCTATACCCCCCACCAACCCCCATCCCATCCACTTTCTGCTCCCCAGGTATGGTGAGGAGATCTTCAAAGACTGTGATATCATTTGGAGCAGGGTCCAGGTCTTCCCCTATGTGTCTAACCTGAGGGAGTATCTCTCTATGGGGAATGGGCTCCCAAAGTCCATTTGTATACTAGGGATAAATACTGGATCTACTACCAGAGATCCCCATAAGACTGTCCAGTCCTCCAAACTAACACCACATTCAGGGACTCTGGATCAGTCCTATACTGGTTTCCCAGCTATCAGACTGGACTCCAGTAATTCCACTCTTGTACATTCATGCAAAAAGGACATCTGTTCAACTATGTTCAGAGCAGCATTATTTGTAATAACCAAAATCTGGAAGCAATCTCAATGCCCCTCAACTGAAGAATGGATGGAGAAAACATGGCACATTTACACAATGGAGTACTACTCCGCAGAAAAAATAATGAAATCTTGGAATTCCCTGGAAAATGAATGGAACTAGAAGAAACCATCCTGAGTGAAGTAATGTACTCACAACAAGACAAACAAGAGCCTTCATCTTGTAGCTGATGGAAGAAGCAGATACCCACAGCTAAACACTGATCCGAATTCCTGGAATCCAGTTGCAGACAGGGATGAGTGATGAGCAAAGTGGTCAAGACTAGGCTGGAGAAACCCACAGAATCTGCTTACCTGAACAAGGGAGAGCTCATAGACTTCAGTCTGATAACTCCTCCTTTAAAACAACAATAATAATAATGATTACAATTCTATTGTTGCTGATTGCATGCTTGCCATGTGCCAGGGATTCTCCTGGTATCCTTTCCATTTTTAAATCACTTGAAGTTTTCATACTCAATGAGTAGCACACCATGATTACTTCTATTTTACAAATGAGGGAAGTAGGGCAGGAAGTCTATCCTCTTCCTAGTTATACAAAACATACAACAACCACTAGGCAGAGAGGAGGTGGAAAGACAGAAAGAGAGAGGTGGGGGAATGGGCATTTGAAACATAAAAGCCCATTTATGTCCCATGACACAGATTTTCTATCAAGGTAATACCATCTAATCTTCCTCAAACATTCCCACCAACTAGGAATCAGCAAGCATTCAAATACAAGAACCTATGGGGTCCATATTCATTTACAAAACCAGTACAACACCACCAGAATTGAGGGACTCTACAGCAACAAGACATGAACACACCAAAGCAGATGAAGCAGAAGAGAATGTCCTAAAAAACATCATGAAAATTATAGTGGTCCTCAAAGATGATACAAGAAAATCCCTTGAAGATATGGGGGGAAAAACAAACAAAAATTTGGAAGAAATATAGAAAATGACCAAGCAAAAAAAAATCAAGAAATAAATAAATATCTTAAAGAAATCAATGAAAATATAGATCTCCTGAGCATATTGGGAGTTGGGGGGAACAGTGAGTGGAGTGGGAGCTAGGAGAAAGAGGAGGGGAGGAGAAAAGAGAACACAGGAGTAGGAAGACTGAGTCAGGAGAGGGATAGATTAGAGACGAGAGAGAGAGAGAGAGAGAGAGAGAGAGAGAGAGAGAGAGAGAGAGAGACCATTAAAAAGGGAGCCATTATAGGTTTGGAGATAAAACTGACTCTACAGAAATGTCCAGAGACTTACCAGACTGACCCCAACTAAAAATTTGAGCAACAGTGGAAAAGCTACCATAAAAATGCCCTTCCCTGATAATGAAATTGATGACTAACTTATCCACCATCATAGAGCCCTCATCTAGTAGCTGATGGAAACAGAAGCAGGCACCCACACCTAAACACTGAGCAGAACTGGAATCCAGATTCGAAGAGGGAGGACAAGACCAGGCTACAGAAAACCACAGAGATAGCTTACCTGAACAAGGAGGAGCCAATGGGCCCCCAGACTGATATCTGGGAAACCAGCATTGGACTGACTCAGAAACCCTGAACATGGGTCTCAGTTAGAAGGCCTAGATAGTCTAAGGGACCTCTGACAGTGTAACCAGGATGTATCCCTGGTACATGAAGACTTTAGGACACATTCCCCATGGAGGGATATTCCCTTAACTTAGAGGCAGAAGGGAGGGCCTAGTTCCTACTCCAAATGACTTGACAGATTTAGATGACCCCTCCTGAAAGGCACCACCCTCCCTGTGGAGTGGGAGGGATGGATGAGTCATGGGGTGGTCATGGGGCATGGGAGCAATGGAGGAAGGTATGAAGGGAGAGGGAGCTTGAATCCATATGTAATAAAGAAAAAAAAGCAAGGAAAACCAAGAAAAAGCAATCAAACAGATGAGGGAAACAATTCAAACACTTCAAGACCAGGAAACAGAAATAGAGACAATAAATGAACACAAACTGAAGGAATGCTGGAAACAGAAAAGCTGGGTAAATGATCAGGAACTACAGATGTAAGCATAACCAACAGACTACAAGAGATTGAAGAAAGAGTTTCAGGAGATGAAGATCAACTAGAGGAAATAGGTTCATCGACCAAAGAAAATCTTAAATCCAACAAATCCTTAATATGAAACATCCAGGAAATGTGAAGCACCTTGAAAATGTAAAACCTAATAAATATAGGCATAGAAGTGGGCAAAGAATCCAACTTCAAAGATGCAGAAAACATAGTCAACAAAAATCACTGAAGGAAACTTTCCCAACCTGAAGAAAGGCATGCCTACGTAAGTACAAAAACCTGTGAAACACTAAATAGACTGGACAAAAAATAAAGTTCCCTTGCCACATAATAATCAAAACACCTAACATACAGAATAAAGACAGACTTTAATAAGAGCATAAAAAAGTCCAGGTAACATATAAAGGCAGACCTATAAAATTACACCTTATTTGTCTATAGAAATATTGAAAGTCAGAAGGTCCTGGATAGATGTCCTACAAACACTAAGAGTCCACAGATGCTAGCCCAGGCTACTATACCAAGCAAAACTCTCAATCATTATAGATGGAGAAAACAAGATATTCCATCACAAAACTAGATTTACACAACACATATCCACAAATCCAGCCCTGCAGAAATTTCTGCAAAGAAAAGTCCAACCCAAGGAAGTTAATTACACTCCCAAAAATATAGGCACTAGATAATCCCACTTTACTATTACCACCCCCCAATAAAGCGGGGCAAATCTATTCTCAATACCACTGCCAACAACAAATGCAAAACAAACAAGAATTAATAATCAATGGACGTTATATTCCCTCCATATTAATGTCTTAACTTGCCTAAAGGAAGACATTGGTTACCAGAATGAATATGAAGACAGAATCCATCCTTCTGCTGCACACAAGAAACACATCTAAGCTTCAAAGACAGACACTACCTCAGAGTAAAGGGTTGTGAAAAGATTTTCCAATCAAATGGATCCAAGAACCAAGGAAGTGTATCTATCCTAATATCTAACCAAAATCAATCAAAAGAGATGAAGAAAGTCATTTCTTACTCATCACAGGAAAAAATCCATCATTACAAAGTCTCAATTCTGAACATGTAAGCCCCAAATACAACACCGGCATTTGTAAAAGAAGCATTACTAAAACTCAAATCCCACATAAAACCTCACACACTTATAATGAGAGACTTCAACACCCCATTCTCACTGCTAGACAGGACCACCAGAGAGAAAATTAACAAAGAAACAAAGGAACTAACAGAAGTTATGCCCCAATTGTTTAACAGATATCTATAGAACATTACATCCAAACACAAAAGAATATACCTTCTTCTCAGTGCCACATAGAACCTTCTCTAAAATTGACCACAAGCAACATAGAAAACCTCAACAGAAAAAAAGGAATAGTCCCCTGTATCTTATAAGACCACCATGCTTTAAAGTTGAAATTCAACAACAAAACAAATTGCAGAAAACCTACAAAACCATGGAAACTGAACAATGCCCAATTGCACCATTCTTGAGTCAAGTAAAAAAAGAATTTAAAGACTTCCTAAAATTAAATTAGAATGAAGGCACAACATATCCAAACTTATGGGGCAGTTTAAAAGGAGTACTAAGAAGAAAGTTCATTGCCCCTAAGTTCCCACATGCAGAAAATGGAGGACAGTCATATTAGAGAATTAACAGCACAACTAAAAGCTCTAGAAGAAAAAGAAGCAAATTCACTCTGGAGGAGTAATAATCAAGTTCAGGACTGAAATCAATGAAGTAGAAACTAGGAAAACAATACAAATAATCAATGTAACAAAGAGTTGGTTCTTTGAGAAAATCAACAAGATAGACAAACCTTTATCCAAACTAATAAAAAAGCAGAGAGAGAACTTAAAAATTAGCAAAATCAGAAATGAAAAGCAGGATACAACAAAGGATATTGAGAAAATCAGAGAATATTCAGGTCATACTTTGAATACCTATATTCTATAAAATTCAAAAATTAAAAGGAAATGGATAAATTTCTGGATATGTCACTTACCAAAATTAAATCAAATCAAGAACAGATAAGCAATTTAAGTAGACCTATAACCGCTAATGACATAGAAGCAGTCATCAAAAATCCCCCAAACAAAAAACCACAGGGCCAGATTCAGTGTTGAATTCTACCAGAAATTCAAAGAAGAGTTAATACCAATACTCCTCATATTGATTCATGCAATAGAAGAAGGTTCATTGTCAAACTCTTTTTATGAGACTGCTTTCACTCTGGTACCCAAGCTACACAAAGACACAACTAAGAAAGAGAATTACACACCAATATCCTTCATGAACACTGATGCAAAAATACTCAATAAAATACTGGCATATTAAATCCAAGAACATATCAGAGAAATCCCCCAACATCACCAAGTAGGCTTCATCCCTGGGTTGTGGGGATGGTTCAACATATGAAAATCTAACGATGTAATCCACCATAGAAACAAGCTGAAATAGAAAAATGGTATGATCATCTCACTAGATGATGAAAAAGCCTTTGACAAAATCAAACATTCATGATAACAGTTTTGGAGAGATCAGGGATAACAGGAACATACCTAATCATAATAAAAGCAATATACAGTAAACCAACAGCCAACTTAACTTAGATATGAACCATAAACAAACTCATAATTGTAGAAAAATATTAAGTACTATACGAGACAGACGCCAAAAATCCAGGCTGTAAAAAAACAGAATATCAGTGCCAAAAAATAGAGTAACCAAAAGCCCTACCCTTAAAATGGCTAACAGATGAACCTGTCTGTCTAGGGCAATGGCCTATAACCTCTGAGAAGTTAGAGGCTTTAGCAAACCCGGTTCAGGAACAGCTAAATGCTGGCTGGACATATCGAGGAATCTACCAACCCTTGGGACTCTCCTGTATTTGTTATCAAAAAGAAATCTGGAAAATGGAGAATGCTTACAAACCTGACAGCCATCAATAAAGTTATCCAGCCAATGAGTTCCCTATAGCCTTGAATGCCCTTGCCTTCTTTGTACCTAAAGAATGACCTATTATAGTTATTGATATAAAGGTTTGCTTCTTCACTATACCTTTACAGAGATCAATTAGATACAAATTGGAAAGGAAGAGATCAAATTATCACTATTTGAAGATGATATGATAGTTTACATAAGTGACCTGAAACTCTGCCAGGGAAGTCCTATAGCTAATAAACACCTTCAGCAATGTGGCAGTATACAAGATTAACTCAAGAAAAAAAAATAAATATCTCTATAATATTGAGACAAAAAAATAGGATGAGAAAGAAATCAGAGAAACATCACCCTTTACAACAACCAAAAATAACATAAAATATCTTGGGGTAACACTAACCAAACAAGTGAAAGTCCTATAAAGCAAGAACTTTTCATATTTTTTATTTTTTATTCATTTTTCTTATTTTACATATTGATCCTAGTTAAAGAAACTAAAAAATATAATGAAAAAATGGAAAGAATAGCCCATGCTCTTATGTAGGTAGGATCAACATAGTAAAACTGGCAACTTGTAGAACCCAATCTACAGATTCATTGCAATTCCAGTCAAAATCTCAGCATATTCTTCAATGACCTTGAAAGTACAATACTCAACTTTATATGGGAAAACAAAAGACCCATAAGAGCCAAAACAACCCTGTATAATAAAGGAACATCAGGAGGCATCACCATCCCTGAGTTCAAACTCTATTATATTATAGGGCTGGAGTCCTGAAAACAGCTTGGTATTGGTGCAAAAATAAACAGATAGACCAATGGAATCAAATTGGAAACCCTGATATTAACCCACACAACTACAAACACCTGATTGATTTTGACCACACAGCTAAAATATATAGAAAGAGAAAAGAAAGAGAAAAGTGTCTTCAACAAACCTTACTGGAATAACTAGACGCTAGTGTGTGGAAGACTGCATATAGATCCATGTCTATTGCCATACACAAAACTATTGATGTTTGATAAGGATTAGGAGAAACAAATAGGCCAAATAAATGTTTTTTCAGGGACAAATAACTTACAACATAGACAGATGAACACCAGCAGGTTCCTGGCCCCACGGATGCCTCCGGATGTACTCCTGTCCCCATGCTTCAAGCAAGAGAGCTCTCAGAGCCCCCTCCTCAGACTTAGTTCCCCGAGGTAACATCCGCCCCTGTCTCCACCCACCAATAGATGTGGTCTGTGCCACAGGTGAGAAAAGTGAATATCTCATGACACAAAACTCATGTCCAAATGGATCAAAGACCTCAGCATAAATCCAGCCACACTAATCCTTTTAGAAGAGAAAATGGGAGGTACCCTTGAAAGAATTGGTACAGGAGACTTCTTCCTGAAAATAAGACCAGTAGCATGGACACTGAGATGGAAAATTAATAAATGGGACCTCATCAAACTGAGAAGCTTCTGTAAGGCACAGGACAAGGTTAACAAGACAAAGCCGAAGACCACAGAGTGGGAAAAGATCTTCACAAACCCCACATCTGACAGAAGGCTGATGTTACGGGCAGGTTTTATTATTTGTTCCTCCCCACTGGCCTCCGGGTCCTGCCGCCACGGTCCTGCTGCCACGTGAGCCCCAAATAACACTCAGAGATTCTGTATTTGATACAATCCTGTTGGCCAGGTACCATTATTGTTTATGGGCTAGCTCTGGCTTAATTATTAACCCATTTCTACTTATCTAATTACTTCCACGAGGCTCATCTTATCCGGGATCCGCGGCTGGTGTCTTCCTTTTTCCCCGGTCTACATCTTCATCCCTCCCACTACTTCCTCTTTCCTCCTCCTGGTCTCCTAGCCCCACCTATCTTGTTTTCTATTGGCCACAGGCTTTATTAATTAACCAGTATGAGAAATATATTTACAGAATAACATCTCCCATCATCTCCACTTTTCTGTCTAAAATAAAAGAAGGGGTTTAACCTTAACATAGCAAAATATAACATACAACAGTTATCAAATAAGAATCACAGTTAACAATATTTAGTCCATTAACATTTTGTAAGACTTAAAGAAAATATTATCTAACCTATCTTTGTGAGTCTAAGGTCCTATATGTAACTATATGTAACTTATCTTTAATCCTAGCTAAGGAAAACTATAACCATAATTATCTGTCTTCAACTCCTTCAAAGACCACAGAAGGATAATATATAAACTCTAAAAATGACAGAGACAATTCATTGCCTGGTCGTCACCCGAAGTTCTTCTGTTATGTTCCATCTTCAGCACATTGGCCATAGTGTGCCTGGCAGATTCTTCAGCAAAGCAGGAAACTTTAAACTGTCCATCAGTATTGGCAGTTTGTCAGTCATTTTTCTCTGTGTCCTGTAGACTGTCTGGCTGCCTATTCCATGAAGCAGGAATCCTGTAGCAATGTCCATCTTGCATCAGCAGTCACCTTTTTGTGGGTCCTGCATGTCCAGTTTCTACAACATGAAGTTAAACAGTCCAGAAGAGCAGTACCTTGCCCAAATGGCTAGTCCTGCCATATTAGAAGCAAACTCCATAACATGTTTCTTCAATATCTATTTTCCTTTCTGACACAGGTGGTGTTACCAGGAGCAGCTGTGCTTCACTGTCAAGAAAAACCCTAAACCATTTTAAATGCCATATTCTGTAGGTCTTTGAAAGGTTTGAAGAATGCCTATTCATCTCAAATATATCTCTGCATATCTAGAAATCCTAACTAACTTAACTCCAAGTTTTAACTATCATAGGTAACTCTCTATAATCTGTATTAAATTATACATTACATTTTCCAATGAGCTATATAAACATAATACCTAAACAAGAGGAGATATATACATATCATAAAATTGACCTTAAATTGTATCAATAAAAGAAAATCCATTCCGAAGCAAAGTATTCATATCTATACCATAATTCCCTTTTTACTTTTAAAAAGATTGTTTGTGGTTATAGCCATTTATAACCAAGTCCATTTAAATGAAAACAAACATTTATAAACAACATTTGGGAATTTGGGAATCGTACTTTCCAAACTACTTCCTGCTGGTAGAGGGCGCTGTCATGGGGGTCCAAAAAAGACACAGAAATCTTGGCTGTAGTGGTCTGTAAGGTTGCAATGTCCCATTGACGTTGCTTCAGGGGGTCTTGCTTGATCAAACCACGTCAGTCTGGAAGTAATCCAGTAGCTTTTTATTTTCTGTGGAAACAAAAATAGAAATCCTTTTCCCCAGTAACTTGTCCTTAGGCTTAAATTTTGGAGTCAAAGCATTTTTAAAATATATAAATCGAATTAATCTAGCAGCATTTCTTTTATCAGTAGTTGTTATTTTCTCAGCCATCAAATAATTTAAAGACAACAGAATCACATATAGTATCCAAAATTTCTCTGTGCTTTCCATTTTTACGTGGCTTTTTTTATTACTCTATTTCTTCTACTTCTATTTTTACATATTTTGAGACAGGGTTTCTCTGTCTAATTTTTATCTGTCCTGGAATTTCCTCTGTATACCAGGTTTACTTTGAAATCACAGAGATCTGTTTGCCTATGCCTCCCGAGTGCTGGGATTAATGGCATGTGCCACTATATCTACCCATTCTATTTCTTTTTTTCTTTTTTAAACCATTGTATTCTGTTTCTTTTTCTCTCCCAAGCCAGCATATTTTTAAAAACACAGTGTTAACCTTCATTGCAGCTCTCATACACACCAATGAATTGTTAGCAGAGCTCCTTAAAAGCAAGGCTGTTTTTTTTACCACTTATGCTAATTTTGTAAACCTCTCTTAAAGGAGCCGCACAAATCTCTGTCTACGGCAAAATAAAACCAACCAAGAAAATGCTGCTACCAAGAGGACTTGTTTGTCTCTGTTCTTTTGTTTCTAAAAACTATTTTTTAAGCTTTTGTTAAGTTTAAATGAAAGTTCTCAGTCCCACTTCTGACACCATTATGTTACGGGCAGGTTTTACTCTTTGTTCCTCCCCACTGGCCTCCCAGTCCTGCTGCCAAGGTCCCGCCGCCACGTGAGCCCCAAATAACACGTCGAGACTCTGCATTTGATACAATCCTATTGGCCACTTTACCTTTATTGTTTATGGGCTAGCTCTGTCTTAATTATTAATCCATTTCTACTTATCTAAGTATTTCCACGTGGGTCATCTTATCCGGGAGTTGCGGCTTCCTTCCTCCCTAGTCTACATCTTGATCCCTCCCAACTACTTCCTCTTTCCTCCTCCTGGTCTCTTAGCCCCACCTATTTTGTTTCCTATTGGCCACAGGCTTTGTTAATTAACTAGTATGAGAAACATATTTACAGAATAACATCTCCCATCAGGATGATCTCCAAAATATACAAAGAATTCAAGAAGCTAGGCACCAAAACACCAAATAATCTAATTAAAAATTGGAGTACAGAATTGAATAGAGAATTCTCAATAGAAGGATACAAAATGGTTGAAAGACACTTAAGAAATTATTCAACAGTTTTAGCCATTAGGGAATTGCAAATCAAGGTAACTCTGGGATACCATCTTACTTCTGTCAGAATGGATAAAATGGGGAACACCAATGACAGTTTATGCTGGAGAGAATGTGGAGAGAGTGGAATATGTCTCCATTGCTGGAAGGAGTGCAAAGTTATATAGCCATTTTGGAAATCAGTATGGCTGTTTCTTAGTAAAATGGGAATCAGTCTACCACAGGATACAGCAATTTCACTCTTAGCCATGTACCGAAAATATGAACATCCATGCAACAAAGACATCTGTTCAAGTATGTTCATAGCATCATTATTTGTAATACCTAGAACCTGGAAACAACCTAGATGTCCCACAACTTAAAAATGGATAAAGAAAATGTGGTACATTTACACACTGAAGTACTACTCAGTGGGGAAAAAAACAAAACCAACCAACCAAGCAAACAAACAACAACAAACAAAAAACAAAAAACAATGTTATAGTGAAATTGTCAGGCAAATGTATGGAACTAGAGGAAACCATCCTGAGTGAGGTAACCCAGTCACAAAAGAAATGAACATGGTATGTACTCACTCATATATGAATTTTAGACATAGAGCAAATTACCATAATCCTACAATTACACCTCCAGATGAGCTAGGATACATGGAGAACACTAAGAGAGACATACAAGGTATCCTGAGCATATGGGGAGCATGGGGAGGAGCAATGAGTGAAGAGAGAGTTAGGAGAAGCAGAAGGGGGAAAGAGGAGGGGAGAGGAGAACAGGAGAGACCAGGAATATTGAGTTGGGGGAGAAATGGAAGAGAGCAAGAAAAATAATACCATAATTGAGGGAGCCATTATAGGTTTGAAGATAAACTGGCACTAGGGAAATCTCCAGAGACATAAAAATGATGACCCCAAATTACAATCTTCCCTTTCACAATAAAGAAATTAATAGCTATCTTATATGCCATCCTAGAGCCCTCATCTAGTAGCTGATGGAAAAAGAAGCAGACACCCACAACTAAACACTGAGCCCACTCCTGGAATCTAGTTGCAGAGAGGGAGAAGTGATGAGCAAAGGGATCAAGACCAGGCTACAGATACTCACAGAGACAGCTGACCTGAACAATGGGTAGCTCATGGACCCCGACTAATAACTGGGAAATCAGTGTAGGACTGACCCAGATCCCTTGAACATGCGTCTCAGTAGGAAGGCCTGGGCATTTTATTATAGCCTCAAATAATATATCTTATTGTTACTGTAACTGAACAACTGAAGACTTAGCTACCAGAAGATGGAAATATATTTCATTCTCATGGATTGGTAGGATTAACATACTAAAAAGGGCCATCCTAACAAATTGTTCTATGCCTAAATTCCACCCAAGCATATTCTATCATGGCAACATGGAACTATTTATAAGTGACAATAAAGTCCTCAGAAGTTGTTTTGCTCTTTCAAAAAAACATGGTCATCTTGCCAAAAGTAATCTACAGATTTAATACCATCACCATCAAAATTTCAACACAATTACTTACAGACCTTGAAAGGAAAATTCTTACCTTCATATGAAAGAAAACAAACAAAAAAACCAAAACCAGGATAGCTAAAATAATCTTGAATAATAAAAGAAGGCATCCCTGACTTCAGGTTGTACTACAAAAAAAAAAAAAAAAAAAAAAAAAAAACATGGTATTGGCATAAAACCAGGCATGTTGATCAGTGAAATCAAATAGAAGATCCAAACATAAACTCACACACCTATGGACATCTTATCTCTTTCAGAATACTGAAGATAAATAACACAAGTGACAGTATATACAAGCAAGATTATGGAGCCAGGGGAGTGGCCCTCAATTCAGTGGGAGAGCAATCTTATATAGCCACTATGGAAATCAGTATGGCAGTTCCTCAGAAAATTTGAAAGTGAACAACCTCCATACCCAGCATGTACCCAAAGGACACTTCATCCTACCACAAAGACACTTGTTCAACCATGTTCATTGCAGCTTTATTCATAACAGCCATGTAGCATGTATGTTTCCGCCAGCCTGCCAGCCTGCCAGCCCGCCAGTCTGGGCCCATAGCTGCGCCAGCCCCAAATAACACTCAGAGACTCTGTATTTGATACAATCCTGTTGGCCAGTTACCATTACTGTTTATGAGCTAGCTCTGTCTTAATTATTAACCCATTTCTACTTATCTAAGTATTTCCACGTGGTCGTCTTATCGGGGAGCCGGCAGCAGGCGTATTCCTTCCTCCCTGGGCTACATCTCGACTCCTCCCTACTACTTCCTCATTCCTCCTTCTAGTTCCTAGCCCTGCCTACCTAGTTTTCTATTGGCCAACAGGGATTTATTAAATAGTATGAGAAACATATATACAGAATAACATCTCCCATCACAGCCAGAGACTGGATACCACTTGGATATCCTTCAACTAGAGAATGGGGAACAATGTCTTTCATTTAAACAATGAAATGTTATTCAGCTATTTAAAAAATGACATCATGAAATTCCCTGTGAAATGGATACAACTAGAAAATAAAATCATCCTGAGTGAGGTAACCCAAATACAGAAAGAAAAATATAGTATTATTCACTAATAAGTTGATGTTAGCCATTAACTAATTAATAAACAAGCTTTAACCTATAGACCAAGAAGGTTAGGTAAAGAGGTGGGCTCTGGGGTGATACATGGATCTCCTTGGAAAGGGGAACTAAAATAAATGTTTTACCTTCACTGGATGGCAGTTGTACATGCTGGTTTTTCCTGCCAGGTTGCCAGGTGCCTGACCCACCAGCCCGCCTCCAGCCTGCCTGCCACTGGTCTGGTGCGCTGGCCCCAAATAACAAGCTGAGACTCTGTATTTGATACAATCCTTTTGGCCAGTTACCATTATTGTTTATGGGCTAGCTCTGTCTTAATTATTAACCCATTTTTACTTATCTAATTACTTCCACGAGGCTCATCTTATAGGGGAGCGGTGGCTGGCATCTTCCTTCCTCCCCGGGCTACATCTTGATCCCTCCCAACTACTTCCTCTTTCCTCCTCCTAGTCTCCTAGCCCCACCTATCTTGTTTCCTATTGGCCACAGGCTTTATTAATTAACCAGTTTGAGAAACATATTTACAGATTAACATCTCCCATCAGGCAGTGGGTAGGATTAGGACGGAACAGGAGATGGGATGGAGGAAGAGTGCATGGAGTGTTGGAATTATGGGGCATTTGTGGGCTGAGGTGAAAACCCAGTGCAATGGAAACTTCCTGTAATCTATGGAAGTGTTTCTAATGAGGATTCCTAGAAATGAGGCATATAGAGTCTCATCTGGTCATGTCTTGTATCAAGGCAAGAATTCCAGTGGTAGGTCTGGGTTGCAGTCAATTGAGTTGTTGGACAAAGAGGGTCCCATTGCAATCCCCAAACAGCTCATACTTGTGATAACAGTTGTTCTCTGCAAACTGACATCATAACCACCTTGTCATCACACAATATATTGAACAGGGAGAATTTGAGCTTTCATTCCAAAGTCTGTTATTCTGATGAGTTTCCCTTTTATGCAACTTGTCTTTTCCTTTTGTAGCTTCTATACACTACCATTGTTTTGTATATTCTGTGTTTTAACTATGATAAGCAATGGGAATTTTCTTTTCTGTTCTTTTTTATTTGGTGTTTTGTGTGCTTCTGGTGCATCTGTATGTATCCATGCATCTTTTCTTACTTTGGGGAAGTTTTCTTCTTGATCTTAATGAAGATCTGGTCTATGCCATTGACTTGGACTTCTCCCTCATCTATGCCTATAATGCAAAAGTTAGGATTTTGTTCATGTTGTTTCACATTTTCTTTCCCATGTTTAATTAAAATTTAGTCTAGATCATCTACTTTATCTTGTCTTCATATCTTCTGCTTCATTTATTTAGCGTGTAAGGCTTTCCTCTGAGTTTCCTAGTTGAATTAATGGGTTTGTCGGTTCCATCTTCATTTCTACTTTAGTCATCTTTGATGTTTCCACTTCCTTTTGTCTTTTCTTGTATATCAGTTGGATCTTTGTTCTCCTTATGTTCTTTCTCTTTAATTTCAATGAGCAGATTCTTCATGTCATCTTTAAATTTCTTGAATTTTCGATGAACTTTATGATTCCTGTTTTAAATTCTGTGTCTGGGGGTTTCTCTAGTAAATACTCATTATCAAATATTTCTTAGGGACTGCTATGCTTTAGAGAAGAGATACTGACTTGTTATTTTATATGGTTCATATATTTGTTATGAGCTCTAGGAATGTGGACTTCTTTTGCTATTTCAAAGTCTGATATGGATAAAGCAGTTTGGGGAGGAAAAGAGGATTCATAGCCAAGTTGAGTTAGCAATTGGAAATGGTTTGCATAGAATCAAGTCACATAGACAGAGGGGACTGGGCTGGTATACAGAATGGGTATGAACTGTCAGTCATAATAAACAATCCCTCCCTTAAGCTGATTTTGTCAGGGTGACAGGAAATGATAATAAGACTTTGGTCTCAATTTACAGATATTTTTGGATCCTTCCTAATAATGAGCACTGCTCACTTTCCCTGCATCCATTTCATTGGCTTTTCTTCTTTCACCTAATGGTCTTATTTTATTTACAGCCTTCTGTGTTTGTGTGTGGTATTTCCTCTGCCTGAACTGTGCTACTCATCCTCTTCCATGGTATACTCATTTCCGATCCATCTTTCCAATCATAGTTTACTAAGCCTAACCTGTACTTTCATATGGATTTTTTGTCATTTACAGTTTTATAGTCATTTGTGGGATCATCTGACAAAACATGTTTTCCTACACTAAGACATTTCCTAAATATTTTTAGTGTTGGAATTTCAAAATGGGTTCTTCGTTGTGACTACAGTGAAGGACTATATGGAATGTGACATTTAGCAGTAACTCTGACCTAGCCTCTACCTCAAAAGATCAGAAGCACCTCACTTGAGTTGTGACAATTTAAACTCATATCCAAGAGCAGTATATGTTCTGTGTGGGGAGAAGGCCTATCCTATTTGAGAACTACTGTCCAAGACTGAAGGCCTTATAAGGAGAGATAGTGTACTGGCTGTTTTTCATCTGCCCATCTTTACCATCTGTATTTCTCTATTTTCTCTGTGCCTCGAGAGACTAACTAATATTACATCAATAGGCTCCTTTGTCTTATGGGTTAAATTGAGCATGGCCTTTGCAAAAAATTCTGAGAAAACTCAATCACAAAGAGGAAGTAAGATAGAGGTATTTATTCTGCCATTCACTGGGTAATCATAGTTTGACTGCAAAGTTAAATGAAACACCACAGCCCTGCCTTGGTTTCTTTTCTATTACTGTGACAAAATATTCTTGAGTAACACAACATAAGAGAGAAAGAATTTATTTTCGTTTGCAGTTCTAGGTTACAGTCCATATTGGTGGCTAGCTGAAGGCTTCCGAGTCTTGAAGCAGCTGATATTACCTTCTCAATCAGAAGAGAACAGAAATTAAGGTGTTCAGCTGCTCGCCTTCTCCACTTCACACAGAGATATTATCATCCTGTATCCACATACTGTTTTCAACATGCATGGAGTATTATTTTTGTCTTTGGGGTTGCTTTCAACCTATTGGTTGTTTACAGAAAGTGATTGACACAACCATATACATACATACATTATTCTGGGTCATGGGCAGAGAAGAGTATATAGTCAAAAGTAAAACTATGCATTTAGTTTATGTTGTGAAATCTGATTGCATGGGAAAAGCAAGGCTTAGTAAGGTTGGTCACATTGCTTTCTTAAAGGCAATTTAAATTTACCACAATAATCCAACTCTCCAGCCCATCAGCTAGCTTTTTCACACAGCTTGGTATCACCACCCTAGGAAAGGTCCTGCCTTTAGGATGTATAAAAATGACAACTACAGCTAACCAGGGCTTTCTACCCATTGTCAACTTGACAACCAAACACATAATTTTTTCATAATTATAAATATTAGTTAAAGACATCATTGTGTAGCAGAATTTTATTTTTTGGCATCAGTCATGTCTATGGCTAGTAACACTTTGTGGAAACAAATTCTATCATCCATCATGTGTGGGGATAAAAATGTTAGTGCATTTTACTGGGCAGAGCTAACAAGCTGTTTTCCACAATGATGGGAAATTGAGGCCCCATAACAAGGCCTTTTCTTCTAAGTATAAATAGAATTCAAAGCTAATTATACATTCACAAAATATGCTTCATTTTTAAAAACTCTAAAAGAGAAAGTGTAGTTTGTCTAAATCAGATTATTTTTAAAAGCCTACAGCATGTAAACTCTACTGGTTTATTTTATTATGGTTAATTTTTCTACCTATACACTTTAATTTTCTTTTTTTCTTTTGATTTTTACTTCTCTCATGCAATACATTCAAACCAAACATATGAACAAGGGACAGGGCTCAATACCCTTGGACTTAAGTTTTGAAGTCAAAGCATTTTAAAAATATATAAATTGGATTAATTTAGTAGCACTGATAATCAAGTGTATTGTAGCAATTATTTCTTCCTTAGCAATTGAGCAATTTAAAGACCACATCATAGCATACAGTCTCCAGATTCTTTGTGTGCTTTCTGTCTTTATGTGGCAATTTGTTTACTCTATTTCTTCTATTTTTACTTTTTTTCATTTTTTGAGACAGGGTTTCTCTGTGTAACTTTTACCTGTTCTGGAATTAACTCTGTATACCAGGTTTGCTTTGAAATCACAGAGATCTGTTTGCCTCTATCTCCAGTGTTTTAAAGGTGGAATTAAAGGTGTTTTCCACCATATCCAGCTACTTTCTCTAGATGCTCAAACATACCATTGAACTGTTAGCAGCACTTATGATCAGTCAGGAAACCTCCCTTAAAGGAGATATAGAAGTCTCTGCTTGTTTCTAGCAAAACAGAGTTCAATCGAGAAAAATGCTGCTACCAAGAAGCCTTGATTGTCTTTGTTCTTTTGTTTCTAAACCCCTTTTAAGCTTTTGTCAAGTTTTAATTAAAAGTTCTCAGGTCCATGTTGCGGCGCCATATTATTATGAGCAGCTTTCCTGCCAGCCTGGTCTCACGGCTCTGCCAGCCCTAAATAACACACAGAGACACTGTGGTAGATATAGAGCTGTTGGTTTGTTACTAGTATTTCTTATTGGCTAGCTCTTTCTTAAATATTAACACATTTATATCAATCTAATTTTTTCCACATGGACTTATCTTACCAAAGAGAGGGTCCGGAGTTCTGTTCTCTTGATCCTACAAGTTGAATCTCTTCCTACCTCTCCCTGAAACCTCCTTGTCTCCTAGTCCCATCTATCTTGGTTTCCTATTTTCCAACAGTGTTTTATTTATTAGCCAATAATAGAAGCATATTTACAGAATAACATCTCCCATCAAAGAATACATTCCAAGCACAGCCCAATCATAGCCTCTCCCCTAGATCAACATTTCTTCCATTTAACTTCAGGACAAAGAGCAAACCTCCCAGGGATAGCAACCAAACATAGCTTAACAAGGTGCAGTAAGATTAGGAACAAATTCTCATGTCAAAATTTAACAAGGCAACCCAGTAAGAGGTAAAGGGACACAAGAGCAGGAAAAGAAATGAGAGACAACCCAGTCTCACTATTAGAAGTCCCACTAAATCCCTAAGCTAAATAACCACAATATATATGCAAAGAACCTAACACAGACCCATGTAGGTTCTTTGATTGCCACTTCAGTTATGGTGAGCCCCATAGTTGATTTTGTGAGCCATGTTCTCCTGGTGTCTTCAATCCATCTGGATCCTATTCCTCTTCCTCTTCTGCATTGTTCCATAAGCTCTACCTAATGCTGGCTGTGATCTCTATATCTACTCACATCAGCTGCTTGAGGAAGCCTTTCTGATGATGATTGGGCTAGACAACACGTGGGCACAGAAGATCACTTCCTAAAATATAACATAAATAGCACAGATACTGAGAGCAACAATTATTAAGTGGAACCTCCTGAAACTGAGAAGCTTCTGTAAGGCAAAGGACACTACTATCAATAACACAAAAGGATCAAAAAATCTTCATCAACCTCACATCAGACAGAGGACTGATCTCCAAAATATATAAAGAACTAAAGAAACTAGACATTAAAATACCAAATAACCCAATTAAAAAATAGAGTGCAGACATAAACAGAGAATTCTCAACAGAAGAATTTCAAATGAAAAGACATTTAAGGAATTGCTCAACATCCTTAGCCATCAGAGAAATGCAAAATCAAAACAACTCTGAGATGACGTCTTAACCTGTCAGAAATGCCAAGAAAAAAAAAAAAACAACTCTGAAGAGAGCGTATGGTGGAAAGGATGTGGAGAAAGGCAAACACTCCTCCATTGCCCATTGCTTCTGGGAGTGCTATCTTGTACAGCCACTTTGGAAATCAGTATGGCAATTTCTCTGAAGATTGAGAATCAACCTGCCTCAAGAACCAGCAATTCCCCTCTTGGGCATATACCCAAAGGATGCACATTCACACTACAAGGACATTTGCTCAACTATGTTCATAGTAGCATTATTTGTAATAGCCAGAACCTAGAACAAAGAATAGATAAAGTGAATATGGTGCACTTACACAGTGGAGTATTATTCACTTGTAAAAAATAATGACATCTTTAAATATGCTGGTAAATGGGGGAAAAAAGCAAAAAGCAAACAAACAAAACAACAACAACAAAAACGCATACTGAGTGACATAACCCAGACATAGATGTTAAGAATTGAAAAGTCATCTTGGTGGATTTTCTCTTTGATGAGTATAGTGTCCTCCCTGTCTCATTTGATTAATTTTAGTTTGAAGCCTATTTTGTTAGATAATAGAGGGCTCCACCAGCATGGTTCTTAGATTAATTTGCTTGGAAAATCTTTTTTCATCAATTTACTCTGATGTAATGCCTAGCTTTTGATGTTTTTATTTTATACAGTGGCAAGATGGATCATGTTTTCATATCTTTTCTGTTAGTCTGCGTCTTTTTTTTATTAGGGAGCTGATATGAAGAGCAATCAATGACCAATGATTATTAATTCCTGTTATTTTGTTATTTTTGTTGTTGTTGTTGTTGGTGGTGGTGTGTGTGTGTGTGTGTCCCTTCTTTGGTTTTTGCTGGTGTGAGAATATCTGTTTTATGTCTTTTTATGGTTGTATTTAACCTCTTGGGGTGTTCTTTCTAATATCTTCTTTATGCTGGATTTGTAGATAGATAACTTTTAAATATGACTTTATCATAGAACATCTTGCTTTCTCCATCTATGGTGATTGAACGTGTTGCTAGATATAGTAGTCTTGGATAGCATCTGCGGCCTCTTAGAGACTGTAGCACATCTGCCCATGCCCTTCTGACTTTTAGTATCTTCTTTGAGATGTCAGGTGTAAGTCTAATAGGTATGCCTTTATATGCTACTTGCACTATTTCCCTTACAGTTTTAATGTTCTTTCTTTGTTCTATTTATTTAGTATTTTTATTATAATGTGGTGAGGGTACTTTCTTTTGTATCCCAATCTGTATGGTGTTCTGTATGCTTCTTGTACTTTTATGAACATCTCCTTCTTTAAGTTGGAAAAAATTTCTTCTATGATTTTGCTGAAAATATTTTCTGAACACTTGATCTGTTCTTTGCTTCTTCTATTCCTATTATTCTTGAGTTTGGTCTTTGCATAGTGTCTTTGATTCCCTGAATGTTTTGTGTCAGAAATTTCTTTTAGATTTAACATTTACTTTGACTGTTCTATCTATTTCTTCTATACTAACTTCAATACTTGAGATTCTTTCGTCTGTCTCTTATATTCTGTTGGTGATACTTACATCTGTAGTTTCTGTTTGCTTACTTATATTTTCCATTTCCAGAATTATCTAAGGTTATATTTTCTTTATTGAGTCTATTTCCATTTTTAGGTCTGAAGCAGTTTTATTTGTTTCCTTCAAATCTATGTTTGTTTTTCCTTGGATTTCTTTAAGACATTTACTCATTTCATCAATATTTTGTCTTTTCCTTGATTTCTCTAGGGGATTTATTACCTTCTCTTTTGAAGACCTCTATAATCTTCATAAAGTTGGTTTTAAGATGTTTTTTGTTGTGCTTCAGCTGTGTTGAAATATGCAGGGTGTGCTGTAGTAAAAAACCTGTGTTCTGGTGGTGACATATTGACCTGGCTGTCATTTACTGCATTCTTAAGCTGGAGTCTAGGCATCTGGGTTTGGGGTTATTATAGGTATAGATGCCAATTTCTGGGTTTGTCTTTGTTGGGTGGGTGTTTTGTTCCTTGCTTTTATTTCTCTCTTCTGACCTATGTGATCTGTGGTTAAACATAGTATTCTAGTGACTTATGGTACCAAGTGTGGTCTCTTGTTGATCAAGTTGGGAACTGGAATTCTGGCAGCCTGCATAGCCTCTGATTCTATTGGACAGTGTGGACTCTCCTCCTGCAGACTCTCCACCCAAGTTGGGATCTGGAATAAGTCAATGAGAAGGGGATGAGGATGGGGTATAGTATTAGAGTGGGGGACACTGAGATAATGCAGAAGGTCCTCATGTGGGCAGACTACCTGATATTCTGGCAGGTATAGCCTTGTTCGAGTAGGTGGTGGCTGCCAGAGTTGAGTGCTGGTCTTCTGGCAGGTATGGCTTATTTGGGGGCGGGCCTATCTGCCTGAAGGGACCAAGAAAGTCCTAAATGTGTCACTTTTAAACATAAAGTTGTAAATCTTTGTCATAAGATCTCATGTTATATTATAATATAATCAACGTACAATATAATATAGTACAATTTAAGAAGTCCCACAGTATTTAAAACTTCTAACACTTTTAAAAGTCCAATGTATCTTAACTGTGGGCTTTTGTAAGATAAAAAGAAATAAAAGATAGTTTCTTATTCCAAGAGGGAAGGACCAGCTCGTAAAAATGGTGAAATTAAGCAAACCTGAAATCTAGAACAATACACCCTGCATCCAAATTCTTAATGTTCCGCATCTAGGACTCACTAATTATATAATTTTCTGGCTCACAGGGTCTTAGTGGGCCCACTTCTCAAACTCTGCATTGCAGCACACACACACACACACACACACACACACACACCTTGTCTTGGAAGCTCACGGTGGCTCTACACAGCAACTGCCACTATTTTTGGTAGATGTTCCTGGCATCTTCTGTATTTTGGAACTCCCCTGGCCTTTCTTGCTTTTTTCATAGGAACTCTAACCCTGCCACAGAGTGCCAAGCCTCAGTCAGTTTCTTTCTATGCAGCTTTCATTATTTGGGACAAATAACATGATGGTTGCTCTTATATGTCACCAACTTTGACTGCCAGTATGAAATACAGCCTTGGCACTCCTTTGACCACAAATTCTGTGTGCCATCCCTAGAAAAACACATTCCTTTTGTTCTCATAAAATACAGAAGAGTTCACTTAGTGGTGTTGATCTCTTATTAATTACAACTGATTATTCATTCCCAGCTGACCAGAACTCAGATTCTGGATACAAAATAAAACATAAATCACCATCTTAATTTTTTTCTTACAACAACTTTTATTTAAATAAGTGTTTAAATACATTACATAACATTAAAACTGAAAGGGAAAAGGAAACCAAAAGCCAGTTTGTTCCTTCACATGGCACTGGGCAGCTGCTATCAGTGAGTTGAAACCTTCAAAGCTAGCCACAATGACCAATCCTTCTTTTGGTATTTGTTCCCTTGTCATATGTTTAATTGATACTAGGCTGGTTTCACCCTTCAGTTATTTTGACATCCTTTGGCTAGGGATGCATCTGGCTAAAGTAATTAATGTGGCAGCCAGCCAGATGTCCAAGACCTCTGTGGAAATGTGGCCCTTTCTGAATTCTGCCCACCTGGACAGACACCAGGGATCCTGTCAGAT
The DNA here is from genome assembly GCA_030556225.1 of Cricetiscus sungorus. Taxonomy (NCBI): domain Eukaryota; kingdom Metazoa; phylum Chordata; class Mammalia; order Rodentia; family Cricetidae; genus Cricetiscus; species Cricetiscus sungorus. Next base: position 112,508,351 of record JANBXA010000007.1, read on the forward strand.
ATTCTCTCTGTCTCTCTGGTGCTATCCATTCTCTTGTTCACCGTGACATTCTCCTAGGGCAGGGGACTCTGTTGAGCGAGAGCTAAGGGACTTTAGGGTAGACATAGCCTGTGAACTTGGGGCTCTGGGCTTGGTTGAAACATAGTTGTTGCTTTGTTTCAGGCTAAACACTGCCAGAACTTACTGCTTGACCTGATTAAATGAGGGAATTCAAGAATAGACAACATGGCTTTTTCCAATTTATTGCATGAAGGAATTGCACTAGTACAAGTTAAAAGCAGAGCCACAATGGTTACATTAGACAAGCTGAGAGGCTTTTAAACATGTGACAAGGGACAAGAGGAAATTCTACTCATTGCAAGGAAATCCTCACTTAAGCTTCAGAGAGTCACAAGCACTTAAAACCCATAAACCTTCAGCTGGTCGCCCTCAGCCAATCCAATCTCTATCAGGAACTGGCATATGTTCTTGCACTGGTCACCCTGTAGCTGAATTACTTTCATAAACTGGATGCTCAATTATCAGTATCATTGCTGGCAAAATTTTTCTTAAACACCTTCTCTAGTTTTCTTTTTATCCTAATCATCAACAACCCCATGAACAGTGGGAAGGGTCTTCCTGCTGTTTCCCTGTTGAATTCTTATATGGATAAGAATTATGGATATAATCCTTAGTGCCAGCAGAAAGCAGGTCCTTATCCTTACTTGCATCAGCAAAGGAGTCAAAAGAGTGGAGGTTCTGGATCACGAACATATAATATGATTCCTTTTCCTAGGTGGAAAATTCATGCAGAAGGCGGCTGCAGGAGAAGACAGGCAGAGGGCATGAAATTTCAGGAAGCAACAAGGCAGGGTGTGTATGTGTGCAGCTGAGTCCTCAATGGTGGCTCAGTGACTAGGGCACCAATCTTAATTATTGATATCCTTAAATTTAATAAGAGGCTTCAGGTATCAGGCCTCCACTGTCTACATTTCTCTTAGCACTAAGATATTCTATTAACCTCTAAGCATTCGATGACCTTCTAAGTTCAGCTTTCTAAAATCCTCCAAAATCTTACAACAAAAACAGTCCAAGGGCATATAAAGCCGTTAGTCAGGTCTATCCATGTAACATGCCACTTCTCTGATATTAATTCCTGTTCTTGTCTCCTCTTTGTTAGTATACTAAAATACTCTGACCAAAAGGAACTAAGGTGATTAAAGGCAATATTTGGCTCGCAGCCATCTTAGTGATGGCTCACAGTCCATCACTAAGAGAAGTCAAAGTAGAAGCTTGATGGGAGATGTTATTCTGTATATATGTTTCTCATACTGGTTAATAAAGCCCTGTGGCCAATAGGAAACAAGATAGGCGGGGCTAGGAGACCAGGAGGAGGAGAGAGGAAGTTGGTTGAAGTCGAGATGTAGCCCAGGAAGAAGCAGGAAGCCTGCCGCGCGGCTCCCCGATAAGACGACCATGTGGAAATACTTAGATAAGTAGAAATGGGTTAATTATTAAGGCAGAGCTAGCCCATTAACAATAATGGTAACTGGCCAACAGGATTGTATCAAATACAGAGTCTCTGAGTGTTATTTGGGGCACACGTGGTTGCAGGACAATGGCGGCAGGACCAGCGGTAGCTGGCGGGGAAACCTGCTGTAACAGAAGCTCACACAAGAATTTGAAATAGAAACCATGAAGAAGCACTTCTGCTTGCTCACTCACTGGACTATGTTTAACTAATGTTATATAGCTCAGGACCACTTGGCTAGAAATGGTAACTCCCACATGGGATGGGTCTTCCTATTGATCAAGAAGATCTTCAGAAACACACCCACAATCCAATCTGATATAGGCAGTTCCTCAATGAAGGTCTTCCTCTCAGATGAGTATATCTATACAAATCTGACAGTTAAAACTAACTATAATAAAAAGCATATTTCAAAAAAACTAAGGACTTCATACTAGACCCATTTCCTAAAACTTCCCCCCACCATCAAAAAGTGCTCCCTAAGGTGAGAAAGCTTTCATATATAGACCTCAAGAAGCATTCAGTGTGTACACCATGGCAATATCTAATGCCTAATCTCTATAAATAAATAACATGAAGATTCACTTCCCACTATGGTTCCATTTTTTTAATTGTAGACATAAAGGAATTCATAGATCCTGATTCAATAACAGTGTCATAATATTATTTGATCTGAAATATTTCCAACACAAGCAAGATTTAGTAAAATCTAACAGACCCAGCTGTCCATTTCTGGAATAAATAATATTTGTTTTAGAGAAAACACAAAGAAAGGCAAGAAGTTAAGTAATTAATACGTTAAGTGTTTAGATTTCTTCAAAACAAATCATCAAGCCTCTTTGAGTCTTCTTGCCTAACAAATTCTGATCATTCCTCTCTGTTTTCTTTGAGAATAAAATCTACACAGGTCATAGCAACATTTAATTAATTAAGATATATAGTTTGTCTAGCTAACATGGAAAACCGTTTCAAATTTCTTTGTTAATTCATGTCTTAATGGCTAAAGTGTAGTGCTTTATTTTTTGTTTTTTGGTTTTTTTATTAATAATATAATTTAAGATTATATTAATCCCAGTTACCCTCTTTTACCCTCTTTTACCTCTGACATGCACCCTGGCCATCCTCCCCTCCCATCCCGCCACCCCCATTCCACATGTAGGGCTATGCTATCCAGGTTGGGTCATGTAAATCTGCCAAGTCATTTGAAGTAGGGACTACGACTTCTCTCCTGTCTCTAGGTTAAGTGGATATCTCTCCATGGGGGATGTGTCCTCATGTTCCTTTTGTGTACTAGGAGTACATCCTGCTTCTACTGTCTGAGGTCCCTTAGATTTCTCAGTCCTTCTAGCTGAGACAAATATTCAGGGAGTCTGAGTCAGTCCCACGCTGGATTCACAGCTATCAGTCTTGGGGGAAGGCGCATTAGCTCCTCCTTGTTCAGGTCAGCTGTCTTTGTGTATTTCTGCAACCTGGTCTTGTCCCCTCACTCTGCATCTGGATTCTAGTTCGACTCATTGTTTAGTTATGGGTGTTTGATTCTGTTTCCAACAGATACTACATGAGGGCCCCATGATTGTGGTGGTTAATTTAGTTGATGATCTCACTATCAGGGAATGGCATTTATGGTAGCCTTTCCACGGTTGCTCAAATTGTTAATTGGAGTCAGTCTATTAGGACTCTAAACCTTTATTTAGGTTCAGTTTTCTCTTCAAACCAATAATGGTTACCTCTTTTACATTCTCTCTCTCTCTCTCTCTCTCTCTCTCTCTCTCTCTCTCTCTCTCTCTCTCTCTCTCTGTCTTCTATTCCTACCCTCACTCAATCTTCCTAGTCATGCCTGCTTTCCTCTCCTCCCCTTCTCTCTCTCCTAGTTCTCTCTCCATTCACTGCCCCCCCACTTTCCATGTGGTCTGGAGGACTTGTCCCTTCCCCCTTTTGTGAGGGACCATATATGAATCTCTTAGAATACAACTTGTAGCCTAGTTCCACTGGTGGTATGGATTATAGGCTGGTGATCATTTGCTCTAGATCTAAAATCCATATATATATATATATGAGTGAGTACATACCTTGTTCCTATTTTTGTGACTGGGTTACCTCATTCAGGATGGTTTCTTCAAGTTCCATCAACTGGCCTGGGAATTTTAAGATTCCATTATTTTTTTCTGCAGAGTAGTATTCCACTGTTTAGATGTGCCACATCTTCTTTAGTTGAGAGGCATCTAGGTTGCTTCCAGGTTTTTGCTATTATAAATAATGCTGCTATGAACATAGTTGAGCACATGTCTTTCTTGCATGGATGTGGGTCATTTGGGTATATACCTAAGAGGGGGATTGCCAGGTCCTGTGGTAAACTAATCCCCATTTTCTTGAGGAACTGCCATACTGATCTCCAAAATGGCTGTATGAGTTTGTACTCCCACCAGCAGTGGAGGAGTGTTCCCCTTTCTCTACATCCTCTCCAGCATAAGTTGTCATTGGTGTTTCTAATTTTAGCCATTTGGCAGGAGTAAAATGGTATTTCAATGTTGTTTTGATTTGCATTTCCCTGATAGCTAAGGATGTTGATTACTTCCTCAAGTATCTTTCAGCCTCTTTGATCTCCTCTATTGAGAATTCTTTCTTCAATTCTGAACCCCATTTTTTAATAGGGTTATTTGGTGTTTTGTTGACTAGTTTCTTGAGTTCTTTGTGTATTTTGGAGATCAGCCCTTTATCAGATGTAGGACTGATAAAAAAAGTTTCCCAGTCTGTGGGCTGCTGTTTGGTCTTGTCCACTGTGTCCTTTGCCTTACATAAGCTTCTAAGTTTGAGGAGGTCCCACTTATTAATTGTCGATCTCAGTGTCTGTGCTACTGGAGTTATGTTCAGGAAGCAGTCTCCTATACCAATTTGTTCAAGGGTACCTCCTACTTTCTCTTCTAAGAGGTTCAGTGTGGCTGGATTTATGTTGAGGTCTTTGATCCATTTGGACTTGAGTTTTGTGCATGGCGATAGATATGAGTCTATCTGCAGTCTTCTACACACCATTATCCAATTGTGCCAGCACCATTTGTTGAAGATGCTTTTCTCCCCCATTGTATTCTGTTAGCTGTTTTGTCAAAAATCAGGTTTTCATAGGTGTATGGTTTAATATCGGGATTTTCGATTCGATTCCATTGTTTTAACTGTCTATTTTTGTGCCAATACCAGGCTGTTTTCAGAACTATAGCTCTGTAGTAGAGCTTAAAGTCAGGGATGGTGATGCCTCCTGAAGTTCTTTTATTGTACAGGGTTGTTTTGGCTATCCTGGGTCTTTGTTTTTCCATACAAAGTTGATTATTATTCTTTCAAGGTCAGTGAAGAATTGTGCTAGCATTTTAATGGGGGTTGCATTGAATCTGTAGATTGCTTTTGGCAAGATTGTCATTTTTACTATATTATCCTACTATCCTAGAGCATGGGAGATCTTTCCATTTTCTTGTATCTTCTTTAATTTCGTTTTTTAAAGTCACAAATTTCTTATTATATAGGTCTTTCACTTGTTTGGTAAGTGTTACCCGAAGATACTTTATGTTGTTTGTGGCTATTGTAAAGGGTGATGTTTCTCTGATTTCTTTCTCGGCATCTTTGTCGTCTCAATAAAGTAGGGCTACTGATTTTTTTAGTTTATCTTGTATCCTGCTAGTTTGCTGAAGGTGTTTATCAGCTGTAGAAGTTCCCTGGTTTAGTTTATTGGGTCGCTTATATAAACTATCATATCATCTGCAAATAGAGAAAATTTGATAAGAATGCATGTAATCCCCTGAACAACCTGGAGCATGGTGGGAAGTGAGAGGGAGTTAGGAGAAACAGCCAATACCAAGCTGATTTCAGGACTATAGCTCTGTAGTAGAGCTTGAAGTCCAGGATGGTGATGCCTCCTGAAGTTCCTTTATTGTATGTACAGGGTTGTTTTGGTTATACTGGGTCCTTTGCTTATCCAGATAAAGTTGAGTATTATTCTTTCAAGGTCTGGGAAGAATTGTGCTGGGATGTTAATAGGGATTGCATTGAATATGTAGATTGCTTTTGGCAAAATTTCTATTTTTACTATGTTGACACTACCTATCCAAGAACATGAGAGATCTTTCCATTTTTCAGGTATCTTCTTTAAATTCTTTCTTTAAAGGCTCAAAGTTCTTGCTATATAGGTCTTTCACTTGCTTGGTTAGTATTACCATGAGAGATTTTTTGTTGTTTGTGGTTATTGTGAAGGATGATATTTCTCTGATTTCTTTCTCAGCCCATTTATCATCTATATATAGTAGGGCTACTGACTTTTATTTTTTAGTTAATCTTGTATCCTGCCAGTTTGCTGAAGGTGTTTATCGGCTGTAGTAGTTCCCTATTACAGGTTTTTGGGTCTCTTATGTAAACTAACATATTATCTGCAAATAGTGAAAGTTTGACTTTTCCTTTCCAATTTGTACCCCCTTGATCTGTTTTTTTTTTCCTTATTGCTCTAGCTAGAACTTCAAGTACAATATTGAAGAGATATAGAAAGAGTGGACAGCCTTACCTTAGCCAACAAGGAAATGCAAATCCAAACAACTCTGCGATACCATCTTACTCCTGTCAGAATGGCTAAAGTGATAATTACTAACTACAGTTTATGCTGGAAAAAATGTGGAGAAAGGGGAACACTCCTACACTGCTGGTGGGAGTGCAAACTCATACAGCCACTTTGGAAATCAGTATCACAGTTCCTTAGGATAATGGGAATCAGTCCACCACAAGATCCAGCAATTCCAGTCTTAGGCATATACCCAAAAGATGCACATTCATTCTTGCAACAAGGACATTGATTCAACTGTGTTCATAGCATCATTATTTGTAATATCCTTTCCTTCTAAAACAATAGCATTGCATCTGTCCATTCAGACAACCATCATCTTGACTTTCTATCACCACAGATTAATGTTGTTTTAAGACTTTTGTAGAAAATCATGATTTTCTTTAATCATAAATTCATATTAGGGAATCTTAAATAAATACTTTATCTTCTCTCTGATCATTTATAATCAATATATGTTTTTTACATGCACTGTTTTACAATATTTTCCTCATTTTAGTGAATAGTGTTATCTCTTTCATATGACAAATTACCCCACAAAATCATGTTTTATATACTCAGTGTTTTGGTTTAAGCTGATATTTTGAAGATGTGTAGCTTTTTGCATCCAGGGCCTGGATTTCCAAAGGAAATCAGTAGGACTTTAATAATTTCTCCACAACAGGATCTTCCCTGATGGTTGTATCCTATCTGTAACCAAACTACTGTCAGAAGCTCCAAATTGCCTGGCCTTGATCACTATAATATACAGAAACTCTCTGAAACCATGATTCAAAAGAATCCTTTGCTCTCATAAGTTAATTCTTCTGAGTAATTGGTCTAATAATACGAATGTACTACAGTTTATTGATACTGTGGCTATTTTCCGTTTAAGCTATAATGGATAGTACTATTATATGCACTCATGTATAACTCACTTTATATACATATATTTTAATTTTTAAAAAACAAATTATTGAGAAAGAAGTAAAATATTACAAAAACTCTTAGAAAGAAAAAAACATAGGAAATGCTTTACAAATAGTTTTTTATTTGCCAATAAGAACAGAAATTTCTGGGCCAATTTATTTAACAAAAGAAATATAATTTTTTAAAATCAGATATCAGCAAGCACACTTTCAAATTGTACAAAATGCAATAGCTCACAGGCTATATGGTTATCATCAAAGGTACAAAAGCATTTAATAAGATTAAATGTCTTCTAACGACAAACAAAGGCTTTTGGCAAAACAGAACTAGTAGAATATTTCCTTCAGCCTTTGAAAAGCATGTATTACAGACTTAGATAAGAATGTCTGCCTAATGTTGTTCTAGAAAGCTGGCTATGTTAGGCACTCCTTCAACTGCCTACTCCAGAGGCCAAGGAAGGCAGATCTCTGTGAGTTTGAGGGTTACAATCTACAGAGTAAAACCATGTTTTAAACAACAGCAATAATGCCCTAGAGATGATAGATGCTAGAAAAGAAATAAAAATTATGAACATGGGTACAAATGAAGGAAATTAATTATTATTGTAGTCATTATATTTTTGTATATCAGGAGCCAATAATTAAAAGATGGATTATTAAAACATTTTTATAACAACAAAGACTTCAAAGTGCCTTCTATACAAACAAAATGAACAAAAAAGCATTCATATATGATAATTAGATAAAAGTTTTTAAATAAAATAAAATTTAGGGGCTGGAACAATAACAAAGCAGTTATTGAGGGCATTTTCTATACAATAATGTGGACCAGAGTTTGGATCCCAAAACCAATGTAATACCTGAGGCTTTGCACATAAGCCCTAACTCCATCTCTGGGGGATCCAATGGCTTCTTCTATGCCCAACACAAGCAGGCAACACACACAAACACACATGCTCAAAACATTTAGTAAATATAAGGCAACAGGTATTTTTACATGGTTGTTTGAAGTATGACATTGTTTACATCATTTATGGGACATTTGTAAGTATTGTTCATGGTAATAAAAATCTTACAATTCATTAAGTGACCATCAGTAAGGATCATTTAAATAAATTAACATGGAGACAGAGGAGGAGTGGATTGGGAAGGGGGTGGATTGGAGGTGAGTGGAAGGAACATGAAGAGAAGAGGGAGGGGAAATTATGGTCAGTGTGCAAGATAAATGAAAAAAGTTAATAGAAAACAAAAAACAATAGCAAAAAGCTGAAAAATGCTAGTGTCTGTTTCCTTTCACTGGTCATATACTTCCTTAGGTAAACAAAGTTGTTCTTTAACACCTTTGGAGAAACAATAAATAGATAAATAAACAAATATGCTTACTAACATGCTTATACAATATAGCACTACAGAGTCACTAAAAACCAGTGAAATAAACGTATAAGTGAGAGATCCAGGTAGGCTATGGGTTCTCTTCCTGCTGTTCCTGTGCCTGTGTCAACCAAGCTCCACAGCTTCTATCCAGGGATCACTATCTTCTCCTGACATATATAACCTGGTGGCAGAACTTTGCCAGTTTTCTGACAGGGACAATCTAGCTGCCCAATTTGATCTTGAGACACAGAACCAACCCATACTACAAGGTGAAACTCCTTCCAACCTCCTTCAAAAAGCTGAAGAAGTCATCGGACTATAGGAGACAAGCAGAAAAAGTGAGATGGAGACAGTAGTCCCAAATACTAGACAAAAAAAAAAATCAGGGTCACAAACCTTCTATGACTTGGGCTACTCCTGGACATTATAAGCACTTCTGCCAAAAGAGAGAGAGAAAAAAATAAAAATGAAGGAAGGAAAGACAAGGAAAGGAAGAAAGGGAGGGAGGGAGGAAAACAAATATGACTTGAACCAAAATAAAAATAATAATAAAGAAAAGCTCAACCAAGAAACTAAGTCCACATGCGTGAATAAATTACAGTATAGAAATAATAATAATTAAAAAAAACAAGAGAAACAAAAGTAGCATGTTGCCTCCAAAAATTACAAATCCGATAAGTAATGATTACTAGTTATAATGACATTGAAGAACTTCCAGGCAAATAATTCAAAGGCATGGTTATAAGTATGGCCCAACAACTCAAGAAAGACAAAGAGATGGATGAAATAAGGAAGCTAATCTAAGACATTAAAATACAGCTTGATTATAAAAGAAAACCCAAATTGAAATGATTCTGAAAATGAAAATGTCAGCAAGTCAATTAAAAACCTCAGTGGGAAGCTTCCTTAACAGAATGGCCATGTCATAAAGAGGAGTCAGGGATGGAAGACAAAGTATAGGAATTGTAATAAAGGTCAGTGAGAAATTAAATTAAAACCTTATGAGGGGTGTGTGTGTGTGTGTGTGTGTGTGTGTGTGTGTGTGTGTGTGTGTATTCCATTCAGACACATAAAGATGAATGGAACATGGAGACACTATGAGAAAACAAACCTTTGAATAACTATCACAGAAGGAGGGAAACACTGTAGCAAAAGTATAGAGAATATCTTCAATAAAATCATAGGAGAAATTTCCCCAAATCTAGAGAAATAGATGCTCATACAAGTCTAAGAGTGCTGTAGAATATTAAATACATAAGATGCAAAAAGAAATTCTCTGTGAAAGATCAGTAAACATTAAAAACACAGATTAAAGACAAGGCACTGAAAGCTACGAAAAAGGTCAAGTGCTTTATAAAGTCCAGGCCATTAGAATAATACATGATGGATTATTCCATAGGAACCATTATAAGTCAGAATGGCCAGGAAGACATTGAGGTATTACTCAATGTCTTGAAAGTCCACAACTGTCAGTCCAGAATATTATATCCAGAAAAAAATACCTACTAAAATTGAAGGCAAAATAGAAATATTTCAAGACTAAAACAAATGACAGTTTATGACTTCTCAGATCTACAGAAAGGAGATCTGTAAAAAAAAAAAAAAAAAAAAAAAAAAACCACAAAATGTGAACAAAATGGCACAAATTAATACACTTATTTTAATAATAATTTTGAACAAAAATGGTCTCTACCCTCTAATAAATAGAAACAATCCAGCAGACTTGATTAGAAAGTAGTAGCCATTGCTTTTCTGTGAAACATACATCACCAGCCATGACAGACACCATCTTAGGGCAGGACAACTGGATGGAAAATGGTATCACAGTGGAATGGAGCTAAGACACAAGTAGATGTAGCTATTCTATTATCTGCAAAATATACCTAAAAACAGAAGTATTCAGAAAAGATTAACAGGGACACTCAATACTCACTGAAGAAAAAACTCATCAAACGGATATTACAGTCCTTTTACACTTACAGACTAAACAGAAATTTCATAAAAGAAACACTTTTAGAACGAAAAACACATATTGACCCTAACACAGTAATAGCGGCTTACTTCCACACCCTGCTCTCCATAATAGATATTTTATACAGAATACAATTAAACGGAGAAATTATGAAACTTATGTGGCATCATAAATCAAATAGACCTAATACATATCTATGGTACATTCCACTCAAACACTAAAGAGTTTATATTCTTTTATGAAGCTCCAAGAATTTTGTTCAAATTAGACCACATATCAGGACAAAAGTAAATCTCAGCAAATGTAGAAAAATCCAAGTGATGTCCTTTATTCTACTTGACCACAAAGGAAGGAAACAGTATATCAACAGTAACAGAACCCACAGAAAGTATCCAACCTCATGGAAACTAAACAACACATGACTGTACAACAACTGAATGAAGGGATAAAATTCCTCTAACTGAATGAAAATGAAGGCACAGCACCCCAAAATCTGTGGGACATAGTGAAGGCATCTTGAGAGGGATGTTTATACTACTAAGTGCCTTGTTTTAAAAAAAAATGAAAGAAGTCATAGTACTGACTTAATGATGCTCCTGAAGGACAGAATAAACAAGAATACTCAGCACCATAAGAGTAGGTGGAAAGAGATAGCAACTCAAAGCTGAAGTTATGTACCTAAAACTGAAAAGCAAAACAGTTGGTTCTTTGAAAAGATGGAAACATTTAGTCAAATAATCAACATAAACAGACAAAATATCCAAGTTAGTAAACTCTGAGGAAGAAAGAAAAACATCACAGGAGATACTGAAGGAATTTAGAGAATCAGGAGGATATCCTTTAAAAATTCATATCCACTATACTAGAAAGTCTGAAAGAAATAGATGAAGCAATTTCAAGATACGATAACCTACCAAAATTAAATAAAAATGAAGCAAATAATGAAAACAGACCTATAAAAGCAACAAGACAGAAGGAATGCTTATAAAACTCCCAACTTAAAAACAAAATCCAGGACCTGATAGCCACACAGCAAAATTCTACTAGACCTTCAACCAAAATGTTCCACAATTATTCTGTAAAGTAAAACGGAAAGACTATTTCTAAATTCTTTTTTTGAGAACCAGTTGTTAAGCTAATATGCAAACCAGACAAGAACCAAACCAAAACATGAAGCATTCTGCTCAATGAGCATGGATCCAAAATTTCTTTATAAAAAGCTTCCAAATTGCATTCAAAGACATATCAAAAAGATAATCATAATCAAGTAAGCTCCATCTAAGAAATGCAGGGATGTTTCAATATACATAAATCAATAAATGTAATCTACTGGCTAAACATATTCAGAAACAAAAAACCATATGATTATCTCATTAAATGCAGAAATGGTTGTTGAAAATCCCAACATTCCTTCATGATATATATCCAAGATAATCTGTGCTGAAACACTGTTTATGATTAATAAAGCTTGACTGGGTATCAGAACGCAAAACACTAGTTAGCCATAGAAGTTGGGCAGTTGTGGTACACACTTTTAATCCCAGGACTCAGGAGACAGAGGCAGCTGGGTCTATCTGAGTCAAGGTGACTCAGGCCTACATGGAAGTGAATCAGTCTAAAAGATTAACAGAGCTCACACATTTAATCCTAGCACTAGAGAGTATATAAGAAGCTCAGTGCAGTCTCAGAAAGGATTCTGAGGCTTGGTAGAGTGCAGTGTAGTCTGGAGATGCAACCTGAGGTTTAGTGGATCGTCCTGTCTGTCTGAGCTTTGGTAGAGGTAAGAGCTGGCTGTTTTGTTTTCCTGATCTTCAGTTTGAATCCCAATATCTGTCTCTGTCTTTATATTATTCATGCTACAAGAATCTAGGGATACAGAGAACGAATTGCAGCTTAACAGACACTGTACAATAAGTATATAACTATTTTCATGCTAAATGGATAGAAATTCAAAGTGTTTGCAATAAATGCAGAAGCAAAATAATGAAGATGCCCATTCTCTCCATTCTTGCCCAATATGGAACTCAAATTCTTAGAGTTATAGACAAGAGAAGAAAATAAAGGTAACACAAATATGAAAAAGTCAAATTATCCTTATTTTAAATGATATGATTTTATATATAAAACACATCAAAGATAGGCTGGAGAGATGGCTTAGTGGTTAAGAGCATGTATGCTATTGCATAGGACCCAGGACCTGTGTAACTCCAGTTACTGGGGAATCGGTCGCCCTCTTGTAGTTTCACTGGGCACCAATCATGCACTAACATGCATGCAAGCAAAACATTCATACACATAAAAATAAAATAAAATAAACTATTTTTGGAAGACCCTAAAGGACACCTGATAACTTCTACATCTGATAAACACAATCAGAAAAGTACTAAGAATCAAAATTAACAGGCAAAACGCTGTAGCCTTCATATATGCAAATTAACAAACCAAGAAAGAAATGAGGGAAAAACAGGTTCAAAAACTTCTATCTTAGAATACATATGAACTGGGAAGTAAAAGCCTTAACTGATAAAGATTTAAAGATTTTAAGGAAGAAGTTTAAGATAATAAAAGATGAAATGATCTCCCATGCTCATGAATCAGAGGTACTGATATTATGAAAATGGACATTCTACCAAAAGCAATCTACAGAGAGCAAAGTACCAAAATTCCAAGCAAGTTCTTAAGAAGGAATTAATCATAAATTTCATTTATAAACACACACACATGCTGACATGGAAATAGACACAGATATCAATGAGCTTGAACTGGAGATTCACATATAAGTCCATAAATGTACCTGAATTTTGACAAAGAAGCCAAAAATAAAGGATGGAGGGGAAAAAAAGAAAAAAAATACCAGCATCAGCATCTTCAACAACAAATAGTGTTGGAAAAAATGGATGACTGGATGGAAAAGAATAAAAATAGATCCTTATTTCATCCTATACAAAACTAATTTCCAAATTGATCAAGGATGTCAACATGAGACCAGATACTTTCTAATAAAGGAGAAAGTAGGGAACATATTTGAATTTACAGGCACGGAAAAAGACTTTCTGACTGACCCTGCTAGCATAGGCATTAAGATCAACAAATGAAGCCTCCTGAAACTAAAAAGCTTCTATACAGAAAGGGACATCATTACTCCAGTGAAGGGGAAGCCTAGAGAATGGGGCAAAGTTCTTATCAGCTCTACATAAGAAAAAACTTATATAGAATATCAAAACAATAAGCAACCAATTTTAAAAATGAGTCAAGTAACTAAACAGTTCATGAAAGTTAAAATACAAATGGCTGACAAAGATTTTTAATATTCTCCAAAGGCCTTGTCCTTTGGGGAAATGCAAATGAAAACCACTTTGATATTTCATTTTACACTGTTCAGAATGGGTATGTTTAAAAAAAATGACTACAAATGCTAGCCTGGATTTGGGAGAAACAAAAGGAATGTTTATTAAGTTCTGGTGGGGTACAAACTGGTATAGCCACTATGGAAATCAGTGTGGTGGTTCCTTTTAAAAAGTGTGAAATCTATATACCACATCATAGAGCTGTACCACTCCTGGGTATATACTTATATAACTGTGTCTTACAAAAGTTATACTTAAGATATAAAGCAGTAATCTTTATTGCTGCACTATTCACAATAACAGGGAAACAGAAACAGACTAGATATATGAATGGATAATTAAAATGTAGTACATTTACACAATGGAATATTACATTTTTAAAGAAAAAACAAAGTTATACTCACAGCTAAATGGGTAGATATGGAAACAACCATCCTGAGTGAGGTAAACCAAACCCATAAAAAAATGTCATATGTTTTGTCTCCTTTATGGATGTTAGCTTTGAAACACACACACACACACACACACACACACACACACACAAACACACACACACATTTAGAATATCCATAAAGGTCAGGATATAGTAAGAGATTGGCTCTTTCAAGGAAAGGGAGGTAGAACATGGTGGTATAAATAGTTAAAGGGTAAACAAGCAACAAGGAGGATTACATGCAGTGGGGACAGGGATGACAGAAGAGAAGAAGGGATGTGGGGAGGGATAACAAACACCGAAGATCTTTCAAAAAGTCATGTAGAAATCTACTATTGAAGACACTTCATAAAGTACATATATGTAGATATATAAAAGAGTTTAAATGAAGCTACTCTATAACATAACAATAGTGACTTTAGTAGGCACCACAGACTTACAAATAAAAGGCCTAATGTTAGGAACGGGTTAGCTTTTGTGGAGTTGTTGGCCAGGTAATTTATGTAGTTCCTGTGAACGTTATAGTCCATTGTAAATGCTCTCCAGACCTTGACAATAAGAGCCTATTTCTGTAAGCACTACAAATTTGAGTCACAGGAAATGAAGAAATGAAGCTGGTATTCACCTAGGAGCTTCATTCTATTTGATAATTTTCATATCACCAGAAGTTCTATTCATATTACTAAAGGAGAAAAATAATTGCCAATCTTACCCAACTGTGCTTTCAGTAAGGTATAAATAATGATTTACCAAGCAAGACATGCCCACAGAAGTATCATATAAGTAACTAACAATTGTATGATTTTACTTAAGTCCTGCTCTATGAAGTGAACTATGGGAGCTATGGGAGATGCATATGGATTTCTTTCCTTGGCATTGTTTTCATGGACAAAACCCAGGGCTAGACATGTGTATGCCCTAAGGAAGACAACATTTCTAATGCTCTGCTAAATATGCTCATTATTAAATAAACCAGCTGTGAGGGCTATTTTGGTTGTCAACTTGGCTACATCTAGAATTGTATCCAAAATTGTCTGAGACACCTGTGTGAGATTTTTGCTATATTAAATTATTTGAAGTGGAAAGATGCACTTCTAATCCAAACCTTTGTGGTGAGAAGACACACCTTTAATACAGATCTTTTTGGGTGGGAAGACCTACCTCTAATCTGAGCCACACCTTCTGCTGTAAGCCTATGTAAATAACCTAGAAGAAAGAAGCTTGCTTTTTGCCTGCTAGGTCTTGTCCTTGTTATAGAGTCTATTCCTATACTGCCAAAAGTGCCTACTTCCTCGGGATTCCAGGACATACTGAAGACCAACCAAGACATCAAGTATCATAGGCTAAATACTACAATCTGAATTGTCTATTCTTCTATTTATAGGTAGCCATTGTTGGATTAGTTATACCATAGCCTGTAAGTCATTCTAATAAATCATATATATATATATATATATATATATATATATATATATATATATATATATATATATAGAGAGAGAGAGAGAGATTCATTCTATAAGTTCTGTTACTCCTGAAAAAAAGTCTAATACACCGACTCCTAATGCTTTCCATTTACACAGAGATTAATGTTTCTCAATTCTTATTTTAAAAGTTTCTTTTTGTATTAGATGGTGACTAACACAGAACCTCACAACTGATCACATGTAGAGAATAAGATATTATGACGTACTCAGTCCTGAATGTGACATCTAAATCACACCTCCTCCTTGTAAAGCTTAGGTATTAATGTGGAAGAGGAGGCAGAAAGATTGAAGAAGCAGAGGCAGTTGCTAAGATTAAGGAAACAGTGTCTTCCTGACACAACAGGGAATATGCATGTATGAATCCAAAGAACTTGTAACAGCATGCACAAGACCTACATAAGCTCAAGCTAGACAAAAATCCCATCTGGAAATGTGAGGTGGTCACAGAGTTCTACCCTATCTAAGGAACAATTGACTATTGATAGCTTTTTGAAGAGGAAGAATCAATCTTCTTCATGGTTGTGGATCCTAGTAGATCCTAGTGTGGAAGGATACTGTAGTGGAAGGCCACACAACAAAAAACAGATAGGGAACACAAACTGTAGTTGATAGGTTTAGAAAAGATAAAAGAACCCAATGTTGTATTGATAGATAAATGGGGGTTCTTGAAGGAGTTGGGAGAGGCATAAATATTATCAAATTATAATGCACAAAATTCTCAACAAACTAACAAAAATAAGGGGGAAAAAACCACTGATATGGGTTTATATGTGGCTACAGAGTGAACTTTAAAAATTAGCCAGTTGGGATAAATACTAGTTCCACTGCCAGAGGCCCCATAGACTGTCCAAGCCCCCAACTGACACCCACATTCAAGGGATCCAGTTCAGTTTTATGCAGGTTCCAAGCTATCAGTCTGGAGCCCATGAGCTCTCACTTGTTTACATCAGCTGTTTCTGTGGGTTTCCCCAGCATGGTCTTGACCCCTTTGGCTCATCACTCTTCCCTCTCTAGAACTGGAATCTCTGCTTTTGCTTCTATCAGCTAATGGGTGAAGGCTTTATGATAGCATTTAAGGTAGTCATCAATCTCTTTATTGGGGAAGGGTATTTAAGGTAGCCTCTTCACTATAGCTGGATACTCTCTCAGGCCTTAGTCCTTACCCCAATGATGTGACAGACTTTGATGATTCCCCATGGGCAGCCTCACTCTCTCTGAGGAGTGGATGAGAAGTGGGATGGGGAGATGGTAGAGGTGATGGAAGGGTGGAAGGGAGAGGGAACTTGGATTGACATGTAAAATAAGATGGTTTTTAATTTAAAAAATAATAAAATAAAAGTGTAATTGAAGTTTAAATGTGAATCTTGTGCCAGTGCAATGCATCAGCAAGTATAGTTGCTTGCCTATAGGCCTGAGAAACCAAGTTTAAAACTTAGAACCTATACATTGGGAAGAGAAAGCCACAGGAGGAGTTAATGTTAAAATTTTGAAAAGTGACATTTATAGTATCCTATTATTGACCCATGAAGACACATTACTGCTAGATGAATAGCCATTAAGAATTTTATAAAATTGCTCATAGTGGTCAGTGTTTCTGTACTAGAAAGTATGCTTTCTGTTCACTAACTTCCTTTTTTATGAGTTTGTATTTTTATGGTATGTAACAATTACTTGTCATCTGAGAAGATATGCTATACCAAGACTCTTGCATGTACAGGAGCGTAGCACTGATGGCTGTCACAGTTGCTAAGCTCCTCTGAGAATACCTTCTCCATTTTGAGTTTATAACTAAAGCAATAATTCCAAACCTCTTAACAAAAGTATATTTTTGTTTTATCAATATTTCACATACCTCATGTGTTATCAGGAAGAAAAACCTACTGCATGACATTTCTAGTGCTTCCTGAATTTATCTTGCTCAGAAATAATAGAGAAAAGAATACTGTGTCAAACGTTGAAAAATAAAGATTGGTTGAATCTATCCTTTGAAACATATAAATATAAAAGCAAATAATAGAAATAATTTTAAGAGACCTATTTTGGGATCTCCTCTCTAAAATTGCGTATGTTATTTAATTTCACTTTTTATCAGTTGTTCATTTGGGGTCAAACTTTCCACAGTTCCATAATAGAACTTGCCACTCTATTTTCAGAGGCACAGATGGTGGAAATCGTTTCACAGGTAAACCATTTTATTTGAGTGGAACTGAATTAGCTTTTCCAACCTACAATTTCCAAACACAATGACAGAAATGAAATACACCCTTTGATACCTTAGGATGTGGTGCTGGGGGAATCATGCCATCACTCAGAATTACAGTCCCCTCTGCAAAACGAAGACTCCAACACCTTGACTGCAGTACTGCAAGGATTAATTCCCACAGTACCCTCCTCAGAAAGCACAAACGGGTGGCCTGGCACACCTAGCCCCTCCCAGCCCACCTACATCCCAACACCACTGGGTAGTGTCAAAAAATACCAATACCCAGGACCTACAGAAGTCAATTAGATCAACATGGCCAAGGCACTTTTCTAAGCTCCCTGGGGTTTCATGTCAGCAGACTAACACTGTACCAGTGCCCATCACGTCCTCTAGCATGGCAGTACTGACACTTTTATTGATAAATTACTGATGAGCAAGTAAACAATCAGAGGGCTGGTCTTCTGAGAGTGACACACATGCACCCTGTACATGTTTGACTCAAGAAACAAGATCTGCCTGTGCTAACCTGCTCAAATGCCACCTTTTCAGCTCCTAGCTGTGTAGATGGTGGGAGTGACATTTTAAGAGAACATAAATAGTAGTGGGAAGAAAGGAATTTATATTTTCAAAGTGAAAAATCTGCCAAGGCTTTGAAGTAGCACATAAAATGAAAAACAAACAAACATGCCTCCAAATATGACTACAGATCAGAATCAACAAGATGCCTGGTTTTTAGTTGTTCACTCACTTCTTACTTACTGGGAATTCCCAAATCCCCTTTACTTACTATTTTTATACAACAGTTTGATAGATGCTGATGATGAAGATAGATGATAGATGGATATATAGATAGACAGACAGACAATGTGCATTATACATACTTATATGAAAAATTGACTATAATTTCCATGAAAAGAGCTCTGACATCCCAGATTTTACTTATACCATTGAATTTTCTTTCTAAACTTTCCAAAACAAAAAAAAAAAAACAAGAGACACACCCTTAAGGAACAGTTTTTATTTTGTATAGAGGCAGGGCCATGAATCAAAAGAATACACAGTAAGAAAACAAGCTAGAGGAAGAGTGAAATATTTTGAAACCAATTATTTTAAAAAAGAAGGAAAAGTGCCCTTCTCAATAATAGAACTTTCCACACATGAGGTAGTATTTCCCATATGTTGGCTAACTTTAATTAAAATGAGTTTTTCTTCCAGTACGGCTGGCTCCTCCAAAATCTTCTCTCTGGCCATTCCTTGGAGATCCCCATTCTTCACACTGGTATCTAATTCTCTATATGGTTTTGCTTCCTTTCTTTAATAATTGTGTTCTGTGGGCTGTTTTCTAGCCTGCAGCATTTCCTCTGAAACTAAGTGAACTTGTAACAATCTAAGATAAAGCCTTTCCTCTTTTTATCTTTACTTTCTTTACTCTGACCAAAAATCTTGTTTACTTCCTAGGGGCTACAAGAAATTATCCTTTCCTGCTGTTTGTAGGAGAAACCACGTGTGCACTGTGTAACTATAAGCAGTTCAACATATCGTTCTTCTAGTAAAAGGTGTGTTTGACCTAACCACAAACACTTTGGACACAGTTCCATGTTTCCATCTTACATTATTTGTGCAGCTTCAGCCTGGCAACTTCTCCATTGTGTACCTTTTATAACACATTACCCACATCCATGTCAACCTTTTCCTCCCCATCATTAATAATTCTAAAAATGTGCAAAATGTCAACCAATTAGTCTGCCTGCTATAGTTTGAATGTTCTCTCCATTGAGTGTTTTGCAGCACTTTCCACAAGGTTTTTCCTCTTCCAGATTATGTCTCCAGCAAATTCAACAAATTCTGAAAGACTCTGGCTTTTGTTTGTTGTGTGTTTAAACATCTACTTTAAACTCAAACTTTTACTTAACAAAAAAATGTACAGCTTCTCTGGGTCCCGTGTTCAAGGCAGAACTGAGTTTGGTGAGCATTAGTACAGAAGTGGAATTGAAACCTACTCCTTGAAATGTGAGATTTGGTCAAGGGAAGGCATCATCCTTCCTTCATTAGTAAGTAAGAAGGCATGCTCCACCAACACAAATAATACTCAGTATCATAACTGGCATTTGACTAGCCTCTTCTCCTACCTCCTACACTGTTTATGGACAGAGCATTTTAGAGTTTTATTATTATTTTTTTAATCAAAAACCCCTTCTACCTGTCATAGTAAATGTCAAAAAGATGACCCAATAGTAAAGTATAATTGTTTGGAATAGTAAATATCCTTTATAACCTAGACATTTTCAGGATGGCCCAAGCTAACCCACCTCCATAGTATCTTATGGCAAAAGATGAATGAATACCAGATCTTCAAAACTGGAGAAGTGGTTTACACCCTTTTTAAACTTTTTGGCCTGTCTTCATTCTCCTCCTACGCAATCCAACCCAAGCCGTGCAATATAGTCTTTTCAGACTTCTCAAAGTAGGACAGACATACACCAGGCTCATTATCCCAGTGTAAGGAAACACAGTTGAAATTCTCCTGAGAATTATCATCTTCACTCCAGGGACAGCTTGGGAGGTGTGGGAGCCTTAGTTCTCTTCAGTCCACAATGAAATTCTAGACCATAACACAGACATAATAATTTTGAATGGTGGGACACAGTTACTCAGCAGACAGAAAACAATCCACCTTTTCAAAGAAAAGGGGAGATATAAAAATGGGAAGAACAGTCAGTTAATTTCAAAGGAGCTTTCTTTCAAGGTCTACTTATATTTTTTTGGATAATATTTTTAATTTAAATTTGAAACACGCTTGTTTTACATATAAATCCCAGTTCCCACATCCTCCCCTCCTCCCCTGTTTCTCCTGTCAACCCCCATCCTATTCCTTTGACTCCCCAAGGAGGATGTGGCTTTCCATGGGGAATCTTCAAAGTCTGTCAAATTATTTGGAACAAGGCCTCGGCCCTCTCCCATGTGTCTAGGCTGAGAGATTATCCCTCTATGTGGAATGAGCTCTCAAATACTAGGGATAAATACTGATCCACTACCAGAGGCCCCATAGACCGCCTAGTCCTCCTAACTAACACCCACATTCAGAGAGTCTGGGTTGGTCCTATGCTGGCTCCCCAGCTACCAGACTGGGGTTCATGAGTTTCCCCTTGTTCAGGTCAGCTGATTCTGTAGGTTTCTCCAGCCTGGTCATGACCCCTTTGCTCATCACTCCTCCCTTTCTGAAACTGGATTCCAGGAGTTGGGCTCAGTGTTTAGCTGTGGGTGTCTGCTTCTGCTTTCATCAGCTACAGGATGAAGGTCCTA
Source organism: Cricetiscus sungorus (assembly GCA_030556225.1). NCBI lineage: Eukaryota > Metazoa > Chordata > Mammalia > Rodentia > Cricetidae > Cricetiscus > Cricetiscus sungorus. The sequence goes on from JANBXA010000007.1 coordinate 112,529,482, forward strand.
GGATGGCATATAGGGTAGTCATCAATCTCATTATCAGGGAAGGACAATTAAGGTAGCCTCTCCAATGTTGCTTAGATTGTTGATTGTGGTCATACTTGTAGATTTCTGAACATTTTCCTAGTGTGAGATTTCTTTTTAAACCTATAACAGTTCCCTCTATTAAGGTATCTCTTTTCTTTCTCTCCTCTATTCTTCATCAGATCCAGTCTTCCTGCTCTCTCCTCTTCTCTTCTCTTTCTCCTAACTCCCTCTCCCCTTCCTCCATGCTCCCAATTTGCTCTGGAGATTTCCCCTTCTCAGGGGTACCAAGTCTTTTGTTTCCTAGCTTTTCTGCTAATGTGGATTGTAGGCTGATGATCCTTTGCTCTACATCTAAAATCCATATATGAGTGAATGCATACCATGTTTGTCTTTCTGAGACTTGTTACTTCACTCAGGAAAGTTTCTTCTAGTTCCATTCATTTACCTTCAAATTTCAAAATTCCATTACTTTTTCCCACTAAGTAGTACTCCATTGTGTATATGTACCATATTTTCTTTATCCATTTTTCAGTTGAGGGGAATTTAGGTTGCTTCCAAGTTCTGAGTTCTGGCTGCTACAAATAATGCTGCTATGAACATAGTTGAACAGATGTCCTTGTTGTATGAATGTGCCTCTTTTGGATATGTGTTTAAGAGTGGAATTGCTGGATCCTGTGGTAGACTGATTTCCAATTTCCTGAGGAACCATAAATAATACTGATTTTCAAAGTGGCTGTATGAGTTTGCAATCCCACCAGTAGTGGAGGAGTGTGCCCCTTTCTTGGTTTAATTTTGGTAAGTGTTATCTATCCAGAAAAAATGTTAATTTCTGTTAAATTTTTGAAATGTTTTGAGTACATGTTTTCAACATATGACCTGAAGATTCTCTGGATTTCAGTGTTTGTTGTTATGTCTCCTTTTCATTTCTGATTTTCTTAATTTGTGTGTTTTCTCTCTGCCTTTTGGGATTTTGGAAAAAGTTTTATTTATCTTGTTGATTTTCTCAAAGAACAAACTTCTTGTTACATTGATTTTTTTGTATTGTTTTACTGGTTTTTTATTTTATTGATTTCAGCTCTCAATTTGATTATTTCCTGGCATCTACTTCTCAGGGTTGTGTTTGTTTCTTTTTGTTCTAGAGCTTTCAGTTGTACTGTTAATTCTCTAGCGTGTTTACTCTCCAGTTTCTTCATGTGGGCACTTAGTGCTATGAACTTCCCTCTTAGCACTACTTTTAAAATGTCTCATAAGGTTGAGTATGTTGTGTCTTCATTCTCATTGAATTCTAGGAAGTCTTTAATTTCTTTATTTCTTCATTGACCCAGGAATGGTGCAACTGAGCATTGTTTAGTTTCCATAAGTTTGTATGGTTTTCACTTTGTGTTGTTATTGAATTCTAACTTTAAAGCATGGTGGTCTGACAAGATACAGGGGATTATTTCAATTCTTTTGTACCTGTTGTGGTATGCTATATTCCTGAGTATGTGGTTGATTTTTGAGAAGGTTCCATGTGACATGTTCTTCTGTGTTTGGAAGGAATGTTCTACAAATGTCTATTAAACCCAATTGGGTCATAACTTCTGTTAGTTCCTTGTTTCTTTGTTAATTTTCTGTCTAGTGGTCCTGTATAGTGTTGAGAATGGGGTGTTGAAATCTCCCATTATAAGTTTGTGTGCAATTTGAGTTTTAGTAATGTTTCTTTTTTAATGTGGGTGTCATTGTATTTGGGGCATAGATGTACAGAACTTTCATATATTGTAGTTGAAAATCTAATTTGTTAGATATTAGGATTGCTACACCCACTTGTTTCTTGGGCCCATTTGATTGAAAAATCATTTCCCAACCCTTAACTCTGAGATAATGTTTATCTTTGAGTTTGAGGTGTGTTTCTTGTATGCAGCAGGATGGACTTTGCCTTCATATCCATTCTGTTATACTGTGTCTTTTTATAGATGACTTAAGATCATTAATATTGAAGGATACTAATGACTATTGGTGATTAATACTAGCCCACTCCAATCACTAGGAGTCATGCAATGTCTATTTAGGGCTTCAACTTGAGCTACAGTAAAAGAAGCTTAAATTCCATATGTTCTCACGGACTCAGTCAAAGCCTTGATGACCTTAAAGTCTAAAGGCTCCTCATGTCTATTGCCTTGGGCATCCTGGAAAACTGGATAGGCCAGACTTAAGTCATTCCATACAGCTCTCCAGACTTCAGGGCAAAAGGAACACCCTGTACCTCGGGCTCGCCCTTCCTCACTCTGATAAGGAGGAGGCGCCGACACCAAGGGCATTGTCCCTGGAGGGTCCTCCTCCTCCTTACATCGCCATTTCTCCTTTCCTTCCCGTCTCTGTTCTTTAAGGGACTGTTTCTGAACCTTTTCTATGAGGGCCTGTAATTCTTCCTCAGAATCTGTTTCATCCGTATCTGACTTTTCTGTACTCTTAACCTCTTCTGATCTTTCTTCTTGTAGCATTTCTAGCACAGCTTTTTCTTTTTCTATCGCCTCTTTACAGCATTTCTGGTCCTCAATACAGCTATGCACTAACTTCCAAACAGGTTGGACTCCGGCCTTTAGTGTCCCTTGTTCCCAAGCAAAGTCAAGATCCCTGCCTAACTTGTCCCAGCACGCTACCGTGAGGTTTCCCGAAACTGCAAACCAAGGTGCAATGGCATTGCACTTGCTCAGGAATCTTTCTAGTGTGCTTTTCTTTATTTTAAGTTTCTTTGACAAAAGTAGCTCCTGAAGAGCCAGAAAAATTGGATGAGAATGAGAAGTCCCCATTTTAAAATTTTTACTTTCAGTTCATTACAACCTTTTGCTCAATGCCTGAGACTTTATTGCCGCTTATTTCTGCAGTCTTTAACTTGGTCCCAACTTACGTGGGACTTACCAGTCCACTGTCTTGTCTGAACATGGAACTTTATTGCTCCTTACCAGAGACCTTATTGCCTCTTTAACGTGGGCCTTAACTTGGTCCCAACTTACACTGGGAACTTACCAGCACTGCCCTGACTGCAAAAAGTTCTGATCTGAAGAGGAGGTTCCCCATACGGGCCACCAATTGTAATGCACCTACCTCGACCAGCAAGGAAGACGCAACTCTGGGAAGATCTTCTTCATGCAGTTTATTCAGGATCCTTGAACAATCTTCTCTGACCCTGAGGAAATGCCCGCACAGGCTTAAATCCCCTTGTGCTGACCAACCCCAGTGAGCTACGTGGACCCTGCAGATAGGCTACTCTAATGCGGAAGCAAACAGGCTGAACAGGCTTAACCAAATAAGGACTTGTTTACGCCAGAGAGTGCTCACCATTGGGAAGGTGGAAGGCAGAAGCCAGCGCCATCTTTAAGGTGCGGCACTTTGCAACTCTTTACACTGGTGGGTGCAAGCAGGCCCAATACTCACTTGGCTCTCCTCTTCCAGTGGGTGGTGGCATGACTAGAGCACTGACAACTCTATATAAACTGGGCTGCTACAACAGGCTACCCCCAGGCCTCAGGAGGCTCCAGGAAGGAACCTGGAAGGTAGATACTGTGTACTTTTGATTGTGTGACCTTTTCTTACCTATTCAGCTGGAATGATGATAACTGAACTGGTTTTTACTTCTAGCAAATTATACAGGTTAAGGATTAACATTTACCTTTAATACAAGGGAAACTGTTCTCACTCCTTTATCCTTTACAACTTTATGATTTTGATAAAATGCTAATATAACAACTGTCATCCCCATATTTCAACAGCTTTTAGTCTTTTCTCTTGCATATTTTTAATGTTTAAGGAAACTTAGGACTTTTAAATTTCCCCTTTTTACAATTACCAATGTAAGAAAAATCTGTATTCTCACTAAATTTTAGAATATTACATGTAAAATGAGCTATTAATAAATTACCTGACATAATTATGAGGCCAGAGGAGATAATCTATGAGAATTCTACATAAACATTTTAGTGTGATTATCTTAATTAGTATATTTAATATAACATGTAAAAATAGACATTAAAGTAATTACTAAAGAAATTCTGGATCAAAATTAGTCAACCAGTAAATGTTATAGAAGACATATCTGAATGTTGTGCAGTGCACAACACACATGTCAACTCCTGCCAGATAGGGAACCCAGGGCTCTTTTGACCTCTGTGAGCACCTGTACTCATGTACACATACCCACACTTACACACACACACACACACACCCTGATGATTGAAGTAATGATAATGTATTTTAAAACTACAAATGATGTTAAGATAAAGAAGCACTTGTAGATTTCTGATAGTAACATATGTTAGTACAGTCACTATGAAAAGAGGTATATTTCAGCATAGAATACCCAGCTACAACACTCCTGGGAAAAAACTTCCGGCTAAGAAAACTACAGAGACATCCAATTATCTACACTCATTACAACACTATTCTCAAAAGCCAAATTATGGAGTCAACCTTAGTTTCCATTAACAGATAAATGGATTCTTTAAAATGTAGAACATATAAACAATATGATTTTATTCAGTTGTAAAAAATGAAATTATTTGCAAGGAATGGATAACATTATTGTTAACCATGTTAAATGAAAAAAGACCAATCCAGAAAGACAAATGCTGTGTGTACCAGGCTTCTTCTTTTGGGCAACTGACCAGCTCCCATCATGGAGACTTATGAGAGCATATCCTTATCTTGGCTGTTATTTTAAAATTTCTCTTTATCTACATTTTCCCTGGATGCTTTTTACTTTCTTTTTCATGTCTTACTTTCCTGCTGTCACTATGTCTGGCTGGTTGGCAGCTGCCTGGCTTCTGGCCCTGGGCATGTCCCTCTCTTGTTCTCTTCTTTCTTCTCTCTCTCTTATTGAACCTAGATTTCTCCTCCTATTTATTCTCTGTGTCCACAAACCCTGTGTATCTCTTTCCTGCCTAGCTATTAGCCATTCAACTTTTTATTAGAAAAATCAGTTGCCTTAGGAAGGCAAGGTGAAATAGTAACACATCATTTCACAATTAAACAAATGCATCACAAACAAATGTTACACATTCTTACAGTTAAAATAATATTCTACAACATAACCAAACATAATGTCTTTACATAGTTAAACTAATATAAGTAATATCCCACCACAAGTCTTTTCTACCATACATGGAATATAAGAATCTGCACAACACACAGACACACACAGACACACACAGACACACACACACACACACACACACACACACACACACACACACACACACACAGTAGGGGCATTAAAATAGAAGAGGGAAGATTATCAGGGAAGAGGACAGAGACAAGGGAAGAGGAAAGATTAATAGGGACTGAAAATAGTCAAAGTTCATGGCATACTTGTGCAAAATGTCATTATGAAACCAAAATCTTTGTATTATATATATATGAATATATATAATGATACACATATCATTATATATATCATATGTATTCATATATATATGTACATATATATATATATATATATATACATAAAACATCTTTTAAAGATAAAAGAAAAATAAGAATATCACAAATAGTCAATAAGACCACATAAACCACAACCCCCATTTGGCATGTGCAATGGGTACCAGTCTTCATTTTAGATGTATCTACTCAAACCTTGCCATCCAGATTCCTTGACTTGTTCTTGCCCTAACATCGCTAAAATGTTTCTTTCAAAAAGGATAGAACTTTCACATATTTCACTTACAGTGTTTCAGATATTTCATACATCTTATTTCCCTGTCTCTTGCCAATTAAAACAGAGCTACTAGAAGGTCTTTCTGTGTCTGTCCTCCAGCATTTGCAATTTATTTTAGAGCATTAATTTCACTAGTGACAGAAAATACTTAAACATGTGCCTTCATTCAAATCAAAGTATGACACAAATCTAGGCTGAGAAACTTCATGGCTAACAAATGCTTATAATAGAAGTGATGAGTTCTCTGTGTGGTACAAAGCTGACCCTCAAAACAATCAGAATACCTAAAATCCTTCTATAAAGGAAATAACACAGACTATGTAAACAGAGTCTGTGAGACTCAATATTTCTAGCCAAAATGAAAATACCATGTGGCATATTTGTTCTCCTTTTGTGTAGTTAAGGCAAAATAAGATGTGTTATTTCCATGCATGCTCTAATATTTGTCAAGTGCCCATAGCTATGTCACCATAGTGAGTTCCTCCTTCAAATTAGAAAAATTTACTTTTCTCTCAGACTTAAGTATTGATTTATATTAGTTACTTCATTCTTGCCTCCTATGAAACACAAATTATACTATTTTTGTTTGGCTAAATGTAAATTCCAGAATGTGTAGGGTGACAGCTAAGCCAGGAAGGTGTTAAACAAAAAGACGTATTAGAGAAATTGCTGTGATCAGGACTCAGCTGTCAGTTTATAACACTTACCTTCTAAACTTACAAGCCTTCCAAGTAACTGGGGCTGCCCTGACAAATTTGACTCAGAAAAGTTTAGATGTTATGCACAAGAGCACACAGGCTTTTTCCAGCTCCACCTGCCATTGTAAAGGAAGAAGGCAATAGACTCTTCCTTCTGGGGAAACTCCATTCACTGCCATAATGCCTATTTCCCTGAAGAGAACAAGCTACAACATGTCTGATTTTTAGCATCAGTCCCCAAACCAAGTTAACCTGGCCATGAGTATTCTGCTTCTGTGGGTATGTGGAAAATGCTGAGAAATGGGGCTTTCACAACTTGGTCTTCATGCTACAGGCCTCTACACCTGCTGTTTAGGACACTGCTTTAGTTTGCATTGATCATCCACAGAGATCAAAAACCTGCCTTTAGTGCCAAAAAGAGAGCTATATCACAGCCAGAACACAGAGACCATCAGGCAATCTGGAAATGGGGCACAGGAAGGAAAAGATGAAAATAATTCATAATTCCTCTGCTTCTCAGTACTAAGACTTGGGTGCTCTGAGGCGCTCAGTAGCATGGGACAGTGAATTTTCCTCATTTTCCCTCAAAGAGATGTTCTCTGGATCTCTCTCTCCAGTCACCTCACCTCATTTATCTCTGGCATCTCTGAACTTCCAGCAGCTCTCTCTCTTTAAGCTCACTGTATGTGGGTATCCTGTATCTCTGTGTCTGTACCTTCACATTCCTCCCCCCTGCTTCTACATTCACAAATATGTTCTACATTCACTTATCACAGGATCTAGATTACATTAACAATGACCACTTCTCTTACCACCAACACATACTAGAAATTTACTATGCTTATGTTAGAAGCATTATTTTTATTTCTTATAATTTCAAACAGAAGATTATAAGTTATATTTTTATATAGGGAAACTGGATGCCATCCATCACCCCAAGACCATTCAGGTAGATGATCAAAATTAAGAGACATAGTTGGGTTTCTACACTGGGTTGGTAAATAGGTTTGCTGTAATTTAATTTCTGTATCAAACATGTGAACAACTCAACATACAGTCACTGGATTTTAATATATTTGCATAGTTGTACAACAATCACAGTAAATTTACAGCATTTTCATCCTTCCAAAGGAGGCTCTGCATAGTTTATTCCTCACATACTATTTCCCTTATTCTGCCATCCTAAAAAAATCACTAATCTGCTCTTTTATTGCAAGATTTACCTGTTATGGAAACTTCATACAGTCTTGAAATATGTGATCTTTGTGTCTATTCCATGTTACAAGATTTCAAGGTGCATACAATCTGCTGCATATATTACTACTCCACTTACTTTTATGGATGTATATCCCATTGTATTCATTTTGTTTATCTGGTTATCAATGGATGAAAATATTAATTGTCTCTATTTGGGGGCCACCATCAATAATGTTACAATCAATACAATTTACAAGTTTGGGTCTAGACAATGATTCTATTTATTTTGGGTATACATGTGCAGATGTAGCTGCTAACTTTGAATGGTAATTTTATGTTCAGACATTAAAAAGAGTCCAAAGTGGCTGTGCAAGTTTGCACTCATGACAAGCAGTGGAGGAGTGTACCCCTGTCTCCACATCCTCTGGTTCCTTGGGAAAATGGGAATCAGTCTACCTCAAGACCCAATTCCACTCTTAGGCATATACCCAAAGATGCACATTCGTACAACAAGGTCATCTGTTCAACTATGTTCATAGCAGCATTATTTGTAATAGCCAGAACTTTGAAGCAACCTAAATGTCCCTCACTGAAGAATGGATGGAGAAAATGTGGTACATATACACAATGGAGTACTACTCAGCTGACAAAAACAATGGAATCTTGAAGTTCACAGACAAAGGGATAGAACTAGAAGAAAACATACTGAGTGAGGTAACCCAATCTCAAAAAGAAAAAATGCAGTATGTACTCACTTATATATGGAGTTTAGGCATAGATCAAAGTCTTACCAACCTACAATCCACACTGCCAGAAAAGCTAGGAAATGAGGAGAACCCTAAGAGAGAGATACATGGTTCCCTAATGAAGGGGAAAGGAACAAGATCTTCCAAGCAAATTGGGAGCATGGGGGTAGGAGAGAGGGCGTTAGGAGAAAGCGGAGGGATGAGGGGCATGAAGGACCAAGACTGAGTCAGGGAAAGAATAGAGGAGAACAAGAAAAGAGATACCATAATAGAGGGAGCCATTATAGGGTTTAAGAGAAATCTGGCACTAGGGAAATATCCTGAGATCTACAAGGATGAAAAGCAACTAACAATCTAAGCAACAGTGGAGAGGTTATCTTAAACACCCTTCTCCGATAATGAGATTGATGACTAACTTACATGTCATCCTAGAGCCTTCAACTAGTATATGATGGAAGTAGAAGCAGACACCGACAGCTAACCACTGAGCCAAACTCCTAGAATCCAGTTCCAGAGAGGGAGGAGTGATGAGCAAAGGGGTCACAACCAGGCTGGAGAAACCCACAGAAACAGCTGACCTGAAGGGAGAGCTCATGAACCCCAGACTGATAACTGGGAAACAAGCATAGGACCGACTCAGACCCCCTGAATATGGGTGTTAGTTAAGAGGACTATGCAGTCTATAGGGCCTCTGGTAGTGGATCAGTATTTATTCCTAGTATACAAATAGACTTCGGGAGCCCATTCCACATAGAGGGATATTCTCTCAACCTAGACAGATGGAGGGAGGGCCTAGGCCCTGCTCCAAATGATAATAGACTTTGAAGACTCCCCATGGAAGGCCTCATTCTCCCTAGAGAGCAGAAAAGGGATGGGATGGGGTTTGTGGGGGAGACACGGGAGGACAGGAGGGCTCAAAAACTAGGGTTGACATGTAGAACAAGCTTGCTTCAAATTTAAATTTTAAAAAAATCAAAAAATAAAGAGTCCACACTATTACTCAAACAGGTTACATTGTATTCTGTTTCTTCTAGCAGTGTGTGGGGCCTCTGATCATTGTGCATCTTCACCAACATTTACTACCTCTCATTTTATGTTTGACATAGCCTTGACTAATATCCAATCAAGTGGCATCTGGTTTTAATTTCTATTTGCATTTTCCTGATGACAAAACCTAGGTTTTTATTGAACTACAACTCAATGTACATGCTAAAGTTATCCATTCAAGGTTGGTGGTGGTGATGCACACCTTTAATTCCAGCACTCGTGTGGCAGAGGCAGGCAGATCTCTGTGAGTTGGCCAGCCTGATCTACGGGGTTAGTTCTGAACATAAAGGGCTGTTACATAGAGAAACCCAGTCTGGAAAAATAAAAGCAACAACAATATCAAAAACCGTGCAGCAAGTGTCAAACTCATTGCTTTTGCAGCAATTTTCAGTTAGAAAGACAGAAAAAAATATGGTCATACATAAACCTGTGCTAATAAGTATGTGTAGAAGTGTATATGTACATGTTTCTACATGTATGTCTCATACATGTTTTCCACTTTCTTGCTTTGCTCTGTGGATTGACCTAATGGAGACAGTGAGGAGATGAAGAAAAGACAGACACAGAAAATCTGGGACCAGGAGGACTAGCTTCTCTGATGGAAAAGCTAGAGTACTCTATAATATCAGCATGTTTCCTATAGACAATTGAACTGGTAGGCAGTCTTATTGCATACAAATGATGGGGAAGGCAGATTTTATGGTATCTATTTGAATCAAGAAAGCAGGTTTTGCCCATCTTTGTTGAAGACATCTCTGTAGGGGAGCAGTCTTCAGGAAATAAATATCCAAGGGGAAAAGGTTATGGTGTGTATTTTCTGTACACATTGTCAACATTCATCCATGGACCAAAGGAAGGCTTTACCATTTCTTGTTGAGCCATTAGGGTAAGGCTTTGATCCTTGACATGGTCAGCTCATGCTAACAACACACAACACTCAGGACTGTTCACACTCAGGGGTCCTCCTCTCCCTCCAGCATCTACATGTATGTGTTTGACTTTGAACTATTGAAAGTGTGGGTTCATATGCTAAAGGCCTTGAGTTCAAATTCAGGTAACACAACCTAATTCCTGAGTTACCTACTGCTGGTAGTTGTATTTCTCTGACCTCATTTTTCTATCCATAAGCAAGAACAATAAAAGGTATATACATAACTTGACATTGTATAAGCTAAATGTTTATTTTTAAAAATGGTACCTCAAGCTAGGCATCGCAGCACACAAATTTAACCCCTTGAGAACAGAGGCAGGCGGATGACTGTGAGTTCAGGGTCAGCCTAGTCTACATAATGACATCTAATCTCAAAAGTTATGTTTCCCTAATATTTGTGTATTTATTGAATATGTTATCATTAAATCAGCTATTTTCAATTATATGCTTGTATGTAAGTTTTTATCAGCTAGCCTCTTTTACTCTACACCAATTTAGTCCTTGTAAAAGATCCTATCTCTCCATAACTAGTTTCTTACCCTACCCTTCAATATGATTGAAAATTCTCCATACAAAAAGAAAATGATAATGCATACACATTTATTGCAAAAATAGCATCGTCATTTTTCATAGCACCATTTTAAATATCTCATTTTGATACATCTTCAACAAAATTCCCACCTCAGCCAAAGCTAGCAAAGGCACCCTTTCAGAGGCTGTGATGATGGTGTGTGCCTTTGAAAAGAAGCAGCAAGGGTCTCCTTTTCTCTTCCATGGTCCTCTGCTTCAGCTCTTGCGCTTAGGGAGCAGTGGAAATAAGCAGCACAAATTGGCAGTTAATGCACCTCATTTCCATGTGGAAGCAGGTGCATTTTCCTGCAGATAAGTAGTGCGATGACACTGATCTGCTCTGACAGGCCAGCTGATCTAAAATTACTCAGCAAGCATTGCCACTGGCCAGGGAAGCTTCCCCCAAGAGCTTTCCCCACAGCTCTTCAATCCCCTGGGTGCTAATTAAAATTTACTGGATAATATTTGCAAAGCTCAATGGCCCTAGTTACAGCAATTATCAGTTACTAAACGTTAGTGCCGAAGATGTCACCTGATGATTAGCTGCATTATCCCGGGGATTCTCCCTCTTTCCCCTCCCTGGATTCCTTCTCTTCAAGAAATTGAGTAAGCTAATGTCTCAATTGATTAGAGGTAAAGAAAAATCACCATCCATTTTTTCATTGACCCACTAGTCACTGAGGAATCTGGATTTTTTTTTTAACACATGCATTTGATTTGGCTATTTTAAAGAGCTAAATTGGAGATCTATCTCTGAGGGCACTCTTTGTTCTGTTTATTTCAGTATTTCAGCTACTGACATAGGCAAAAAAAAAAAAAAAAAAAAAAGAGTCTCCCATGACCTGCCAATAACATTATTGCAAATGATCACTCGAGATGAAAGGGAGTGTACAAAGGAGATTTGCACCACAATTGGCTCCAAACCACCCATAGGTGAAATAGCCAGTAACTCCAAATCAAGCCTTGACTCTGACTTCTTGTTGTGTGATAGATTTCACCTATGAAACACAATACATCTACTCACCCCAAAAGTGAGTCCCAAACATATCAAAGTAATGAGTGTTTTGATGTCCAATTTGGTGAATCAACTAGGGTTTTTTTTTTGTTTTTTGTTTTTAAATTGGGGTTGCTAAAAGCAGTATGGAAGAGTGGTTACTTGCAAGGAGCAGGAATAACTAAAAAGAAGCTACAACACCATAAAGTACAGCTCAACATGGCTGATGACTCCAAAAGCTTCAGCCATGCACCCTCTAAGCTTACAAGCAGCTCCACATTCTGAATGTCTCTTGGTTGATCAGAGTTTTCACCCCTAGTAATTGATTACTTCTCCCTCCATTTTTTGAAATGCCATTGGTAGGAGCTCTTGAAATTTTTTCCAAATTTTTGTTCTCATGGATATGAGAACTCATGTTTGTGTCCTATTTATCACCTGGACTCCATAGTCTCCTAGCCATACCATAATGAAAAATGCATTTGGTCCAACTTCCAAAGACTTGGTAGTCTTTCACTGTCTCAAGACAGTTTCAAAATCCAAAGTCTCTTCTGAGACTCAAGGAAGTCTCTTAACTGCAGCTCACTATAAAATAAAATAACAAAATTACCAATTTCCACCATAAAATGACAAAGAACATATATTACTATTCCAAAAGGAAGAAAAAGAAACATACTACAGAAATACTAGACCAAAGAAATACTAAATTTCAGCACAGTAAACTCCAAATTGTATTCTATGTCCAATATCAAAGGTCTTAGATGGCTCTGCCCTTCCTGTTTTGCTAATTAAAAACAAACCTTTTTCTCTTGGGCTTGTGCCACTCCCTATGCGCAACTCTACCTGGCAGGTAGCCCACAACTCTGGCATCTCCAACATCTTAGGGTCTCCAACACAATGTATATTTAAATTTCACAGCTTCATGAAATGGCCTCTCACATTCCTGGCCTGAGTGCTATCCTTAGCCATGAAGGAATAATCTAGAACCTGTTTATTATTATATATTTTACGACTTTAAAGGCAAAACCATGTGACTTGCATTGCCAAGTTCTGGTATCTGCTCAATATAGAACCTGGGCCCATCCTTGAAATCCTTGTATAAACTTCAATTTGTTGAACTTTTCTTTCTAGAAAAAGTTTCTTTTTCACAAATTAGAAGCTGAGGTGGATAGCATCTTACCTCTCTGGGCATCACTCCATTTATTTCATTTCTGCTTATCTCTTTCAGCACAAATCTTAGCTCTAACACTAAATTAAACTTCCTGGTGCTCTTTTCTCCTTGCTACAGTGTTTCTTTTTGTTCTGCTTGCTATTTTTTCATTATAAACCCGCATAACTATGATCATTAATAACTACATGACAGAATCAATATTAAGCTGTCTTAAAATCTCATCTGCCAAAAAAAAAAAAAAAAAAAAATCCAAAACTTTTCAATTTAGCCTCAGGCAGAGTCTTATGACAAGAGCAAAATAAGCTACATTCTTTGCCAAAATGTCTGTCCCAGGTGGTTTGTCTCATGAGCTGGGCCCCCATAGTCCACATTGCTCTCAGCATTACTAACTTCCAAGCTCCTACTAGGGTGATTCTGCTTATAACATTCACTTGCTTCTCTACTCAAAAGTACAAAATACTCCATATTACTCCAAAAAAACACTATAGTCAGGTCTGCCACAATTGCCCATTCCTAGTCAACAACTTCTGTATGACTTATTTTTCCATTGCCATGAAGAGTGTGGTCATTTGAATAAGTATAGCCCCCCATAGTCCCATGTGTTTGAATGCTTGACCATAGGGAATGGCACCATTAGGAACTATGGAATGTTGAAATAGGTGTGGCCTTTTGGAAGAAACGAGATACTGTGGAGTCAGGTTTTGAGGTCTCAAGCCATGCCCAGCGAGACAGTTCACTTCCTGTTGCCTGGGGATCAAGATGTAGAACTCTCAGCTCCTTCTCCAGCAACATGTCTGTCTACATGTCACCATTTTCTGATTATGATAGACTAAACCTCTGAAACTGTAAGCCAGCCCCAATTAAATATTTTTCTTAATAAAAGTTGCCATGGTCATGGTGTCTCTTCACAGCAATAGAAACCTTACCTAAGACAGAAGTTGGTACCAGGGAATGGGATATTGCAGTAATAGGCCTAAACATGTTTTTGTTTGGAGGAATGAGGACTTTGGTACTTTGGGTTAGAAAAGCAGTAGAATGTTTTAAACATTTCCTCTTTCATTATGGTTGACCAAGGCGTTCATACCCAACTTGGACATTTATGCTCATCTTCCTGCACCCATTTTTTCCTGTTTTAACAGAAGAGCCCAAACATGTGTGAGATATCGCCTTCTGAACTTGTTGTTTTATACCAAAGAGTGCTAAAACAGTCACAGAAGAGCAGAATGAATTGATCAGTGCAGCCACTGTCCCTGGCTTGTAATCTCCTAAAATGAAAAAAAAAATCTGCTTTTATATACTTTACAAAGATCATTGAAAACAAATACAGTCTGACTAGGTAAACATAAATTCAATTAATTTTTAGAATAACAGGCCAATAGAAATTACACAGAAACCAAAGACTGCATAAAACTGTGATATAAGACAAGAGTAAAGAAAGAGTATTGACAAGTAATTTTAGAGGTTTTCTATGTAGTGATTGTGGAAATAAACATTTAATAAAAAAAACATCCTTCATATTCAAATGTGAAAATTAAAGACAACTGCCATGTCATTCTTAGATGCTTGGGGAACACATGCAGTGTATATTTCTTATGCTACTGAATTGCCCAAACTCCATAGAAGGGAAATTTGCCAATGCCCATCAAAATTGACAATGCATATGGCTAGTGAACTTAGTGGCTCCACTTTCAAGAATTTATCCTAAAATAATAATGTGATCTCAGGGCACTTAAATGCAAGTATAGGAAATATTCTATTTCTTATTTGTACTGAAAACAAAAAATTTGAAGGCAGCAACTAAGTGGCCATTAGATTGGTAAGTAATGCCATTAAACATATTCTCAATAATTAAAAATTATTGTATATATATGTTGGGAGATGTTATTCTGTATATATGTTTCTCATACTGGTTAATAAAGCTCTGTGGCCAATGAGAGAGCAAGATAGGTGGGGCTAGGAGACAAGGAGGAAAGAGGAAGTGAGAAGGAGTAGTCGAGATGTAGCCCAGGGAAGAAGCAGGACGCCTGCTGCGGCTCCCCGATAAGATGACCACATGGAAATACTTAGATAAGTAGAAATGGGTTAATAATTAAGACAGAGCTAGACCATAAACAATAATGGTAATTGGCCAACAGGATTATATCAAATACAGAGTCTCTGAGTGTTATTTGGGGCTGGCGCGGCTATGGGCCCAGACTGGCTGGCTGGCAAGCTGGCATAAACATACACGCTACATATATATGTACTAAACAATAAAAATATCTATGACATAGTATAAACAGTTGCAGAATAATAAGTATATCATGGCAATTATGGGAAGGGAAAACAAATGCATTATATAATTATATATACCAGAACTTATTTAGAAAAAAATATAAATATTGACAGTATAAATTGACACTGATATGATCCTTGAGAAGGTGAAACATAGACTAGGCTGCCATATGTAATTACTTCAGAGCTCTTTTTATGCCTCTTTTCTCTATATTCTTACATAATTATATCTCTTTCATAAAGAGAATACAACCATATAATTTTGGACGCTTCATAACCTCAATGTATTAATTGGAAGATCAGACTCCCACAGTCTTAATTTGTTTCCTTATTCATTTATTTTGAAACAAAATTTTCTGACTGTATCCAGCAGAGATGAAATTCACAATCCTCCTGCCACAGCCTCTTGAGTTCTAGATTACAGGCATGGTCATAACTTCAATTGGAAGATTTTCATTTAAATTTATGTACTTTAAAAATATTGTTTTGCAATGACATTTTGAAATTCACAGACAAGTGGATGGAACTAAAAGAAACAATCCTGAGTGAGGTAACCCAGACACAGAAAGACAAACATAATATGTACTCACTCATTAGTAGATATTAGACATAGTGCAAAAGATAACTGGCCTACAATCCACAACCCCAGAGAAGCTAAGAAACAAGGAGGACCCTAAGAGAGACATACATGGACCAGTGAGGAGATAGGGACAAGATCTCCTGAATAAATCGGGGGCATGGGAGGAGGAAAAGGATGGGAGGAGAATGGGGAGTGAAAGGGAGCGAAAGAGACCATGAGAGATCAGGAAGGTGGAGTTGGGGGAAGAACAGAGAAGGAGAGCAAGGAAAGAGATGTCTTAATAGAGGGAGCCATTATGGGCTTAATGAGAAACCTGGCCCTGGGGAAATTTCCAGGAATCCATAAGAATGTTCCTAACTAAGAATCTAAACAATAGTAGAGAGGTTACCTCAAATGCCCTTCCCCTATAATGAGATTGGTGACTATCTTACATGCCATCATAGTACCTTCATCCAGTAGCTGATGGAAGCAGAAGCACAGATTCACAGCTAAACACTGAGTCAAACTACTGGAATCCAATTTCAGAGAGGGAAGAGTGATAAGTAAAGGGGTTAAACCATGCTGCAGAAATGCTTAGAAACAGCTGACCTGAGCATATAGGAGCTCATGGGCCCTAGACTGACAGCTGGGTAATCTGCATAAGACTGAATCAGGCCCCCTGAACATGGGTGTCAGTTGGGAGGTCTTGGACAGTCAATGGGCAGTCTATGGGCTCTCTGGCAGTGGAACCAGTATTTATCTCTTGTGCACAAACGGGCTTTGGGAGTCCTTTCCCTATGGCAGGTTACTCTCTGAGAGGCTAGGTCCTGCCCCTGATGACAGACTTTGATAATCCCCCATGGGAGGCCTCACCTTCTCTGAGGAGTGGATGGGGAATCAGATGGGGAGATGGTTAGAGTACAAACAAAATATCACCACCATGTCTCCTTTTTTTCTAAAATCAAAAAAGGTTATAAGTAAAAAAGGAAAGCTATATACAGCAAGTACAGTAACTATATAAAACATACACAGGAAAAAATACGTCAACAATGCCTAGTCCATTAACAGTTGAAAAATTCAGAGAAAAGAATCCATTATCTATCCTATCTTGCTGAATCCAAATTGTTCACTTTCTATCTGAACTTACATTACTAAAACTATCTTTTAATGTCTCTCAACCTTATGCACTTTGCACCTCATAGTGAGTTTCTTTTCTGAATTTAGTAGCAAGGAAAAATACTCCAACAAAAAAAGCTTGCCTGAAGTTCAGGGGGCAGAGTTAGTCACTAGTTAATCATAGAGGTCCGGAGGTCTTTACAGACAGACAGGAAGTGATATAACTAGGCAGAAAGAGGAATATGAGGTGGGAGGAGACAGGAGCTTCACCTCTTTTGGGGCAAAGTATTTTGTAGAAGTAAGAGCTCTACTGGGTTTTTATTAGTAATACAAATTAGAACGCATGCTACATCTGGCACCCAACATCAGACTATTTAGCATTCCCTGTGAGAGAAACTTCCATTAATATCTCTTAACAGGCTGAGAGATATTATAAGTGGGCACTGTGAAGGCAAACTTTCTCTGTCTTTTTCTCATAAAGGTATAATGAAGAAACAATCATTTAAATCAATACCTATAAGAAGCCACCTTTTAGACAATAGAGAAGGCAAAGGAGTTTCAGGCTGTAGAGACCCCATTGGCTGAATCACCTATTAACAGCTCTTAGATCTGTTACCATTCTCTGTTCCAGATTTCTTTTTAATAACAAATGCAGGACAATTCCAAGAGCTGGTTGATTCTTCAATATACTGAGCATGTACTGCTATTCTACCAGCTGTTCTAAGATCTGCAGTCGCTCTGTTGTTAAAGGCCATTGTGCAACCCATATAGGTTTGTCTGTCAATCATTTTAAAGGTAGGGCTGTTGGTGACATTGAAAGATCATCAGCCCTGTTCTTGTACAACCTGAATGGTTGGTGACTATTATGTATAATACCTCCTAATATTTTGCAGAAACATATGTTCCCTTATTGTTTGTTTCTGAGATTGGAGGGATGTTAATCTGAGTATTCCTTTGCTAAAACAAATAATGCCCCCATAAATTTATTGCTATGTTAGCCACATATGGC